>OY856411.1:1236683386-1237893386 GCA_963693085.1 Alisma plantago-aquatica | reverse complement strand
ACACTATAAAAATATGATGGAGATGCTTGAAGAGTGACCCCACTATTTTGGACGACATTCTTATCATCTTGGCACTTTGTGTGATATGAAAATTCATTTATGTCAAATCCTTCATAAGACATACCATTTAGTTTTGGTTTAAAGGGGATGCATTTGATATTTTCAACAACATTATATGGTGTTTGAGATAGATGAAGTAAGCCTTTATCTTCAAACCACCTAATGAATGTCTTGTTATGCTTTCTAACAAGCCACATTGAATTGGCTCGAGGATATTTTGTCTTGATAAAATTGATATGTTTGTTGATATAAATACTCATTTTGTCGATCTTGTGTAAATATACAAGTGTGGTTGTTCCCACAACTCATGGTTGATTACTTTCACTCATACTCCTAAATTCCCTTTGTCAAAATAGTCCTGAATACTCTTGTCATTTTTGGGAGCTTCATTACAACTCAAAAAGTCATTGCAAAAGTCCATAACCTCCCTAGTTGCATAACCCTCAATAGTACTCCCTTTAGACTGATAACAATTTCAAACATCACCTTTAGAAACACTCATGTACCGTTCAAAAGGATACATCCAAAGCATGAATACATGTCCCCATATGCTGTTCACTTCCCTAGTCAAATGGACAACAAGATGTACCATGATATCAAAGAATGAAGGAGGAAAATACATCTCAAGCTATTACAGGGTAATGACCACTTCTCTTTACAAATTATCGAGATTCTTTAGATCAATAAATTTTCTTTATAGAGTGTTGAAAAAGAAAAAAAAACATGGTTATCATAAACCTTGCATGCTTTAGAAGTATAGATCGAATTGCCATGGGCAATATTTGTTGCATTAGAGTGTGAAAATCAAGAGATTTAAGACATATTAGTTTTAGATCCTTCATTTATACCAATCTATGAATACTGGAAGAGTATACTTGTGGTACCTTAACATTAAGAAAGCACTCCCAAAAAAATTTCTTCTCCTTTCTAGACAATGTGTAACAAGTAAGAGGTAAATATATTTTTCAATCACTACTAATTTCTTTTGTTAATTCTTTCCTTATGCCCATTTCACATAGGTCCATTCTAGATTTTTTGCCTTCTTTAGTCTTACCTGGTATATTTAACAAAATATCAATGATGATATCACAAACATTTTTCTCAACATGCACGACATCAAAACAATGCGTAACTGCCAAAGAACTCTAATAAGGAAGATCCAGAAATATTGACCTCTTCTTTTATAAAGATTTGTCACTATGTGTGGGAATGGTACATTGTGATCTCTTACTGAATGCATTGACAAAGTATTTTATTCTTTCATAAACAACCTCCCCTAATATAGGTTTAGGGGCATTCCGTTCCTCATTCGATCCATTGAATGCTTTGCACAACCTTCGATAATGATGTACATTTAGAAGAAAACTTTGATGACCAAGATATACAATAATTGTCACCATGTTTTAGTCATATTGAATCATTGTTCTCTTTACATGTAGGGCATGCTTTGAATCCTTTTACACTATATCCATACAAATTTCCATATGTTGGAAAGTCACTAATAGTGCAAAACAACACATCATGCAAATGAAATGGCTCTCTACATGAAGCATCATAGGTCATCACACCTTCTCCCATAGTTTTTTTAAGTCATCTATTAGAGGTTCAAGATAAACATCGATATCATTGCCAAGTTGTTTAGTCCTGATATTAACAATGACAACATGGCGTACTTATTTTTCATACACTATCATGGAGGAAGATTATATCTAGCAATCATAACATGCCAAATTCTATGTTGTCTGCTCATTGTGTAGTGTGAATTCATCCCATTGGTATAAAGCTTGAGTCTTAGATTCTTGACTTTTTCAACAAATTTAGGGTACACGAAATCAATCTTTTTCCACTTTGGGGAATCATACACATGTCATAGGATCCCATCATTATTTTTCTTTGCCTTTGCATGCCGCCTTAAATTCTTTGCATCCATGGTAATGCAAACAAGCATTGAAACCTTGGTATTAGAAGTAGATACCACATCACCTTGGAAGGAGAGATAGTTTTGGACTTCCCCAAAGTTGTCATTTTATATCCTTACACCACATTTTGTACAATCTTTCAAATCACCATAGCCCTTTTGAAAAAAACACATAGTAATTCATGCATCCATGTATTTTATTAGCCTTCAGTCCGATTGGCCACAACATTTTCTATAATTTGTATGTTGAGATTGAAAGCTTGCCACCTTTAGGAAGTTTCAACAAAGACAACAATGAGGTGAAGCTTTTGTCACTCCATCTATTGTTAGCCTTCAGAGTATAAATCTCAATACAACGCTCAACTTTTTAAACTTAGTACAACCTAAATATAACGCTCTTTGAGCATCATGCATAATGTTTCTAAATAAGGAAGGTGGATCAGTGTGCTCTACCCCACAACAATCATGCACCACATCAACCATGTCTATCAGAATCGATTCATTCACATCTATATCATTGTCGGAAATTTCTTCTTCAACACAAGTACTAGTATCGGCATCTATTTAACTCATAGTAGGAATCTATCCATGCCAGTACCATTCTGTATAGCCATGTATAATTGTTGGGTTTTGTGGAGAAAACATGAGCGGCGGAAGCAATAAAATCCATGCAACCTGAAACAGGATCTCATCGACAACAACGTATTTGGAAGGAGTGTTTGCGGGATATACCTTATTGCGGAGCATGTCCGGAGATGTCCCGTTGCATGACGGTGTGCAACGACACTGGCCTACATGGATGGAACTTCTCTCCCGTTTGCTGTCACAGGTTGATCCGGCGATGCTCCTTTGCGGTAGTGATGTACGTCGCTTGTAGTGTGTACAGGTGGTGGTCGTCGATGACCTCTAAACGTAGGTGTCAAGGCGTCTACGTCTCTACTTCATCCACACGGATGGACGGAACTCCACATCGCGCTTCCCAAGCCGGCGGGAAGGAGTCATGTCTCTGCGGCGGCGTGCTAGCAACCTGTTTCTCTCCTTTCTCTCCTAAGGACGATGACGGCTAGGGTTTACGTGCGTGAGCGTAAACTGAAAAGCCTCTATCTATCTTATATAGATATCGACCGTCAATCTTCCTTTAAACAGGATACGAAGGGAAATAGGGTTTCCTAAACCCATCGGTAAACAGAAACGTTGCGTTAATTAAACCGCTCGTGGAAGAATTAGAATATTCCGGAATTCATTAATTAACCAAATAATCACATTAATTGATTAATCAATATCTGACTCCATGCAATCGCTTGGGATGGCTTTATGTGCATATACGCCAATAAACTCCCACTTGCACTTAGAGCCAGTCACTCCAATATTATTCTAATCGATTACATAAACATTTTAGTAATCAATGTGATTCGAAGCAATTCCAATCAAATCCACAATTATACTCCTATTCCAACACATCCTATGTGTGTGACCCGGTAGGCTCCAAATTACGTTGGCAGTGATATCCATAATCATATTATGATTTCACAATCAATGATTGGTATCTAGCAAGACTTCATTGCCACCCAAATAATTGGAGAAGTTGGAGAACAACTTAACCTATCATTCATGACTGGTGTTACAATGATTGTATAGTTCCCTTGTCGCTGATATTCTGATTGAACTCAAGTCATAGAACTGTTATCCTCTTCAATGTTCAATCCATGTTCCTTGAACTAGAGCAGACTGTCTGAGATATATGTAAGCTCAATATCACATATTGACTCACATCATCATGGCCATGCATTTCTCAGGCTCGCTTATCAAGTGGCCGAAATATCAAACTCACATAGGAAGGACAAATTCCATATACATCACTCACAATCATCCCCATGTGTCATAGTGCACCCAAGCACCATCTTTATGGCAATCCTTATTCAGGACCACGGTGGATGATGTCAAAATACACCGAATGCTATGTGATAAGTGTAGTGACTTCAGGTCTAAGAACTATAATCACCACCATCATTATGAGATGTGACTCTAACTACCAATCATGGTATCCATGTGTCACTCTCAAGGTGGGTCTATCTGATACACTGTTCTCTAACAAGTATCTATGTATTTGGTTTGATATCTCCATATCATGGATAATGAGATTCTTCCATCAACCAACATACATTCTAATCTTATGTGTTATTGATATCTATGGATATTTCCACAATAACAACCGATTAGGGACAAAACAAGAATACATACTCTTAACATACATATGATCTCACTGTTCAGGTCATCAACCCGAAGACATATGTCATTGAGTATATTATTCTATAGACATCTATAAGTTTTATGGGCATCTCACAATATAAAACACAAACATATAGATTGGAAACTTGCCTTTATTAATATGATCAATGTAGTATTACAAATCATTTACATAGTATCCCATTACAATCATCGAATGATAGTCTCTATGGGCATACATACCAACAGATTCCCACTTGCACTTATACCCAATCACTCATGAATCTCAATCCAAGTGATCGAACATGTCCGTCATGTTTCTGCTGTGAAAGTGCTTTTGTGAGCGGGTCAGCCACATTGCTTTCTGTAGGTACTCTGCAAATATTCACATCTCCTCGTTGTATGATCTCTCGTATGAGATGGAACCGCCGTAGAATATGTTTGGAACGTTGGTGCGATCTTGGTTCTTTAGCCTGTGCAATTGCTCCATTGTTGTTGCAAAATAACTCAATTGCATCACCAATGCTTGGAACCACTCCAAGTTCAGAAATGAACTTCTTGATCCACATAGCTTCCTTTGCAGCATTAGATGCAGCAATATATTCAGCCTCTGTTGTAGAACCCACAACTGTCTCTTACTTGGAACTCTTCTAGCTCACAACTCCATTGTTCAGGCAAAACACAAATCCAGACTGCGATCTGTAGTCATCTTTGTCAGTTTGGAAGCTAGCATCGGTGTAACCCTTTACCACAAGCTCTTCCTCACCACCGTATACCAAGAATTGATCCTTAGTCCTTCTCAAGTACTTTAGGATGTTCTTTGCGGCTGTCCAGTGACATTCACCTGGATCTGACTGATATCGGATCATCATTCTCAAAGCATATGACACATCAGGATGAGTACATAACATCATGTACATGATAGATCCAATTGCTGATGCATATGGAATCTTACTCATGCGTGCCCATTCATCACATGAACTAGGACATTGGGATTTAGAGATCGTAACCCCATGGGACATGGGCAAGTTACCTCTCTTAGAACCCTCCATGCTAAACCTCTTTAGCACCTTGTCAATGTATGTGCTCTGGCTTAGGCCTAGAAGCCTTCTAGATCTATCTCTATAGATCTTGATCCCTAGTATATAGGATGCTTCGCCTAAATACTTCATAGAGAAGGTCTTCCCTAGCCAACCTTTTACTGTCTGAAGAGTAGGGATGTCATTCCCATTAATAGTATGTCATCCACATACAATATGAGAAATACGACTGTGCTCCCACTAACCCTTTTGTAAATACATGGTTCATCTTCATTTTGACTAATGCCAAACTTTTTGACTACTTCATCAAAACATAGATTCCAACTATGAGATGCTTGCTTCAATCCATAGATTGACCTATGTAGCTTACAGACTTTATTGTCTTCCTTTGGATCGATAAAACCCTCAGGTTGTGTCATGTACACATCCTCGAGTAAATTACCATTAAGGAATGTTGTTTTAACATCCATCTGCCAAATCTCATAGTCATGATAAGCTGCAATGGCAAGCATGATCCTGATGGATTTAACCATGGCAACTGGTGAGAAGGTCTCGTCATAATCAACACCTTGAATTTGACAGAATCCTTTCGCAACCAATCTACCTTTATAGGTTTGAACATTTCCATCCATGTCAGTCTTCTTCTTGAAGACCCACTTGCACCCTATGGGTCTTACCCCTTCAGGTGGATCCACCAAGGTCCATACCTTGTTGGTGTATATGGATTCCATCTCAGATCTCATGGCTTTGAGCCATTTCTTAGATTTTGGTCCCTTAGTAGCTTCTAGATAGGAAGTTGGTTCATCTTCTATGCCCAATTCATCACTGTCTTGAGTCACGAGAAATCCAAATCTCTCAGGCTCAAGTCGTGTCCTACTAGACCTACGAGGTTCCTATGTTACATTTGGAACTTGAAATTCCACAACAACTTGTGAGTCTTCATGTTCCTTATGTACCTCCTCAGGTTCTGTACTTTCTTGTTGGTCTCGAACTTCTTCGAGCTCTACATTCCTCCCACTAATTCCTTTGGAAATAAATTCCTTTTCAAGAAACATTACAGTCCTAGCAACAAACACTTTGTTGTTAGTTGGTGTATAGAAGTAGTATCCCCGAGTTTCCTTGGGGTATCCAACAAAATAGCATTTTTCCAATTTGGGTCCAAGCTTTTCAGGAAATTGTTTCCTGACATAAGCTTCACATCCCCAAATCTTTAACATAGACAAATTGGGATGATTCCCATTCCATATCTCATATGGTGTCTTTTGAACCAATTTGGAAGGTACACGGTTAAGTGTAAATGTTGCAGTTTTAAGAGCATATCCCCAGAACGATATTGGAAGTTCGGCTGAACTCATCATTGATCGTACCATGTCTAATAATGTATGATTCCTTCTTTCTGACACACCATTATGTTGTGGTGTACTAGGTGGAGTCCATTGTGATACAATACCACAGTTTCTCAGAAGGTCCTCAAACTCTTGGCTTAAGTATTCGCCACCTCGATCTGAATGGAGTGCTTTAATACTCTTACCAAGTTGCTTCTCTACTTCATTCATGAAAGTCTTGAACATTTCAAGATTTTCTGACTTGTGTTTCATAAGATATACATAGCCATACCTACTGATGTCATTAGTAAAGGTAATGAAGTATTGATAGCCTCCTCTAGAATTTGATCTAAAAGGTCCACATACATCAGTATGCATGAGCCCTAGCAGATCACTGGCTCTCTCACTGTGTCCAGTGAAAGGAGTTTTGGTCATCTTCCCTAATAAACATGCCTCACATGTATCTAATGATTCAAAATCAAAAGAGTCTAGATAACCATCCTTATGGAGTCTAGATATGTGCTTCTCGTTTATGTGCTCAAGACGACAGTGCCATAAGAATGTTTTGTTTGAGTTGTCAAGTTTTAACCTTTTAGTATTTACATTTTATATGCTAGTCTCAATTTCTAACAAGTAGATACCATAAGACATAGGAGCATTGCCATAAAAGATCTCATCTTTAGATATAGAAATAATTCCATTCTTAATGTGAAATTCAAATCCACTCTTGTCCATACAAGATACAGAAATAATATTTCTATTAATGGCAGGTACATAATAGCAATTCTCTAATTCTATTACAAGGCTCTTAGGTAAAGATAAACTAATAACTCCAACTGCGGTGGCAGCAACTCTTGCTCCATTAGCAACCTGCAGCTCGACTTGGCCCTTTCGTAAAGGCTTACTTCTTATCAGATGCTGCATATTAGAACATATGTGAGATCCACATCCGGTATCCAGTACCCATGATGAAGAAGTATTTAAGTTTATCTCAATAACGTATATACCTAAAGTGGAGATCTCTATCCCCTGCTTCTTCTTCCTTAGTTCCTCCAAGTAGAGAGGACAGTTTCTTTTCCAATGTCCAGGCTGGTGACAATGGTGACAACTTCCTTCTTTGGAGATCCCACCTTTAGCTTTGAGCGTGGATGACTTTGGCTTCTGCTCCGCTTTAGAACTTTTCTTAGCCTTGCCTTTGCCTTTTGACTTTCCCTTTGCCTTGCTGATCACCATCACATACTTGGGCTTGTCTTTCTTCATCTGTGCTTCAGCTGTCCTCAACATGCCCAACAATTCTAACAACGGCTTGTCAAAATTGTTCATGTTGTAGTTCATGACAAAATGATTATATGATTCAGGCAACGATTGTAGAATCACATCAGTGGCCTACTCTTGACCTAGGGGAAATCCCAGCTTGGATAGGCTTTCCACGTACCCAATCAAGGTGAGTATATGGGTGCCAACTGAGTCTCCCTCTTTCATCTTGCTTTTAAACAAAGCCTTTGAGACATCATATCTCTCCTGTCTTGCTTGATGTTGATACATGTTCTTGAGATGTGTTACCATCTCCATGACATTCATGTTCTCATGTTGCTCTTGCAACTCATAGTTCATTGAGCATAACATCAGGCACTTAACATCCACGACATCATCAAGGTGCTTCTTGTAAGCATCCTTTTCAGCCTTGGGCGCATTTACGGCGGGCTCCTCTGGCTCTGGTGTTTCAAGGACATAGAGCTTACGCTCATGTGTGAGAACATTTCTCAGTGTCCTAAACCAGTTTTGAAAGTTGGTTCTGGTAAGTTTGTCCTTCTCAAGGACCGATCACAACGAGAACGTGTGAGTGTTGTTTTCCATTTGATTGCTACAAAAGAAAAATTTGCATTTAGTCCAAAACATTTTGACTTGTAAAGATTTGATAAACGAGATTAATTAGGCCTTTAATTAATTACGCTCCCACTATTTTATTCAAATTGATAGCCCTCACTATCAACTCGGAAGATTGCAATGCACAACCTTCTAGTGAGCCAAGACCCAAAATAATTGGATCAATCCCCAGCCAATGCCGGCGTCAAAGACCAAATACTAAGGTAGGCAAATTTTGCCAATTGCATCATATGCAACACTTGGATAGATGATCATGCACAACTCCTTGCCATGATGCATCTGTGTGCCTCTAGGTACTTGATCCTATCAAGGTTCCCCAGTTAAGTCCAACCCATAAGCCAACACGATGAGTGTGCACCCTGCAGAGGTAGACCCACACACCCACCATCACACTTCCACGAGATAGACAGTGCACCATGTGGAGGCGTGCCCACACATAGTCGATCAAGCTTTTCATGTGTGTTGCTTTATGGAAGGCAACTAAAACTTAATATTATTAATTGAGGGGTTTTGTTAATACATATACATATCCAAACACCACATACTTATAGTACATATCATATACTACTATATCCATAACCACAAACGATAGACATGCAATCACAAACACAAATACATCGATTATGGACATACTATTGTAATCCTTTGGAGAAACAAAGGATTACGATCCACCTATAGTCTTATGCATCTCATGCAACACCTGTGAATCAACCTGTAAGCATGTAATGATCAACATTACAATGAACACCTTCACGGATGCTTCGTGAGGTTGGAACTTCAAGTTGCTTCTTGGAATTCGATCTTCTTGTTGCTTCCCCATGGACGCTCCTTGGAGTTGGATCTTCAGGTTGCTTCTTGGAATTAGATCTTCATGGTGCTTCTCCATGGACACTCCTTGGAGTTGGATCTTCAAGTGGCCTCCTTACATCAAGTTTACAAATACTAAAACTAATCCTATCTCTATTACATCATATGAGTACAAATATAAAAGGAAATAATTAATTACACTTTGAAATAAGAGATGAGGCTCGACATGCAAGCTGAATACTTTATACAAAGGATCCATATGTAACCATTATACATCCATAGAATTCACAAACAAACATATCCACAAGATCGACATCCACATTCATTCACAACATTCACAAAAGGGGATACTAGGCCATAACCATGCATGCACTCACCACATAAAACAAATTTTAAAAGCGACGTGTATGCTATCATAGGTATATCTACATATACGTATATACATATTAAAATTGCAGTACTTTTAATGTCGGACATTCCCCATTTAATAATTTTTTGACTCCCACGCAGACTATGCGGGGTACACAGGGGCAGCGCCCCTGTACGGGGATCCTGTCCAAAACGTCAAAAATAGAAGCCTGCGGCGTATGTGGAATTAGGTTTAGATTTACACATTTGCATGTTTAATTCGCATCGTATGCAACATAAAAACCGTATACAGTGATTCGATCATATCAAAATGAATCCAAATACGCCGTAGATCGACGTTGCTCTGATACCACTATTGGGTTTTATGGAGAAAACATGCGCGGCGGAAGCAATAAAATCCACACAACCCGAAATAGGATCTCATCGACAACAACGTATTTGGAAGGAGTGTTTGCGGGATATACCCTATCGCGGAGTAAGTTCGGCGATGTCCCGCTGCACGACGGTGTGCAACGACGCTGGCCTACACGAACAGAACTTCTCTCCTGTTCTCTGTCGTAGGTTGATCCGGCGACGCTCCTTTGCGGCAGTGATGTACCCCACTCGTAGCGCGTACAGGTGGTGGTCGTCGACGTCCTCCGAATGCAGGCGTTAAGGCATCTGCATCTCTACTTCATCCACGCGGATGGATGGAACTCCACGTCGCGCTTCCCAAGCCGGCGGGAAGGAGTCGTGTCTCTGCGGCGGCGTGCTAGCGACGCGTTTCTCTCCTTTATCTCCTAAGGATGATGACGGCTAGGGTTTACGTGCGTGAGCGTAAACTGAAAAGCCTCTATCTATCTTATATAGATATCGGCCGTAATCCTCCTTTAAACAGGATATGAAGGGAAATAGGGTTTCCTAAACCCATCGGTAAACAGAATCGTTGCGTTAATTAAAACGCTCGTGGATTAATTGGAATATTCTTGAATTCATTAATTAACCAAATAATCACATTAATTGATTAATTAATATCCGACTCCATGCAATCGCTTGGGATGGCTTTATGTGCATATACGCCAACAATAATCCCATTGTACATGACATGACTTCTGATTTCATCAACAATGTTGATTTGAAGTTGTTACTGCAATTCCTACATAGACAATAGAACATATCTCTAGGTCGTTTCCTATGTTCCTCCACAAATTGTACAAATTGATAAAGACCAGTAATAAACTTTGGGGTGCAGTGATTTAGAATTGACATCCATGATCTATTCATTATGTGATCAAAGAGAAAACAAATATTAGGGTTTAAGGTTTACATGATTAAGGTTTAGGGATTACTGATTAGGGTTCATCATTTATGATTCAGGGATAAGGGTTTATAGATTAGGATTTAGGGTTTACAGATTAGGGTTTAAGGTTTACATGATTAGTTTTTAGCAACTACATATTAGGATTTATCATATACGATTCAAGGATAAGGGTTACAAATGAGGGTTTATATATTAGGGTTTAGGGCTTAGGGTTCATTAATGAATGTGTGTACCACCTATCTCGTTCTTGAACACCTAATATCACTAGTAGGTGTATCATGTGTATTCAGTTTTCAAGAAAATTTGGCAGCATTTCCCTACAGTTCTCCAAGTACACCGATGTGGATGGGCAAATGTCCACCTACATATGTACTTAGAGAAAAAAGGGGAAGCTTTAACTAAGCATCTTGAAAAGTGAATACATATTATGAAGTTACATTTTAAGTGAGATTAAGTGTTCAAGAATAGTTCCAAATCGGGGACTATCTAAAATTTACTCCTAATGAGTAAATCTCAGACGGGTTTCTAGGCCAATAGATAATGTTGTCATCTATATACCTATGATCCTAGTGTCATCAAGTTGTTACAACCACAAACTTCCTTATACTAAGGTTAAGGTTTTATACATATATATGTATACACATACGTATCTATACAAAGAGATACAAAAGATCTAGCATGTCCCATTTGTCATCACTTTTTAGAATATGATATAATATATATAGATTACAGTCAAAATAATATTGTAATTGAGTTATCACTTTTCAATATACTGTAAATGAGACAAAATCTTCCCCTCCAAACAACCTTGAATTTGGAATATCATTAAATTATTCCTATTGTAATGCCATAAAGGGATAGAAGTGTTCCTTTGTAATCATTCATAATGCAAAATGTCACTGGATATCACTAATATAAGAGTTGTAAGGTCGCCCCTTGTTTTTTTTATATTGGGCATTTATATACCTATAACCATGTTGAAATTAAGGAATACATATAGGGCACATATCTTCTTAGTCAGCGAGCAAAGAGGCGATGGTGATGAGCATAGTGGCGATGATGGCTTGGTCTAGTAGCAATGGTGACTATCTCTAGCGCTGGCAGTGAGCTACATCAGCAATGGCACAAGCTCCAGTGGAAAAGGTAAGATCCAGTAGTGATGGAAAGCTCCAATGGTGGAGGCGGTGAGAAAGTAGCAACACTGCAAGCACAACAGCTCGAGTAGAGGAGTGGTGGCGATGATCGCCAGAGTAGAGTGAACTTAGGGTGATGAAATATAGAATGGGGGAAAATATTTTACGGGTACTATTAAGTGTACTTAGTCGTTGGTTCTTCCAAAAAACTAATGAAAAGACATATAGTAGTAGGTTGACTTAGTGAAAATGATGACATATTATAACAATATATCATAAGCTCAGATGAAAAAACAACGACAAAAATCCTCATCCAAAAAAAGTCGACCTTAGTCAAGGGACTTAGTCGACAGTTTATTTGGTAGAAACAGACAACTAAGTTCAAACTTTGTTGTCGGTTTACTAAATAAAATCAATGTCATAGGCCCTTACCTGGGAAAAAAAAGACAGCTTTATTGTGATTAAGTCTTCAGATTAAGAGAAAAACTGACGACTCAAAAGCAATTGGGGGGAGATATTTTTGCAGGAACGTGGTGTCAAACCTATGTCGTTGATTTCTTGACTTGAACCTGATACTGTTTGTACAATTTTTTCACAGTTTATAAGACCCAACATAAGTTTTGCTCGTATAAAACATAGGAAATAAGTATTTTGGAGGTGAAATTTATTTTGTCGAAGGTGTTCGTCATCAGTTCATTGGAAATCGTTGTTAATCTTATAATTTTTGAAGGAATGTTTTTCAAAAAAAATTGTATCTTGTGGGTTATCTAAGACAATCAGTTTGTCTAACAAACAACTGACATTACAGAAGAAAGCGGTACACATGTCTTTTCTAAATCAGTAGGACTTGACCAATACTGGCGATTGTACTCTATAACTGATGTTGTTCATTCTATGGTGTCAGTTTTCTTTGGAAATGACTTTAACAAAAGTGATATTAGAGGTGAGAAATGTACTAATGCACCTTTTTTATTCTAGTTAGAGAGGATGACGTAAGGTATTAGTTTCCAAATTCTTTTTCATGATAGGACCTGTCACCTTGACATGTGATATCTTTGAGATGAATAGGTTGCAAGTAGGTGAATAGTATTGTCTACCGGAATATCTTCTACCCGAAAGAGAGAGAAATATGTCTTATAGTGAAAATAATAATCTTCACTCCTAAGATCTTCTAATCGAAACACAGACATGACTTGTTGCATAAGAGCAAGTCAGTGTGGATGGTGTTGTTTTATGACCAGAGAAAACACCTGGTCTGAATAAAAAAAGGTTTTCAGCTGAAACCTAGGGCATTGACAAGAGGTTGATGTAGCTAAATTTTTAAAGAGATAGAGAGAAGAGAAGATTGACATGTGGTTGTTTCACACCCGCAAGTGAGTGTTGATGGCCTTCTTTATATGGCTTGAAATACCTGACCCAAATATAGAAAGGTGTTGAGGTCAAAATCAAATATTTGGAAAGAGGTTGATGCATCTTAATGGTAGGAAGGGAGACAAATAGAAGATTGGGTGGGAAGTGAAACATATATACTCATATGTCTCTTGTGTGATCTTTTCCTAGGAGGAAACATTCCATCAGTCTGATAGGCTGAGACAGAGAGGTGCGTAGAAGATGACGCCTATCATGCCAAATATAAGGTACCAAAAGTACCCCCGTATCCATCCAACTATTCAATAAAAAGGTAAATAAACTAGATGGATAAAAACACACACATGGCATCCTGAGAAACATCCTGCCAAGACTGAAACTTTCACATACCTTACACCCCATACAATGTGTCGCATCAAAACACCATGTCAGGGTTGGAATTGTCTCTTACCTATACATCCCATACAGTGTGCCACATTAGGACCAGGATGATTTTCATCTTACATGCTGCTCATATGCCTCACAACATACTCCTTGACCCCCTTAGTGGTGACTACCTATTTGATAAATTGACCTTTTTGTGATTGTCACTTTGGATCTTGTACTATGGAGTGCTCCCTCCATGTGAACATTTACTTTTTTCCTTTATATGCATTGAGTACCATTTTATGGGATCTCCCCGCCCTTAGAAAACATTACTAATGCATGCAACTCAGGGCTAAACATCAATATTTCTTTCCTTGTGAAGCTTTCCTTTAGATCTTCATGCATGATGCTCCCCAACCCTTATTATTTACTACCAGTACTATGTTCACACCCATAAAACACTCATACAAGGAACTTTGAGTTCACCTAATGTTTCCTTCACATTATATATATATATATATATATAGAGAGAGAGAGAGAGTCAGGCTAGAATACACTCGAGTGTACAGATTATGTTGTACGCCCCAATGGTGTTTTCCTATCTAGACCATGTTTTTCCAAAATCTAATCCATTGATCTTAATGTTTACAATAATAATAGGCCACATACAAAATTTGAGCTCATTTGGATGAGTGTAAGTCACTCATCCAAGGGCAACATAATTGATGCACAAAACTAATTTGAAATGCCTGATTTTTGCATCCAATAGATGTTCGACCTATAAGTGTCCAAATGAGCTAAAATTTATTATATGGTACTTTCTTAAGATATTTAAGAAGATCAAAAGTTTAGATTTTTTAAAAAGTTATTGCATCTTTAAAAATGACTGAGGTGTACGGTGTCTTCGGTAACTCGAGTATGCACTAGCTTAACTCTCTCTCTCTCTCTATATATATATATATATATATATATATAATGCTTGTAAAGAAGGAAAATAATATTGTCTATGGGTTGATTTCTGTTGACATTGGGCACCGAAGTGACCACACATGGTGCTCATCAACTGCTCGATAACCAGAAGTTCCTCAGATATGTGAGGACTATCAATCATTAAACTAGCGTGGTTCTTGAAATATGAAAATTTTATAAACTAGAAAGGGAAATAGGAAGTGCTCCTAATAATAAAGTGGTCTGGATACTCCAAATCAATGAAAATATTAAACTATTCAGTTTGTTACTCCAATATAGAAAGCTTCTCATAAATATAGTTTTCTTTAAACATAAGAGATTAGTTGTATAGAGGCGGTTCAAGATGAGAACCCAAACTACTTTGACTTCTATCGTACAACCTGCCACCTACCATACCCAACCCCCACTTGTCCCACCTCCTACATGTGTCATGGTTGTTACTATTGTTTTTGCAACATGAGGGAGAGAGGGGGAGAGAGAGAGAGAGAGTGGGAGGGGAGGGGAGAGAGGGGGAGAGAGAGAGTGTGGGAGGGGAGGGGAGAGAGGGAGAGAGAGAGAGAGAGAGAGTGGGAGGGGAGGGGAGAGAGGGGAGTGGAGTGACAAAGTGGTTGTAGGAGACAGAAAAAAGAGAAATATTTTTATTAATAACTTTTAAATGATAATGTATTTTTGATAAAATAATCGTTATGAAAATTATATTATAATAAAATCAAGTTTGACATATTTTTAAAAAAAATGTACAATTTAAAAAGGGTGAGATAATGTGATTGTAAAAAGTAAAAAAACATGAGACAAAAATTATTTTGCTTATAGCTCTCAAACTGGTGGATTACTAACAAAAAATAATTTAAAATAAGACTAACGTCGATATACTTTGATAATGATTTTTTTACAAAATAATTACAACACATGAAATAACTTGTTATAACACATTATAACATGGGATAACACATGGTATAAAATAGGCTAATATGGGAGAACACATGAGATAACATAGAAATTGAATGTTATCCAATATCAGACCATGTGTCATCCCATGTTATATCATGTCACATTGTTTTATATCTCATGTTATTCCATGTCTTATCCTATGTCATCCCATGTCAAATTGTGTGTTATCTTATATTGTCCCATGTTATCTCATGTCATTTCATGTTATAACATATTATACCATGTGATTTATCGAATGTTATATCATGTTATACCATCTATTATCTCATGCTATAACATATTATCCCATGTGTTATACCATGCTCCCTGTGTTATAGAATGTATACCATGTGTTGTTCAGTTGGAGCTGAGATAACATATAATTACACTTGAGATAACATCCAATTAGACTTGGGATAATATCTAATTGGCCCTGAGATGCCATATAATTGGATCAGAGATAACATGCAATTATAATTTGGACCGGAGATGAGATATAGTTAGACTGGAGATAATGTACAAATTAGACTAGAGGATAACATATATTCATACTGGAGATAACATATAGTTGGGCCAGAGTTAACGTACAATTGGACCAGAGATAACGTACAATTAGACCAAAGATAACGTACAATTCAACCGAAGATAACATACAATTAGACTAGAGATAACATATAGTTAGACCAAGAAAATGTACAATTGAACCAGAGATAACATATTGAATAAGAGATAACATACAATTGAATCAGAGATAACATACAAGTAGACCTGAGATAACATACAATTGTGCATGAGATATCATCCAATTGGAGATGAGATAACACTCAATTATACTTGAGATAACATCCAATTAGAATGGAGATAACATACAATTAGATCTGAGTTAACAAAGAATAGTACATGAGATAACATAAAATTGTACATGAGATAACATAAAACTGAATATGAGATAACACAATCGGACTGGAGATAACATACAATTGGGTGTAGGATAAAATTCAATTGGACATGAGATAACATCCAAATGGGCATGGGATAACATCTAATTGGACCTGAGATAACATATAAGTAGACATGAGATAACATAAAATTGTACATGATATAACATCCAATTAGACTGAAAATAACATACAATCAAACTACAGATAACATATAGTTGGGCCAGAGATAACATACAAATGGTCCGGAGATAACGTACAATTACACCGAAGACAAAGTACAATTACCAGAGACAACATATAGTTGGACCAGATATAACATACATTTGGACCGGAGATAACATTCATTTAGACTAGAGATAACATATAGTTGGACTAGAGATATCATACAATTAAACTAGAGATAACATATAGTTGGACCAGATATCATGTAAATTTAAATCGGAGATAACATAGTTGGACCCGAAATAATGTGAAATCGGACTTGAGCTAAAGTATAATATGGATCGAAGATATGGTTCAATTGGAGTAGAAATAACATATAGTTGGGCTGGAGATAACGTATAATTGGACCAGAGATAACATACAATCATACATTTAGACGAGAGATGACATATAGTTGGGCTGGAGATAACATACAATTTGGACTGGAGATAATGTATATTTAGGCCAGAGATAACATATAGTTGGACCAGAGATAACATACAATTGGACTGAAGATAAAGTATCATTAGACTGAAGATAGAGTATAATTGGACTGGAGATAACATACACTTAGACCAAAGATAACGTACAATTAGACCGGAGACTAAAATAATGTAGAATTGGACCACATATAATGTACACTTAGACCATAGATAATATTTAGTTGGACTAGAGATAACGTACAACTATATTGGGGATAACATATAAATGGATCAGAGATAACGTACAAATGGACCAAAGATGACATCCAAATGATTGAAAGTTATAAGAAAAAGAAATTTCTCTCTACTCTTTTTTTCAATATTGGTCTTATTTTAAAGTATTTTTTGTACAAAATGCAACGTTAATTGGACCAGAGATATCGTATATTTAGACCAGAGATAACATATAGTTGGACTAGAATTAACATACAATTGGACTTGAGATAACGTATACTTTGGATCGGAGATATAATATAATTGGACCAGAGATAACATATAGTTGGACCAAAGATAACGTATAATTAGATTGAAGATGAAATATAGTTAGAATGGAGATAACATACAATTTGGACTGGAGATAATGTATATTTAGACTGGAGATGACATATAGTTGGACCAGAGATAATGTATAATTGGACCGGAGATAAGTATAATTAGACCGGAGATAACGTACACTTGGACTGGATATAATGTAATTTTTATTGAAGATAACATATAAATGGACTGGAGATAACGTACAAATAGACCGAATATAACATCGAAATGATTGAAAGTTATAAGAAAAATAAATTTCAGTCTCCTCTTTTTTGTCAATATTGGACTTGTTTTAAAAAAAATTGCACAGAATACAACAGTTTTTATTTTGTAAAAATGTCATTATGATTTGAAAGATATTAACAGAAATATGAGAAATAGGAGGGAAGTCATGTTATTCTTTTTTTTTTTAATTTATTGACATTGTTCTTGTTTCAAGTATTTTTTTGTAAGGAACACAAAGATCTAAATTTCTCCAAAAAATTCATTACGGTTTGAATAATATTAGTAAAGTGACTTGTTATTTTTCTCTATCATGAAACCACTCTCTCTCCATCTCCATCTCTCCAAACTCCCTTTTTTATTAAAAAAAATGTTGACATTGGTCATGTTTTAAAGCAATTTTATATGGAACGCAATGCTTTTTATTCTGTTAGAAAATTCTTACAGTTAAAAAATACTAACAATAATAACATATTCTTTTTTCTCTCTCCTACATCCACCACTTCTCCCCACTCTCTCCCCCCCCATCTCCCCACTCTCTCTCTACCACATTTCTCATTGGGGGTTTAAGTTTTGGAACGCCTGGGGTATATTGACGTGCTTTTGACGCGTTGAAAACCACCCTCCCAACGCGCCCTGACAAGTTGTTTTTCTTACTTTTTGTTTTTTTAGAAAAATAAAGGAGGGAAGTAAGAATGAAATCTATTGTTTTGTGCATAATTTTCAATCTGTAATGAATTTTTTGATGAAATAAAAAACCATTAGATTCCTTATAAAAATACATTTGAACAAGAAGAGGGAAATAAAGAGGGAATATGGAAAAAAAGTATTATTTGCATATTTTTTAGAAGAAAAAAGAAGAAGGGGGAAATAAGGAGGGAATAGAGGGAGACAGGAGGGAAGTAGAAAACCAATAAATTGAGGAGGAAAGTAAGGAAGAAAGTAATAAAAAAAGAGGAGGCAAGTAATGCAAGGAGAGGAGGGAAGTAATGTGAGAGGAGGGAAGTTGTGACAACCCTAATTTTCTCACCCTTTGATTATACTCTCCCCTTCGCACTATAATGACCAATTATCTAGTTTGGATGTCAATTTCATAGTTTGAGTGTTGTGACACTCCAATTAGATTTCGTTAATGCCCAATTTCGTAGTGTGTGACATCAATCCACACTTTGAGCTTAGTATTATAGTTTAATAAATCATCCCCTTGAAACCATTTTTGAACCTCTACACTATGATCACATGACTCTACACTACGTACTATGTTATAGAGGATCCAATAACGAGTCCAACGGCGTAAAAGTCTCCTCAATCAGAGTGTCGGATCAAAAGATATGGGTGTTAGAAATATGAGTTTACCCAACCTTTTCTTGAATTCTATTCTTTGTTTTTGGGCCGATTTTGGGCACTTTGGTCCTTGAGTGGAAACGAAAGCCCATCCGCCTACTCCCCCTTTGTCTTTCCCCTTCAGGAAGTTACTGAGAATAAGAATCTGCCCTTCCTCCTCCCCCTCCAAATCGGGCAATGGAGGAGAACAGAAGCAGTATTGGAACCCTAAACCTTTGCTCCCTTATATACCCCCCTTCCCTTGGCTTCCTTGCTCTTTCCCTAGTTTCTCTAGCCTCCGGCTGTCTCCCCCCTCCTTTCTTCTCTTCATGCTCCACGGTTCACATTTGGGTCCTACAGCCACCAGGTAGGGACTCGTGGGAGCTCGCCCACACATTCACACAACCCCACCCACTCGGCGAGCGCGAGTGAGGAGTGTGGCGGCGTGCCCTGCTCCGAGCACCTCAGCGCTGCTTGAGCGGCTGGTGCGGTGGCCTTTGGTCAACCGAGAAGGGAGGATGAGGAACCTTTGTTCCTCCCCTGTTCTGACACAAGAAACATGGGAATTTCGTACGGACTGGTCGTGCTAAGAGAGGGAGAGATGCACGACCGTTCGATCTGGCATCAACGGTCAAGCCAGCGCCCCAAAGGCACCAACTGCCACCACCCTCAACTTCATTTGGAGCAACTGTCAGCGATAGTGGACCACACGTGAGTGTGTGGGTGAAGAGTCAGATGCAGCCGCTTGATCCTGCATCAACGATCGAGATTCTCTGCATAATCAAGGGTATGCTATTTGACTTATAATATTCTAAAATCAATATCTCCCATTTCCCTTGGCCAAAATATACAAAATTATATATCAAATTGATCCTTTCGAAAAGATATAAAACATGGGAATATTGCAGACCCCGATTCCTATTCTAATTTTATTGATTGGCTAAAATACGAATTTTATCCTTCTATGACCATGTTACATGCACATCCATGATAAAGTTGAAATCTTTTATGTACTCTTGCATCCGTAATCATCCAATCAAAAACTCTAATGTCCTTGTAGCCCTAAAGAAGGTCCTACTCTCCCTATTATCATGAATGATCTCAATTGTTCATTTGTGCCTACTTTGGACTATAATGTTGAACTTGCCCTAGATTGCTAACCTCACTTCTAATGGACACCCACCTAATCTTTTAAGTTTTTTGATGGCTTAATGTTGTTGATCTATAACATCTTTAGGTCTAGACCTCTTAACTTGAGGAATTATTATCTAGGGTTCTCTTTTGTAAGTCGTTTGATCCTGGAATGCATGTAAATGCCTTAAATCTTGATATGATCATATAAAGTGCTTGGAACTTCGGAATGGCATGAAACTCAAACCACACCATCATGATGACCTCTAGGTCAGTACAAGATCATCTAATGAACTAATAAGAGACTTGGACCCTATCTTGGCCAAAACCCTAAAATGAATCTAATTAGGTTTAATGATGAGAATCTAATGCATATATGTAATCTTGTTCTTAATTAGGTTTGGCATGTGGTTAGATGGTGAAGGATATGTTAGGTTATGAAATCTCTGAATCAGGTATGGGCCTTATCTAGTTATATGACTATCACTTTCTTGATTGAAAAGACATATATTGTATGCTTGTTTGTTTACTTGCTCAAATATTGCCATGTAGTATTACTATGTCTTACTCGATGTTTGCCTCGTCAGTTTTATAACTCGAACACATATAAAGATAGAACTCCATTATAATATTATTGATAAAGGGTTAGCTCTTGTCTATGTCCTTGAGGTCCCTCTCGTATAAAAGGGTTAGCTAATCTTGAGCACCCTTACGGACCCTTCCGACGGGAAGATGGTCAAAGGCCTTGAACATGCTCGATATTGTCGATATAATGGAGTGAAATGACATAAAATATGGTTTCACATTTTGTTAACCGGTTAACATGTTTATTATTGTTCATTTCATCTTGAAATCTTTTCAAATTATGCAAAGCTTATATATATGTATCTTTCCGCCCCGTACTTAGCACCTTGTGTGTTGACCCATTTCTCGTATGTTGTTTTTAGGTTCGGAGATGGCTAGAAAGATGATGGGCTTGGTGAGCTATGCTAGGAGTACTTATTGTAAGATCCATATATAGTGTACATGAGAGTATTTGTACAATGTGACTCTTGAATATGTAATTCAAATCTTATAATACAATAATATTGCTTAATATATCTTGTTGATTGTGGAGTTTATGTTGGTGCTTGTATCTTGTTATTTGTTCATGTATGCTAAGCATTTCACGCTTCCGCATGTTGCCTTTGGTATTCATTTGGTTCATGGGACTGGGATTTTGGTTCCGTGATAGATGGTATCAGATCATGAACAATAACTACACCCAACATTACTCACATGAAACACAAACTAAACTCACCTTACATCTCAACCCTAGAAACTTAATAAGATGTCCTTTGCGGACTAGGTGGACTTAGCCTCTAGGTTAGAACCTAGATGTTCTAGAACTAAGTGTAGACTTGTGTAAATTTCCTCCCTAGACATATGATTCGCGACATGTGCTTAGGGTGTCTACACAGGTGTGCACCATGTTCTTGCTAGTTCTCTAGGTGTCATGGTACTAGAATGCCTCATGAGTGTGGTAACTCATTTTGGTTTTTATTTTATTCGAATGGAGTATGGTAGTTTTCATCGCCTATTTAAACGTTGGAGAAGCCATATTTCAAGTATTATTATATGTACATATGAAAAATGTTACCACACACAGAAAGGTAGTGAGTTTCCATGCAACCTAGGAGAAACAGATGTAACATCAAGTCTAGAGGAGAGAGTTTTGATGATAGTAATAGTCTCTAGAGTTGTATAGAGCCATGATATAGGTTAGGCCAGTGAGTAAACTAGATAACCTAATATGATGATGATAATATTGTTGATGATGTTGATGTTGATAAGACCCAAGTTTTTCCTTGAGAGGGCCAAGTAGTTTGATGATATGGAATGAGTTTGACCATGCACCCTAGCTAGACATAGCACCTTGTTGATGCATATGACATGGTTGATGAGCTAAACATAGCTTGTGGGTTGGCATGTTTGCTTGTACCTAGTCTTGTGTGTGTTAAGATATGATATGTGACATATAGTTGAGACCAACATGGGCCTCAATTTCTTTACAAAGAAGGACCTCTAACATGGAACATATGAATAGGGTGACCTATTGATATGAGTTGACCCGTATCGGGAGAAGGTTAGAGTACCTAAAATCCAAAATATTTGAAATGTTGAATAATATGAATGATGAAATACTTGATGATGAATCCCTAGCTAGAATACTTCTAAGTATATGAGTTGAGTGACCTAGTGGACAGTTTCCTTGAAAATGTTGAACCCTAAATGTCCTATGAAAATATCTAACCCTAGATAAAGAGGCAATTGAATATTTGATGCTTGCTATATAGGTGAGGGAGATGTGCCAAGACCCTAAGATGATGTACATGATGTGTGATATCCATGATGAGCCTCATACATGGGTTATAGTTGTATATAAAGGAATCTAGTGGTTACCCTTATTTCTCAAAAGATGGGTAGAAATTTTTTTAATGGTTGAAAGTTGTGGTTAGCTTGTTTTTCCATGACATATATATGTCTTAGATTGAGTGGCTTGAGCTTATGGAGCTCCTATGAGATACAAGTGAGATGACTATGAAATCTCGATAGTGATAATATTGTTGTTTCTCGAGGTAAAGCATGATGTGTGAAAAATATCTCACTTACATTTAAAAACTTGAATATGCATGAGAAGCCCCTCTCATAAGCTAGACATAATATGGAATCATACTATACATAAAATATGTAGCTTTCAAATCATGAACTTGATACGATGATGTCTAAAGATCTTGTCTTGAATAATCAGGGGCAACATGCCTAATATCATACCCAAATTAAAATATATCAACTCGATATGATGATACTCTTGGGGTAATAACTCAAATAAGAAGATGAATAAATTGCTTAATTTCAGGTCCTAAAAAAATGATGAACATAATTGGGTAAAGTTGGTAGAATTTTGGGGAAAAACAAAAACATGCATGAAATCTAGAGTAAGGTGAGATACACACTCGATGATAGTCTCATTTGAAGTCATGACCATGAACATGTTCTTTTGAGAATTGATAACATATATTTGATGATACACCTTGGTCTCATATGAATATATGAACAAAAACCCTAATGTATGAATACTAAGGGTTGGGTAAACCCTAATGCCATGATGATTCCACATTATAAGGGAACACTAAGTAATATGTACATAGATGAGATGAGTACACCCTTAATGATGATAACCTAAGTGTACAACCTATTGTGGGGAATTCCTTGACAAATATGGTTGGATACATAGATGTGACGTTTTTACTTGACTCTTAAGTATGATCTTGGACATATTTTGAGGATGAAATTTCTTTTAAGGAGGGAAGGATGTGACAACCCTAATTTTCTCACCCATTGATTATATTTTCCCTCGCACTATGATGACCAATTATCTAGTTTGGATGTCAATTTCATAGTTTGAGTGTTGTGACACTCCAATTAGATTTCTTTAATGCTCAATTTCATAGTGTGTGACATCAATCAACACCTTGAGCTTAGTATTATAGTTTCATACATCATCCCCTTGAACCAATTTTTGAACCTCTACACTATGATCACATGATTGTACACTATGTACTATGTTATAGAGGATCCAGTAAAGAGTCCAACGGCATAAAAGTCTCCTCAATCAGAGTGTCAGATCAAAAGATATGGGTGTTAGAAATATGAGTTTACCCAACCTTTTCTTGTATTCTATTATTTGTTTTTGGGCTGATTTTGGGAACTTTGGGCCTTGAGTGGAAACGAAAGCCCATCCCCCTAATCCCCCTTTGTATTTCTCCTTCAGGAAGTTACCGAGAATAGGAATCTTCCCTTCCTCCTCCCCCTCCAAATCAGGCAATGGAGGAGAATGGAAGCAGTATTGGAGCCCTAAACCTTTGCTCCCTTATATACCCCCTTCCCTTGGCTTCCTTACTCTTTCCCTAGTTTCTCTAGCCTCCAGCTGTCTCCCCTCTCCTTTCTTCTCTTCATGCTCCATGGTTCATGCTTGGGTCCTACATCCTTCATGTAGGGACTCGTGGGAGATCGCCCACACATTCACACAACCCCACCCACTCGGCGAGCGCGAGTGAGGAGTGTGGCGGCGTGCCCTGCTCCGATCACCTCAGCGCTGCTTGAGAGGCTGGTGCGGTGACCTTTCATCAATTGAGAAGGGAGGATGAGAAACCTTTGTTCCTCCCCTATTTTTACACAGGAAATAGGGGACCTCCGTGCGGACTGGTCGCGCTAAGAGAGGGAGAGATGCACGACCGTTCGATCTGGCATCAACGGTCAAGCCAGGGCCCCAAAGGCACCAACTTCCACCTCCCTCAACTTCATTTGGAGTGACTTTCAGATATAGTGGACCACACGTGAGTGTGTGGGTGAAGAGTCAGATGCGGCCGCTTGATCCTGCATCAACGGTCGAGATCCTCTGCATAATCAAGGGTATGCTATTTGACTTATAATATTCTAAAATCAATATCTCCCATTTCCCTTGGCCAAAATATATGAAATTATATATCAAATTGATCCTTTCAAAAATATCTACAACATGGGAATATTTTCTAACTCTGATTCCTATTCTAATTCTATTTATAGGCTAAAATACGAATTTTAACCTTCTTTGACCATGTAACATGCACATCCATGATAAAGTTGAAATCTTGTATGTATTGTTGCATCCGTAATCATCAAATCAATAACTATAATGTATTTGTAGCCCTAAAGAAGGTCCTACTCTCCCTATCCTCATGAATGATCGCAATTGTTCATTTTTGCCTACTTTGGACTATAATGTTGAACTTGCCCTAGATTGCTAATCTTGCTTCTAATGGACACCCACCTAATCTTTTAAGTGTTTTTGATGGCTTAATCTTGCTGATCTAAAACATCTTTTACTTGATGAATTATGATCTAGGGTGCTCTTTTGTAAATCATTTGATCCTGGAATGCATGTAAATGCCTTAAATCTTGATATGGTCATATAAAGTGCTTGGAACTTTAGAATGGCATGAAACTCGAACCACGCCATCATGATGACCTCTAGGTCAGTACAATATCATCTAATGAACTAATAAGAGACTTGGACCCTATCTTGGCCAAAACCCTAAAATGCATCTAGTTAGGGTTAATAATGAGAATCTAATGCATATATGTAATTTTGTTCTTAATCCAGTTTGGCATGTGGTTAGATGGAGAAGGATATGTTAGGTTATGAAATCTCTGAATCAGGTATGGGCCTTATCTAGTTATATGACTATCACTTTCTTTCTTGAAAAGACATATATTGTATGCTTGTTTGTTTACTTTCTCAAATATTGCCATGTAGTATTACTATGTCTTACTTGAAGTTTTCCTCATCAGTTTTATAACTTGAACACATATAAATATAGAACTCAATTATAATATTGTTGATAAAGGGTTATCTCTTGTCTATGGCCTTGAGGTCCCTCTCGTATAAAAGGGTTAGCTAATCTTGAGCACCCTTACGGTCCCTTCCGACGGGAAGATGGTCAAAGGCCTTAAACATGCTTGATATTGTCGATATAATGGAGTGAAATGACATAAAATATGGTTTCACATTTTGTTAACCAGTTAACATGTTTATTCTTGTTCATTTCATCTTAAAATCTTTTCAAATTATGTAAAGCATATATATATATATATATATATATATATATATATATGAATCTTTCTGTCCCGTACTCAGCACCTCGTGTGTTGACCCATTTCTCGTATGTTGTTTTTAGGTTTAGAGATGGCTAGAAAGATGATGGGCTTGGTAAGCTATTCTAGGAGTACTTATTGTAAGATCCAGATATAGTGTACATGATTTGTACAATGTGACTCTTGAATATGTAATTCAAATCTTATAATAAAATAATATTTCTTAATTTATCTTGTTGATTGTTGAGATTATGTTGGTGCTTGTATCTTGTTATTTGTTCATGTATGCTAAGCATTTCACTCTTCCGCATGTTGCCTTTGGTATTCATTTGGTTCATGGTATTGGGATTCGACTTGATTAATTATTGCCAATTGGGTATAGAGCATCAATCAAGTTACAACATACAATCCCAAAACGAAATCTACAAATATAGAGGTAGGTTGCAACGTCAGAAGATATTAAACAGATTAAACATGAAGTTGATCACACCATCACATGATACTATCTCACTACCTTATACCAAGCCATCACCATTACCATGTCATCATGGGATATCCATCCCTCATCACATCACTAGAGGATATCACCTCACATTAGGCATAAAGCCTTTTCCAGGTCTTAAGACCCAATCACGTAGTTCATGCATAACACCATTATTTCATCATGCCTCATAAAGGCTCATAATCATCACATTGTGTCATATAAGAGATACCATAGCAATCACAAGCTATGAAGTGTATTCAAACTACAAAATTATGGTTACATCAGTAGGAGAGAGAAAATACTTCATTGCATGCCTCTCATCCATGTAAGTTAAGAGAATACATCACATGCCCAAATTTAGGGTTAGGGTTTTTCATAGATAGTCGATTATGGTTTCCATAACAACACTTATTATAAAACCTTAGACACGTCACTTCACACATTCTAGGAGGACATTAGGGTTAAACACCATTACCATAAACAACCACACATGAAAATAGCAACATGTAGAGACCAAACCAGGGTGTAGTGACCAACACCCTCACATGTGTAGTGACCACTAGGGTAACACCATGTGTATCCATCATTACGGTCACACCATGTGTAACGACCACTAGGGTTGCACCATGCAGTGACCAACCAAACTACACCTGTGTAGCTACCATCAAAACTATGAAAATGTAAACAACAAAACAAATATGTCAACATGTGTAACAAACAAACCACATAGCACATTTATCAACCGTAAGAGAAATTATGATTAGGTTGTAGCAACCAAACCACCCTAGGTAGCATCCATCCTTCAACCAAAGCCATTTTGGCCACACAAGTCATCTTGTGTTGCGACAAAAACAAGGTTTAAAGCATTGTGACCATAAAAGCAACTCATGTAGCAACCATGGAAGCTAGGGTTAGGATTATGGCGACCAAATTAGAACCCAATCTCACCACCAAAATGATCATAGTGATCACAAGAAACCAAGGAATCATGTCACATGAAACATATGTATAACATCAAGAAACTCAAGCATCACTAAGGTGAAAACTCCATGAAAGGATGAGCTTCAAAACCTTAAAATGACCATCACCAAGATCAACAAAGAAACCATCTAAGAGAGATGAAACCAAACGTCTAACACATATAAATGGGAACCAAAATCTCCATCTAACAAATGATAGATGAATCATAAACACTGTAATAATGTCAATGATCAAGATGTGTGTAAGAACAATCAACTTCATCATCCACTAGGTTTTGGGTATAATAATTAGGGTTAGGAGAAAGAGAAATATATACAAGAGTACTTCATAATCTTAAACCCTAAATCAAGATAGAATTATCCATCAACTATGATCTCATTTTAGAGATTAAACCGTAGCATGCAAGCAAGATAAATGTGCAACAATAGTAGAGGAGAGAGATATATAACCTACCTTGAGATGAAGACCAACTCCAAAAGCTAAGAAGATCTAAGAGAGAGAAGAAATTCCAAGCTTGGATCAACTCCAAATCCAAGAAAGACCACCTCAAGAGAAGAAGAACACACCAAGTTCAAAGGAAGCTCAAAAGAGAGAGGGTAAGAAAACCCTAGGTCGAAAAAGAAAGAGAAGGAGATCTTCATCTCACTCAGGTACTACCATGGAGAGCCATGGATTTGAACTCTGTTGGAGAGAAGTTCCTCAAGAAAGCCACCATAGAGAACCATAGTATGGACAAGATAAGAAGAAAATGATAGGGTTTTAAGGAAAAATGAGATCAAGAGAGATAAACCACTTACCAAGATCAAGGATCATCGAGAACCACCACAAGGGAGACGATCAAATCCTACATCACCACATGTAAAGGATAAAACGACCACCTTCTCCAAGATCAACACCTCCATTTCAATCTCTAAGATCAAGGTCGAACACAAGAAAGAAGAGAGCTAAAAGGGTTACTTGAATGTGAAAGAAGGGATATAAATACCCAAGGGTAGGAGAGAGGTTAAAGATATGATGTGTCAAGATATTAGAGAATCTAAGGACACTTGTCCCTCAAAACCATGGCCATGCAAGAAGTCTAGATATTCATGCATAAAAGGGTGATAAAAGCAAGTCTTAGTAGAGATCACTAGGTCCACTACCCTCCTAAGATCGAAGCAAAACAAGGAGATCACCATGGTAACGACCTCTACCCATGTCACCCAAGACAAAGGGTCGATACACCAAATCACAAGCCAAACCCTAGTGACCAAAACCAAGGACAAGGCACATAAGTTTCTATAAAGACAACCAAGAAAGATTCTTCAGTCGAAATAGTCACAAGGACATGAAGCACATCAGGCACTACACTCAAAGATCAATAAAATGGTCAACACCAACATCAACACATGCATCATTGCAAACCCTATCATCAACTTTCTCATCAACCAAGGTTGAACAAGGTACCCCTATGCATCATTCTCTCTCATGGTTCTAAGGAATAAGAGGCACAACCAACATGTGAAAAATTGTAAGATAAACCCTCTCCATGGGTAAATTGCAACTTGGTTCAAAATAAGCACACATATGACATAACTAGCTCAAATATCATGCAAACGGGACCAAACTAAAAACATAAATGTGTCACATGTTATTAAGGTGCATCTCATGGATAGATTAAGGTTTAAGCATTTTTTAAAGAAAAATCAAGAAAGATCTAGCACTAAGCTAGGTCAAGGGTCTTATAACCATAAACCCCTAACAAGGATTTTGCCCCTAAAATCCTACGCAAAAAGAGATGGATACTTCTTATACATATCATCTTTAAGCTCCCACATGGATTCCTCCATGCCATAGTGATGCCACTTAACCTCAACCAACATGATATCCTTCTTCTTCAACTTCTTCACCCTCCCGTCCAAGATCAAAACAAGACCCTCCACATACAACATGTCATCATCCAACTCAACCTCCATGAGTTGCAACACTAACTCTGTGTCAGGATGAAACTTCCTCAACTTAGAAATGTGGAACAATGGATGCAACATGTGCAACTCAGGTAGAAGCTCTTCCCAACATGTGTCACCATAGGGTAAGGTCCCATAAACCTGGGAGCTAGCTTACCCTTCTTCCAAACCTCAGCACACCTTTCCAAGGAGTGACCTTGAAACACACCTTGTCTCCTACTTGGAAATCCAACTGCCTCACACAACTATCAACATAAAATTTCTATCTATCTTGGAATGCCTTCGGTCGTTGGTGTATCATCTTAACCTTCTTCATTTTCTGTTGTACAAGCTCAAGTCCCAAAAGTTGATATTTTCTCGTCTCATACCAGTACAATGTAGATCTCAACATCTCCCATACAATTCTTCATATGGTGGCATGTCGATACTCCTCTGATAGCTATTGTTGTAAGAAATCTCTATCTAACTGAGGTGTACATCCCATCTGCCCAAAAACTATAGAATATAAGCTCTCAACAAATTCTCTATGGTCTGAATCTGTTCATACTATCTATATGTCTATGAGTGAAAAGTTGTACTCAACCTCAACTGAGTACCCATGGCTATGTCCAAATGCCCCAAAAAGCAACTGGTAAACTAAGGACCTCTGTCACTTGGATACCGCACAAACATACTATCTCATCAACACATACCTATGCCAACTTCTTAGTTGTATACATTGTCTTAATAGGGAGGAAGTGTGTTGACTTGGCTAACCTATCCACTATCACCCATATGGAGTCATGACCTTTGGTTGTCCTTGGAATTCCAACCATTGCAAAGTCTGTGTAGGTTTTTGATGCTCAACTTTAACCTTCTAACACACAAGACACTTCGCCACAAACTCAGCTATGCCACGCTTCAAGCCAAGCCACCAATATAGATCTTTCATATTGTGGTACATTTTGATATTTCCTCGATGCATAGCATACTCTGAAGAGTGAGCATCTTCTAGAACCAACTTCCTTAGATTATCAACATTTGGAACCACCACCCTACTGTGGCAACACATTGTTCCATCCTTTGACTCATGGAAGCCATCATGCTTCTCACTGCCAAACTCTTCTTAGATCTTTTGTATCATAGTATCATTGCATTGTACATCTCTGATCTGCTGCCTCAACGTAGGTTTCACCTGTAACTGAGCCAAACCATTCTTCAACACATCACAAAAGATGAGATAACCCTTTCCTTACTCAGGTAGAACCAACAGTGGTGCATTGGAAAACTTCTCCTTCAAAATATAAAAATAACATTAACACTTGTCATCCTAGACAAACAATACACCTTTCCTCGCCAGCTTTGTTAGGGTTAATGCCACAACAATAAAGTTCTTGATGAACCTCCTATAGTAGCCTGCCAAGCAAAGGAAACTACAAATCTCTGTCAATGTCTTAGGATGCTCCCATTCTAGATGACTGAACCTTCTTGGGATCCACACAAAAACCCTTAGTACATATCACGTGTCCAAGAAAAGACACCTCCTTTAGCCAAAAATCGCGCCTGCTGCACTTGGTGTACTACTTGTGCTATCTCAACAAGGTCAATTCCTATCGTGGATGTTTCTCATCTTGCTAGCTATCTCTGGAGTATATCAAGATGTCATCAATGAACAAAAGGATGAAGTGATCAATATATGTTCATAACACCCTATTTATTAGGTCCATGAATGTTTTCGGTGCATTGGTTAGCTCAAACGGCATAACTACAAACTAATAATGGCCATACCAAGTCCTAAAAGATGACTTGGGCATGTCATCTTCCTTGAACCTCAACTGATGGTATCTTGACCTCAGGTCTATCTTTCAGAACACTGCATCACCCTTCAAATGATTATACAAATCGTCTATCTGTGGCAACCAATACTTATTCTCGATAGTCATTTTGTTCAATTGTCGGTAGTTGATACACAACCTCATAGATTTGTCCTTGTTCTTGACAAACAACATGGGAGTAATAGAAGGGGAAGTGCTCGGTCTGATAAAACTCTTCTCTAATAGCTCCTGTAATTGCTTCTTCAACTCTTGCATCTCAACTGGTGCCATCATGTATGGTGTTTGTGCTATCAGTTGTGTACTAGGAATTGGATTGATCTCAAACTCATTCTCTCGAGGTGGGGGAACATCGGGAAACTCTTTGGGAAATATTTCTTCAAACTCATTGACAACTAGCATCTCTTGGATACTAGGACTCCACACCTTATTATCCACCACATGTGCCAAAAAAGCCTCACAACCTTGCCACGTCAGCTTCTCTGCTTCCATCGTTGACACAAAGCATGTCGAAAGAATCTTCCTATCTCCTTGGAAGATCCACAAAATATCATCATAAAAGAATGTAGCCACCATAGAACTTTAGTCTAAGACCACTTGGTACTTCTCCAAGGTATCAATTCTAATGATCATATTGAATCCATGCATGTCAAGGGGTTTAAGGTCCGCTTAAATATTGCATCCTGAGAAAGAAAGAACACAGAATGGACACACCTCCCACAACTCAGAGGAACTAAACAAAGGGGTTTCTAAGCTAATACTATTAGATCTATGATAACAGGAAAAGAACAACTAGCTATCACTTCTCTAGTGATAAAAGAGTATGTTACACATGGGTCAACCAAAACAAATATAAAGCAGGAAAATGAAAAATTAGAATGAAATAACATCATCTGACATGTCACGACCCGTGGGTTGACTACTCCTTCTGACTGACTCATAGCATAGAATTGAGTCATTGCCTATTATCGCCCCCGGTCCTCTGTTGGCTACCCAAATGAACCAACCTATGGCACCTGGTTGCGTCCTCTACCATTGCACTACTAAAGTGATGTGGCCCTTGTCGACTCTATCTCAGTTGTTGTGTCACCTCCTCATCCTTCATCCTGAAAATATCCTCAGATGCCCTTGTTGTCCACACCTATAACATGTCCTTGTGTCAAACTACGGCCTAGACAGCCCTATCACCAAAATTGATGGCACATTGCGGGCTCCTACTGGTGGAAAATTATGGCCTCTGCCCTTGCTCAGTGACCACTAAAACTTAACCATTGACCTATTCTATGATTGAGGTGCTGAAAATCTAGGCTTCTTGAAATCTCTAGAAGACTTGCCCTTGAAAATATGTCAGTCTCTTCTTGGTGTTAGCTTCATGTTTCTCTATCGCCAATCTATGAATCCTCCACAAGGATTCCACAAAAATCACACTTTGTTCTCTGTTCTACAAAGATGACACTGTTGTTGTCAATTCTAAACTCAAACCTTCCTCAAAATGTTAGATCCTCTCCTTATCTATCGCAGCCATATGTGGGTAAAACCTTAGAAGTTCCATCAACTTGGCCTCATACTCATTGGTTGTCATAGATCCTTGTCAAATCTTCTCAAACCATGATATCTTCTCATCTAGGAATGTAATGTGTATGATGTACATTAAGTGTGAAACTCTTGCTTCTATGTAATAGTCAAGTTCTGTTGTACCTTGGTGTTATGTTTAATTGAAACTTATTGTTCATTAAGTGATATTATAATATATTTTAGAGAAAAAAGTATGGCAGATTTTCATCAAACTTATGCCCTAATCTCATGATTAGTGGTAATCGTGGGATGTGGGTGTAACAAGGAAGGTCTCCGGGAAGTATCAGCTCACAAAATCTCACTGAAAGTCTTCCTAACTGATTACCACACCAGGCCTCTTCTCCTCCTCAATGACCCACCAATGGCCAATAGTACCCTTCAATAAGTACACTGCGTGCTTCACCTTAACCTCTTTCAGAATATTAGGGATCTTAAAGGCCTTCTCCAACTCTGTCAGCCACATATCTACATTTTTCGGATCCTCTGTACCAACACACTCTATTTTCCCCACATGCCTTAACCTCTCAAAGATCTTCCCAGAATCATGGGATTCTAGATTGGGGACATCTACCCTTGCTTGAGGTACAGACATTCTATCCACCATATGCACCTTTGTGGCCATGAACTATCCAAAAATTGACTAGAAAGCGGGATTGGACACAGTTGTTGGGTCGAACTAAGGCACTTAAAGCACTCCATTTATTCTTTCCTGCCTCCTCGCACCACCTCCTGGTGCAATAACATTGCTCCCACTGTGTTCTTCTTGTTCTATGTACATATCCTTTCCTTGATTCTTCTTCTTCTACATAAGCAGAAGTTGCGATCAGATATGTTGGATGAAACAAGAAGTGACACAAACCCCATTCCTATGTCCTTGTAGACTCATTGAACCTAGAGCTCTGACACCAACCAAACTGTGACACAACGATCACACCAAAGCAAAATTACTCAAAACAAAGTGCAAAATTAACACTAAACATCCAGATTACCCGAAAACACAGTAAATTAAAATTGATCACTTATACATTCACAAGCAAAAACATATTACATGGAAGTCCACAAACTATGCCACTTGTATCATGTATTATACCATTAAGGTATATACATCCCTATACAATGGCCATCTTACGACAAACATGTTACAATAGATAACATGTTCATATATACATACCATACATGTACAACCATGGCATATTGCCAAAACCTTGTATCAATGTACAACATCTAAAAAAAAACCCAAGGACGTAAGAGTACATGGACAACACATAGGACTCTATTACAAAACACTAGTAGAATATACAACCATCAATAACTATTGATCTCCTGGCTGCACTTCCTCAACCACACAATCTATACCTCACAATGCACGACCACCTAAAAGATGTGGAAACCCATAGGGTGAGACCAAGGACCCAGTGAGAGATATAACTCTTCACCAACAACTATTATTAACACATATAGGTTGTAACAAATTAAGCATTATGAGCATATTCATCTAAATGAATAATTAAAATTGATGACATAGATTAAGCAATTTAAGCAGCTACAACTGATCAATAGAACATCATATAGTTTTAGAAGGAATATGGACATGTATAACCATTATCAACTAAATAATATAATAAACAGGCAAAGGATCATCCAATGGGAGTCGTGTTCAACCCTAAGAAAATATACTACATGGCTATATTACATATTCTATTATGCCATGTGGAGATGAGGTATACCACTCATGCTCCAACTGACCACTATTAAGTCAAAATCAATGCCATCAAAGATGTAGGAGAGTCAGACTCCTATGATCTCCCACACCCTCAGTTATTTCGAGTCCACTGCATTGACATATAGAGTCAAACTACAAATCATCCTAGTTCGCCTTGGTATATAGGCACAACACTAGTAAAAATACGACTGTAGCCGCTCTCCTGCCATGGTATGATCGCAACCATCCCTAAAAAGATATCATCTAAGATATGGTCTCGACTATTATTCTACTGAGGTATGCCCGCAACCATCCTCAAAACCAGTGATTGTGGATGCAAGGATATAGCCTCAACTTGCAACCCCTCTTATTTAAGAATATGCACTCAAAGTTTCCCATAGCAATTACTCGTTTCATCATCCAACAAGTAATGACGTTGAAGATGGATCTATGGCTTAGGGAAACCTACATTATTAATTCTACTTGATTAATTATTGCCAAATGGGAATATTTAAGTGCGTCAATCAAGTTACAATGTACAATCCCAAAATAAATTGTACAAAGACAGGGGTAGGTTGCAACATTAGAAGATATAAAATAGATTAAACATGAAGCTGATCACACCATCACATGATATTGTCTCAGTGACTTATACTAAGCCATCACCATTATCATATCATCATGGGATAACCATCCATGATCTCATTACTAGAGGATATCACCTCACATTAAGCATAAAGCCTTTGTCAGGTCATAAGACCTAATCACATAGTACCTGCATAATACCATTTTTTCATCATGCCTCATAAAGGATCATAATCATCACCATGTGTCATATAAGAGATACCATATTAATCACAAGCTATGATGTGCATTCAACCTACAACATTAGGGTTACATAAGTAGGAGAGAGATAAAATATTTCACTACATGCTACTCATTTAAGTAAGTTAATCAAATACATCACATGCCCAAATTTAGGGTTGGGATTTATCATAGATAGCATATTAGGTTTACATAAAAACAATTATCATCACACCTTAGGTACATCACTTCCCACATTCTAGGAGCACATTAGGGTTAAACACCATTACCATAAACAACCACACATGAAAACAACAACATGTAGCGACCAAACTAGGGTGTAGCGATCAACACCCTCACATATGTAGCGATCACTAGGGTAACACCATGTGTATCGACCATTAGGGTCACACCATGTGTAACGACCACTAGGGTTACACCATGTAGTGACCAACCAAACTAGAACATGTGTAGCGACCATCAACACCATGCAAACATAGTGGCCAAACAGATACATCAACATGTGTAGCGACCACCCATGTAGCGACCAACCCACATAGCATATGTAGAGACCACAAGAGAAATTAGGGTTACGTTGTAGCAACCAAACCACCCAAGGTAGCTACCATCCTTCAACCAAAACCATTTTTTCCAAACAAGACATCTTGTGTAGCGACCAACACAAGGTTCAATGCATTATGACCCCAAAAGAAACTCATGTAGTGACCATGGTAGCTAAGGTCAGGATTATGCCAACCAAATCAGAACCCAAGCTCACCACCAACATGATCATAGTGATCATAAGAAACCAAGGAAAAATGTCGACGAAATAGATGTATAACATCAAGAAACTCAAGTGTCACCAAGGTGAAAACTCCATGAAAGGATGAGAATCAAAACCTTAAAACGACCATCACCCAGATCAAAAAAGAAACCATGCTAAGAGAGATGAAACCAAACGTCCAAAACATATTAATAAGAACTAAAATATCCATCTAACATATTATAGATGAACCATAAACATGGCGATAAAACCAACGATCAAGATGCATGTAAGAACCATCATCTACTATCTTTCAGGTACATTAATTAGGGTCAGGACAAAGGAGCAATCTATATAAGAGTACTTCATAATCTTAAACCCTAAATCAAGATAGCATTATCCATCAACTTATGATCACATTTTAGAGATTAAAAACTAGCATGAAAGAAAGATAAAGGTACAACAATAGTAGAGGAGAGAGTTATATAACCCTCCTTGAGGTGAAGACCAACTTCAAAATCTAAGAAGCTCCAAAGAGAGAGATGAAACACCAAGATTGGATCAACTCCAACTCCAAGCAAGATTACCTTAAGAGAAGAAGAACACACTAATTTCAAAGGAAGATCAAAAGAGAGAGGGTAAGAAAACCCTAGGAAGAAAAAAAAAGAGGAGGAGATTTTCATCTCACGCATGTACTACCATGGAGAACCATGGATTCGACCTTTATTGGAGAGAAGTTCCTCAAGAAAGCCATGATGGAGAACCATAGTCTGGCCAAGAGAAGAAGTAAACTATAGGTTTAAAGGAAAAATGAGATCAAGAGAGATAAACCACTTACCAAGATCAAGGATCACCATGAACCACCACAAAGGAGATGATCAAACCCAATATCACCACATGCAAGGATAAAATGACCACCTTCTCCATGATCAACGACTCCACTTGCACCATCAAGCTCAAGGCCGAACACAAGAAAGAAGAGAGAAAGAAGAGAGCTAAAATGTTACTTGCATGTGAAAGAAGGGGTATAAATACCCAAGGGTAGGATAGAGGTGAAAGATATGAGGTGCCAAGATGTTAGAGCATCTAAGAACACTTGTCCCTCAAAACCACGAACATGCTAGAACTCTAGATATGCATGCATTAAAGGGTGATGAAATCAAATCTTGGTAGTGACCACTAGGTCCACTACCCTCCTCCGATCAAAGCAACACAAGGAGATCACCATGCTTACAATCGCTACCCATGTCACCCAAGACGAAGGGTCGATACACCAAAGCACAAGCCAAACCCTAGCGACCAAAACCAAGGACAAGGAAAATAGGTCGCTACAAACACAACCAAGAAAAATGCTTTGGTCAAAACACTCATAAGGACACAAAGCGCATCCAGCACTACACTCAAAGATCAACAACATGGTCGACACCACCATCAACACATGCACCCATGCAAACCATGCAAACCCTAGCATCAACTCATGATGTTGTCTCATCAACTCATGATTCCATCTCATCAACCAAGGTCCAAAAAGACACTCCTATGAATCATCTCTCTCATGATACTAAGGAACAAGAGGCACAACCAACATGTGAAAAATTGCAAGATAAACCATCTCCATGGGTAAACTGCAACTTGGTCCAAAACAAACACATATATGATATAACTAGCTCAAACATCATGAAAATAGGACCAAACTAAAAACATAAACGGGTCACATGTTATTAAGGTGCATATCATGGCTAGATTAAGGTTTAAGCATCTTATTAAGCAAAATCAATCAAGATCAAACACTAAGATAGGTCAAAGGTCTTACAACCGTAAACCCCTAACAAGGATTTCGCCCCCAAAATCCTACATGAAAAGAGACTGATACTTCTTACACATATCATCCTCAAGATCCCATGTGGCTTCCTACATGCCAAGGTGATGCCACAAAACCTTAACCAACATGATATCCTTCTTCTACAACTTCTTCATCCTTCAATCCAAGATCAAAACAGGACCCTCCAGATATGACATGTCCTCATCTAACTCAACCTCCACGAGATGCAACACTAACTTTGTCTCAAGACGACACTTCCTCAACATAGAAACATGGAACACCAGATGCAACCTATGCAACTCAGGTGGAAGATCCAACTTATATGCCACCTTCCCAATACGTGCCACCGTAGGGTAAGTGTAACACCTGGGCCCACTGCTCATGGCTCCCAAGGCTCTAGTAGAGTTTCAGGAATGACGACTGACCCCACAGACCACCACTAGCCTTAACTGCGCACTTTATCCACGATCACACACAAGCCAGGGTCAACTTCCCGACTGGTCACCCATCCTAATACTACTTCAAGCTGAGCACACTTAACTTTGGAGTTCTTTAGTGATAGGCTCCCGGAAAAGGAGGTGCACCTTGGTGATATGGGTAGTCCAATCATTTCTTATAAGATCATTTTATCTGAGGCCTCAAATCCTAGGATGTTAAAATCTCCCCTACATAGACTCTTGACATCCTCGTCAAGGATCAACTATATGGCCTCATAAGATCACCCCATTTCAGTTCAGACCCAGAATGGCCCATGGATACCCAGTTCTCGATCACGGAATACCAGCACAAGGGTGGCTACGTCAACCATGGACAACCCTTTCCAACATGCCTGGACCGCACAGCTCAAGACTGACATGCCACATGCCCATGTGGGCCCCACCTACTGGAGGGGTTATGGATCTGATACCATTTGTAACGCCTGGGCCCACTGCCCAAGGCTCTAGTAGAGTTTGAGGAATGATGAATGACCCCACAGACCACAACTATCCTTAACTGTGCACTTTATCCACGTTCACGCACAAGCCAGGTTCAACTTCCCGACTGGTCACCCATCCTAGTACTACTTCAAGTTGAGCATGCGTAACTATGGAGTTCTTTAGTGATGGGATCTCAGAAAAGAAGGTGCACCTTGGTGATATGGGTAGTCCAATCATTCCTTATAATATTATTTTATCTGAGGCCTCAAATCCTAGGATGTTATAGTAAGGTCCCATAAACCTAGGAGCCAACTTACCCTTCTTCCCAAACCTAAACACACCATTCCAAGGAGAGACCTTGAGGTACACCTGATCTCCCACTTAGAAATCCAACAGCCTCTGATGATTATCAACATAAGATTTCTTCTATCTTGGGCTAGCTTCAGCTTCTGTTGTATCATATTAATCTTCTTTGTTGTCTATTGCACAAGATCATGCCCTAAAAGTTGATTTTTTCCCTTGTCATACCAACACAACATAGATCTACAATGTTTCCCATAAAAGGCTTCATAAGGTACCATGTCGATACTTCTTTGATAGCTATTTTTGTAATAAAATTCTATCAAACTAAGGTGTACATCCCAACTACCCAAAAACTGTAAAACACAAGCTCTCAACAAATCCTCTAAGGTCTAAATAGTCATCTCAGATTGACAATCTGTCTTTGGGTGAAAAGTTGTACCCAACCTCAAGTGTGTACCCATGGCTATGTGCAAACACCCCCAAAAGTGATTGGTAAACTGAGGACCTCTATCAGACATGTTTGTCATAGGGATACCTTGTAGATGTACTATCTCATCAACATACACATGTGCCAACTTCTCAGTTGTATATGTTGTCTTCACAAGGAGGAAGTGTGTTGACTTGATCAACATGTCCACTATCACCCATATGAAATCATGACCTTTGGCTATCCTAGGAAGTCCAACCACAAAGTCCATAGTGACATGATCCCATTTCCATTGCAATATAGGTAAACATTACAAAGTCCATGTATGATTTTATGTTTGTTCCACATGAACATTAGCACATTATCACGTCCCCGATATGTGATATCATTATCATACTGCCATGGTCTACCAAGTAGGATATGGCAGACATCCATGTCTAGAACGTCACATAGAATTTCTTCCTTGTAGTGCTTCCCAATTGAGATAGGAACTCTGTAGGATAATGTAACTCGAAGTTGAGAACCACTACTTACCCATCCCAGGGTATAGAGTTTCTCATGGGGAACCGTCGGGAGTTGCATGTAGTCGACTAGTTTCTGCGAAACTAGATTTTCAGTGCTTCCATTATCAACGATCACATTGCAGACTTTGTTTTTGACAGAACAATGAGTTTTGAATAGATTTTTGCATTTCCCTTCCTCCTTGGATGCAAATAATGTCCGTTGTAACACAAAATTCAGTTGTTCCTAAGATTCATCTTCTACAAACTCGACATCTTCATACTCGTCATGGTCTTCATATACTTCGTCATCTTCCAATTCGTTACATTTTGAATAACGGAGAAATTCAGTTGTGTACTCCATCATCGTTCGTCTGCCTTGAACACACTCGATGTACATCTTGTAGAGGATTTGTTCATAATCTTTAGGTAGAAATCGTTCAAGCATGAGTTGCTTCATCCTCCGCTAGGTACGAACTGGTCCTTTCCATTGTCACTGCCTTTGAAGGATAAGTCGGTCCCACCATACGGCGGCCGTGCTCTTCAACCAGATCGCCACCATCTTAACTTGCTTATGTTCAGGAACCTCCATGATGTCAAAGAAAAGATCGATGTCTATTTGCCAATATAGAAATTCCTCTACTCCCATAGTCCCATAGAACAAGGGAATATTAGCCTTTACACGATAGTCTTGATTGCTTCGATGGTTGCCTTGTCCTACTGGTTCTTCCCCCTCGACTTCTTCTTCTTCAGAACTCGAGTTTCCAGCATTGTTGCCACCTCACGGGAACTGGTATGGTTCCTCTCTCCTGTCTTGTCATCCATGATCATGGTTATTGTTGTTGTTGGCGTTGTTGTTCGTGATTGCTTCCGTAAACGCCACCATCTGCTCGGTCAGATTAGTGAGAGCCGTGGTAAAAGCCACGGTCATACTCTCAATATCCGCTTTGGTTACTGGTTTGTCTGCCATGGCCGAAATGAAAAAGAATAGAAGAAGGCCTGCTCTGATACCACCTGACGCAGTGTGGAAGAACAGGAATAAAGCAAGCGCTAAAACCCTAAAAGTTAACCAAGTTTGCAAGCGCAGGACTTGGGGAAGACAACTCAGAATCCACCAGGGAACTAGAATCCACCAGAGAGAGAGCAAGTCTCAAATTTTATTAAATGATAAGAGATGCCTTGACGGCTACAACTAAGAGTGTATTTATACATGTCAGGAGAACCCAGACATAAATCCTAATCCAACTACTTTCCTAATTCGGAATTAAAACTACAAAGGAAACAAAAAGGAAATTGCTAAAACATAAAACTTTCTATTTCCGGGCTAAAACAGACTCAAACGCCGATTTGAGGGTATACCTCACGGCGATGCTGCGATTTGTCATTACTGGCTTGTTTCCTTTCCGAAAAGGTATTATGGGTTTTTTCTGACGTCGGACGTCGTTTTTGGAAAGTCTTGGCAAATTGGATTTTATCTTCAATATCTGCAGACAGTATTCCTACATCAGTCTCCTCCACCTCTAAAGAACTCGACCCCGAGTTCTCTTCTGGATATAGGGCCTCATCTACATGGTACTCATGAATATCAACAACATTAAAAGAGTTGGATATGTTCATGTCTTCAGGAAGTGCCACCACATAAGCGTTGTCATTGATCTTTCGCGTTATTTTGAATGGACAGTACTTGCGTGGTTGTAACTCATTATAGGTGCCAACTGGATACCTTTCTTTTCATAGAAAAACCATCACAAAATCTCCTTCTTTGAAAATTTTAATTCTTCTTTTCTTTTCAGCTGCAGACTTGTTCTTCTTCCCAGTAGCTTCCAACCTAGCTTTGACATCTTCCTTTATAGCAACAATCTCCTCTGCCACAATTTTGGCTGCTGCACTATTATCATGTGTCTTGGGGAGTTTAACCAGGTCGGTCACATGCCTTGGAACTGAAGTGTAAACCACAGAGAATGGGGATCTTCCTATAGTAGAGTGCTCGGCGCTATTGTATGCGAACTCAATCTGAGGCAAAGTTAAATCCCACTGCTTCGACTTGTCTCCACAAACACTTCGGATCATGTTACCCAAAGTCCTATTTGTTACTTCAGTTTGTCCATCAGTCTGCGGATGAGAAGTAGAACTTCTTTTCAGCGTGGTCCCAAATAATCTCCAAAGTGTAATCCAGAAGTGACTCATAAAATTTGTATCCCTATCTGACGTGATTGATTTAGGAACATCGTGGAGACGCATAATCTCCCTGAAGAATAGCTTGGCAATATTAGAAGCATCAACCATTTTCTTGCAAGCAATGAAGTGTGTCATCTTGGAAAACCTATCCACCACTACAAACACTGAATCCATTCCTCTTTGTATACGGTGTAATCCCAATACAAAGTCCATCGTCAAGTCCTGCCAAATATCATCAGGAATAGGCAAAGACATGTAAAGTCCAGTATTTTGAGATTGTCCTTTTGAAACCTGACAAGTGTAACATCTTCTGACTACGACGCAGATGTCTCTCCTCAAGTGTGGCCAGTAGTATCTTTTCTCCAGGCTAGCAATAGTCTTGTCTCTGCCCAGATGTCCTCTAAGTCCACCGCTATGAAGATATCAAATCAACTTCTCTCTCAAAGATGAGCAAGGAATGCACAACACATCTCCTTTGAAGAGGTACCCATATTTGATATGAAAATCTATTCAAGGGTGTCTTTTGTTGCACTTGTCCCATATCTCTTCCTAAACAGCATATTCATTGTATAAATCTCTTAGACACTCAAAGCCTATGATATCTTGAGAGAGAGTGACCAGTAGAGAAGCTCTTCGACTCAATGCATCTGCCACCTTGTTGAGAATCCCAGACTTATGTTGTATGATAAAAGGAAACTTTTATAAGTAACTCACCCACCTAGCAATCATCTTATTGATCACCATCTGGCTATGGAGAACTTCAATGCTTGGTGGTCAGTGAATAAGATGAATTCCCGATGCACTAAATAATGTTCCCATTGATGGAGAGCCCTAAAGACGGTGTAGAACTCCTGATCATAGGTACTCCACTTCTGGCATGCCTCTCTTAACTTCTCACTGAAGAAAGCCACGAGTCTCTTCTCTTGAGATACGATAGCTCCTATGCCAATTCCGCTGGCATCACATTCAACTTGAAAGACTTTGTCAAAATCAGGAAGTGCCAATAATGGAGCTGTACAAAACTTTTCTTCAATCAAAGCAAAACTTTGATCTTGTTTAAATCCCCACTTGAATTTTCCTTTCTTTAAGCACTCAGTAATAGGGGCGGTGATGGTGCTGAAATCCCGAATAAATCTCCTGTAGAAAGTGGCCAGACCATGAAAGCTTCAGACTTCGGTAACAGATTTAGGTGCATGCCAATCTCTGATTGCTCTCACCTTTTCTTCATCCACTTGAATCCCATCCTCACTGACAACAAAACCCAAAAAGAGTAATTTTTTGGTACTGAATATGAACTTCTTGAGGTTGATGTACAACTGATTTTCTTGCAGGACTTGTCTGACATGCCCCAGGTGATCATTCTTGGTCTTACTATAGATCAGAATATTGCCAAAGTAGACCACCACAAAGGAACCAATAAACGGCCGCAACCCCTGGTTCATTAATATCATGTAAGTTCTAGGAACGTTGGATAACCCGAAAGGCATCACCGTCCACTCATACAGTCCATCCTTGCTCTTGAAAGCCATCTTCCACTCGTCTCCTAGTCTGATCCGAATCTGATGATAATCACTTCGCAAGTCTATCTTTGAGAATAATTTAGCAGCGGATAACATTCTGAATCTTTCACATCTGAATAATCGCTTTGAGAATAATCGCTTCGCAAGACTACCACTGGATAGAAACATTCTGAATCTTTCACATCTTCATCAATTTCCTTGTCATCTTGAGTCATTACCAGGAAACTTGATTTCTTCTCTTCTGGCTCCCTGACAAAGTGTAATACAAGAGCCATGGCAATTTTGTGTTTGTTCCACGTGAACATTAGCACATTATCACATCCCTGATATGTGATATCATTATCATACTGTCATGGTCTACCAAGTAGGGTATGGCAGACATCCATGTCTAGAACGTCACATAGAATTTCCTCCTTGTAGTGCTTCCTGATTGAGATAGGAACTCTACAGGATAATGTAACTCAAAGTTGAGAACCACTACTTACCCATCCCAGGGTATTGGGTTTCTCATGGGGAACCGTCAGGAGTTGCATGTAGTCGACTAGTTTCTACGAAACTAGATTTTTAGTGCTTCCATTATCAATGATCACATTGCAGACTTTGTTTTCGACAGAACAATGAGTTTTGAATAGATTTTTGCACTACCCTTCCTCCTTGGATGAAAATCAGGTCCGTTGTAACACAAAATTCAGTTGTTCCTTAGATTTTTCTTCTACAAACTCGATATCTACATACTCGTCATGGTCTTCATATACTTCGTCGTCTTCTTTGTCGTTTAGGATAGCAGCAACTCTCCTTGTTGGACAGACATTAGATCTATGTCCCTTTCCACCACATCGAAAACATGTGTCGCCTGAGGGTTTGACATATGGATTTTTTGGTTTCTGGGTAGGTGCTTTACCCTTCTATGCTCCGCTAGAACTGCCGCCCTCCTTGGATCCAAGAATCGAATCGCGGGTTGTACTCTTCTCCTTGTTGCTATTGGAATCAAAGTTGAATTAGGGAGAAATTTTCCTAAAGGATGAGAAACCACGTGGACTTTTCTCCATCAATTTGGCCTTCAATGCAAGACTGGATGCTTCAGTCACAGTCCATATAGTTTGTAACAACATCTTCTCTTGTATAGAGCTTTTTAGTCCACTAATGTATCGAGCCACCTTTTGATTCTCTGATTCTTCCAATTCGTTACATTCTGAATAACGGAGAAATTCAGTTGTGTACTCCGTCACCGTTCATCTGCCTTGAACACATTCGATGTACATCTTGTAGAGGATTTGTTCATAATCTTCAGGTAGAAATCGTTCAAGCATGAGTTGCTTCATCCTCCTCCAGGTACGAACTAGTCCTTTCCGTTGTCACTGCCTTTGAAGGATAAGTCGGTCCCACCATACGACGGCCATGCTCTTCAACGGGATCACCACCATCTTAACTTGCTTATGTTCAGGAACCTCCATGACGTTAAAGAAACGATCAATGTCAATTTGCCAAACTAGAAATTCCTCTACTCCCATAGTCCCATAGAACAAGGGAATAGCAGCCTTTACACGATAGTCTTGATTGCTTCGCTGGTTGCCTTGGCCTACTGGTTCTTCCCCCTCGACTTCTTCTTCTTCAAAACTTGAGTTTCCAGCATTATTGCCACCTCGCGGGAACCAGTATAGTTCCGCTCTCCTGTCTTGTCATCCATGATCACGGTTATTGTTGTTGTTGGCGTTGTTGTTCGTGATTGTTGCCGTAAACGCCGCCATCTGCTCGGTCAGATTAGTGAGAGTCGTGGTAAAAGCCGCGGTCATAGTCTCAATATATGCTTTGGTTGCTGGTTTGTCTGCCATGGCCAAGATGAAAAAGAACAGGAGAAGGCCTCCTCTGATACCACTTGACGAAGTGCAGAAGAACAAGATTAATGCAAGCACTAAAACCCTAAAAGGTAACCAAGTTTGCAAGTGCAAAACTTGGGGAAGACAACCTGGAATCCACCAGGGAACTGGAATCCACCAGAGATAGAGCAAGTCTCGAATTTTATTAAACGATAAGAGATTCCTTGATGGCTACAACTAAGAGTGAATTTATACATGTTAGGTGAACCCTGACACAAATCCTAATCCAACTACTTTCCTAATTCGGAATTAAAACTAGAAAGGAAACAAAAAGGAAATTGCTAAAACATAAAACTTGCTATTTCTGGGCTGAAACGGACTCAAATGCCGATTTGAGGGTATACGTCGCGGTGATGCTGCGATTTGTAATTACTGGCTCGTTTCCTTTTGGAAAAGGTATTATGGGTTATTTTCTGACATCGTATGTCGTTTTTGGAAAGTCTTGGCAAATTGGATTTTATCTTCAATATCTGCAGCCAGTATTCCTACATCAGTCTCCTCCACCTCTGAAGAACTCGACCCCGAGTTCTCTTCTGGATATAGGGCCTCATCTGCATGGTACTCATGAATATCAGCAACACTAAAGGTGTTAGATATGTTCATGTCTTCAGGAAGTGCCACCACATAAGCGTTGTCATTCATATTTCGTGTTATTCTGAATGGACCATACTAGCGTGGTTGTAACTTATTGTAAGTGCCAACTTGATACCTTTCTTTTCATAGAAAAACCATCACAGAATCTCCTTCTTTGAAAATTTTAATTCTTCTTTTCTTGTCAGCCGCAGACTTGTTCTTCTTCCCAGTAGCTTCCAACCTAGCTTTGACATCTTCCTTTATAGCAACAATCTTCTCTGCCACAGTTTTGGCACTGCACTAGTATCATGTGTCTTGGGAAGTTTAACCAGATCGACCACATGCCTTGGAACTGAAGTGTAAACCACAGAGAATGGGGATCTTCCTGTAGCAGAGTGCTCAGTTCTATTGTATGCGAACTCAATCTGAGGCAAAGCTAAATCCCACTACTTCAGCTTGTCTCCACAAACACTTCAGATCATATTACCCAAAGTCCTATTTGTTACTTCAGTTTGTCCATCAGTCTGCGGATGAGCAGTAGAACTTCTTTTCAGTGTGGTCCCAAATTATATCCAAAGTGTAATCCAGAAGTGACTGATAAATTTTGTATCCCTATCTGACGTGATTGATTTAGGAACCCCGTGGAGATGCACAATCTCCCTGAAGAATAGCTTGGCAATATTAGATGCATCAGCCGTTTTCTTGCAAGCTATGAAGTGTGTCATCTTGGAAAACCTATCCACCACCACGAACACTGAATCCATTCCTCTTTATGTACGAGGTAATCCCAACACAAAGTCCTTCGTTAAGTCTTGCCAAATATCATCAGGAATAGGCAAAGGCATGTAAAGTCCAGTATTTTGAGATCGTCCTTTTGAAACATGACAAGTGTAACATCTTATGACTGCAGCGTTGACGTCTCTCCTCAAGTGTGGCGAGTAGTATCGTTCCTCTAGGATAGCAAAAGTCTTGTCTCTACCCAGATGTCCGCTAAGTCCACCTCTATGAAGATCTCAAATCAACTTCTCTCTCAAAGACGAGCAAGGAATGCACAACACATCTCCTTTGAAGAGGTACCCATATTTGATATGAAAATATGCACAAGGGTGTCTGTTGTTGCACTTGTCCCATATCTCTTTGTAATCAGCATCTTTATTGTACAAATCTCTTAGACACTCGAAGCCTATGATCTCTTCAGAGAGGGTGACCAGTAGAGAAGTTCTTCGACTCAATGAATCTGCCACCTTTTTTAGCGTCCCAGACTTATGTTGTATTGTAAAAGGAAACTTTTATAAGTAACTCACCCACCTAGAATGCACCTTATTGATCACCTTCTGGCTATGGAGGAACTTCAATGCTTTGTGGGCAGTGAATAAGATGAATTCCCGATGCAAAAAATAATGTTCCCATTGACGGAGAGCCCTAAAGACAGCGTAGAACTCATGATCATAGGTACTCCACTTCTGGCGTTCCTCGCTTAACGTCTCATAGAAGAAAGCCACGGGTCTCTTCTCTTGAGATAAGACAACTCCTATGCCAATTCCGCTGGCATCACATTCAACTTGAAAGACTTTGTCAAAATCAGAAAGAGCCAATAATGGAGTCGTACAAAGCTTTTCTTTAATCAAAGCAAAACTCTGATCTTGTTCAAATCCCCACTTGAATTTTCCTTTCTTTAAGTACTCAGTAATAGGGGCGGTGATGGTGCTGAAATCTCGAATAAATCTCCTATAGAAAGTGGCCAGACCATGAAAGCTTCGGACTTCGGTAACAGATTTAGGTGCAGGCCAATCCCTGATTGCTCTCACCTTTTCTTCATCCACTTGAATCCCATCCTCACCGACAACAAAACCCAAAAGAGTAATTTTTTGGTACTGAATATGCACTTCTTGATGTTGATGTACAACTAATTTTCTTGTAGGACTTGCATGATTTGTCTGACATGCCCCAGGTGATCGTTCTTGGTCTTGCTATAGATCAAAATATTGTCGAAGTAGACCACCAAAAAGGAATCAATAAATAGATGCAACACATGGTTCATTAATCTCATGAAAGTCCTAGGAGCGTTGGATAACCCGAAAGGCATCACCGTCCACTCAAACAGTCCATCCTTGCTCTTGAAAGTCGTCTTCCACTCGTCTCCTGGTCTGATCTGGATCTGATGATAACCGCTACGCAAGTCTATCTTTGAGAATAATTTCACACCGAATAACTCATCAATCATGTATTCTAATCGAGGAATTGGGAAGCGATACTTGATGTTTATTTTGTTGATGGCCCTACTGTCAACACACATCCTCCATTTGTTGTTCTTCTTTGGGACCAGGAGGACAGGGACTGCACAAGGACTCATACTCTCACGAATGAATCCTTTCTTCAACAAATCTTCAATCTTCTCTCTTAGAATCTCATTCTCCTTAGGACTCATGCGGTAATGAGGGAGGTTTGGCAGACTTGAACCAGGAATCAGATCAATTTGATGTTGAATATCCCGCATAGGAGGCAATTCGTTTGGCAATTCTTCAGCAATCAACTCTTTGAAATCTTTCAGAACTTCCATCACTTCTTTTGGAATCACCTCTTGTTCCTACTCCGCACATAGCAGCCCTTTGACTACCACTGCATAGAAACATTCTTAATCTTTCACATCTTCGTCAATTTCCTTGTCATCTTGAGTCATTACCAGGAAACTTGATTTCTTCTATTCTGGCTTCCTATTGAAGTGTAATACAGGAGCCATGGTGATTTTGTGTTTTTTCCACATGAACATTAGCACATTATCACGTCCCTGATATGTGATATCATTATCATACTACCATGCTCTACCAAGTAGGATATGGCAGACATCCATGTCTAGAACGTCACATAGAACTTCCTCCTTATAGTGCTTCCCGATTGAGATAGGAACTCTGCAGGATAATGTAACTCAAAGTTGAGAACCACTACTTACCCATCCCAGGGTATATGGTTTCTCATGGGGAACCGTCGAGAGTTGCATGTAGTCGACTAGTTTGTGCGAAACTAGATTTTCAGTGCTTCCATTATCAACGATCACATTGCAGACTTTGTTTTTGACAGAACAATGAGTTTTGAATAGATTTTTGCGCTGCCCTTCCTCCTTTGATGCAAATAAGGTCCACTGTAACATAAAATTTAGTTGTTCCTCAGATTCTTCTTCTACAAACTCGACATATGCATACTCGTCATGGTCTTCATATACTTCGTCATCTTCTTTGTCGTTCAGGATAGCAACAACTCTCCTTGTTGGACAGACATTAGATCTATGTCCCTTTCCACCACATCGAAAACATGTGTCACCTGAGGGTTCGACATATGAATTTTTTGGTTTCTAGGTAGGTGCTTTACCCATCTGTGCTCTGCTAGAACTGCCGCCCTCCTTGGATCCAAGAATCGAATCTCGAGTCGTACTCTTCTCCTTGTTGCTATTGGAATCGAAGTTGAATTAGGGAGTAGTTTTCCTAAAGGATGAGAAACCACGTGGACTTTTCTCCATCAATTTGGCCTTCGATGCAAGACTGGATGCTTCGGTTACAGTTCATACAGTTTGTAACCCCATCTTATCTTGTATAAAGCTTTTTAGTCCACTAATGTATCGAGCCACCTTTTGATTCTCTGATTCTCCCAATTAGTTACGTTCTGAATAACAAAGAAATTCAGTTGTGTACTCCATCAACGTTCGTCTGCCTTGAACACACTCGATGTACATCTTGTAGAGGATTTGTTCAAAATCTTCAGGTAGAAATCGTTCAAGCATGAGTTGCTTCATCCTCCGCCAGGTACGAACTGGTCCTTTCCGTTGTCACTGCCTTTGAAGGATAAGTCGGTCCCACCATACGACGGCCATGCTCTTCAACTGGATCGCCACCATCTTAACTTGTTTATGTTCAGGAACCTCCATGACATCAAAGAAACGATCAACGTCGATTTGCCAATCTAGAAATTCCTCTACTCCCATAGTCCCATAGAACAAGGGAATATCAGCCTTTACACGATAGTCTTGATTGCTTCACTGGTTGCCTTGGCCTGCTGGTTCTTCCCCCTCGACTTCTTCTTCTTCAGAACTCGAGTTTCCAGTGTTGTTTCCACCTCGCGGGAACTGGTATGGTTCCTCTCTCCTGTCTTGTCGTCCATGATCATGGTTATTGTTGTTGTTGTTGGTGTTGTTGTTCGTGACTACTGCCGTAAACGCCGCCATCTGCTCGCTCAGATTAGTGAGAATCGTGGTAAAAGCCGCGGTCATACTCTCAATATCCGCTTTGGTTGCTGGTTTGTCTGCCATGGCCGAGATGAAAAATAACAGGAGAAGGACTGCTCTAATACCACCTGACACAGTGTGGAAGAACAAGATTAAAGAAAGTGCTAAAACCCTAAAAGGTAACCAAGTTTGCAAGTGCAGAACTAGGGGAAGACAACCTGGAATCCACCAGGGAACTGGAATCCACCAGAGAGAGATCAAGTCTCAAATTTTAAACGATAAGAGATGCCTAGACAGCTACAACTAAGAGTGTATTTATACATGTCAGGAGAACCCTGACACAAATCCTAATCCAACTACTTTCCTAATTCGTAATTAAAACTAGAAAGGAAACAAAAAGGAAATTGATAAAACATAAAACTTGCTATTTACGGGCTGAAACAGACTGAAACGCCGATTTGAGGGTATACCTCACAGTAAGGCTGTGATTTGTAATTACTGGCTCGTTTCCTTTCCGAAAAGGTATTATCAGTTTTTTTCTGACGTCGGACGCCGTTTTTGGAAAGTCTTGGTAAATTGGATTTTATCTTCAATATCTGCGGTCAGTATTCCTACATCAGTCTCCTCCATCTCTGAAGAACTCGACCCCGAGTTCTCTTCTGGATATAGGGCCTCATCTGCATGGTACTCATGAATATCAGCAACATTAAAGGTGTTAGATATGTTCATGTCTTCAGGAAGTGCCACCACATAAGCGTTGTCATTGATCTTTTGCGTTATTTTGAATGGACCGTACTTGTGTAGTTGTAACTTATTGTAGGTGCCAACTAGATACCTTTCTTTTCATAGAAAAACCATCACTTAATCTCCTTCTTTGAAAATTTTAATTCTTCTTTTTTTGTCAGCCGCAGACTTGTTCTTCTTCCCAGTAGCTTCCAACCTAGCGTTGACATCTTCCTTTATAGCAACAATCTCCTCTGCCACAGTTTTGGCCGCTACACTAGTATCATGTGTCTGGGGGAGTTTAACCAGGTCGACCACATGCCTTACAACTGAAGTGTAAACCACAGAGAATGGGGATCTTCCTGTAGCAGAGTGTTCAGCGCTATTGAATGCGAACTCAATTTGAGGCAAAGCTAAATCCCACTGCTTCGGCTTGCCTCCACAAACACTTCAGATCATGTTACCCAAAGTCCTATTTGTTACTTTAGTTTGTCCATCAGTCTGTGGATGAGTAGTAGAACTTCTTTTCAACGCGGTCCCAAACAATCTCCAAAGTGTAATCCAGAAGTGATAGATAAATTTTGTATCCCTATCTGACGTGATTGATTTACGAACCCCGTGGAGACGCACAATCTCCCTGAAGAATAGCTTGGCAATATTAGATGCATCAGCCATTTTCTTGCAAACAATGAAGTGTGTCATCTTGGAAAACCTATCCACCACCACGAATACTCAATCCATTCCTCTTTGTGTACGGGGTAATCCCAACACAAAGTCCATCGTCAAGTCTTGCCAAATATCATCAGGAATAGGCAAATGTATGTAAAGTCCAATATTTTGAGATTGTCCTTTTGAAACCTGACAAGTGTAACATATTCTGACTACGGCGCTGATGTCGCTCCTCAAGTGTGGACAATAGTATCTTTCCTCTAGGCTAGCAATAGTCTTGTCTCTGCCTAGATGTCCGCTAAGTCCACCGCTATGAAGATCTCAAATCAACTTCTCTCTCAAAGATGAGCAAGGAATGCACAACACATCTCCTTTGAAGAGGTACCCATCTTTGATATGAAAATATGCACAAGGGTGTCTGTTGTTGCACTTGTCCCATATCTCTTTGTAATCAGCATCTTCATTGTAAAAATCTCTTAGACACTCGAAGCATATGATCTCTTGAGCGAGGGTGACCAGTAGAGAAGCTCTTCGACTCAATGCATCTGCCACCTTGTTGAGCGTCCCAGACTTATGTTGTATGATAAAAGGAAACTTTTATAAGTAACTCACCCACCTAGCATGCATCTTATTGATCACCTTCTAGCTATGGAGGAACTTCAATGTTTGGTGGTCAGTGAATAAGATAAATTCCTGATGCACTAAATAATGTTCCCATTGACGGAGAGCCCTAAAGACGGCGTAGAACTCCTGATCATAGGTACTCCACTTCTGGCGTGCCTCTCTTAACTTGTCACTGAAGAAAGCCACAGGTCTCTTCTCTTGAGATAAGACAACTCCTATGCCAATTCCGCTCGCATCACATTCAACTTGAAAGACTTTGTCAAAATCAGGAAGTGCCAATAATGGAGTCGTACAAAGCTTTTCTTTAATCAAAGAAAAACTTTGATCTTGTTAAAATCCCCACTTTAATTTTCCTTTCTTTAAGCACTCAGTAATAGGGGCGGTGATGGTGCTGAAATCCCGAATAAATCTCCTGCAGAAAGTGGCCAGACCATGAAAGCTTCGGACTTCAGTAACAGATTTAGGTGCAGGACAATCCCTGATTGCTCTCACCATTTCTTCATCCACTTGAATCCCATCCTCACCGACAACAAAACCCAAAAAGTTTAATTTGTTGGTACTGAATATGCACTTCTTGAGGTTGATGTACAACTAATTTTCTTGCAGGACTTGCATGACTTGTCTGACATGCCCCAGGTGATCGTTCTTGGTCTTGCTATAGATCAGAATATTGTCGAAGTATACCACCACAAACGAACCAATAAACGGACACAACACCTAGTTCATTAATCTCATGAAAGTGCTAGGAGCGTTGGATAATCCGAAAGACATCACCGTCCACTCAAACAGTCCATCCTTGCTCTTGAAAGCCGTCTTCCACTCGACTCCTGGTCTGATCCGGATCTGATGATAACCGCTTTACAAGTCTATCTTTGAGGATAATTTAGCACTGGATAACTCATCAATCATGTCTTCTAATCGAGGAATTGGGAAGAGATACTTGATGGTTATTTTGTTGATGGCCCTTCTGTCAACGCACATCCTCCATTGGTTGTTTTTCTTTGGGACTAGGAGGACAGGGACTGCACTAGGACTCATACTCTCATGAATGAATCCTTTCTTCAACAAATCTTCAATCTGCTCTCTTAGAATCTCGTTCTCCTTAGGACTCATGCGGTAATGAGGGGGTTTGGCAGACTTGAACCAGGAATCATATCAATTTGATGTTGAATATCCCGCATAGGAGGCAATTCGTTTCGCAATTCTTCAGCAATCAACTCTTTGAAATCTTTCAGAACTTCCATCACTTCTTCTGGAATCGCCTCTTGTTCCTTCTCCGTATTTAGAAGCCCTTTGACTACCACTGGATAGAAACATTCTGAATCTTTCACATCTTTGTCAATTTCCTTGTCATCTTGAGTCATTACCAAGAAACTTGATTTCTTCTCTTCTGGCTTCCTAACAAAGTGTAATGCAGGAGCCATGGCGATTTTGTGTTTGTTCCACGTGAACATTAGCACATTATCACGTCCCCGATATTTGATATCATTATCATACTGCCATGGTCTACCAAGTAGGATATGGCAGACATCCATGTCTAGAACGTCACATAGAACTTCCTCCTTATAGTGCTTCCCGATTGAGATAGGAACTCTACAAGATAATGTAACTCGAAGTTGAGAACCACTACTTACCCATCCCAGGGTATAGGGTTTCTCATGGGGAACCGTCGGGAGTTGCATGTAGTCGACTAGTTTCTACGAAACTAGATTTTAAGTTCTTCCATTATCAACGATCACATTGCAGACTTTGTTTTTGACAGAATAATGAGTTTTGAATATATTTTTGCACTGCCCTTCCTCCTTGGATGGAAATAAGGTCTGTTGTAACACAAAATTCAGTTGTTACTCAGATTCTTCTTCTACAAATTCGACATCTGCATTCTGGTCATGGTCTTCATATACTTCGTAGTCTTCTTTGTCGTTCAGGATAGCAGCAACTCTCCTTGTTGGACATACATTAGATCTATGTCCCTTTCCGCCACATCGAAAACATGTGTCGCCTGAGGGTTTGACATATGGATTTTCTGGTTTCTGGGTAGGTGCTTTACCCTTTTGTGCTCCGCTAGAACTGCCACCCTCCTTGGATCCAAGAATCGAATCTCGGATCGTACTCTTCTCCTTGTTGCTATTGGAATCGAAGTTGAATTGGGGAGTAGTTTTCCTGAAGGATGAGAAACCACGTGGACTTTTCTCCATCAATTCGGCCTTCAATGCAAGACTGGATGCTTCGGTCACAGTCCTTACAGTTTGTAACCCCATCTTCTCTTATATAGAGCTTTTTAGTCTGCTAATGTATCGAGCCACCTTTTGATTCTCTGATTCTCCCAGTTCGTTACGTTCTGAATAACGAAGAAATTCAGTTGTGTACTCCGTCACCGTTCGTCTGCCTTGAACACACTCGATGTACATCTTTTAGAGTATTTGTTCATAATCTTCAGGTAGAAATCGTTCAAGCATGAGCTGCTTCATCCTCCGCCAAGTACGAACTGGTCCTTTCTGTTGTCGCTGCCTTTGAAGGATAAGTCGGTCCCACCATACGGCGACCATGCTCTTCAACCGGATCGCCACCATCTTAACTTGCTTATGTTCAGGAAACTCCATGACGTCAAAGAAACAATCAACGTCGATTTACCAATCTAGAAATTCCTCTACTCCCATAGTCCTGTAGAACAAGGGAATATCAACGTTTACACGATAGTCTTGATTGCTTCACTGGTTGCCTTGTCCTGCTGGTTCTTCCCCCTCGACTTCTTCTTCTTCAGAACTTGAGTTTCCAGCGTTGTTGCCACCTCGTGGGAACTGGTATGGTTCTTCTTTCCTGTCTTGTCGTCCATGATCACGGTTATTGTTGTTGTTGGCGTTGTTGTTCATGACTGCTGCCGTAAACGCCGCCATCTGCTCGGTCAGAATAGTGAGAGTTGTGGTAAAAGCCGCGGTCATACTCTCAATATCCGCTTTGGTTGCTGGTTTGTCTGCCATGGCCGAGATGAAAAAGAACAGGAGAAAGCCTACTCTGATACCACCTGACGCAGTGCGGAAGAACAGGATTAAAGCAAGCGCTAAAACCCTAAAAGGTAACCAAGTTTGCAAGTGCAGAACTTGGGGAAGACAACCAAGAATCCACTAGGGAACTGGAATCCACCAGAGAGAGCAAGTCTCGAATTTTATTAAACGATAAGAGATGCCTTGATGGCTACAACTAAGAGTGTATTTATACATGTCGGGAGAACCCTGACACAAATCCTAATCCAACTACTTTTCTAATTCGGAATTAAAACTACAAAGGAAACAAAAAGGAAATTGCTAAAACATAAAACTTGCTATTTCCGGGTTGAAACGGACTCAAACGCCGATTTGAGGGTATACCTCGCGGCGATGCTGTGATTTGTAATTACTGGCTCGTTTCCTTTCTGAAAAGGTATTATGGGTTTTTTCTGACGTCGGACGCCGTTTTTGGAAAGTCTTGGCAAATTGGATTTTATCTTCAATATCTGCGGCCAGTATTCCTACATCATAATTGAACTAGGAAAAATACGTATCCCAAAAGACAGATTTTGGTTGATTACAACTAACGTGCAAGAATAAAAGACTGAGATAAAATCTAAGATTATCAGATGGGTAGATACATTGGGATGAGTAAGTTTCACCACCACTATGTATGATTATTCTCTCATTGCATCACAAACTCACATAAATAAAACCATCGAGGCTAGGTAAATCTCCCTTTCGGCGTTAGGATTAAGCCTTGACAAATATCCATCTAGGCTCATTGTCGTGTTACTTAAAGATCATGTATCAGTTGCCTCGGAAAACAACTATCTGATATCTCATCAAGATTCTAACAAAAACCAATCGATATCCTAGATCTTGAGTTCGAAGTTCTCTACACCCAAGACTATGATAAACATGTAAACCTGCTGGCCAAATAAGAATACAAGAAATAAAACGATTGATTTAACATGAAAAGGGTTCATACATGTATAGATGCAATAAAAGAATAAAAACAAATAGTGGGACTACTCCCCACGTTTTAGCGTAAGGAACTACTCACAACTCATAACGAGATTAGAATAAGCAACAAGAAAAAGGAAAAAGATAGCTATCATCTTAGCGGGTAGAAGAGAGATAGCAATAGAGTCGCCCAAGACTGTCGTCAGGTGACCCTTCTTCTTCGTCGTCCTCCTTTCTCGGATCTTGTATGCCAATAAGGAAGAAAATGTGAATGGATGGAGGCAGAGGCACCGTCGACCTTCCTCTATCAAGGATAGGAAGTCGGGCCTTGGCAGAGCAGTGGAGCGGTAGTCTGTCGGCCGAGAAAGAGCGATGGAGTGACAAAGTGACCGCCTTTCGACCGGATAAAGCTATCCTTTTAACTGATGCCCTAGGGTCCTATTTATACTTTCTATAAAAGAAGTCCAAAGGCCACACGATAAATGAGTGGGATCCGACTTGTCGACAGGCTTGTGTCGGTCTACAGACGTTTATCAGTCGATAGTTGTCTTTTTTGTCTTCTTTTCATGTCGATAACTTCCAGGTTGTCGAGCACTGAGGTCTGACAATATTATGTAAGCGCAGGTTGTCGACGTGGAGGTCAACATCACTGATCGATAGGTAACTGCTATTTTGACTATCGATCAAGTTGCTGCTATTTTGGATGTCGACCAGTTGGTAGCTCGACAGGTGCTGGATGGTGTCGACCTTGGAGACTGTCGATTGATGGTCATGGTGTCGACATAAATGATTTGCTGATGTCGTTTACTGGTTGATCACCGTGGTTGCTGGACGGTGAGCTCGACAATATGATAGTCAGAGAGAATTTGCGGAACGCGCTCTAGCAACAATCATGGGCGTTGACAGATTGGTTTATCGACTATTGCCTTGATTATCCAATTGTTAGTTGCTTCGATAGCCTTGCACTCGATTGACTTTGGTGGGCTGGGTTCTTTATATTCAATTGCTTTATACTTGCATTAGTACCGTAGTGCCTTGGTCAAATAACAAAGTAGCATTATATCCACGGCTGCTTTGACTAAGTTGATGTGACTCCACCATGCAAACGGAAGTCATGCACTCGTTGCATGTATATTTCTTGGTCGACAACTTGCTTTCTAGTTAAATTAGTACCTCGATAGCTTAATTGTCAATGAGCTCGACACGCATTAATCAATTGTCGTGCGGACCAAAACAAGTGAGATTAAGGTGGAGATAATTAATTGCAAATTGGATTGAAAACAATTTGCATATTTAGGAAACCATTTAATAGTTGCTTTTGCACTCGATCAAAATAATAGCTTGATGGCACATAAATGAATTCCTTTTCTTGATAAATAAAGGGATGATTATGATTGGCCATGAATAAATCCTTGACATTAGAATACTCCTTGTACAAAATAAAAGTAATATCATTAGCAAAATCATTGTACTCATAATAAAAGTGGTAAAATTCAGATTTAATTAAAACAACCCATAAATTGTCAAAAAAGATGAAAAAATCAATATATTAACAATTATGGGAGTGGAGGACTACATGAACTAATATATTGAATAAAACACTACATTAAGATGTAAAATTAGTCTAAGAAATGCAGTAAAAATTGGATGACTATTCATTCATCAAAATACCCTGAATTTAAATGTTGCTCGTCCTTGAGTAACACAAAATTTAAACATTCTCCAAATTAATACTTTCAACCTATATGATTTCCTCATCCTTTTATTATATAATTTTCCTTATCACCAATTATGGCCAAGCCACCCAAAATTCCTAAGATCACATAACACATCTTTCCACGTCTTCTTTCCTAATTTTTTTTTCAAAAAGGCTTTCTCACCACCATCTCTAACATTAAGCATGTCAAAAAGTTTCATGAGAGTTTGGAGAGACCCACTGAACGACAAGAATGTATATGATCTGATACCGGTGGAAATTAAGAGAATGGTAAAATTTTAAGGCATTCATTGTTCCCATAGGTAGAATAAGAAAGTGAATGCAGGTATGGAAGGAAGTGATCTCTCCTCTATTTGAGATTTTTTTTTTGGGACGATCTCTCCTCTATCCGACTTGAGATCATTTTTTCTTTTTATTTACAACTTCATTGTCCGGTGCGCATTCACATCTTTCTTGGCGGTACATCCCTATTAAATTTACTAGGTGTATAGAAGAAGTGATAGAGAGGAAAAAGTGGATGTATCACCCCGAACTTAGAGTTTGGCATATTTTTGTGGCTTATTTTATTTTCTTTTTGGTGAAATGGAAGGTAAGAAGGTGGAAGAAGAAGTGTAGAAGAGAGTTCAGATCAAAATACAACTTGATTTACATTTCAGTATACTGGGTTGTTCTCCTTATCACACTACACTTAAATAATGACAAGATGGGAGATTAAATAGAAATTCTATATAATAGTGCCACTAGTCAGTAGGAAGCACGACGTGTTTGATCTCTGTCATTTTCTTTCTACTTGCCATCTTTTTCAACGAAACATAATATTCAGAGTCTTAGGCCACATAAGATAATTTCTAGCCATCGGTTAGTTTAAAAAATTAGTCCTTTGAGGATTTTCTTCGAATAAGATGAGTTGAATGATGTGAACATTTATGCAAACAAAAAAATTAATCTAAGTCGACTAGGTAATAGATTTAGCTAAATGTAATGCATGTATGCAATGATATGATCTTAAAAATTAAAATGTAAAAATTTAAGATAAAAGGTGTGGGTCAAGTAAAATATGTACCACTCACCATACACTCCAAACTTAAATATTTGTTCATCCCCGAGCAAACACCGAATTTGAAATGGAGGGGAAGAAAATTACAAGGCTTAACCAGGTGGTCATCAAAGATAAAAAATGTCCAACTAAACGAGATTTTGACAAGGGCTGGAAGTTTAAGAAGAGGAGTGCCATAAAGTACCCAAAGATTTGGTGGTCTTGGAAACTCGAAGGGGATTTTTGGATGATTAAAATGATGTTGCATTTCACCTCACAACCCATCCAAAAGGATCCACAAATATTCCTCCATAAGTAGAGGAAATGTTGTATATGTGTGTGGATCAGTAAGAGGAGGCACATAATATGATTGGTGCCTATCTGGGTTCTTCAGGAGTGGTTCATCTAAGAAGACATGTGGTGGATTGTCTTTGAAGATGAAGGTAGTAGGAGATGAATCCAACATATGTAGTTGTGGTAGATCAGGCAGAGGGTATGGATCTGGCTTCACCTCATCACTTGGATCTGCATGTAGGAGGAGTGGTGCTAACATGGGAGGAAGCATCTCAATAGTAAAATAATCGTCATAAATATTTTTATGTAGTTGTGAAACCTCCTAAAAAATTATGCAATTGACATTAGAGTCGATGAGGAATGTAGGATCAACATGTTGCTCTAGTTCCTCCATGCAGGATGCTTCCAAATCGTCAATGAACTCTATTAAATCAACACCATCGACAGGAATGGTGGAGACATGTAAATTTCCTGTGGAAGTAAAATCTCCTTGTCTGGATCATCCCAATATGAGATAAAAGGTGGATGAGGTGGAGTGTAGAGATCTTCCAGAATTGACCCTTCTTCATCTAAGTTGACCAGATATGAAACAGATGTTAGTTCTTCTTCTTCTGGGATATGGCCAACCATGGTTGGTTGATCATTTGTAACATCTAAATCAAGATCTATAATAAGGACAAATAGTGGAGTTTCAAGTTCTACATCCATGAAGGAGTCGTCCTCTTGATGTGACTTTTCATACTGATGTACTAAAGCCTCAATCATAGAAAAGGATGGAGTTATGGTTGTAAACGGTGCGGGTACGGTGCAGGTCTGGCCATACCCATACCCATACCCATCTAATTTACCATGTCTGGTTCCGGTTCTAGACCCATATAATACAAAACCTAGACCCGCACCATACCCATATTGACAATAATAGTGGGTATGCAGTGCGGGTATATAGGTAAGCGGTTCTATAAAACATCATATTGTTTATGTAAGAGAAATGACTTTATTCTATATATTTTAATACAACAAGATATTGTTATTATATAGTATATTAACATGCGATAGTTATATTAGATAATTTTATATTTTATACATTAATATTAATAAATTTAATTGTTTACATATTTGTAGTCATCATCATAATGTCAACTTATGTAGAAAGTAATGTAATTTAGTAGACATTTGGATTTTAAGTTTACATATAGTATGTTCATTATTGTAACTAGAATAGTTAATTCTTAACTGTATGACTAGTCCCAACCTTATTATGGTTAGAGTAAGATATAATCTCAAGAATTATATTAGTTAGACTAGTAAAGTATGATCTATATGACATATTATTTAAGTAGTTCCTTATGTATAGTGGGTACACGGGTCTAGTGGGTCTGGGTCCAAGCATACCCATTATTGGACCCCCTTATATGCGGGTCCAAGGGTATGCGGGTATAAAAAATAAGACTCGTGACAGGTTTTTTAAGGGTCCCAGTTTGCGGGTCCACAGGTCTACCCATATCCATTTACAGCCCTAGATGGAGTAGCACGTTCTTATTGCAGCTCCTCAATTTCTACAGTTGTCAATGAATCTGGCATAGCTGACACTAGGATGGTATTATCTTCATCGTCATCAATAGTCTTTATCTTTGGCTGCTCTGTCTTTCCTTGGTTACTTTGTTGCTTGCTCTCTAGCTCCTTAACTAATATGGCAATTTGCACAAGCTCAACCCATTACACAAGTAACCTTTTACTTCGAGCATCTTTTTTGATGACCATTTTCTCAATGGAATCTAGTCTGCCACTCATGTCAGGCAAAGGTTGGTCTTCATAGGATTGTTCATTACTATAGTCCATGTAATGATATTGATTGTAGTCTACCACATAAGGAAACAAGTCTTCATAACACGATGGATTTGAACATCTTCCCAAATATTGTTGATTAAAGTCTTCATTATTGTGAAATTGATTTGTAGAGCAAGTTTCACCATGGTAACTTTCAGAATATAGTGGATTATAGTTTGCATCAATTCCACCATAATAGGAACACATGTCATCTTTCTTAGCAATGCATTTGTTGAGTGCTAATGTGATCTGAAAGAACAAATTGGGATAGTCTTTTGATGTATGATTGTACAAACCACACGACTGCCATTGTAAATAATGTTGTGATGACCACTCCAATTAATATGGTACCTGAAAAATATGGAAGTTGTTTATTAGGATGAATTTTTTATCATTGATTTTCAATACAAATTTTGTTAAAGAAATTTTGAATATTTTCAAAAGAAAAAAATCATAACTAGTCCTAATTAAATTAAATCAACCAATAACCTCGTTGTACCTGACAATGACGTCAAAATTTGATGTGAATATTATCGCACTACAAATACAGTAAGAATGGAAATTCCTAGAGTTTACCAAAACAACCATGCAATAATTACCACCTACAAGCAGACGTGTCTTATCACAGTATAGTTAAAGATCGAATCTAAAAGACAATATTTTTAAGAATTGATTGATCAATCTAATTGAACTAGGAAAATTATTTATCATGAAAGGTGGATTTTGGTTGATTACAACTAACATGCAAGAATAAAAGATTGAAATAAAATCTAAGATTATTAGATGGATGGATGCACTAGGTTGAGTAAGTTTCACCACCACTACTGTAATGACCCCGCCTCCCGGTAACCCACAATTAAGGGAGACCAAGAGGTCAAATTCATTATCCCAATTAATAGGATCAAAGGTTAGACAAATAATCAATAACAATTATCAAATTTTACCAACTAAATTGCAAACTGGTATAAAATAAAACCTTACATACCTTTTTAAAACTTTGGTAAACTACTCTATCCACAACCTGTTCATTCTATCTAATCCTCCTTGCACTGTATTTCTTATTTCTACAATGTGTCACTTTACTGTTTCTTCTTTCAATTGTTGTACCTAAAATGCTGACAAACAAAGCGTCGGTCAGCATATAGGAATATGTTGGTATGTGGGAACAACCAAAATTTCACAAATATGGCTAACAATTTAATTATCACAATTAGGGTAATTAGCAAACCAAATTACATTTTCAATGTGTCATTCTCCACCGCTTTTGCCCTAACCCTGGAATACCCCTCTAGGGTTTCTCTTTTTCCATTGACTTAAGGCCACCTTCTCAATCTCGAGCTAGGTGCATGGGGGTCACCTCTCATGGTGCCCCATAGGCATGCAACATAGACCACCTTCTCATTCCCGAGCTTGGTGTCTGGGGTCACCTCTCATGGTGCCCATTGGTGTACCCTCTTGGGCCTGACCTTTATGGAATCTTCCATCAGGGTAGCATGTAGGTGTGAGAATACACATGTATTTATAATTGTGATAACCATAATGACTTTATAATTGCAGTATGAACATCCAAACTATTTAGTTTCAATCAATGTGATTAACCATCCGGGAAACCTTCGGGAAAACTAATGCAATTAATCATAATTAACCACATACCTGTCAAGCTGTCTTGAATGCAGAATTAATCCAAACAAGTAATCCAGAATCAAGAAAGCAAGCACACAATTTGGCCCTAAAATATACATCCAATATTCTTTATCACAGATCATGGTATCCAAGTCTAATAGGCGTAATCGTGCCCTAGGGTTACTAGCCCTTTTTAGGGTTTTGATCATAATTAGGGTTCCACTTTATTTTTATTACTTTTACTTTACTTTCATCAAAATATCCATCAAACCCTAATTATCTCATCTAATTTTCCATTGAGACCCTAAGATGAGGTTTGGACCACAAAATCCTAATTCTTGCATTTTCCTTTTCAAAACAGGTTAATATCCATCTTTATCATTAAACAAGTTAAACATGCTTGAAATAACCTAATTGAAAGAAGAAATCTATCCTTGATTTACAATTAGGGTTTCTATCCACAAATTAATACTTTTTCCGTCCAAATTAGATACTTTTGCAAAAAAAATACTGATTTAGGTTCCCAAACTATTTTTACTATATCCCTCATATTTTTCTGATCATTTTTCATGTATATACTTTTCCCATCCGAGTTTTCTAGCAAGAGTTATGATTTTATCAAGAAAATCCTTTTTATTTGATTTATTAGCACTTTTCAGAAAAACATGGATCATTTGATCTGTGGTCCGCTGGTCCACTTAGAATCCAGTGACCAGGATCGCGTGCACCTAATTGCGATCAAAACAAACAAAGGACAAAAATGTCCTTACCTGTAAAGAAGGTGCAGAGGGGCAAAAGTGTAAAAGACCACGAGACTTCATCTTCAACCTCGTGCGAGAACAGCAGCACCGGTGGTCAACTCGAGCATTGACTCCAAGCTTTCGACCTCCTTTGATCATGCCAATTGTCCAGGGAGCTCTACCTCCCTTCATTGAACACGATCGCAGGTTCAGTTTCTTTCCAAGGACACGCCAAGGCCATCCCCTACTCGACGGACTTCGGCGAGGCTCGCGGAGGTGTCGAGAGGGCAAGTCAGGTTGGATTACCAAATTGAAGGCACTATGATACTCCTTTCTCTCTGGCGCAATAGTTGGGCTAGAAAGAATAGGTGATGGTTCCCTCCTTCACCCTCCCCTATAAATAGGGTCGAGGCATGCTCGCAAGAATTGGGTGTTTCCCAAAACACCAACCAAACCTAATCAAAATAGGGATGAATCTCCGCAATTTCCTCTCCTGAGTCCAATGGGACTATCAACAAGCTTGCCCAAACTCTAGATCACGAGAAATTCAAGATGGGAAATTCTCCCTGTAACTTGCAAATTCCCAGTCCATGTGGGACTCAGAAGATGAGCGACCAGCGTTGGATTGAGATCCAACAGTCGTCAAAGCACGTGATCCAACAAAAGGAAAATATATTCCTAATTTCAGAATAATTCCCAATTTCAGAGATAACTTGAAAAATTCGTATCTTCCAAACCCTTGCTCCTTTTTAACTCAAATTTAAGGGAACGTTTGTCTTTACATTATCTAGCTATGTACAAAATTTGGGAAACGAATTCCAATGGATGTGTAAGATTCCTTCTCTCCAAAGTTATCCCTTAATTAATCCAAAATTAATTGGTATTTCTTTCCCTTTGCTATTATTTTGTTATTTTGGGCCCCTCAGACCTCAAGACAACCTAAAGGCACGAACTCCCATATTGGAGAATATTTACTTGCCTTTATTATCTTATCTATTTCTATTTCACTTCTTATTCATTTTTTTAGTAACATATCTCTTTTCAAGGATTTCCCTTTATCTTTCTTTTTATTTTCCTCATTGGACTTCCTTTTAACCTTAGGAATCCTTTGGATACGAAAATCCACCAAGGATAACTCAATTGTACCTCTTTTCACTTATTTTCCACATTTTATCATTGTTTTCAATTTCTTTCTTAATAGAGAAATATCTAATTGACCTTTTCTTTTCTTATTGATTTATATTTGCAATTTTGGACTCCTTGGGACCCAAGGAACCCACGAGGCACAAAATCCACCTTTGTATTACACTCTTTTTCCTTCTAGAGGTTTCTACATTTTTCTTTTCTCCATTTCTTATTAATAATGGAGTTTCTTTTGTCTTTTCCTTGTTATTGGGCCCAATAGCCAATAAAGCCCACAAATAAATCAACAAGGCTATTTTAAATGAAATTCATGCATTCAATCAAAATACATCATTATTTTTTCATTTATCTTTATTATGAGAAATTACATTTCTCACCAAATGAACCCAAAAATTGGGGTGGTAACAACTATGTATGAATATTGTCTCACTACATCACAAACACACATAAATAAAATCATTGAGGCCAGATAAATCCCCCTTTTAGCGTTAGGATCAAGCCTGTGTTGGGTTTTAGGGGAGGCAGAGAAGGGAGTGGAAACAAAAAACATTTCTCCTCCCAAACTCAGAACAAGGAAACGCGTCAACGTCTATACAATAGGAAATGATGGTTTGTGGAATCATACCTTGTCCCGAGTCTTGCTCGGCGACAATACCTCGCGGTTTGCGCGGTCTTCACCTCCGATCTTGGACGATGTCTGTGTAGCTCCTGGTCACACCGGGACTGACGACTCCTGGTCTCACTGGGACTGTCGGGATTGACAGCTATCCTCCGAGCGGAAGAAATCTCCCGCCTCTGAAGCAGTCCACACGGACCACCTGGAACTCCAATCTCCTTGTCACATAAGGAATTGGAAGGAGTCGCACCGCCTGTCGTTGTACTAGTCACCGGCACACTCTCCTGCCACCAGTCACTTTCTGCAGTTGTCTTTCCCTTGTTGTGCCTCTCATATTGGGTAGCACTTGCTCGGGCTCTCTGGGTTGCCAAAACCAGAGAGAACGACAACTTTACAGAGCAACTGGTTGCACTGAGTTGTTCATTGAGAAGCCCCCAATACCCCTATATATAGGAAGGTCATGGGACAGGGTTCTCTATCCCGGGCAATGCGGGACTAAAGCACGAGTAGAAGGGTTTGAGATTTTATACAAAAACAACCAACTGCATAACCTGAACCGATCGTTTCATTACTGAAACGGTCGGTTGGGGACCTAAGCCGATCGGTTGACACCTCAATTGATTGGTTGGGACCCATGAAATGGTCGGTTCACTTCTGAACCGATCAGTTCATGGTCCTAGTCAGTTCCCGATTGACTTTTCCTCTTTTGTTTCTAATTGGTACCTAATACCAATCCTTGTTCCAATCATATTAGGAAAGTGAAATGAAAAGAAATTTCTCACCAACCTGACTTTCCCAACTAGCTCGGTTGGACCAGTTGAACTGATCGTTTCAATAGTTGAACCGATCATTTCAACAGTTGAACCGATCGTTTCACCCTGTTCACGAGTCGGTCGACTCACCACCTGAGTTGATTGGTTCACCAAGCTCAGCCGATCGGTTCATCACATGAGCCGATCGGTTGGGAGTGCAGATTGTGTAGAAACAGTCAATTGCAGTTTCAATCAATCTGATATAATAATCAATCATTTCAACACCTTGAACATTATGATACTGAGCTATCAATTGATTGAGTGTTTAATTGAACTACTAAACTCCTTAAGTAATCAATCTAAACATTGTTTGTGGACAAAACTCCTCTTCCAGGTTAAATCCTATGTGTGTGACCCTACAGGTCCATTCCATTTCACGTTGGAAGTGAATGTCCATAACACTTATGACTTCACAAGCAAAGAGCGGTGCCTAGTCACACATCAGTGCTACCCAAGTGAAATAGAAAGTTGGAGAACAACTTTCAATCCTACAATATGTGAATGGTCTTACAGTGAATGTATAATTCCTTTGTCACTGATATCCCAAATGAACTCGAGGCATGGAACAGTCATCCTATCAACGTTCATTGACTTTCTTGATCTCAGAGTAGATTGGAAGAGATATGTATGACATCAATATCACATATTGATTCACACATGTGTGCATGCCTTTCTCAATCCTACTAATCAAGTGGCCATGGATATCAAACTCCCTCAGGAGGGACAAATCCCATATCTATCACTCACCCCTCAAAAGCCCCATGTGTCAAAGCCACCCAATCATCACCTTTATAACAACCCATGTTTCAGGACTGCTTTTGATGATGTCAAAGTGTGCCCAACGACATGTGTTGAGTGTAGTGATTTTAGGTCAAAGAATCATATTCACCACCATCACTGTGAGTACTGACTGTGACTACCATGTCATGGTTCCATGTGTCAAACTCATGGTGGGCCTGTCCGGTACACTTGTTCTCTAACAAGTACTTGTGTGTTTGGTTTGATATCTCTATATCATGACTAATGAGATTCTATCATCAACCAACACCACAATCTAGTCTGGTGTGTCATTACTCTCTATCTACCTTCCACAATGACATCTGACTAGGGACATAACAAGAATGTACAAACTCTTAGCATCTGTATGATCTCATCGTTCAGGTCCTGAACCTGAAAACATACGTCATTGAGTAATGTCATTCTCTAGACATTCAATCTGTTCTATTACTATCTCATATGACTTAACCAGAAAGAATTGGAAGTTTGCCTTTGATGTTTATCAAATCAATCTTAATGTATCCCACCAATCATTCCATGATTGGCTCTCAGGGCATACATACCAACAGACTCCCACTTACACTGTGAGCCAATCACCCTTGAATCGCATTCATAGTGATCTTCAAACATGTCCCACATGTTACTGTGCTCTAGTCTGAACATAGTGAGTTATGGCAACACCTTGCCAAAGTCAGTTTTTAACTACATGTCTCTCATCTCTTCATTGTACATCACACGTATGAGATGGATCTGTCGTAATATGTGATCCAGTATTCCTTTGCTAACCTTTAGCCACATTGCATGATCAAGGATTCCATACTTGTCATCAATGATTGGAATATCTATAAGTTCATCTCATGAACTTCCAGACCCATATAGTATCCACTGTTTGTTCTCTAACACACGGATACTCGACATTTCACTTTTAAATGGTTTTATGGGAACACTTCCAATTATCAACAAACTTTCACTTTTATATATCCTATATATATTTTGCGATTAATTTTCTGTCCTTTCGGAAGTTCGCATAAATGTAACTCTTTACATTGAACTCTTCCTTATCTCCCTAGAACTAGTACTTCACAAGTACTTATCAAGTTCTCATGGTATTTCAGTAACCCTTTCTGGAAGTAGACAGATATCCACTCGCCATGTCCCACATACGAGTTTTTAGGATGAGCACATCATATTGCCATGTCCTACATACAAGATGATGAATACATTTTTTCTTGCCATGTCGATACATGCAAGATAATGGGATGATTACATACATGATAGATCCATATCTATTCTTAGTGTTCCCATTCTTCATAAGAATTGGATACTTGGCCTTGGGATACTAACTCCATGTAACATGGACAAGTTTTCTCCCACTGAATTTGTGCATACTGAACCCTTCACTACAGATTGCCAATGTATGTTTTCTCTTTTCAGGTCAAGAGGTTTTCGAGAACTATCTCTATAGATCTCTATTCCTATCACATAGGAAACATCTCTATCTTCCTTAAAGATAATTTCCACTTTTGGATTTCCATTTTAGAACATTTCCATTTCACATCAACATGTGGAATGTGAACATGCTCCCACTAAATCACATATCCCTTCTTTATCTTTGACATATCAGTCAAACCCTTTGACTATATCATCAAAGTAAAGATCCAATTCTGAGTTTCTTGTACTCGATCAATCACATTGATTAGTCCATTATAACTTATAGACTTCATTTGCATTAGTGGATTCATAAACCTTATAGGTTGTGTCACGTACACATCCTTGTTTTATTTCTCATAGGAATGTGGTTTTAGTATCCATATGCCAAATGTCTTAGTCATTAAGTTGCAATCAACAAGCATCATCTTTCTCAAAATGTTATCCATGTGTCTTAACACTTAAGATTCATTTGCACTTATGGATTTCATCCAATGGGTGCTACCATCAAGGTCATACCTTATGGTTCACATGGATGTCATTTAGTATGTAATGGTCATAAACCGTAACTCAAAATTTGGTTCCTCATATTCATCTAGATAGTTGACTCATTACATGAACAACTCATTTCATTACTGAAACGGTCGTTTGGGGACCTGAGCCGGTCGGTTGACACCTCAACCGATCAGTTGGGACCCATGAAATGGTCGGTTCACTTCTGAACTGGTCGGTTCGTGGTCCTAGTCAGTTCCCGATTGACTTTTCCTCTTTTGTTTCTAATTGGTACCTAATACCAATCCTTGTTTCAATCATATTGGGAAAGTGAAACGAAAAGAAATTTCTCACCAGCCTGACTTTCCCAACTTGCTCGGTTGGACCAGTTGAATCGATCGTTTCAACACTTGAACCGATCATTTCACCCTGTTCATGAGCCGATCGACTCACCACCTGAGCCGATCGGTTCACCAAGCTCAGCCGATCGGTTCATCACATGAGTCGATCGGTTGGGAGTGCAGATTGTGCAGAAATAGTCAATTGTAGTTTCAATCAATCTGATACTCTAATCAATCAATTCCAAACCTTGAACATTATGATACTGAGCTATCAATTGATTGAGTGTTTAATTGAACTACTAAACTCCTTTAGTAATCAATCTAAACATTGTTTGTGGACAAAACTCCTCTTCTAGGTTAAATCCTATGAGTGTGACCCTACAGGTCCATTTCACATTGGTAGTGAAAGTCCATAATACTTATGACTTCCCAAGCAAAGAGCGGTGCCTAGTTACACATCAGTGCTACCCAAGTGAAATAGAAAGTTGGAGAACAACTTTCAATCTTACAATCTGTGAATGGTGTTACAGTGAATGTATAATTCCTTTGTCATTGATATCCCGAATGAACTCGAGGCATGGAACAGTCATCCTTTCAACGTTAATTCACTTTCTTGATCTCAGAGTAGATTGGAAGAGATATGTATGACATCAATATCACATACTGATTCACACATGCATGCACGCCTTTATCAATCCTACTCATCAAGTGGCCATGGATATCAAACTCCCTCAGGAGGGACAAATCCCATATCTATCACTCACCCCTCAAAAGCCCCATGTGTTAAAGCCACCCAATCATCACCTTTATAACAACCCATGTTTCAGGACTGCTTTTGATGATGTCAAAGTGTGCCCAACGACATGTGTTGAGTGTAGTGATTTCAGGTCAAAGAATCATATTCACCACCATCACTGTGAGTATTGACTGTGACTACCATGTCATGGTTCCATGTGTCAAACTCACGGTGGGCCTGTCCGGTACACTTTTTCTCTAACAAGTACCTATGTGTTTGGTTTGATATCTCTATATCATGACTAATGAGATTCTATCATCAACCAACACCACAATCTAGTCGTGTGCGTCATTGTTGTCTATCTACCTTCCACAATGACATCTGACTAGGGACATAACAAGAATGTACAAACTCTTAGCATCTGTATGATCTCATCATTCAGATCCTGAACCTGAAAACATACGTCATTGAGTACTGTCATTCTCTAGACATTTAATATGTTCTATCACTATCTCATATGACTGAACCAGAAAGAATTGGAAGGTTGCCTTTGATGTTTATCAAATCAATCTTAATGTATCACACCAATCATCCCATGATTGGCTCTCACGACATACATACCAACATCCTGGACAAATATCCCTCTAGGCTCACTGTCGTGTTAGCTAAAGATCGAGTATCCATCGCCTCGAAAAACATCTATTCAATGTCTCATCAAGAGTCTAACAAAAACCAATCAATATCATAGATCTTGGGTTCGAAGTTCTTTACATACAAACCATGATAAATATATAAACATGTTGGCCAACCAAGAATACAAGAAATAAAATGATTGATTTAATATGAAAAAGGTTTATACATGCATTGATGAAATAAAAGAATAAAAACAAATAATGGGGCTACTCCTCATGTCTTAACGTAAGGAACTACTCGCAACTCATAGCGAGATCAGAATAAGCAATAAGAAAAAGGAAAGAGATAGCCATCATCTCACCAGGTAGCAGAGAGATAGCAATAGTCTCTTAGGACTGTCGCCGGGTGACCCTTATTCTTTGTCGTCCTCCTTACTTGGATCTGGTCTTCCGATAAGGAAGAGCAAATGAATGGATGGAGGCGGAGGCATTGTCGACCTTCCTCTGTCGAGGGTAGGAGGTCGGGCTTTGGCAGACTGGAGGAGCGGCAGCCTATCGGTCGGTAAAGAGCGATAGAGTGGTAGAGCGACAGCCTTTCGGCCAAAAAAATGATCATTTTAACTGATGTCCTGGGGTCCTATTTATACTTTTTGTAAAAGAAGTTCAAAGGTCACGCAATAAATGAGTGGGACCCAACTGGTCGACAGACTCGTGTCGGTCGATCGATGTTTGTCGGTCGATGGTTGTTTTTCTATCCTATTGATGACTTCCGGGCTATCGAGCACCTTAGGTCGACAATAGTATGTAAGCGCAGGCGTCAATAGATGACCAGCTGTCGACGTAGAGGTCAACGCCACTTAGCGGAGGTCAACGTCATTGAGCGATAGTTACTGCTATTTTGGTTGTGGATCAAGTTGCTGCTCTTTTGGATGTCGACCAGTTGGTAGGTCGACAGGTGTTGGATGATGTCAACCTTGGAGAATGTCGATTGATGGTCGTGGTGTCGACATAAATCGATTTGTTGACATCGGTTACTGGTTGATCACCGTGGTTTCTGGACGGTGAGGTCGACACTAGAGGGAGAGGGAATTTGTTGAATGCGCTCTAGCAACAATCATGGACGTCGACAGATTGGTTTATCGACTATTACCTTGATTATCCAATTGTTAGTTTCTTAGATAGCCTTGTACTCGATTGACTTTGGAAGGCTGGGTTCTTTATATTTAATTGCCTTATACTTGCATGAATACCGTAGTGCCTTGGTCAAATAACAAAGTAGCATTATATCCACAACTACTTTGACTACGTTGATGTGACTCTACCATGCAAATAGAAGTCATGCACTCGTTGCATGTATTTCTCTTGGTCGACAACTTGTTTTCTAGTTAAATTAGTCCCTCGATAGCTTAATTATCAATGAGCTCGACACGCATTAATCAATTGTGTTGAGGACCAAGCAAGTGAGATTAACATGGAGATAATTAATTGCAAATTGGATTGAAAACAAATTGTATATTTAGCAAACCATTTAATAGTTGACTTGGCACCCGGTCAAAACAATGGCGTGATGGGAACTATTAAATGGTTTTGCCATCAAGCCATTTATGTGCCATCAAAACATTAGAATACTCCCTGCACAAAATAAAAGTAATGTTATTAACAAAATCATTGTACTCACAATAAAAGTGGTAAAATTCGGATTTAATTAAAACAACCCATAAATTGTCTAAAAAGATGGGAAAGTCAATATATTAACAATTATGAGAGTGTAAGATTGCATGAACTAATTTATTGGATAAAACACTACATTAAGATGCAAAATTAGTCTAAGAAATGCAGTAAAAATGGGATGAATATTCGTTCATCAGCTACCAACCATACTTTTAGTTAAAACCTATTATCAGTATTCTGCAATTACAAGTTCTGTGAGAATTTAGGGCATCCAAATCGGGTGCGGTGGGTGTTGAAAACATCAAACTCCTACGGTGAATGCTTTCATTTGTATTTGGACCAAAATATAATATTTTCATTAAATGAAACATCAATTATTAATCAAAATTATTGATAAGTGGTTGCTATGTCTATTGTGACAATTTACATTGATAACCTCTAACACCTCCATTTGTACATGTCAAAATCTACATCTAACCAAATAAATGAAATAAAATTTGTAGAATCTAAAATACTTCTAACAAATATAGTGTTCATAATTTATCCTTATGTTCCGCAATTTTTAATTCATATCAAGGCCTTACCAAATAGGAGATACACATGGGTATTGATATATCTATTCTTATTATAAAGACCAACTTAATTTTTGAATGAAGTTCCCTCTCCCATTCAAGTAACTATTCCTGATGAACGGAGGTCATTTTAATTTTCTCAGCGTACAATACCAACACAAATTACAAGATGTACAATAGAAGATGTAACAAGTACAATATGTATAGTACAAGATGTACAGTACAAACATTCATATGTTACATGTATCCGTCCTGCTAGTCCATGAACTATTTATTGCAAAAGCTAAATCATTTGTTAATCTTTCATTTACTTGGAAGGACTTGATGAAATATGTTGGACCTAAAAATACATATTTTTAATACATTAGCAACACACAAAATATGATCGTACAATACTACAAAAATTTGAATACATACTAGATTATAGATTATTATTGGATAGCATAAAAGTATAATACTTATTGAAATCTTATAAATTATTAAACTATATATAGAGTAGTGATTATTAGAGCATGCACTCTGTAAGTTATGGGAGAAAGCACGTACTATGCAAGTTTTAGGGAAAAGCAGGTATTATGCAAGATTTAGAGGAAAGATGAATGCACGATTTTTATACATGTTTGGGGGCAAAAAAAAAGTGTACAGTACGAGTTGAAGCAACCCAAAATTACCTGAGCACAATAGAAGAGAGCTAAGGGACCGTGCTGCTCTGGAAGGGATCCTAACTTCTGGAATGGATCCCAGATTTTGTTGCCTCTGACATGAGCGGTTAAGACATTAAAAAATAGAGCGACATGACTAAACCTGGTATTGTACATCCGTTATAGAGAAGGCTCGACTATGGTCGAAGGTATTGTATGATTGTAGAAGTGCTAGTGGGGTGGAATGGTCAGGAGGAGAGAGAAGTTTCTATAGAGAGCCGAAATTAATCAAAATCTAGGAGAGAAAAAGACTATTTGGATCCTAGGCATAATTAATTCGTTTCAGTAAAAAATGACTGGGGTAGGGAAAACAAACGGCTGGGGAAAATTTATTGGTGATTCCCAATGTAATAGGTGGGTAGCCGAGTGAGAACATGACTATGTGTAGAGTTACTCTATATCTCTCGTTGGGACATGGGTCTCACCTCATGGGTCACCATGTCTTTTTAGGTGATCAGTGGCAGTGGACATAGACAAGTGATAGCGAGGAGGAGTTGTGGTGATAGACCTTACAAAATGTTTTTAGATGTCTAGTTTGTCCTACATTCCTCCTTGTACTCTCAGGTCTGGGTGGGACAATTTGTGTACAATGTTTTCATCGAATCGAGTTTTGGTAGAATTTTGATGCTTGTATATGTGGATAATGATCTTTTGTATGTATATGTTGTAGTTGAGGCTACTAAATAATTATAAAATATATTTGGCATGATATATGAATACAAGTAAGATGTTGGGCTTTCTTGTAAATGTTACTGAGCATGAAGGTGAAATAATTTGATTTTAATTTACCCTCTTTTCTGGATATGTGATTACTTTGTGATCAATTGTGTTTTGTATTTTGAGTAATCTCATTCAGCATGAAGGATTCTCATAGAGAGGATTTAAGTATAGGAAATGTGAGGGTGGTTTCAGAAATACTCATGTGGAATTCATCACCGAATGACATGGGTAACCTCTACGGCATGCTTGGCTAGACATAAATGCAACCCACCTGAGTTGTTGCAAAACATGTAGTTAAAGTAATGATTTTGAATTACCAAGTTTTTATTTGATCGAGTGAAAATCAAACTTATTCATTTACATTGTTTAGCATTTGGTAATTCACGAGAAGTTGTACATAGTTGGAGAAGCCTCTGTGAGTCTCTAACTCCTATGGTGGCATGGATGCTTCCATCCCTAGTGGATTTAAACATGTTAACACCATCATTGATTGGTTGATTAAATCTAAGACGGTGAAGGGACACAAGAACTTTCAACTTCGAAGAAGTCGAATGGCCGAGCAGGCAGACATCATGAGCCAAGCACTAAATATGATCTTGTCATAGAGGAAGTGAGGAGGAGGTCATGGAGGAGCTGAATCAAGTTTAAGATCTTGATGTGAGAGGGTGTGGTCAACAAAATATGGTGAAGATGAATAGGCCGAGGGTGTCTGTGCAAACCTCGCCTGTTCAATTTTCCAACAAAGTCAGCTCTGGTGGTTCTTCTCTCGGATGTATGCATCAAAGCAACTTCCTCTGGTAGCTTCTTCACCTGTTGCTTTACTGTACAAGAAGTCAGGTTATTGTGGATGTCCGATTCAAATGATATTTTTTTGTCACAGACACCTTTAATGCAGAATAGAGCACTCCACTTTGAATAAAGTTCACTGTTGAAAATGAAATAGACGCACAAATTGGGTGCAATTCACTATCCCTAGTGTTGTATTAATTCTTAAATTAGTGTGTTTTCAATATCCACCATAGTTCAATTTATTCTCAACCAAATATTAGATTTGACAAAAACATACAATTGTAATTGCATACTTTTTATTTTAGTGTAACCAAACAAACCCTAATGTGATAACTGTTTGTTCAATGGTTGACTAGTTATTAGCAATGAGTGTTGGAGGTGAGGGATTGGTCGCCCCTGTGTGGTCTTGTTTGGCCATTAGTTTCACTCGTATTCATGTGCACCTCAGTGATCCGTCTGATATCATTCAATTGAAATCCATGCGGTATTTCTTCTAATAGATAGATGTGCTTTATTCTAATCATATCTAAAATGGATGTGGTAGTTCTTCAGTCCCTTCTATAAACTAGCATATCCGCCATTCGACAACACGATCTGATTTTCCGCTCCCACTACTTCATTTTGATGTGGTTAGAATGGGAGGGTTCTAACTAAACACATGTGAGTAGTGATATGATTCACAAGATTAAGTGCCAACAAGATATGATTCACAAGTTTACATTGGGCTGATGTTGCACAAAGCTGCTTGTGTTTGTCGATTACTATCAGACCACCACTCACACATTGTTAAAAAAGCCAATAGTTGGGTAATGGCCAATCATTTTATTTTACATTTGTTTGATAGTTCTTGTAATGAATAGGTGGAATTTGAAATTCTCACAACAGTACTAATAACTGACACAAACAATTCAGTATGGCACACTCACCTCCTGCACAAACCAATTGTTCACTCAGATTCCAGATGTCTAAACATACAACTGGGGCCACCGAGTTACCTTCGATGAAATTAAATCAAATTAGTCTTATAATAAGGATATAAATATCAATATCCATGTGTATGGCCTATTTGGCAAGGTATTATTAGAAGAAGAAAATGTGGAACGTAATGATAAATTGTAAATGATATATTTGGTTAGAAGTATTTTAAATTATAGGAATTTTATTTCAATTTTTTGGTTAGATGTAGATTTAGACATGTACACATAGAGGTGTTAGAGGTTATCAATGTAAATGGTCACAATAGACATAGCAACCACTTATCAATAATTTTGATTAATAATCTATGTTTCATTAATGAAAGTATTATATTTTGGTTTAAATTCAAATGTAAGCATTCACCATAGGAGTTTGATGTTTTCAACACCCACCTCATATGATCTGGATGCCCTAAATTTTCACAGATAAAAAATAATAGTTTTCAACTAAGAGTTTGTTTTGTAGGATGTAGTTGGGTGACAAAGTACTAGTTTATTGTATAGTTTTACATTGTTAGTTCACAAAATTTCACACGACTACACTCAATCAATCTAACCCTAATCATATCACACCAAATAAAAATCTTCCCATACTAACAAAAGGCCTCCAAACCAACAAACCCTTTGTTACATATAACTTAATCCATGAGTGTGGAAATAAAATGACTTGTAGAAAAGAGTAGTGAGGAGAGGAAGAGAGTTGATTCCACTGATTGCACAGGCCTTGACATTTTTCTAAAAACATTAACAGTTTAATTGTAACTTTACACAATATGAAAAGAAGTACAATATCATTTTAGAATCTGACTCCTAGTCAAGGACAAGTAACGTAGGGGTTAGCAATAGAAAATGTGTGGAATTATTTCTTTGAATAAGTTTAGCATTTAAACCTGGATGGTTCTGATCATTGTTGATTTTGTTTGTTATTAGGGGTGAGTTGTAAACCCACCCAATCAACTAATAAGTGTGCCAATCCATCCATAACGACTCACGCATAGTCCATCCAATGAATACAGGTAAGATAAGCTCTCAACTTTGACTTGTACTTTTTTATGGGCTGAGATTTGACTAATGTAAACCCCAAGCCCAAAATAGAATGTCCACTCTTTGTGAGTATCATAGAACCCATTACTGTGAGTACATGTAGCACATTTACACAACGAATAAGATCTTGAGGTTACTAAACCCTAAATGAAAACTAGAAAAAGGGTCCAAAAATGTCAATGGTGAGAGCGTTGTTGATTCACTACACTAGTTGCACACAAAGTATATGTAATTAGATTTAGCATCACTTATTAGATTAGTGAAACAAACAAACAAATGTCACACACATTTTCCTTATACAAGTATATTGAATATTCATAAAACCCAAAAATTTCTAGTATTTATGTCATATACATCATTTTTTTGGGTGACCGAGAGAACCCACCCTAGACGAGCCCAACATGATATACACTCGAGGCATGAGAGGGTGTGGTCCGGTCACCCCCCCCCCCCTCTCGTGCCTAATCAATGTGGATTGTCGTTCACAAAGTTCCTTCGGCGAGGCTCGAACTCAGGTCCTTCATTGGGACTTACCGAGCTCTTACCACCCGGGCTACTATGGCCGGACATAATATACATTACTATTTAGCATAGTTTATGCCTTCTCCCTTCTGTCTCCCATTCCACCACAGAACAAAATGACATTCTAACCAGATAAATATTGTAGTAGAATGTCATTACCAGCCAAAATAAGGGTCATATGTTGATTCATCTAGGTTCTCGAATATAGATATAGGCTTACACATCATGGTTGGTAAGCTGATTCATCTACACAAGCAAGAAAATGTGAAGAGTTCTTTCATGCACATTCATCATCATAACAAGACATTGTAATTAATGGAAAGATGATGTGTCATTCAAGTGTAATAAATAGGAAAATAAAATAACAAAAAAATTAGAAAATTCATATTTGATGATCTTGTTATGAGTGTGGAAGTTTTATAACACCCATATAAACTAGCATCAAGATGTTTTTATGCAATTGATAAAATGTGCAATTTCAAGTTTGTTAAAAAACCAAAGCAAAAAGTGATAAAAGCATGTCTTCAGTTGTGCATAGGATTTTAGTACTAGAGATGTCCGTGTGCTTTCCATCATTGTCCTAAAAATCTTACTTTTTAGGTAGATTGGGATATAATCACCTTAGGATCTCCCACAGTGGAGATCCCTCATGGGTGATTAGGGCCAATGGGTAGAATATTCTAGAATATGGTAAAAATATGTCCATTATAAACAAGATCTATTATTTTCCCCAAGATTAGATGAACATGAATATATCAGAGGATCACAAATGTAGTATTGAGAAGATATGAATAATTAAAGAAGTTGTAGCAAACAAAGTAGTTAAAGTATATAAGGGAGTTAAGAACATAGTCAAATTATTATTTTACTAGGCTAATGACATTAAAAAGGTAGGTGGTAATAGAGGAAAAGTAAAGAGAGAGGTAGTTCTATCCTCTAGCTTCAACAACTTCAAAAAGGGGCCAGAAATATTATGGATATGGGGTCATGTATTTATAGTGTGGAATTAGGGCTTGGGATTCTTGACAAAACCTTATACATTTATTTTTATTATAATCTACATATATTATTATATTTGTTGTCAATGGTTTAAAAGGACAATATTCTTGTAATCAATAGTTATGCCTTAAAAAATTCCGCATTCTAGTATTATCCACTATCTTGAATTTGCTAACTATTTTTTGTATCCCTTCCTTTATGAGGAATAACTTTCTTGATTTTACTTTATTATTGCAGATGTACACATATTGTTTAATACACATATACAAGTAACTGACACATTTTTCACTTGTGTCCCCTTTTGGTTGTTGTTCCCAAATCCACCTACAAGTTGAGCATCCAATTGGAATGGATCTATAAGCAACTACTCAAGCTTAGATAGTTGAGAATTTTCTACGCATGCATTTCTTCTTAATGCATTAGATCTATTAGTTTATTTCACAATTTACCACCCATATAAGAGAAGTTTATGAACTCTTCCAATATGTAATAATGCAATTTACTTTTGTTCTCCTACATTACACCATCCTTAATGTTTTTACTCTTTCATAATTTATTATGCATTGTTTCCATTCATATTTATCTTTTTTTATGTGTATTATGTAGGACAATTTTCTTCGTTAAGTAACACACTCATTATTAGAATGACATCAGAGTCATATTAGTCAGTAAACTAACTATTTTATAACATCCTAGTAGGTTGTCTTATAGAGAAATCGTGATTAGGAGGAAAGACCTTTTTGAGGGTATATATAACATATCCTATAGAGGCTAGAAGACATTAGGGCTTCACCACCCCATAGAATACCCAATAAGGCATTGTGATGATGGACCTACTTTTTGTACCCTATCATCCCAAGCGTCACTTGGGAGTCTGCCTTTGGTAGCAATACACATCAATGTAAAAGATGATCTTCGATTATAATCCCTCTTGAGAGGGAATTGATCTTGCTTTTCTAGATTCTCACCACAATGGTGGTGGGGAAGTGATAACATCAGTTTTGGTTCAATTTCAATAGCCTTTTACATAATAAATGTCATTAGAAATAATTTTTATATGTTTGTTTAGCCATTTTATTCTAGTTTGCCTAAATAATAAGTTCTAAGTCAGTTTTGGTGGTATTTGAAGGAATCAGACAAAAATCAAGTGAAATCGATGAAATCTGATTAATTGTTTAAAGACCTCTCTTCACTCTGTTGATCAATCAGTCGACAAGAAGGTCTGACCAAGAGGATTGAGAAAAGAATGTTGATTAAAATTCAACAAACTTATCGACCATCAGTCTGACAAATTGAAGTACTACGATAGCCACTTGTCGAGGGAAGGAATGTCGAGTAAAGGGGGGGAAACTCACCTCTATCGATACAACATTGACAGCTTGGTCCATTGACACTGACAGACACTTGTTGGTATGAAGCATCGGTCTAGTACTCGACACACATGTCGAGTAGAGGATCCTTAATAGTCCCAGTGAAATATACCACTAATAGACTACATCGATAACATTATCGCACCCAAGGACAACTATTAAAGAATCACCTCGACAGACCTATCAACAGTGAGTTTGGCAGATCATTTTTAAGTGAGAACTCTATCGACAATGAGACAAGATTGACATGTCTGTTGATGGACACATATTTTAATAAGATCCACTATTGACCTGGTCGTTGACAGACCCTATGAAAGGAAAGCATTGACACCATTGGAAAGGGGTCAACAATCTTTACCCTATAAATATGCCCCCAGTGCAGCCCTCACACACATCTTGAACCTTTAGAGTCATAGCATCGAGAGGTTTCTGCCAAACTTTGTCAAGTTCTAGAGCTGGAAGACGAGACATGTCTACCTTCTTGGATCCCTTGATCTAGTTCTATAGATCATGCTCCCTGCCAGTTCCTTCATCACCATAGAGCAACTAAAGAACCTTCTTACCTCAAGCTAAGATCAGAAATGAGGAGAAAGACTATCGACACCACTATCGACCGCCAAGATATCAACTGAGAGGTTGGTAGATTGATCATACAATCTACCCTTGTATCAATCTTCTCTTTCTATTTTCTACATCATGACTTGCTTTAGTTGTATTCTTATTATTTCTTCAGCCATTTGTGGCTAAAACCTAAACTTGGGTTGGGAGTAGCTGTTAGGCCCTCCCAATCATGTAACTATTTAACTTTCTATTTTACGTCATATATTCTTTAAAGTTTTGTTCCTTTACTCGTGTTTAATTGCGTCGATTGATAATTAGCTACCTTCCTTTGACGTTTGATATGGATATTGTTCGATAGAATGAGTTTAATGAGATCTGGAGTATAGGACAGTAATGATTCACGAGAGTGAGGAGTTGCTATAACAAAAGTCGTATTGTCTTCCACCAATCTTTCAGTTATTAACTTGAGAGAGGGAATCTCGTTAGATAGATATCTGTTCGAATCTCGAGAGAATGGACAGATATTTTCTTATGACTATTTGCAAAACAAGCAGAGAATGTATATAATATAGGAGTGAAGGTTTTACTTGTTTGAGGTTGGCTTGATTGGTGAAACCCAATCCAAGTCCTTTTTATCTTGATTTCTCGATTCATCTATTTTTCTTCTTTGGTTTTCCATAATTTAGGTTCACTACTTAATTAGGATAAATTCATTCCTTAATCGGAACACCACAAGATTTCTTTCAGTTAAGCTAGACTAAGCAACGATTTCACTTTTTTATTCTGTTATTCTCCTTATCCCTAGGTCGACCCCGCACTACTACAGAGATTTCGTATTGAGTTGTGGACGTCTTTATTAGTCGGGCATAAATTCAAAGTCTGATTTCTTTAACATGGCAATTGTTTTTACACTTTTGGCCCACAAAAAAGGGTGATCAACTTTTTGTACCATTTCCGGGGATAAGGCATTTGATAACCTCTAAAAACCTAGGGTGTACTTAGCACTAGTCATCGGTTCTAAATTTTACAAAAAGTTTATTAGCAAATCTTTTTTAATACCTATATGCTATAACATTGGTTATGTTTCTAGTCTCAGACTCTAATTTGTTCAATATTTCCATTTATAGACAGACTCTTATCATTTCTAACCAATCCTAGAGTTCCTTGCTAAATATCCAGAGGTAGATATTCTCCTCATAGATCCAATGGCAGTAGGAGATCCCCCTAACGCAGATGTCCTTGTGGAAAATTCTTCTCCACGTTCCTTAGTAAAAGGTCGTGTGAATGGCTACCAAGATCCTACCAAGATCTTATAGTTCTCCCTCGCATGCCAGCAACAAACTTTGAGTTGAAGCTTGGATTAACCAGTATGATCTAAAATCAGATGTGTGTGGGAAACTCTGTGGAAGAAAATCCATATCACCATATAGACGCATTCAAGAACCTCTGCAATACTATTAAGGTGAACAAAGTACCACAAGATGTCATCTACATGAAAGGATTTTTTTCTCCCTCAAGGAAAAAGCCCTATAATGGTACCTCTCTCAAAAGGACATCAGAAACAACTGTCTGAAGCCTTCGTGAACAAATTCTACCCAGTTGAGAAGACGGTAAGATGCAAGCTAAGGATTACCGGCATTAGACAAAAGGCTACTAAAAGCCTGCATAATGCATGGGAAAGATATCAAGAATACTTAAGAGACTGTCCTCATCATGGCTATGATGACGGGTTTATCATCACCACCTTCTATGAAAGTTTTACTTCGATTGAGAGAATGTCTCTAAGCACTATAGCTGGTAGCGATTTCATGAAACATGATGCCGACACCTCTAAAGATATAATCAATAACATGGTACCTCTCCAAGAAGGTAGAGATTTTGACAAGAGTTCTTCAGCAACCGTGTCCATTTCCAGCAAATCCCTAGACTCTAAGCTATTGGAGAAATTAAATAGAAAACTAGATAAGATGGCATCTGACGTCTGATATTCTGAAGGAATTCAATTCCAGATGCTTTGTCGAGGCATCCATAAAGTGTTTCACATGTGGAGAAGGGGGTCATGGTATTGATAACTGCATCAACACCCATGAAGTAGAAGACACAAAAAATGAGAATGTATCTTATGTGAACTACAAAAATCCTAACCATCCTAGATTCCCTTATGGGAACACATCGAAAATAGAAAACTCATTTCAACTAAATCAATCTTCTCAAGCAATAGGCATACAACTAGCCGTCAAAATAGGAATGCCACTCAGATTTCAAAAAAGCAGATCTCAGCCACATCAGTAGGGAACATTCAATGGGCAGAGTGGGAGACTTTTTCAACCACATCAAAAGTGTATCACCCATCTAGATTCTTTAACAAAACATGTGGGGGAATGTTTCATAAGTAACAACAACATACTAGCAAACATGAAGACATAGATGAACACTGTGAATAATCAAATAAGTGATCTTCAAACTCACAATCAAATGACCAGTCAACAATTAGCTTTTATTGCTCCATCGATTGGAAGATCACCATGACAATTCCCATCTAACACTAAACAAAATCCCAAGAACGAAACAATAAGAATGACCACACTCTACTTTGGGAGTTCTCCTTTTGTTGCACAACCTAAAGTACCAATCATTGAAGGAAGCATCAACAACCCAAAAGAGGCCACAGTATGCAAAAAGTCAAAAGGAGACACAAACTTTGTTCCATCATTAAAGGTGACCTAATTTCCCACTAGAGCCCCTTATCTGCATAACTTTAATAAGGCACAACTCAAAAAGAGGTACACCAAATTCCTTGACACCATTAAGAAAATTCATCTTGATATTCCTCTCCTTGACATCATCAACAAGATGCCTACATACACCAAGTTTCTGAAGGACCTCATCACAAAGAATAGGAAGAGGGGAGAAGTAGAGATAGTATTCCTTACAAAAATGGCATCCTCCTTTTGTCAATCGAATATGTCGAAAAAAACAAAAAGATCCTGGTGCATTTACTATACCATTCCTCATTGTTGATTCTTTGACGAGATGTGGTCTTGCAGATCTAGGAGCCAGCATCAACTTGACGACGTTTAGTTTAGCAGCCAAATTGGGCCTCACCGATATTATTAAATCAAATATGAGAATTCAATTAGTAGATAATTCTTATACTAAACCAATTGGGGTGGTGGAGGACGTACCAATCAGGATAGGTAATTTCTTCATCCCTTGTGATGTTGTCATCATCGACATAGCTAAAGATCCCACCTATACAATGATATTCAGATGACCTTTTCTTTCAACAACACAAGCATTGATTGATGTGGTTGATGGGTCAATCACAATATGAGTTGGGAATGAATCTATTGATTTCCACACAATGTTTAGAAAATCGGTCTAACCGGCCAAATAATCAGTTTTGGAGGTCTAGCGCTCCACATATGATTGATCGGCCTATAATCGGTCTATGACTGATTAATCGTCCTTTCAGGGGTATAATCGGTCGATTAATCGGCAATTTTCAAAATCAAATGCTAGTAATAATTTTTTTACATTAATTATTTCTAATACTACTATTGGTTATTACAATTAAATTCTCTTCTTCCAATTTACATATTTGGTCTTCTCCCCATGTTTTCTCAATAAGTTTATAGTTAATGTTTATTGAACTGATCCTTATTGTTGATGTTTTCTTCTATAATTTCATCAATGTTTCTAATTACTTATTAATGCAATATTAGTCTATGACTTATCAATGTTTCTTCTCTAATTTCATCAATGTTTCTAGTTACTTATAAATGCAATATTAGTTTATTACTTAGCAATGTTTCTAATTACTTATTAATGTGATATTAGTCTATGATTATCAATGTTTCTAATTAATTATTAATGCAATATTAGTCTATTACTTATCAATGTTTCTAATTACTTATTAATGTGATATTAGTCTATGACTTATCAATGTTTGTAATTACTTATCAAGTTTCTTCTCTAATTTCATCAATGTTTCTAACTACTTATGAATGCAATATTAGTCTAGTACTTATAAATGTTTCTAATTACTTATCATTGGTATTAATATATGGTCAATATATAATTTACATATGTTTATGAATAATATTTTAAAAAAATCAAAACCGATTAAAATCGAATATTCTCCCGCTTATACTCCTTCATGACGTATATACTCTATTTGGTACCCTCTCATCCTGTACACCAATTACTACTTTTTAGAGCACTGTTTCCACATACTTGATCACATGCGGAGCCCGTCTTCAATAGAAATAAGTTACTTTACCAACGGTTGCAATCAGCTATTTGTGGAAACAACAGAGCATAATGCTATAGTTGATCCTCTAATGCGCACATTAAACAACCCTACCTCAATATTTGACTATCCTGAGGTTGAAGAAATCTTGGCTTACTTGGCAACCACAAATGAAGAAGAAGAGCTTTGTGGCACTACTGAAACGGTACGATATGCCTCTATTCATCTTGAACAAAAAGACATTTTCATTCTAAATCCACTACCAGAACTGAAGTCACTTCTAGAAGGTCTGATGTATGAATTTCTGATGAAGAAAAGAGAAATCCAGCGATCATTAATGCAAGTCTGCCCTTCGATCAGTAAGAGCAACTTTTATCTGAACTGAAACACCATAAAAGGGCTCTTAGATACTCTATAGATGATATCAAAGGTCTCAGTCCAACGGTGTGCATGCATAGAATCAACCTCGACAATGATGCAAAGCCACGACTCCAAGATCAAAGAAAGTTAAATGACAAAATGCGAGAGGTTGTACGCAAGGAAGTCATCAAGCTTATCGATGCATGTATTATCTATGCTATTAGTGACAACAACTAGGTAATTCTAGTTCATGTGGTTCCCAAGAAAGGTGGTATGACAGTAGTAAACGATAGCAAAGGGAGGGAATTAGCCACATGTACAATGACTTGTTAGTGCATGTGCATAGATTACATACTACTGAATGCAGTAACATGCAAAGATCATTTCTCCCTTCCCTTTATTGATCAAGTTCCGGAGAGGCTAGCACATCATTCACATTTCTGTTATTTAGATGGGTATTCTGGATTTTATCATATTTCCATTCATCCAGAAGATTAGGAAAAGACCACATTTACTTGTTTGTACGGGACGTATGCTTTTTGGCGCTTGTCATTCGGTCTGTGCAATGCACTTGCCACCTTTCAGATGTGCATGTCAAACATATTTTCTGATCTAATAGAAGAGTTCATTGAAGTCTTCATGGATGACTTCTTTGTGTATGGTTCATCTATTGGAGATTATTTAAAGAACCTATCCCTGGTCCTCAAAAGATGTGAAGATAAGTAGTTAGTCTTCAACTGGCAGAAGTGCCACTTGTATGGTATGAGAAGGAATAGTCCTAGGAAACAAGGTGTCCAAAGCCGGTATATAGGTGGATAAAAGTAGATAGAGGCAATCTCTAAACTTCCACCCCCTCTTCAATCTCTTTTGTCCACAATTTTCTAGGACATGCAGGATATTACTGTCGATTTATTAATGACTTTTCAAAGATTCTGAAGTCCTTGTCCAAATTATTGATAAAAGACACTCCGTTTGTCTTCAATGAAGAGTTCTAGAAGACCTTCCACACCCTAAAACATGCCTCATCCACTTCTCCCATTATACACGTTCCAGATTGGGATCTCCCCTTTGAAATAACGTGCGACTCTAGTGATTATGTAGTAGGGGCTGTCCTAGGATAAAAGAAGGACAAGAAACACCATGTCATCTACTATGCCAACAAAACTCTTGATGAGGCTCAAATTAATTATACCACCACTGAGAAAGAGATGTTGTCCATCATCTACACCTTTGAAAAATTCAAATCGTACATTCTAGGAGGGAAGGTGACAATCTATACTAATCATGGGGCAATCAAGTATCTCATGCATAAGAAAGATACCAAACCACGTCTCCTCCGATGGGCCCTTCCTACACAAGAATTTGATCATTAGATTGTTGAAAAAAAGGGGACAGAGAATGTTGTCACTAATCACGTCTCTCCAACAAAGGAGGAGGAAAGAAATTTCCTCCCTATCAATGAATCCTATCAAGACGAATCATTGCTTCTTATTCACTTTATTGATCAAGTAAATCCATGGTACACATATTTCTGCAACTGCCTAGCATGCCAACAACTACCTCTAGGAATGACCTACAATCAAAAGAAGAAATTATTTTCCAACCTTAAGAACTATTTTTGGGATGATCCCCTACTCTTCCAAAAGTGCACAGATAATGTATATCGCCATTGTGTGGCTCATGACGAAGGTTGTTCCATCTTAGAACAATGTCATGCACCCCTCTATGGAGGACATCTTGGCCTTGAGAAGACAACTTTAAAAATCTTAAACTCTAGATTTTGTTGGCTAACCGTATTTAAAGATGCACATGCCTTCACTAAATAATGTGATGCATGTCAGTGCACTTGAAATATTAGCAAACGCAACGACATGCCCCTTGTTGAATGGATCAAAGTAGAGATCTTTGATGTTTGGGGGATAGACTTTGTGGGATCCTTCCCAGATTCTTCTGAGAACAAATACATCTTGGTAGACATTGACTACATCTCAAAGTGGGTGGAGGCTATACCATCATCAACATGTGACTCTTAGACGGTCATGCGTCTGTTTACAAAAATCATCTTTCCTAGGTTTGGAGTTCCATGTGCTATAATCAATGACAGAGGGTCGCACTTCATTTAAAGGCAATTTGAGGCTCTTCTGAAGCGATACGGGGTGAGGCATAAGATAGTCACCCCGTATCACCCTAAAACTGCAGGTCAGGTCGAGGTTTCCAATAGGTAGATCAAGCAGATTCGCAATAAAACTATGAGAAAATCAAGAAAAGATTGGTCGTCTAAACTCAATGAGCTCTTTGGGCGTATAAGACTACTTACAAGACACCCATAGGAACCACTCCCTATCGGCTAATCTATGGGAAATCTTGTCACCTCCCATTGGAGTTGGAACATAAAGCCTATTAGGCAATGAAGGCCCTAAACATGGATGTTGGACTTGCTAAAGAAAAATATTTCTTATATCAGGAGAGCTTCTCCCGTATGCTTATGAAAATACAAGAATCTACAAGGAGCGCACCAAGATCTAGCATGACTCTCATATCAGGAGGAAGGATATTTCAGATGGAGATAAAATTTTGCTATTCAATTCTACTCTACCTCTCTTCCCAGGAAAGCTTCATTCTCGTTGGTCTAGACCCTTCAAAGTAATCACCATCTATCCCTCTGGAATGATGGGCATTCACAGTGAGAAATCAAGAACTTTCTCAGTCAATGGTCACCGATTAAAGTGGTACTACAAAGACAAATCCATCACCAAAAAGGCCAATTTAGAGTTGCCAGATGCCCTGGAAGTAGAATGAGATGGATGTTCAAGAAGTCAAGAAACATAACTATAAACAAAGTGCTACTTGGGAGGAAACTGAAGCAGTTTTCTTTTCTATCATTTAGATTAGTTTTTGATGATTTTTTTTCTTCTTGTACAAACACTTCTTAAGGATTGTCCGATCTAAATCAAGGAGGACAATCATTTTTCTTTTAAAATGTTGATTGGAAGACAATCATTTTACTTTGAACTATTGACCTAAAATCTGATCTGCCTTATCACATATTACATTTAGAAATTTGGTACCTTGTCGATCATAGTAGATCGACAATGCTATCGATCCACTTATGTCAACAAGCATGTCGACCACCTAGAATTGATCTTCCTTTTGGAACGGATGTCATCCTTGCAGTCAAGACGATCGACACACTTCCTATTGACGGGTTGGTCGACAACGTTTTGGGTTTTATTTGGTTCTCAAGACAATTGGCATGCACCTATTTGAGACTTGTCAACCCTCTTGGTTGACATCCCTGCCGACCGACAACAAGTTGTCAGATCTGGATCCACATCTGAATAACCGACTTTAGTTTCTCTAACATTAACCTCAGCTATAAACACCGAGCCAAGTGTTAATAAATTTTTACCACTTTCTAATCATAGAGAAGTTCTTCCTCTCTATATACTCACATGTCGACCTCCAATCACAACCACTCGACAAGCTTCCTATCAATGTTCGGTCGACACCCTTGTCAGTGTGTTCCTGTCGACTACATTTCTATTTGATCGATAGGTAGATGTACATCTTAATCGACACCCATGTCGACCTACATCATGATTTTCCTATCGATCGATAACCTTATCGACCATTTTTAAATCACATTGTCAACCTATTTTTATTATAATCTATCGACCGCCATATCGACCGTGTACTTTTCAAATCAACATCACTAGCATTTATGCACATTGTTAACACCTGCTTCTGTGATACTAATCGATACAGTTCATACACACCTAATCAGTGCCCTTTTCTATTTTCTTTACATCGATGGCTCACCAAGGAACCACCATTCCATCAAAGAAGGGGGAGAAGAGACCTCTTCCTGAGCAACCCATAACTGAAGCAGACAAGACGGCCAAGATAGCTACACTAGAACTGGAGGCTCCACAAGGTCCACAGTTGGAGATCCCCTATCAAGGAACCTTCATGCCTCAGAACAAAGACCATTTAGAGGCATTCAAGGCAATGAAAAAAGTGGTTTTCAAACCCACTCACTTCATCTATTCCACCGCCTTTGACGAAATAAGCATTTGGGCACGAGTCGTGGGAATGTTGGCTAAATACAATTTACTCCACCTATGTTTTGCTACTTCACAAGCCTATGTAGAAGAAACTATAGAGTTCATGTCATCTATTAAGGAGGTATCATCTACCAAGGAAGTGTACTCTAAACATATAAAAGTCAGAATCAACAACGTTGACTACATTCTCACTAACCAAAGTCTGAACAAATTTTTCTGTGGTTCAGAGAAAGAAGCTACCAGGGATTCTTCTGGACTTTTAGAAAAAGAGGATTCCAGTTTTAATACTTCTAGATATTGGGAGAAATTGACAGGCCGAAAGAAGCATCAATTTGGACACTCGAAGGAATCTTTGGTGCATTTAGGTTTCTAGAGAGTTATGCACAATATAGTAGCCGACATCTTCTTTACCAAAGAAAAAACATGTAGCATCTACCTTAAGGAATTATATGTGTTATCTTTGATAATGGATGGCCACCCTGTCAATATTGGCTGCCTCTTAATTGATAAATGACTACTTTTCTACTCCGCTCCGCAAAGAGAATATCATATGGATGGTCTCGTAGGACTTATATTTCAGGCATACAAACACCCTCCATGTGTTTCTTTAAAAGAAATATCAGGAGACAACTTTATCACCATAATGTACCTAATGTTTTTTGGTATCGTGGTTCGGTGTGACAATTCTACCGGCTACAGGTTTACGAGAACCAAGCTTTCTATTCCTTTACTTGGTCTGGCAAATTATGACAAAGATCAATTACTCTTTTCTAAGGAGTAAATTATTAAGATTCTTCAAAACTTTCATAAGACGAACCAAGCACAGCTAAGAACGTCACATGGTCAGGTTTGGCCAAAGCCTATCATTACAAAACAATCTAAGCGGCCTCTATCTAAGATATTGAAATAAAGTGATCAAAGAAGAGTTGTCGGTATGACCTCAAAGAATTGCGAGCATCACTCGAGCATGGCCCAGACTCCCCCCAGTCTCTAAAGAAGAACACACCCCAATCTCTCCATCTACTACTACAAGCAAGCAACCTTAATCCACCACAATCCATCCCACCTCCATCCCAATTAGAGATACTACTAGAAAACCTATCTCTCTACCAAGACAGACGGTGCATTATGTTCCTATAAGTCCACCACGATGTCACCTACGTTCCTATTGGCCCTTTTCTTTTTATCAGGACCCTAGGTTTGATAATCATTCTTCATCTTCTTAAGAGGTCGATGCCTTTGGTCATGAATTTGACACTATACACAGAGTCACTAGTGTCATCATGGCTGCCTTTCCTAAACTTTGAACGGCCGTAACAAACATTGAACAATGGGTTCTAGAAATGGTTGCATGGGTTAGCGAGCTAAGAATCATTCCTGTACAAATGGTGACCCTTCAACGCCATCTAGATGAAATATTTAATGTCCAAAACCACCTCCTGCTCAACATGACTTATCAAGAAAAGGTCATACAACGTTGAGAAGAACAACACATCCTGTGACAAGAACAAAGACGAGCGCATTGACACAATTTTGTTGAAGTATCATCTTCACTATCTTCCCAGTCCACTGAAGATAATTCTTATGTTGCTGATACTATGAGTGAAGATGCTTGTCACCACTCTACTGATCAGGCCACTGGGTCATTCCAAAATATGTATCCCATGTCTCTGAATCAGTTTTTGTCTCTACTAAACCTTCATCAAAGAATGTCCTTTGTATGCCTCATCTGCTACAGCTGCTAGTGGATGGCCTACCTCAGTTTGAGAGAACACCTATCATCATCCCTTATGAGGATCGACCAACTACAAATATTCCTCCTCCATCTCTTCCATCCTCCCAAGATATTTTTGAAAGGGAGACGAAACAAAAACTTGCCAAAGCACTGCTAAATCTGAGCCCAATACACTATTTGCTTAGTGTACATATAGAGGAAGACATATCCATTGGGGTTTATAAGACACATATGGACCTTGAGAGTGATTCCATAAGTCCTTCCGACAATGAAGAAGTTTCTTCATAATGGTGATCTCTCCATTATTTTATTAGTCGCATATCCTCGTCTTTCAGAACCTATCTTTCTAGAACCTCTGCCTCCACTTCCACCTCAGCTTCCTCTAAAAATGAGTATATTTGATCTGGATTTCTTGAAGGGAATGTAGGTTCGTGACATTTTTATCTTAGAAGACATCCTGGATGATCAGCGTGATGGTAGCCATATTGTCTATAACAATGGTTCCATCACCCAATCTTTTTCACAATCCTGCAAAGTCACCAAAAAAATGTTCACCATCCTCACATCAACTATTTTGGAAGACATCATGACTAGCAATAAGGACTGGCCATATTAAAATGCCAATCCTTCTTTAGCAACCTGCTTATTTAAGAATCGTTTGAAGACTCAAGCTATTTGGACCTTATAGTAAAAGCTTGAATATAAGAAGACAAGGGTGATCTTGTTACCCTTTCATTTGAGATGATTGTGACCCCTATGCATTGTTGACCTCAACAAACTTTAAATTACTCTATTCGACATGTGCATTGAAATGCTTGTACATTCTGATATGCAATTTTGAGATCACGCTTCTGAAAAGCTACCTCATATTCTAATCTAACTTCAACGAGTTGTTTGAAAAGTCCCATATTATCAACCTAACTGGACAAATTATGTGATTGCACCATTAGCCTTCCACCACAATCATGAGCACAATAATAGTGCTTTCATCATCTCCAAGTCATGTAATCCCTCAATCATGAAACTCGTGTTTCTAGCATGGACCCAATTGGCTTCACACCTCTTCGTGGGCATTATGCTTTGGAATCCATCCACAAAAGGCACTTCTTTTAGGACCTAGAACTTCCATAAAACCTAAGGGATCTTTATCCACTTATTACTCGACCGGAGAAGGAGGCATTTTGAGATGTCTTGCAGAAAGAAGAAGCCAAAAAAGGGTAGATCACACCATCACCTATTGTCACTGAACATTCTACTACTATTACAACAACTAAAAAAGTTAAAGAAGCTATAGATATATTGAAATTCCTTGATGAGACTGAGCCATTTTCAGTATATGGCCCCATTACCACTATAGAACCAAGTTTTGAGAATTTTGACCATAGTACATGTTGCAAACTTTCCCTTTCTCATCTGATGATGTTGATGCACCGCTTCAATCATGGTGGGAATCATGTCGTATTCAGTTGAGGTGACCTTTTGGTCATGAAAGACGACCTCCTGGAGACTCTTCAATCATGAGGATGTTTATCTCATACCCTCATGGTAGCTTACCAATCTCTTATCTATTAGGATGTTGATGAATTCTATATGGACGATCTTGATCTTGTCACCGATCTCTGCTAAGACTCTGATTTAGGTGAAAAAGATCTTCTGCTTTAACGGCTACAGGAATCTATTCCTCGCTACATATTTGTACCTATTCTTCACGATGTGCATTGGACTTTGCTTGCTGTCTCTACTTGTGAAAGGGAGGCCGTGCTCTAAAGTAGTTCAAATTCTTCTTTTGACCCTGAAGGCCCTAAATACTCAGTGTTAATCCTCAGTACACATGAAAGTATTGATGATGCTTGTTCAAAGGTGCTCATTCTGCTGATCTGTGAATTTGGCAGTGGATATTCTTCTCAAGAACCAAGGTGATGGAAGGTAACATGATTCAGGCATCATTGTCCTCAACAACATCCATTATCCACTAATGAACTCACATGTTTACATTTTCTTTTATTTTCTTTTTCACACTCTGTGGATAGTGTGTGTAGTAAGTTTGGGGGGTGTAATCCCATGAGTAGGTATCCATTGTATCACAAACTTTGCTTCTTTTCCTCTTCCTCTAATATTTCTTTTCATAATTTCTTTGTTTCCATTTACCAATTTAAACATGTTTATGAAATGAAGTTGTAGTTGATGGAAAAACTCCATTTATAAAGATTCTAGTTTGTCCCTGTACTATCCCTTTATACATAACATTTCAAGACAAAAATATTTTTATTACTGATACAGTTTTTATGTTTTCCTCTTAGAAAAATGTCATTTATCTTTTACGAGATCATCAATTATTTCCTACAAAAAGAACATAATTAATAAAGTCTTGTCTAGTCAAAGGAATACTAATGCAAAAACAAAGAAAGAGCTACCTCGTCCTATCCTCTGAATGTTTCATCCCAAAAAGAGTAAGGAGTGAAAAAGAATCTGAGAGACATACCATGAATTAGAGCTGTTGAAATGGTGTAGTGTTGCACTCATGAATGGAGATACGTCAATTTGATTTAGTCTCTACAACCTCTACCTCACTCTAATGGAGTTCATTTAAAGGTATTGCAATTTGGGGAAGCATTCACTGCTCTAAAACCATCTGGTTTGGAATGTAGAGATCACTCTCCTAACTAAATGGACTTGTACTTGAATGACCTAGATCGATAGATCATTTGAAAGTGAGAACTCAGTCGACAATGAGAAGAGATCAACATGTTTGTCGATCAACAAAGATTGTAATAAGATCCATTGGTGAACTGGCCTTCGAAAGGCCCAACAAAAGGAAACCATCAAAACTGATGGAAATGGGTTGACAACCTTAACCCTATAAATACACCCCCAGTGTAGTTGTCTTACACATCTTGAATCTTTGGAGTCAGAGCATCAAGAGGCTGTCGCCAAACTTTCTCAAGTTCCAGAGCTAGAGGATGAGACATGTCGACCTACTTGGATCCCTTGATCTAGTCTTATCAATCCTACTCCATGTCGGTCCCTTCATCACCACTGAGTAACTAAAGGACCTTCTTGCCTCAAGGTAAGATCAGAAATGAGGAGAATGAATGTCGACACCACTATAGACCACCAAGATATCAATAGAGAGGTTGGTAGATTTATCATTTGATCTATCCTAGTATCGATCTTCTCTTTCTCTTTTCTGCATCATGACTTGCTTTAGTTGTATTCTTGTTATTTCTTTGGCCATGTGTGGCTAAAACCCTAACTTTGGTTGGGGGTATATGTCAGGCCCTCCCAACCATGTAATTGTTCATCTTTCTATTTTATGGCATATATTCTTTAAAGTTTTGTTCCTTTACTCTTGTTTAATTGCATCGATTGATGATTAGATACCTTCCTTAAATGTTTGATATGGATATTGTTTGAGAAGATGAGTGCAACGAGATCTGGAGTACATGATAGTAATGATTCACGAGATTGAGGAGTTTCTACAACAAAATTTGTATTGTCTTCCATCGATCTTTCATTTATTAGCTCGAGAGAAGGAACCCTGTTAGATAGACATCTGCTCAGACATCAAGAGAAGGAAGGGACAAATATTTTTTATAACTGTTTTCAAAACAAGTAGAAAATTTACATAAAATAGGAGTGAAGGTTTTATGTCATTGAGGTTGGCTTGATTGGTGAAACCCAATCCAAGTCCTTGTGATCTTAATTTCCTGATTCATCCATTTTTCTTCTTTGATTTTCTGTAATTTAGGTTCACTACTTAATTAGGTTAAATCTGTTCCTTAATCAGAACACCACAAGATTGCTTGTAGTTAAGCTAGACTAAGCAAAGATTTCACATTTTTATTTTCTTATTCTCCTTGTCCCTGCATTCAACCCCGCACTATTGTGAAGATTTTGTATTGAGTTGTGGATGTCTCTATTAGTTGGGTATAAACTCAAAGTCTAATTTCTTTAACTAGGAGAATTGTGCTTACAATTTTGGCCCACAAAAAAGAGCGATCAAGAAGCTCAATGCTTTCCTACAGTTGAGAAACCCAAGGGGTTTGCACTAATGGACTTCATCAATATGAGACCACCCTATTCCAACAATGAGAATTAGTTGAATATGGAGGGAAATGAAAATAATGGTGTATGATCTATACAACGTACTTAATAGCATGGTGTGCTCTCATCATCACAAGGTCTATTTTTCTATTTACGTGTTGGATGGAACACCACATGTCTTTTGGAATAGTATTATATCCATGCATATGTCATGTCTACCAAATTCCAAAATAATTCCTTATCCTATTTTGCAAGAAGTATGTGAGCTATTTTGCCCTATCAGGAAGAAAGAAGCTAAGTTCTATAGCCTAAAACAAGGCTACAAGATTTTATATGACTATGTCCTAAATTTTTTTCTTCTAGAGTGATATGCCCCCCCACCTTGTACAGGCTTTTCGATCCACCCTTTTTCTAGAAGGTTTGGACTATAACTTCCTACACACTCTAGTCTCACAGTATCTACTCAAATTCCAACAAATGGTGGACAAGACACTTATAATGGAGGCATATCCAGGGACTCAAGCCCTGACCCATAATGAAAATAGCAACAAGATAAATAATTCTAGTGAACAACATTGTTGGGATGGATGCTTAGATGATGATGATGATGATTTGTTGTCAACATTTAATACTATAACATAATGTATGTGGTAACTATTCAACAAATGATATAAGAGCACATTGGATGAAATAAAGAAGCTGTCATATTTGCAAAATGATGGAATTTGACAAAAAAACATAATAGGAGGGGGTTGAATGGGATTATTTAAAAGAGAGAGGACTTGAGAATCAAAGGAAATGTGAAGATGGTTTCAGAAATAATCCTACGAAATTCATCACAGGATGATATGGGTATCCTCTGCGGGCTCATTTGGTTAGACATCAATGTAGCCTATCTGAATAGTTGCAAAATATGTAATTAAAAGTAATGAATTTGAATTGCACAGTTTTTATTTGGTCGACTGAAAATCAAACTTATTGTTTTTCTTTGTTTAGCATTTGATAATTCACGAGAAGGTGTACTTATTGAGAAGCCTATGTGACCCTTTAACTCCTGCGGTGGCATGGTTGCTCCTGTCCCCAGCGACTTTGCACATGTGAACACCTTCACTGATTAGTTGAGCAAATCTGAGACGACGAGGGGACATAAGTATTGTCAACTTCGAAGTAGTCAAATGGCCGAGCAGATAGAGATCATGAGCCAAGCACTGAAGATGATCTTGTTATAGAGAAAGTGAGGAGGAGGTTGTGGAGGAGTTGAATCAGGTTTAAAATCATGGTGTGCAGGGAAGTGGTCAACAACAAACGTTGAAGATGAACCAGCCAAGGGCGTCCGTGCAAACCTTGGTTGTTGTATTGCCCAATGAAGTCTGATGATTCTTGTGCTTCTTCTCTCAGGTGTATGCCTCCAAGAAACCTCCACATGTAGCTTCTCCATCCTTAGCAAGCAACCACGTTGTTGTGGATGGCCGATTCAGATCATAATGTTTCGTCACCGACATCTTTAAGGCGTGCTGTAGCGCCCACTCTGACTAATGTTCACCATTGATAATGAACCACACACACGAATTGGTTGCAGTTCATTACCCATAGTTTTGTATTGAATTGGTAAATTGGTGTGTTTTCGGTCTCCACTATGGTTCAATTTATGCTCAATATTAAGAATTGAGAAAAACATACACTATAACAACACACTTTTTATTTGAGTATAACCAAACAAACCGTATGTATTGTGAGAACGATTTGTTTAATGGTTGACTATTTGTTAGCTTTGAGCACTGGAGGTGAGGGACTGGTCACCCTGTGTGGTCTTGTTTGGCCATAAATTTGACTCATATTCATGTACACCTTAGTGAGCCCTCTGACATTGGTTAATTGAAACCCTTGCGGCAATTCGTGTAATAGATAGGTGAGTTTTATTCTAATCATATCTAAAATGCCTGCGGTAGTTCTTAGGTCCCTTCCATAAATCGGTATATCTGGCGTTCACCAGCGTGATCAAGTCTGCCACTCTCACAACTCGTGCAGCGTTTGGCAACACGATTGATGAGTCAACGCTCTGGTGCAGTGAGATGGATCACCGCAAGATTTTTGTCCAGTGAGAAAAAGTTACCGTTGAACGCTACTCAACAGTAAAAACAATACAAATTCAAAGCAGTGAGTGATCTTGTGTTTGGTAATAGCGGTTACGAGCGATTGCAAGCTGCCTGATTTTTCCCCTCGCTGCCCGGACAATCGTACCGCTTTATCAAATAGAGCATTGATTTTGACGTGGTGATAATGGGAGGATTCTAACCAAACGCATATGGATTGCGATAGGATTCCCAAGATTAAGTACTACCATGATATGATTCGCAAGTTAGTACTACCAAGATATGATTCATTAGTTTGTGCTGGTAAGATGCTGCCGAAGCTGCTTCTACAAGACGGATGTTCATGCTCTGCAAAACAAAGCAATAGCAGGATAATGGCTAATCATGTTAATTTATATATGTTTGGTAGTTCTTGTAATGAATAGATGAAATTTAAAATTTCCGCAACAGTACAAATAACTGACGGAAACTGTTCGGTAGGGCACACTCACCTCATACGCAGAGCGATTGTTCGCTCAGATCCCAACTGTCTAAATATACCAAGATTTTGTATAGATGGGGTTGCCGAGTAACCACTCGATGAAATGAAATTAAGTTAGTCTTTATAATAAGGATAGAAATATCACTATCTATGTGTATGTCCTATTTGGTAAGGCATTAATATGAATAGAAATCTGCTGAACATAAGGATAAATTATAAATACTATATTTAGTTAGAAGTATTTTAGATTCTAGAAATTTTATTTCAATTATTTGGTTAGATTTAGATTTTGGCATGTACAAATGGAGGTGCTAGCGGTTATCAACGTAAATGGTCACAATAGACATAGCAACCACATATCAATAATTTTAATTGATAATTGATGTTTCATTTAATGCAAATATTATAGTTTGGTTTGAGTACAAATGAAAGCATTCACCGTAGGAGTTTGATGTTTTCAACACCCACCACACCTGATTTAGACGCCCTAAAATCTCACAGAACTTGTAACTGCAGAGTAACAATAAAAGGTTTCAAATAAGAGTTTGTTGGTAGTATGTATTTGGATGACAAAGTAGCAGTTTGTTGTAAAGTTTACATTGCTAATTCACACAATTACACACGACTACACTCAATCAAATTAACCCTAAACATGTCACACTAAACAAAAATCTGTCCGGACTAACAGACGGCCTCCAACCATACAAACACTTTGTTACGTATAACTTAATCTAGGTGTGTGGAAATAAAATGACACATAGAAGAGCGTAGTGAGGAGAGGAAGAGAGTTGATTAAAATGCTAACAGTTGAATTTTAACTTTACACAGTACGAAAAGAAGAAAAATGTCGTTTTAGAATCTGGCTTCTGGTCAAGGACAGGTAATGCATGGGTTAGCAATATTCTATGTGTGGAATGAATTCTTTGAATTAGTTTAAGATTTAATCCTGGACTTCTGATCGTTGTTGATTTTTTTCGTTATTAGGGATGAGTTGTAAACCGGCCCAACAGATTAATAAGTGTGCCAATCCATCCATACCGAATCTTGCATACGCCATCCAATGAATACAGGTAAGACGGGCCCTCAACTTTGATCCGTACTTTTATATGGGCTGATATCTCGCTAATGTAAACCCCAAGCCCAAAACTGAATGTCCACTCTTTCGTAAGCATTATAGAACCCTAAACTGTGCATGTAGCACATTTACGCAACGAATAAGAGCTTGAGGATACTAAACCCTAAATGCAAACTAGAAAAGGGGTCCAAAAATATCAATGGCGAGAGTGTTTAGTGAATCACTATACTAATTGCACAGAAAGCATATATAATTAGATTTAGCGTCACTTATCAGATTAGTGAAACTCGTTCGTTGACTAAATTTCTTGCTAAATAAATATCTTGTGCCAGGTGGGATGTGGATTTTAGTCATAGCAAATAGGAGTCTTGAAAAGCAACGAATTTATTTTGGATCAAACGATACGCTTTGTTTATGTTGTTACATATGTTTTTTTCCTTACGATTCCTTTATTCAAATCAAATGTGAAGTGGCTACATTTGCCCCTACGGTGTCTCCTACATCTACATTATGAAATAAATTTAGCTTGAACTCATACAAGTCCAATAGATTGGATTGGCACATGTTCCAGACTTGATTAGTCAACTTTTGAGGCAAGCTTCTTTTTGTTAAAGCATCTGCTACACGGTCTCTATATAATTTCCATGGCAAATATTACTTTTGTATATTGCTGTATTTGTCCGAGAAGATTCAATGATCGGGCGGAATGTGCTTTTGCACGTTGATCATATTCACTACTTACTGTAAATATGAGCATATTACCACCTAGTTGAATTCTAGGTCCTTGCTATTTATGTTTCTTTGTATATTGTGTAATATTCTGAGAGTTACGTTACACACACCCGGTGATATCTCCAATCTCCTATTGGTTATTTGAACTTGTTATTTGTTGTACAAAACAACCCACTTTTATTATATAAATGGGAGTGGTCAAGAGGAGAGAGAAAAAAGAGAGTGAAAAAAGAGAGAATCACGACTAGTGTCGAAAAAATGGAGGGGTCTGTCCCATTAACTCCACCATATATTCTAGGAGAGAGAAATACAATCAATAAATATGAAGAAAGAGAAAATTGTTTCAGTCATAAGTTTCAGATCCTAATATATTTTTTTTGAAACAAAAATGTTATATTCCTTATAAAAAGTACTTTTTAACAAAACTAATATTGATATATTTTGAAAAATAAATAATGTTAGAGACGTATACACACATATTGTATGAATACTTTTCTGTACACTGTTAACGTGTACTTCTCTCATACTGTACAATGTTATTTTAGTACAATATTAATGTTTGCTTAATTCTTCTCTCTTTGTTAATACAATACATTTTTATATACTTCTCTCATTATAAAATATTAAACTTCTTATAAAAATTACCTTCAAACAAGACGAATATAATATACTTTGATAAAAGATATAAGATAGAGACGGGAGACATATATGTTAGTATTGTAGAGAAATAAATGCATATAGTACAAGATATACAGTACGAAAGAAGAAAATAAATAGTACATAAAGAAGAGAGAAGTACACATTAGCGTTGTATGAGAAAGAAGTACATACAGTACGAGACATACATTATGAGAGAGGAAAAGACTAGGACATAGAAAAGAGAGAAGTACACATTAGTATTTTATAAAAAAATAAACATGTATAATTTTTACGAAATGTATAATACGAGAGAGGAAAAGTAGGACATAGAGGAAAAATAAGTATAGATTAGTTTTACCAAAAATAAATATGTAGAGTATGAAACATACAATACATGTGCATAGTACTAAATATTAGAGATGTACATATATATATATCTCATATTAATTTTTTTTTCAAATTCTTTCAACACTAGTCTTGTTAGGAAGTATTTTTTTAAGAAATTTATTGGCTTTTATTTTCTTAAAAAATCACCAAAACATTGGGAGTTATTAGCTAAATTATTTTTTCTTTCCTCATGTTTACTTTACTTCTCTCCTCTTAGATTTTTGTAGAAAGCTAGTTATTATTGTCAAAGAAAGTAGGCTGACTAGGACCTATTCCCAAAACTGGTTGGGGGAGCCAATGAATGGTGGAGTGTGGATGGAATTTTTTGAGATATAACACTCAACGACGCTTATTGATTACAACAAGTTAGGAAATTAAAAAGATAGAGCAGATTATATTAAAGAATAGCACTACCAGATATAATACTTCTTGAGAACAGTTCTATTTAGTGTCTTATTTGTAGCATTGAAAGATTAACATTAATCTCAGAGATCTGGTGTAGTTAACACTATCATAACTATCATCATGAGCCTATCTAGTATCTTGAGTATAACTAACAATTATTAGCATGTCTAATAGGAAAAGCATATTTAACTACATAGGCATGTCTATCACTATAAGCATAGCTAACATCATAAGCATGTCTAGCAATATAAGCATGGCTATCTTCTATATTTCATTACTTATGGAAGTGACATAACAGTCAAGCTACATGCAGTGTCATATAGTCAAGATGCAAAACATCAGCCCATCCTTGGTATAAAGGTCATAATGCCCAAAACTAGGGTATCCAAAACCCTATCATCCGAGGTATAATTACAGTGGTGCTCAATCACATATGTACAAGTATCAACTATTTCTCAAACTGAGGCATGACCGCAAACATCCCCCATAATCTTGGGATTCTGATGTCAAGGATGTACACTCCTTGCACCCTGCATACTCAACAATATGTGCTTCGAGTTTCTCATAGGAATATTCATTTCCCCATTCAGCAAGTCCTGTCATTGAATGATTCTACGACACATGACACTATATGATAAATGTTTCACTTGATTAGTTATTGCCAATTGGGTGAATTAAGGTTGCATCAAACAAGTGGATATACATACCCTAATTCATTTCTTTTTTTTTTGGTCGGTCCAAAAAACGTGTTACTATATTACCAAAAATTTAGGTACAAAATAATTTGCACCCCCATTACAACCCTGGATGAATACATCCAAAACAACCAGAGAAAAAAAACTAAACACAAGCTACTCAGTAGCCATCTACCTAGATAAAAGAAAAGGACAGACCCGCAATACGAACTCAAGAGATAACAGAGAAACTGAAATGACTCTCCAAACTACACATGCCAACACTGGCAATAGGCTCATCCTATGAAATTGTGGCAACATGGGCAGCCGAAAACATCACTTCAGCAACCTGGGAACCTCAGGAGCAATATAGCAGAAACATCCACTGCTCTCATCTAGGTCTTTGAGTTTCTGACAAGCAAAGGAAACCTCCAAGAGGACCTGGCTATTTCTTTATGTATGAACCAGAGACCAAGCATCAAAAGCTGATGTTTGCACAGCAGCACCCCACAAGCACCCAAGGGGTGAACCTCCTGTCAATCCATCTTCTCAAAGAAGACTCCAGAGAACAACTGAGCAGACTGAAACAAAGCTCCATTCAACCATCATATTACTCCTTCACACATGGCAGTATAATCATCCTCTGAGGTTAGTGGTCAGAAGAAATACAAAGCTTGAATGTAGGATCCAAACAGAACTGAATAGAGTCTTATTGAATTGGACGAGCAGATAGAGACAGAAACATGGAATCGCAGAACCTTCTATTTTCACAGAAGCATCACGACAAGAGACCCGAAGGCCCTGGTGTTGGACGGCAGTTAGAAGCAAGAAACAGGAGGTCAACATCTAGCCTTTTGGAAGATACTGGCTGGCAGACCTTGTCATTGTTGAGCTGTAGGAGACCTTCCTTCTTACCGGCGAGGAACTCCTTGAAGAAAGAGTTATCGAAGATGAGTTGGAGGTCCATGGACCCTCACATCTAGAAAGTTCCCTATGAGCACATCCCAGAGTGTGGCCTCTAGACAAGGCAACAATGCCCTGGTCGGTGAGTCCCATTTGGACGATGAAGACTTCCTTAGATGGTCACTACCCTTGGTGGTAGTAGACCCATCCGTCGAACACTTGGTGTGCGAGGATCATGGAAACTCGGGAGCCTGGGTCTAGGCAATATCTCGTATAGAGACTTCCTCAAAGAGAACCAACCAATGTCCCCCCATGGAGCATTGGCAGTAGGGGCGCATCGCCAGTAGACAGGATCGTCGGTGGAGGGAACGCGCCGCCAAGCCGGTCGAAAGAAGCAATCCACCCAGCGACAGGGCCCAATCACCGTGAAAATCCCACGACACATCGAGGACAGATACGAGGGCCTTCGCCGCCCAGGAAGACCTGGTATCCTCAGAGGGAAGAGAAAGAGGTGCTGGTGAGGTTGGGAGGAAACACTATCAACACCTGTGTGATGGAGCAGCAAGCACGATTTGGATTTGGTTGAGTATGGCTCTCTCCATCCATCTCCCTTTAACGGTATGGAGTCGACTTTTTGAAGCGCCAAACTCTGGCCCAGATACTGATATCGCGGCGTCGCTCATCTCCTCATCTCTCGACGCATCTGAGGCGGCACACTGCACAACTTCTTGCTCCAACGCTTCGCTGCACACTTCAAGCTCGGAGACCACCGTGACTGTTGAAAGGCCAGGGGGAGGAAGGCGTCGATGCAACAATCCCTCCCCCCAGCAGCAGTCGCTGGGGAGATCTAGAGTGAAGTGGGAGCGAACCCTAGAGAGAGAAGATCCCCCAAATCGCTGCAATTTATCAAGAATATAGAGAAACGCTAGAAGATATAATACACATGGGATATAAATTTTATCACATCCCCACATGATATCAATTCCTGTCAAATAAAAAAGAGGATCACACCTCCATTGGGGATCAACCATGCCCAAGGGTAATTAAGACCATCACATCATAATCACATGCAAGAACATCATTGTCTTTCCATGCCTTACCAAAGGCTCAACAACCATCACCATACTTATGATACACAAGTTTAACATAACATTTGGAATAAGATGTTCACATTACAGCACATTAGGGTTACAAAAACATTGAGAGAATATTCCATCACGATATAAGTTACACAAGGAAGCTGAGTATAATTAATCACCATCATTGGATTTCATTAGGGTTAGGTTCAACAAGCTAGATTAAGTATGATCAACTACCACCACTTAGTTGTATTAGGGTTGGTGTATCAAGGTAAGCTATATAGTATTACACATTATCTCATTATGGTGATCATAAGTTTACATTCAAATGAGGGAAAAGGTAAGACTACCAAGTCATGATTATTGAACCATCGATTTCACATCATCAAAACTAGACCATAAAAACATGAGCTTCATCCCAAAATCATCGAATGTTGAGTAGGTAAAACCATCGATTGCAACACAAGTAAACATTTTTAATGAACCATCTAGAAAACCATCAAGTTGTGACCTGAAAAGTGTCACCAACTTAACCTAGTCAAACCATCAATTGGTCACCCAAAGAACACTGTTGGTTGGTCACATAAGAAGCACCATCATTTGCTGACTCAAGGAATACCATCAGTTGTGGGCATGCAACCCATAATCAGTTGTATCATAATGGATCACCATCAGTTGTGGTGTCCAGTTCCATCATCAGTTGTGGTGTGCAGGACTGCCATCAGATCATGAAGTTAGAACCTCCATTGGTTGACACCATTGAGTGTCGAACTAGCACCAACATCGGTATATGATCATAGGTCAATGGACCATTGAGTTTTGGAGTTAGAACATCCATTGGTTAATGTACTAGAAGGACCATCAGTTGTTAGACTCAGTACTCCCATCAGTCGTCATCAACTTGTGGTGAAATAAGGAAAAACACAAACAAAAGCCATCGTTTGGTGAAGGGAAAGGAACCATCGATTGAAGCCATCATTAGAGCACCAAGACCATTGATTCTTGATCACCACAAGAGTCAAATTAGAAGTTAAGTTATGACCATCGGTTGGCATGAGAAACATTAACAAAAAACACCAAAAGCAAGCCCATTTATTCTAGTAAGAAGGCAAACCATTGAGTTATGCACAAGGTAGAAAACAGCTCAAAACCCTAAGTGAAACCCATTGTTAAAGAGACATAAAGGACCATCGTTTGACATGAAAGAAAGATCTAAATATTCCTCTACCAAAGGAAGGTCATGCAAAAGTATTAGAGTAAATATAAGAAGATTAAATCCCAAAGAACTAGCACCTAAGCTTAAACCCTAGGTAAAGATGCTATCTTACTACTTAGAACTTAGCTTTTAAGCAAGATGTAGTGCATGCAAGCTATAAGTAACCAATAAACATGGAGAAAGTTATATAACTCTCCTCTAAGAAGAAGATGCATATCCAAACAAAAAGGAAGCTTGAGGAAAAGAGGAAAAAAACCTAGCTTGAACTCTCCACTCGGCCAAACTAGCTCCTTCTCCAAAGAGGAAGCAAACCCTAGGTCAAAGAAGCAAGAAAGAGATGTTCTTTAAGCTCTAGAGCATGCTCCACCATTGAACACCATGGACACGACCAAGAAGAAGGATGAATGAGGTAGGGAAGCAAGTAAAGCAAATAATAAAGGGATATATTACTTGTTTAGCTCAAGAACAAGCAAAGAGATCTCCACAAGCTCTAAGAGAGGGTAGATCTGAACCCTAGCTGCACCCTACAAGGAGATCAACCACCTTCTTCTATGTTGGAAACCTTCTTCTATACCAAGCAAGGGTGGACAAAGCTCTAGACAACAAGGAAGAGATAAGGGGTCTAAAGGGTTCATTTACATGTTAGAGGGAAGGTATAAGAAGCTAATGGTGAGAGGTCAAATAAGGTTAAGGTGTCCTACTAGGTTTTCCATGTGTCCATGGCCTAAATCACCATGTCTATAAATAGTAGTAGGTCCATCTGTTGTGGAAGCTAGGGAGCCCATCAGTTATTGATTTCTAGGTAGACTTATCAAACTAGGTCTAAATTTGCGAGCACCCGCAAGTCGACCCATTTAATTTGGATTTGGGTGATGAAATTTCCCACCTGCTAGAAATTACCCAATTCCATACCCACCCATTTAATTAACGAGTTTCATGGGAGATCCACAGGCACCCATGGGTGACCTAGTTAACTAAGGTAAACATATTATAATAAATTTAATGCATGAATGATTCTCAACAGATGCCACACCCACACATTAATAGAACAACTAAATGAATGATGTATAATGTATATAGTGTAAAAACACAAAGCCTAAAAGCCATATTTGATATGTTTTATTAAAGTTTTAAGTTAATGGAAACAAACTAGTTATGATCTACATTGTTGTTTATGTTCTTGAACATATAATGATTATGTTGCATGTTTTATATATAGTCACATCAATTATATTCTTTTTATGTTCATTTCATGAAGTAGATAATCATAAGAACATGCTATATTAGTAATTTATAACATTAGACAAAAAATGTAATGTTGTTATAGTGATATATTATGATATTTGAAACATGTATATCATTTCTTTTTTCAGTTTTACATTACAATAGCTGGTAGTTTTATTTTTATCTTACAATTTCATGTTTAAACAAAACAATGAGTGGTACATTGTGTTTGACATCAAACACAGTGGACAGATTCTCTAATTATCCTATGTTTTCACTAAAACTCATAAATGAAACATTCTACTTCTTGTTGTAGAGAGACAACTTGCAACATATTTGATATTGTACACACATTACATGGGCAACCGCGGGTGGACTCACAACCCGCTGGGTCATGTTTGGGTGTTCTATTGCTCCACCTATTTAACATTGCATCTATTTGTCCTGCACCCACAAGACCATAACTCACAATGATCCAACCCACCCACCCATTTGATAGGTATATTTCTTGGCCAACCATTAACCTACAACAGCAAACTAACCATCAAATCATGACCCTTTGGTCATAAGGGTGAAAACCCTAGCTCCACCATCAGTTTGCACCACCACTTGATGAACCACTGATCCAAGGAGATCCAAGAGGGAAAACCATTGACCCTGACACCTCTAGGGACAACCATCGGATCCCATCAACCATGGGGGAAATCATCGAGTTTCACCACCGCATGTAGCTCATCCACGAGAGCAAAACCCTAATTCACCCTATAAAGGTATCACCACCAAACCAAGGTACAAACAAGCTCCCCAAGGCACAACTAACTCAATAATGATAAGAAAACATTTAAGGAATAGTAAGCATGTGATAAATTGAAAGAAAAACCTCAAATATAGGTAAATTGCATAAAAGCCCAAAATGCACAAAATTACATAACTTGCTCAAATAGTGTCCAAACTTGAAGCTTAAGCTTTTCACATGATATCAAAGCACATATTGGGGTTATATTAAGGTAAGAAACCATGTCAAACCAAAAATCAAGGTTAGGGGTCTTACAACCATAAACCCCTAATAGGGATTTGGCCCCCAAAATCTACATGCAAATATGGTTACCTCCTATGCACCTCACCCACAACCTCCACATGGTTAATTACATCTCCTGATGAAATCACAACAAAAACTCTCACAAAAATCATTTTCTTCTCCCTCAACTCATGTATATGTCACCGTAAGTCAATCATAGAAACTGGTACGCAACATGTGCAACTATGGTAGTAACTCTGATTGGAACTCTAGCTTCCTATCTTGGACTATTCCCATACACTGTTGCATCATCATGTCCCTCACTGTAGTTTGTAGTATCAACACATTACTTAGAAACCATACTTACTTTCTTTACCAATCATGAAATCTCTTGTATCTCTTACCATTTGTGACTTCACAAGGTGTCATGTCTATGCTCCTCTGGTGGTTGCTGTCGTAAGCAACTCAATCAATCAGGTGGACTTCCTTTATTTTCCAAGAATTTTGGGACATATGTCCTTAGAATATTCTCCAATCGTATGAATGGTTGACTGATCATCTATTTTCCACATAAGGCTGTGTTAAATTTTCACTGTATCCTTATTTTTTTTGGATTCTAATGTTTCTATTGACTGGATGACAATTGGATACTTGATCATATATGTGTCATACCTTCTCCTGTACTTGGATGCCATTCCACATTCTTCACCTTATGATACATCTAGATGTTTACTAGGCACATCATATGTGTCAAAGGTACTATCTCACTCAAATCATCAACATCTGGAACCTTTGTTTGGTTGTAGAACCATAAACTGCCTTGTCACCTGACCTATGGAAGCTATCATGCTCCCCACTGTGATACTTGGATTTGATGTTTGGTATCATGGTATCATCCACATGTACTTCTCTATCCTACTATAGCACCATTGATTTGGCTTGTAGCTGTGTCCACAATCTTGCTAATTGAGATTCTTCCAATTATCCATCCCCTTACTGAACTGGTGTTGGTATGCCCTATTTTGTGATACATTGATGAAGATGACTTCTTGATTGACCATGTATCTCAAACCTTCCCTTAAAGAACTAAAAAAGGCAATGTATCCTCCCCTTTGTTTTGGGGACACGAACACTGGAACACTTGTCAATTTCTCCTTCAACATAGAGAAAGAACGTTGATGTAAAATCTTGAATTTTTGATGCCTTGGATAAAATGATCTTAAAAGGAATGATTGAACCACCCATATCACCAAGGTGCCCTCCTTTTTAGGGATCCCATCACTAAATAACTTTGTGGTTAAGTGCGCTCTGCCTAGAGTAGTACTAGGATGGGTGGCCAGTCAGGAAGTTTATCCTAGTTTGCACGTGAGTGAGGACAAACTGTGCAATTAAGGTTGATGGTGGTCTTTGGAGCCATACAACATTCTTGAAACTCTACTAGAGCCTTAGGCAATGGGCCCATATGTTACAAATGGTATCAGAGCCAATTCCCCTCTAGTAGGTGGGCCCACATTGGCTTTAGGCATGCCACTCTTTGAGTTGTGTGGTACAGACATGTTGTAAAGGGATACCCAAGTTGATGGAGCCACCCTTGCACTGGTAGTGTCCAAGAATGTTGGAACGGGCTATCCAAGTTGATGGAGCCACCCTTGCACTAGTAGTCATGATCGTGAGCTTGGTTTACATAGTCCATTTGGGTCTGCACTGAAATGAGGAAATTTATGTGGTCATATAATTGAGCCTTGATGAGGATGTGAAGAGTCGGAAGTAGGGGAGATTGTAACATCCCAAGATTTGAGGCCTTAGATAAAATGATCTTAAAAGGAATGATTGGACTACCCATATAACCAAGGTACACCTCCTTTTCAAGGAGCCCAACACTAAAGAACTATGTGGTTAATTGTTCTCATCCCAGAGTAATACTGGGATGGGTGACCAGTTAGGAAGTTTATCCTGGTTTGCACATGAGTGAGGACAAAGCACATAGTTAAGTCTAGTTGTAGTCTGTGGGGCTAGTCATCATTCCTGAAGACATTTTAGTCAACCCCGATCTTACTCTTACTGAACTTGACACACATTTATTGTTGCTCCACAATCCTAGGGATTAGAAAAGATGATGTCAATGTCGTTGTCCAACTCTGTGGTACTTTGAGATGTTATCAACAAAACTTGTCACAACTCATAAGAACTCGATGTGAGCACTCTGTTGATCAAGTCCATAAACATTGTTGATGCGTTGATTAGTCTGAACGACAAAACCCTCAACTCATATTGACCATACAACGTATGTCATCCACTCTGATCTTCATTTGAGAATATCCCATCCTCATATTTGTCTGAAGAATCATTGTAGCAACTATTGAATGGTCAACAAATCATCTATCTTTGGCAGTGGTCTTGTCCAACTGTCAGTAGCCCATATACAACATCATGGAATCACTTCTCTTCTTTCCAAACAACACTTGGAGGATTTCATCATCAAACTCTCTCTCTATCTCTCTAAAGAAGGGGAACACCAAAAACTCATCTAATAAACATCTTCAAACTCATGTACTACCGGTACACCCTAGATACTAGGAATCGTCACCTTGGTATCCACCTCATTCACTATAAGGGTTTCACATCCTTGTCACAACGACATCTCTGTCATCATAACCAACTCAAAACATATAGAAGAAGTCTTCCTAACCCTTGGAAGGCTCAAAAAGCATGCTTATTCATAAAACATCATGATCTTAGAACTATAGTCGAAAGCAACCATGTGCTATAACAACAAATCCCCCTTTTACGATTACAAAGAATCCAATCTTACCAAGTGGCATAAGATCCACTTAAAAGTTGCACCCCAAAAAGATAGAACACAAGGAAAACACATTTCCCATAACCCAACATCATTGTCCTGAGGTTACTAACAAGGGGTTACCTATCATATGTTCATAATGAAAGTTACAACCTTTACGTATCATTTTACCTTTTCACTTGGGTTCCTTGCCATCAGTATAGGAATTGTCATGATTATAATACTTCATTTATCCTTCTTGTTGAATATTTATCATTATTATGTGAGTTTCCATTCATGTTATCTTGTTTCATCCTCACTTACTAAGGTTTAGCTCATCATATTTCACATTTTCTTCATTAATTTCTTTTACATGTCATGCTACTTTTACTTTAACACTTTCTTAAACACATAGGTTGGTTTGAGTTTAGCTCAGGTTCCACTTCATTCATATGTCATCTCACAATTATCTAGGGAGTTCTCTTCTTTTTATGTGGATTTTATACCTTGATTCATTTTGTTATACAATATTTATATCATTTTTATTTAATTAACTTATATAATTACAACTTCAAGAACTCCTCTTTAGCTTATTTGTATTCAAAATTAGGTTTCATGTTGTCATATTTTTCTCTTTAGTTACCAAATTAAGATTTTTGATGAGTTATGATGTGATTCTAACCTTTCTTTATTGTAGGATTAAGATATTTTCTCTGTGATTTCTTATTCATTATGCTCTTTAGATTGTTTGAATCCAACTACTTGATTATGGTAATTAGAAAGTTAAAAATCTAAGAGTTCCACACTTACCTTTTCTTCAATAATTGAATACCTAGCCAGGGCATCCAAATACCAAGATTAGGCAGTATGCATCATGTTTTCAAGTCATGTTCACTTTCTTAGACATAATCCTATACCTAAGTCCTAGTGTCCATGTAGACCCAACAAACCTAAAGCTTTGATACCAACTTGTGAGAACCCATCATGCTAAATGAGATTACTCAAAACACAAAGCATGAAAATCACTGATTAATCATGTATCCATAAAAGGGGGTAAATTAAAATCGATTTATTTCACCATCATGCTCAGTAACTTGTACAAGAAATCCCAACATCTTAGTTGTATTAATATATCATGTCAAATATTTTTTACAATTATTTTGTTGCCTCAACCACAACATATACATACAAAAGAGCATTATCCACGTATACAAGCATCAAAATGCTACCAAAACTTGATCTGATTAAAACATCACAAATAGACTTTCCTGCTCGGACCTGAGAGTACAAGGATGACTCTATGATACACTAGACATCTAACAACCTTCACTGAGATCCATCATGACAGATCCTCCTTACTATCACGGGTCTGCGTCTGCTGTTGTTGATCACCTAAAAGGATGTGGTGCCCCACGAGGTGGACCCGTGTCCCAGCGAGAGATATAACTCTCAATAATGCTTATTGAATATAAAAAGTTAGGCAATTAAATAGATAGAGAAGATTATATATAAAAACACTACCGAATATTAAAACTTATTGGGAATAGTTCTATTGAGAGACTTATTTGTAGCATTGAAAGACTAACATTATTCTGAGAGATCCAGTGTAGTTAACACTATGGGCATAACTATCATCAAGAGTCTAACTTGTATCATGAGTATATAACAACTATTAGCATGTTTAACAGGATAATCATATTTATCTACATTGGCAAGGATAGCAATATAAGCGTATCTAGCATCATAATCAAGTCTAGTAACATAAGCATGTCTATATTCTATTTTGCATTATACAACATCTATATATAAAAGGAGTAAACAAGGGTTATCATACCTGAGGCATGACCACAACCATCATCCATAACCATGCAATTTGGATGTCAAGGATGTACATTCCTTGCACCCTACATATTCAACAATATGTGCTCTGAGTTCCACATAAGAACTCATTTCCCCATTAAACAAGTCCTGATAGTAAATGGTTCTATGGCACATGACACTACTTTATTATGGTTTCACTTGATTAGTTAATGCCAATTGGCTGAATTAAGGCTACATAAAACAAGTGGACAGAAAAACCATAATCCATTTCTAGCAATCACTAATATAGAGAAACTTTAGAAGATATAAAACACATGAGGTATCAATTTTGTCACATCACCACATGATATCAATTCCTATCACATAAGAAAGAGTATCACACCTCCGTTGGGACTCAACCATGCCCAAGGGTCATTAAGACCATTACATCATAATCACCTACATGAACATCATTATCTTACTGTTCCTTACCAAAGGCTCAACAACCATCATTGTACTTGTGATACACATGTTGAGGATAACATTCGAATAAGATGTTCACATCACAACACATTAGGGTTACACCAACATTGAGAGGATATTCCACCACCATATAAGTTACACAAGGGACTTGAGTATAATTAATCACCATCATTGGATTTAATTAGGGTTAGGTTCAACAATCTAGATTAAGTATGATCAACTATCAACACTTAGTTGTATTAGGGTTAGTGTATCAATGTTAGAACCCCAACTTTTGGGTTCATTTGGTGAGAAATGTGATTTCTCATATTAAAGATATTTGAACAAACAAAGATATAATTTGTTTTGAATAAATGGATTTCCTTTACAATAGCCTTGATGATTGTTTTGTGGGCTTTGTTGTCTATTGGGCCCAATAACAAGGAAGAAACAAAAGGAACTCCATTATTAATAGGAAATGGAGAAAATAAAAATGTAGAAACCTCTAGAAGGCATAAATATATAATCTAAAGGTGGATTTCGTGCCTCTTGGGTTCCTTGGGTTCCAAGGAGTCTAAAGTTGCAAAAAGAAAGAAATAAGAAAAGAAAAGACCAATTAAGTATTTCTTTATTAAGAAAGAAATTGAAAACAATGATAAAATGTGGAAATAAGTGAAAAGAGGAATAATTGAGTTATCCTTTATGGATTTTCGTATCCAAAGGATTCCTAATGTTAAATGGAATGCCAATGAGGAAAATAAAAAGAAAGATAAAGAAATATATATATATATATATGGTAGAGCCTTGGTTCGAGTCAGAGAGAGAGAGAGATCCCACGCTCTCCTCTTTGTTCTATCCATGCAAAACCTAACCAAGATAGGTAGGGGCACCCTGGATTGTTGGAGGGTTGTGGTGTGGTCCTGCTAGAGGCTCGAAGCACCCACACAACCAGAGAGAAGCCTGGCGATCGTCTCTCTGCTCTAACATGGACGTAGCAGCCCCTGGACGGCTGCAAGGTCAGCTTCATAGGCATACCTGGCCAGCATGGGCCAGTGGCTTTGGCCGCGAGACCTTGGCATCCTGGGGAGCGTCGAGGAGCGTCGGAGGTGGAGGGACCATCTCTGGTGATCGTTGGGGTCCAGGAGAGGATGGAGGAGGAGTACAAGCTGTGACTAGGGTTGTTGCGGCGGAAGCAGCAACTGATCGCGAGGTGGAAGAAGGTTAAAGATGCATTTGATGGAAATGCCCCTCAGTGGGCTAAAGAAGAATCCACTTAACCGAAGGTAAAATAAAAATTTTGAAATGTTTTCCCAAAGCAACATTGCATGAGAAAGCGGCTACGTGTCAACTTCTGATTAGCCCAAGTGAGGTTTTATTACAAAAATCATATCTCCTTAATAGTAGCGCAGATGAATATGCATAAAATATGAAAGTTGCTCAGAAAAATGAGGGGAATCCATTAAAAATATAATTGAAGTCTGATTCTGAGTGCAATTAAAAAAAGTGTGTGAAGATGATATCTTTAATGGTTTAATTAATGCAAAACTCAAATCTTTGGTGATTAATGATTTGGAGAAGGGTTAAATGGATGATTAAAGTTGATATTAGCATGTTAATCATGAAAAGATACATTAAGATAAAAAATGATGAACTTTGCACGTAATTAGTTTAATTGAGAGTTCATGTGCATAAATGTTCTTTAATGGGATTTGAAACCCTAATATTACTAAATGTGATTCTTAATGGCTTTAATTATTCAAAACTGTGAATAAAGCTAAGATATGATGTTTCTAAGCTATTTCGAGACTAAATATTCCTAATTATGAGTAAATACTCTTAATATAGCAATTAGGGTTTTCAAGTGAATAAAAGGTGGTTTTAATAATATATAGAGTTCATATGTGAATTAGACCATAATGAACTATGAATTGATGATAAAGGAGGATAATGATCTTGTCATGGATTAAAAGGATAAAAATGGTAGCTTTAATGTAAAAGAGACTTAATGGACTTAGTTGATGATTAATTGTGCAGTTTTTGAAATTAAGGTTATATGTTGTTAAAAGGGTAACCTTAATAACTTTCGTTAAGGATAGATGAGAAATTTGGGTTCAAAAGAGTAAAATGGAGTAAAAACCCTAATTGAAAAGTAAACCCTAAAAGAGGTAGAAATCCTAAAAAGGAATAGAAACCTTAAGTAGCAAGATGGTTTGAATAGATTTTGATAAAAAGGAATTGGATGTGATTTTAGGATTCTTGTACTTTCTTGATTGGATTTCCCGTCTTGGTTGATTCTGTCTCAAATCTTCCTGACAGGTATGTGGTTATGCTTATGAATATCTCGAATTAGTTTTTCAAGGTTTTCTGAAGTTTTCCTCGATGACTTGAATTAAATTGTTGAATGAATTTAATTGATGCAAACTATAATGTGGATATGACTATCACTTAAGATATGTGCCTACTAGCTCAGATCCTAGTTCCCTCTGTGGCTTAATAGTTTGACCTAGTACATGGCTACCTATGGGGTAGGTCCATCAGGTCATTGGATGACTTAGTACATGGCTACCAATGGGGTAGGTCCATCAAGTCACCTTGAGTCAGGGATTGCGCTACCTTTGGGTAGTTCCATGCGACTCTTTAGCACACCATGAGTTAGGGATTGGGCTACCTATGGGTAGTGCCATGCGAATCAACCCTAGATATTGATCTACCTGTTAGGTAGGATCATGTGGGGTTTAATGGGGATCTACCATGAGGAAGGTAGCATCCAGGTCCACTGCAGGGACAACACAGAGCTAGGGGATAGGTAAGGATTGAGTAGTATTTCTTAAAACATAATCTTGGTTGTTAAATGATAATTGGCTAATTACATTGTTATCATAGTTGCATGATTATTGTTTCCCCCACATACCAACTTTATGCTGACTGATGTTTTGTTTGTCGGCATTTTAGGTACAAGTGAAAAGAACAAACAGTAAAGTGGCATATGTGGAATTAAATGAGGATTAACAATCAAAGAGGATTAGTTAGAATATTCTCTCATATGGATAGAAATTCAGTAATCCAAGTTTTTTAAAGGTATGCAAAAAGTTTTAATTTATACCAGATTTCAATATAGTTGGTAGAATTTGATAATTGTTATTGATTATTTGTCAAACCTTTGATCCGGAAATGGGGATAACAACTCTGACCTCTTGGTCTCCCTTAATTTGGGGTTACTGGGAGGTAGGGTCATTACATTTGGTATCAGAGTGTAGGTTCCTCATTTAATCTTTAATAATTATTAAATTTTACAAACTCCGTAGAATCCAAGGGAGTTATTAGAGGATTTTCCGAAAGACTGAGGTGTCTAGAAAAGGATCACGTCTGGGGGCTGGTAAGATTTTCCTCCGCACCGCTAGTCGGAATACGAGGACTCCCAGATTAGTGTGACCGCCTGGCCGATGTCTTAGGATCTGACTCAAAATAAGATACATTTAGGACTCTCTCGTCTTGTTCATCCCTTCTCAACTAAAATGTTGTTAAGGACCTTAAGGATTACGGTTTTCTCCCTTGAGGTATGGGTAAGGTTGATAAGGTTTAAGGAATCCTCCACCAAATTAATAAAAACCATGTAAATAAGGTGTCATGGACATAAGCTTAATAGTTTAATCGTAAACTAAAGAATAGATACATGCTTAGGTCGTATGACGTAAGTTGTCATGCCCTCAAGAGAGACCTAAGGCTAGACCTTCTTGTCAGGAGGATAAGTAAAGAAAGAGTTCGTCTTGGAGGTAGAGATCTCCATTATAAGTGGAGACCTGGCACATCCTCTGAGGATGGTGTTAACCCTAACCCTAAGTGAAGGTTAGAGGGAGAAATGACATGATGAGGTGTTTGGATAGACATGCCTTGGATGCCATATGAGCCATGAGGGGTTGGATGACCGAGTACCTTTGGCGATCCAACCCTGGGAAGCATCGTGCATGTTAGAGTGAAGGATATCTCCTTCATTGATGAGGTTATAGAAGAACCTATGGAAACCCCATGAGCTTATATGAGCATGGCATAGTAGGCACCCAGAATACGTAAGTAGTGTGAGTAGTAGGTTGAAACCCTGGTCAGGATAGCTATGGACAACCTTGAGCAAACATAAGCGTGAACATAGGCTTCACCATGTAGAGGTGTGCTTGTGAGCTTGATCCACCTTCTTTAAGAGACGACCTCTAATAGTTAGGTTGTTTTTAGGGTTAGCTCTAGAGAGAGAGAGCAGGACCCCAAGCAAGAATGTTGGAAGCCTAGACTCTGAGATATGAGGAAAAGTAGGGAGTTGAGGATGATGCGACCTAAGTGGATGATATCTTGGTTGCCTTTAGAGGAACCAAACCTTAGAGAGAGGATGAAGCTTATAGTACCTTTGTACCTATGGTGTAGATGAGAAGAAGAGTTCCTTAGACCTGGAGAGGTTTAGTAACAAGTTGTGAGGCCTTGTACCTTGTGGGTTGTCCTTGAGGAGGACTCCACTCTGAAGTGTTGCTCGAGTAGAAGGATGATAGGAAGTTTATACCATGCCTTGTGCATGCTTGGATCGTAGTTAATAGGTCGAGAAGATAGTGGACATTAGAGAAGTGAACCTAGGGTTCCTAGGCCTAAGAGGGGAAGAGGTGTACCTGGTGCTCATGATAAGGTTTGATAGATTCGAGCATGGTACTCCTCATGTTTAGAGGAAAAAGGAAACCCCTTAAGTTTAAGGTATGTTTGGTGAACCCCTCCCAGCTAAGTTGATGACACGGGAAGGTATGATCTTGATCTTATGGTGAGGAATGAGAACCTGTATGACCTAGCCTAGTTTAGTAGGTGGTCTGCTTGTACCTTAGTAGCTGCTGGGTTAAGCATGCTCATGTGAATATAAACCCTAAGGATGTTTGTGACCTTGTTGTCAAGAGTTGTAGTTTTTTCCCATCCTGGGAAAGGAACCCTTTGGTAGGGTGTGTACCAATTTGTGGGTTTTGGGGAAACCTAAAGAGGTCTCATAAGATTGTGAGAAGCTAAGTGAAAAGTACATGGTATGGGAATGAACCCGTAGACCCATAGATAACCATCTCTAAGTGCATGTGGATGTGTTACCATGGAGGTAACCGGTATGGGGCCTGACCAAGGTAGGCAGGTTGCCATGACCCCTATGAAAGGATGAAAGTCAGCCCATGTATACAGAGGGAGATGATGAAAGCTTGGGTAAGGTTCTAAGTTGGACATGTACTATAATAGAATCCTAAGTCTATCCTAGGGTCAAGTAGGGATAAGACTGATGGAAGTAGGAATTGCCTAATTCCCTAGTTGCACATGACCATAGGGTCGGGAGGTAACATCTATCATTGTATGAGGGCCATGGGTTAGGAGATTGATCACCTTCATGAACTCATGGGACCCAAAGGGAAAATGAGTAGGGCACTCACTGGATGCATGAGGGAAGAGGGATGACCCCAAAAGTGCTGGCACCCTATAGACCTATAGGAGATGACCAAGGATTGTGTAGTGATCCAAGTATGTTCGAGACCAATTATCCATGGAAGTAACTTTGATATCCTGATGTTTGTGATGTAGAGACATATGTGGCACGTTGCAACTTAGATTTAAAAGGTGTACTGGCAAGGTGGGATGTACCATCTCTACTCTTGGAATAGGAAGAACTCTGTATTTGGACTGCAGCCAAATGCTTATTTCCTCTTGTTATGGGAGTGAGAGATAGGACAATACGCATGCCATACACCAAGGATAAAAGGTGATGTGAGTTGGGACATTGCCATGAGGTATGAGGACAGAGATGATAACATACCCTGGTGGAGTGAATGATACATGGATGGTTTACAAGGTAGTCATCTTACGAGGATGCTTTTATCATGAGACATGAGACATACAAGGTTGAGTACGAAACCCAAGGAGATAAGCTCAGAGTTTTCTTGATGAAGATAGACCTAGAGCTGAGATGAGATAATAAGTGGAATACACAGAGGTGTATGTCTTCAACATTGCCCAACACCTAAGGATGTGAAGAGGTTGTTAGGTTAATCCTCAGTTGGAAAAAGAGATAAGTTTGGCTAACACTCAGGTGTAACAATAACGGTTGATCAAGTTAATGGTTGTTTGGTTAACCAATTTAGGCCTTGCTGTAATAAAAGGATGGTTATAGAACCTCATATGCACTTCTCTGAAAAGGAAGGTGATGAAACCCCATTTAGAGTGGTTTAGGGTTTCTGAGGAATCGACCTTAAGGATTCATGACGATATAGGAGATCATGATTGAAGATCACCATACACCATGGTACTATGAAGATAGTAAGAGACAGTGGTACTTTGGATGCTTAAGAGGAAGTTGCATGTTGCCATGCAGGCCAGGAGGTGAAGGATGAACAGTATTAACCCAGTGTATCGATATAGAGGATAAAAGAGTCTTTGAGAGGGAATGGGAGTTCATCACTATGGATGTTGTGATAAGTCTCCCCTAGACCAAGGAAGGTCAAGATCCAATATGGGTTATGGTAGATCGCCTTAATTAGATGACATGAGAAAGAAAGAGTACTGTCAAGGGAAAGATCGGGTTGAACTACATATGAGAGAGATGGTTCAACTACACCATGAGGTGAGTTCAAAAGTTCTTGAGTATAACCTAAAGGTTCACATCTGTGAGGTGGAAGTAGAAACATGAAGAACTCTATGTTAGTATAGTTTATCACCCTTAACTAATGGTTAGTATGATCCAGACTAAAGGGCCTGATGAGAGCATGTGTGCTCGTTCAGGGTGATATCCAGAGACATTTCTTGTCCTATGAAAGATGTGATGATAACCACCATAGCCAGTATCGGGATTCAAAGAAGCTCTGTAAGGGAGGCTGTGTCGGTCACCACTTCAGTAAGGTGATGTTGGTGAAAGGACCACGTGATGGTTAGAAAAGGACCACAGTGCGTGTAGATGAAGTCACTTTAATCGTGCAATGGCTGAAAGGAGCCTAGAGACAACGTGACTCGTGAGAGGATGCAAAGTAGACTGACATGCAGTTCACTGTGGGAGAATATGTGACATGAAAATCCGACTCCTCTAAGTATTAGCTAAGAGAGCTGAGTCCCTGATGCATGGGTTCTTTTGACATGGTTTTGTGGAGAAGGTTAAGTTTGATCTTACCCTTTAGGATAAAGTAACGTGTGATGAGTTCCAGGTGTCCAATTTAGAGCACTATGTGAGGTACCTAGACCATGTGCTGAGCAATGAACCTAGTGAGCCCCAAGGGAGGCTGAAATGGCCTGAGTCACCTGTGTAGTTTATAGACGCCAGGATGAAAGAACTTAGAGAAAAGAATATGTGATGATAAAGGTTATTTGGAAGTGTCATGAGTAAGGTAAAGCCACATAGGGGCCAATGGTGGACATGGAAAAGTCTTATCCTGAATTGTTTTTTTTGCTTGATGGAATTTTGAGGACAAAATTCCTATAAGAGGGGAAGGATGTTACAACCCCAACTTTTGGGTTCATTTGGTGAGAAATGTGATTTCTCATATTAAAGATATTTGAACAAATAAAGATATAATTTGTTTTAAATAAATGGATTTCATTTACAATAGCCTTGATGATTGTTTTGTGGGCTTTATTGGCTATTCAACCCAATAACAAGGAAGAAACAAAAGGAACTCCATTATTAATAAGAAATGGAGAAAATAAAAATGTAGAAACCTCTAGAAGGTAGAAATATGTAATCCAAAGGTGGATTTCGTTCCACTTGGGTTCCTTGGGTTCCATGGAGTCCAAATATGTAAAAAGAAAGCAATAAGAAAAGAAAAGACCAATTAAGTATTTCTTTATTAAGAAAGAAATTGAAAACAATGATAAAATGTGGAAATAAGGGAAAAGAGGTATAATTGAGTTATCATTGATGGATTTTCGTATCCAAAGGATTCCTAATGTTAAATGGAATTCCAATGAGGAAAATAAAAAGAAACATAAAGAGAAATCCTCAAAAAGAGATATTTGAATAAGAAATAAACAAGATAATGAGAAATAATGAATATAGTTGCATCTAGAAGGATAATAAGTATCCTTATAAAGGAATTTAAAAATCCTAGAGTTTCTTGGGGTCTAAGGAGCCCCAATGAAGAAAGAGGAAAGAGAAAATACCAATAATGCAAAATAAGAGGATAATATGATGCATAATGAATGAATTTTTGTGGTTTTGTTAAAGAGGTGGTATTTTCTATTAAAAGTAAACATAATTTCGTGGCTAATGGATTAAAAGCCAAGAATAAAGAGAATAAGGGAAAAGGTTTTCGAATTTATAAAATATCCAAATAATATAGTTACATTAGAAGATAATGAAGAGAGAAGAGGTTGCTTCTTAGCTAAGGAAATATGATTCCTTTTGGGAAAAGGATGTGAGTCCTCATGGATGTACACCTTAGGGCTTTGTTACCCACCCTTATATATATAGGGTAGAGCCCTGGTTCGAGTCAGAGAGAGAGAGAGAGACAGATCCCACTCTCTCCTCTTTGTTCTATCCATGCAAAAACTAACCAAGATGGGTAGGGGCACCCTAGATCGTTGGAGGGTTGTGGTGTGGTCCTACTGGAGGCTCGAAGCACCCACACAGCCGGAGGGAAGCCTGGCGGTCGTCTCTCTACTCTAACCTGGACGCAACATCCCTTGGACGGCTGCAAGGTCAGCCGCATAGGCAAACCTGGCCAGCGTGAACCAGCGGCTTTAGCCGCGAGACCTTGGCATCCAGGGGAGCGACGAGGAGCATCAGAGGTGGAGGGACCATCTCTGGTGATTGTTGGAGTCCAGGAGAGGGTGGAGGAGGAGCGCAAGCTGCGGCTAGGGTTGCTGCGGCAGAAGCAACAACTGATCGCGAGGTGGAAGAAGGTTAAAGATGTGTTGGATGGATATGCCCCTCCGCGGGCTAAAGAAGAATCCACTTAACTGGGGGTAAAGTCGACAATTCAAACTGTTTTCCCTAAGTAATGTTGCATGAGAAAGAGGATATGTGTCAGCTTCTGATCAGCCCAAGTAAGGTTTTATTACAAAAATCATATCTCCTTAATAGTAGCTCGGATGAATATGCATAAAATATGAAAGTTGCTAAGAAAAATGAGGGGAATCCATTAAAAATATAATTGAAGTCTGATTCTGAGTGAAATTCAAAAAGTGTGTGAAGATGATATCTTTAATGGTTTAATTAATGCAAAACTCAAATCTTTGGTGATTAATGATTTGGGGAAGTGTTAAATTGATGATTAAAGTTGATATTAGCTTGTTAATCATGAAAAGATACATTAAGATAAAAAATGATGAAATTTGCACGTAATTAGTTTAATTGAGAGTTCATGTGCATAAAGGTTCCTTAATGAGCCTTGAAACCCTAATATTAGTCAATACAATTCTTAATGGCTTTAATTATTCAAACTTGTGAATAAAGCTAAGATATGATGTTTCTAAGCTATTTTGAGACTAAAGATTCCTAATTATGAGTAAATACTCTTAATATAGTAATTAGGGTTTTCTAGTGAATAAAAGGTGGTTTTAATGATATATAGAGTTCATATGTGAATTAGACCATAATGAACTATGAATTGATGATAAAGGAGCATAATGATCTTGTCATGGATTAAAAGGATAAAAATGGTAGCTTTAATGTAAAAGAGACTTAATAGACTTAGTTGATGATTAATTGTGTTGTTTTTGAAATTAAGGTTATATGTTGTTAAAAGGGTAACCTTAATAACTTTCATAAGTGTTAGGGATTAGGCTACCTATGGGTAGTGCCATGCGACTCAACCCTAGATATTGATCTACCTGTTAAGTAGGATCATGCGAAGTTTAATGGGGATCTACCATGAGGAAGGTAGCATCTAGTTCCACTGCAGGGACAACACAGAGCTAGGGGAGAGGTAAGGATTGAGTAATATTGCTTAAAACATAATCTTGGCTGTTAAATGATAATTGGTTGATTACATTGTTATCATAGTTGCATGATTATTGTTTCCCCCACATACCAGCTTTATGCTGACTGACGTTTTGTTTGTCAGCATTTTAGGTACAAGTGAAAAGAACAAACAGTAAAGTGGCATATGTGTAATTAAATGAGTATTAACGATCAAGGAGGATTAGTTAGAATATTCTCTCATATGGATAGAAGTTTAGTAATCCAAGTTTTTCAAAGGTATGCAAAAAGTTTTAATTTATACCCGATTTTAGTATAGTTGGTAGAATTTGATAATTGTAATTGATTATTTGTCGAACCTATGATTAAAAAATGGGGATTACGGCTCTGACCTCTTGGTCTCCCTTAATTGGGGGTTACTGGGAGGTAGGGTCATTACAATCAAGGTAATCTAGATAGAAGTATACATCATCTCAATATGGCGATCATAAGTTTACATTCATACGAGGGCAAAGGTAAGACTACCAAGTCACGGGTATTGAACCATTGATTTAACATCATCAAAACCAAACCATCAAACTATGAGTTTCATCCCAAAACCATCATATGTTGAGTAGGTAAAGACATCGGTTGCAACACAAGCAAGCATCTTGAATGAACCATCTAGAAAACCATTGAGTTGTGACCTAAAAAGTGTCACCAACATAACCTAATCCAACCATCAATTGATCACTCAAAGAACACCATTGGTTGGTCACATAAGAAGCACCATCATTTGATGACTCAAGGAATACTTTCAGTTGTGGGCATGTGTCACGCCCCAATCTCACATTAATCACAAACCACGAGATTAAGACGCGACAGGATGAGATTTACACATAAGCCAACCACTCTTCACTTTTTAAAACATTTTAAAGATATTAATAGAATAATCCGATTTATGCTGTAAAATGAAACTAAACAAACTGCGGAAGCATCTTTATTAACTGACTAGCAATATAAACAGAGTCTACAACATAGTACATTATTTGACATAAAAATAAAGCATAACAGATAATTTACATCTTATACACATTCACTCTCTCACTCACACCTTGTCCCAAAGATCGAGGGGAAAGGACTAAGAGACCTCTAACTACTAACTACGAATCTTCTATCGACTAGGCGTAAGGATAAATCGATCCTTCTGATTTCCTGCTGCTGATGATAACCTGAAAATGTTTTGAGTAGAGGTATGAGCCTACTCACTCAGTGAATAGCATTTCACTTAGCTATCACTAAACAACTCGTCAGGTTTATAAACTGAAATTAGACATAAATGCAGAACTAAGAAAGGCAGTTCTAATAACATAACAAATATACAGATAATAACCACATTTCTAAGCATCAACAAGTATTTCAGGTAAATAAACAGTTATATAAATTTACTATGAACCTATATGATTACTTATTCATTTTATTATTATGCCCTAAATATATGCAGTGTACTCTGCATATAAAGATCCGCATCAAGTTCATGCTACGGTCCCACCGTACAAGACTTAGCGACACACCCGGGAAGTGCTAAGTCTGACTACTCGTCCTGGTATGCACAGGACACAGGCTCCTCGGCCTCATCGCACAACCACGTGTGCTGCACAACCACGTGTGCTCTCGACTCCTCCTAAAACCTGAGTACACCGGCGGAGAGTCACAGGGTTACCTTTGCGACACAAGCACGAATGGTGTTAGATAACCGTGTTTTCTGTTGTTATCGCAGTGCCATCGTGACACAAGCACGATTTTTGTTAGACACTGCCTTTCTCTTTCCTCGTTTGTCCGCGACACAAGCACGGATGATGTTGCAACACAAGTTTCACCCCAAAGTTGCAGACCCGTCTAAGGGGTTCTACGGTGTTAGGGCATCTAGGTCTATACTTGATTAACAAATAAACATATAAATAGGAAAATTACATTCCATACATAATGCACAATCTGAACATCACAAGAAGCGCATATATATCCTTTATCGTAATTAAACATGAATCAGAATCATTTATCCAGTTTCTATGTTAAACGTCTATTTTGAAGTCAGTAAATACATAGCAACTATAATACAGGAAATTGCATCATTTTTACTAAGCATATTAAGTAATTCAATTCCAATGAATCTAATATACTCTATTTTATGTACTACACTGTTTAAAAGTTATATCAATTGATACAGAAGCAATTAAGCATTTAAATTGAGTTAAATACTGATTTCTAAATGAACTACTACTCACCCACTTCGGTGTGTTCGTATACACCGAAAAACGTTCACAACCACGCCTAATTCTTCCCTTTACAGCAGAGTGCACGCCGTGCACCTGGGCTGCACGCCGTGCACCTGGGCAGAAACTCGTTCTGCTATCTGTAACTTTGCACGCCGTGCAAACTGATTTGCACGCCGTGCACCTACGCAGAAACGGAAAACTCATTGAAGATGAACTCGATTAAAAACTAAGTCTTGGCTTAAGCTACGGAATCTGATTCTATCCTCAAAACCGAACTGCGTGCTGGTCTTACCTTGCTCTATTATGCCCAATCGAGTTCCAATTCGGACCCGTTCAAACCTATCACAAACAGTAGAGTATCTTCTTCACACGTACAGGTTGACGAGGGGCTGGGCTAGCCACTAGCCATTAGCTACAAATTCGAACTTCATTCCTCAAGGGCGGAGTCAGGGCGACCATTAGAGCTGCTTGCTTGCTCCAAACCTTCCTTTGGCTGGCGGCTTGCTGCATCTGTAGCTTGGGTGGCCGGCGCCCTTGCAGGTCTGGCGCTTCTGCTGGGTGCTGCTTGAGCAAGCTGGAGGAAGAAGGAAGGAACTACCTAGCTAGCTTGTGGTTTTGGGAGCCTAGAAACCGCCCCGCCACTCCCCCTATTCCGCTCAATCGGCCGCGGCTGCTACTGCTGCTTCTTGCTGGGGCGCCGCCCAGCAGGTCAGTAGCTGTTGGGCGCCACTAGGGCATGGAGGACGAGGAAGAAGAGAAGAAGGGAAGTGGGCGGAGGTAGAGGAAGAAGGTGGCGCTGCTAGAAATGAAGCTAGGGCTCAAAATCGCCCAGCCTCTCCTCCGCTGCAGGTCTCGGTCGGGCGCTGGGTTTGGGGCGCCGCTTTTGCGGTTCCCTGTTCTATTGGGAAGATGAATAGATAAGGAAGAAAAGAAACAGGCAAGGGAAATTAAACTAGAAATAAATTGGAAAATTTGCAACTTAGCCCCTAAATCTTGAAAACGCCATAACTCTCGCCTTGATTGTCAGATTTGGACGATTCTTTTTGCAAAGTTTCAAGTGCAAAATCCTCTACAACCACAAGGCATAAAATCATACTAGCTAGATTGTTTTTAACTAATCAAAATACTAATCGCTTTATAGGCACTTATTTAACTTAATGATTAACACTGCATCATCATTAATTACCTCAGAAAATTCAATCTCAACTATTGATTCACATATTAGCTTATTTTAATAAACCATGATGTTTAACAAGATACTTAGCACTAATCAAGGTTCTTCACGTTAATTGAGGTATTTATTGACTAACCCTGATATGGGTCGTAACAGCATGCAACCCATCATTAGTTGTAGCACAATGGATCACCATCGGTTGTGCTTTTCAGTGCCACCATCGATTTTGGTGTGTAGTACCACCATCAGATCATGAAGTCCGATCCTCCATTGGTTGACACCATCGAGTGTTAGACTAACACCACCATCAGTTGAAGATCATAGGTCGATGGACCATTGAGTTTAGGAGTCATAACATCCATTGGTTGATGGAAAATAAGGACCATTGATTGTTAAACTCAGTAATCCCATCGATTGTCATTAACAGGTGGTGAAACAAGGCAAAACACAAGGAAAAGCCATCGTTTGGTGAAGGGAAAGGAACCATGGATTGAAACCATCACTAGAGCACCAAGACCATCTATTCTTGAGCACCAAAAGAGTAAAAATAGAACATAAGTTAGGAACATCAGTTGGAATGAAAAATACAAGAAAAACATCAGCAAAATCAAGTCCATCAATTCTAGAAAGTAGGCAACCCATTGAGTTATGCACAAGGTAGAAAACAACTCAAAAACCCTATGTGAAACCCATCATTTAAGAGACATGAAGGATCATTGTTTGACATGTAAGCAAGTCATAAATCCCAAAAATTCCTATACCAAAGGAAGATTGTGCACAAGATAAAATCCCAAAGAACTAGCCCCTAAGCTCAAACCCTAGGTAAAGATGCTATCTTTCTACTTGGACTTAAGCTTTTAAGAAAGATGTAGTGCATGCAAGCTATAAGTAAGAAATAAACATGGAGAAAGATATATAACTAGCCTATAGGAAGAATATGCAACTCCAAACAACAAGTATGCTTGAAGACAAGAAAAGAAAACGCTAGCTAGAGCTCTCCACTCGGCCAAACTTGCTCCCTCTCCAAAGAGGAAGCAAACTGTAGGTCAAAGAAGTAAGAAAGTGGTGTTCTTTAAGATATAGAGCATGCTCCACCATGGAACACCATGGTCACAACCCAAAAGAAGGAATAAGGAGGTAGGTAAGAAAGAAAAATGAAGAAATGAAGGGATAGCTTACTTGTTTAGCTCAAGAACAAGCAAAGGAAGCTCCACATGCTCCAAGAGAGGGTAGATCTGAATCCTAGCTGCATATGCAAGCAAATTGACCACCTTATTCTAAGTTGGGCACCTTATTCTCTACCAAGAAATGGAGTATGAATCTATATATATAAATGAAGAGAAAGGGGGTCTAAGGGGTGTGTTCGCATACTAGAGGGAAGGTATAAGAAGCTAAGGGTGAGAGCGGAGAGAAGGTTAAGGTGTCCTACTAGGTTTGCCATGTGCCTAAGGCCTAAAACATCATGTACATGCATACAAGAAGTTCCATCAAATGTGTAGTCTAGGAAGACCATCAGTTGTTGATTTCCAAGGCATATATCAACCTACAATAGTAGGCTAACCATCGAATCATGACCCTTTGGTCAGAAGGGTAAAAACCCTAACTCCACCATTGGTTTGTAGCACCACTTGATGAAACACTGACCCAAGGAGCTCCAAGAGGGAAAATAATCAACCCTAAAACCACTAGGGACAACCATAAGATCCCACACCATTAGATACCAACAACCAAAGGGGAAACCATCGAGTGTCACCACCCAAGGTAGCACATCCATGAGAGCAAAACCCTAATTCTATCCATAAAGCTATCACCACCAAACCAAGGTAAAACCAAACTCCCCAAGGAAAAAATAACTCAAGAATGACAAGAAAAAAATATAATAATTAGAAAAAATGTGACAAATTTCAAGAAAAACTTTAGATACCGGTAAATTGCATAAAATCCCAAAATGTGCACAAATTTACATAACTTGCTCAAACAGTGTCCAAACTAGATCAAACTTGAAACTTAAGCTTGTCACATGATATCAAAGCACTTTTTGGGGTTAGAGTAAGGTAAGAAAGCATGACAAATAAAAATCAAGGTTAGGGATCTTATAGCCTCTTTCATTTGAATAATACATGTCAACCCCTCCTATTACATTATTTGTCAAATTCCATCATTTTGTAAATACACCAAAGCTTTATAATTTTATAGAATGTGATATTATACCATTAATTGAATAGTTACCACTTATATCATATTATAGTATTGAATGTTTACAACAAATCATCATCATCATCATATAATCATCAATCCCATTCATTAGAATTATTTGTCTTGTTGTTATTTTCATTGTGGGTTAGGGCTTGAGTCCCTAGATATGCCTCCATTATAAGTGTCTTGATCACCATTTGTTGGAATATGAGTGGAAATTGTGAGACAAGAGCATGCATGAATTCATAGTCCACACTTCTAGAAAATGGTTGGTTGGCAAGCCTCTACATGGTTGGGGGCATAACGCTCTAGAAGAAGAAATTTAGAACATAGTGATAGACAATCTTATAGCATTGTTTTAGGCTACAAAACTCAGATTATTTCTTCTTTAGGGAAACATAGATCAGATACTTTCATAAAATAGGATAAGGAATTTCTTTAGAATTTGGAAGACATGACATGTGTTTAGATGACACTATTCCAAAAGATATGATGTGTGCCATCCAACATGTAAATGGAGAAAAAAATCCTTTTGATGATGAGGGCACACCATGCTCTTAAATGTACGCTCCAAGGACAACACACCATCACTGTCATTTTCATCCATGTTTAGCTAACTCCCATTGTTGAAATAGGGTGGTTTCATATTGACAAAGTCCATTAGTGCAAACCCTTAGATCTTACAATGGTAGGAAAGCATTGAGCTTCCCATAATCATTGTGGTGAGGATCTAGAAAAGCATGACAAAGTCCTTGTCAAGAGGGATTATCATAGAAGGTCATCTTTTGCATTGAGGTGTATTGTTGCCAAAAGTGGACTCCCAAGTGACACTTGGGATGATAGATTAGAAAAAATGTAGGTCCATCACCAGAATGACTTACTGGGAATTATATGCGGTAGTGAAGCCCTATACCCTTAAAAATGTTGTCTATAGGATATGTTGTCGATACCCTTAAAAATGTTTTTCCCCATGAACAAGGTTTAAATATACAACAACCTACTAGGACATTCTAAAATAGTCAGTTTACAGACTAATATGACTCTGATATCATTCTTTTAATGAGTGGGACCTGAGAGGGGATCAACTAATTACTTAATTAAGAAAACTCATCTACCAAATCCACATAACAAACATGATAAATATGAATGGAATCAGTTCATAATAATTTCTTAAAGAGTAAAAACTTCATGGATAGTGTAATGTAGAAACCCAAGTCAATTGCATTATTATGTATTGGATGAGTTAATAAACTCTCCTAGATGGGTGGTAAATTGTGAAATAAACTAATAGATCTAATTCAATAAGAAATAATATATGCATATAGTCCTCATCTAGCTAAGCTTATACAGTTTCTTATGGATTCAGTCCAATGGGATGCTTGACTTCTAAGGTGAATTTGGGAACAACAACCAGAAGGGGACACAAGTGAAAATGTGTCAGTAAATTATATATGTGAATTAATCAATATGTGTACATTTGAAAGAATCAAGTACAATTAAGAAAGTTTTTCCTAATCAAGGAGGGGATACAAAATATAGTCAGCAAATTCAAGATAGTGGATAACTCTAGAATGCAATTTTTTTAAGACATAATTAATGAATATAAGAATATTTTCCTTTTAAACCATTCACAACAAAGATAACATCACATATAGATTAGAATAAAAATAGATGTATATAATGTAGGGTTATGACACCACCAGTCCCAAGCCATGGTAGGAGGAACAAATCCTCAATGCTCAGTATGTAAAACATACTAAGGGGAACAAAACCCCAATTCTAAATAGGAGGTATAAACCTTGGCACAAATATATAACATGTGGTAGGTGGAATAAAATCATACTGCTAAAAATTATAGTAGTGCATAATTACCACTTCCCTATATGTCACTACTAAAAATCCCAAATGCATAAACCATAAAGGAAAGATATACACTTTAATATGTTTCCAATTTTCAAGCACAAATTAGAACAAAGAAAACATGCATCAAAGTGTGGTTAGAGGACCCATAAATAAAATAAAACATAATGTTAGTAACTAACCATTAATGGAACAATTACTTAGTAGGAATATGGAAAAGGGATTCTAAGTTATTCAAATAGTAGATTACATGTGAGATACATCACTCATTATAAGAAAATTAGGGTTTAATTATGGACAATTAGTTATTAGTAGTAAGGATGATGCAAACACCTATAAAGTTGAGTTTGCATATCCACGTCACACATAAGGTCCATATTTAGGGTTTTTTAGAACCTAACTACACTAGATGCATATTTGAATCAATATTATATACAACTCTAATACTACCGTATTAAAAACATGGAAAATGATATTAAAATACACATATATTAAATAGGTGTATCTTTCTGATTCAAAAATGTATTTATTTATAATTTTCTGACAACTAAAAGGCTTATTATGATTCATGATCAAATAATTTACTGAATTTTTTATGAAAGAAAATGTTGGTTGAAGGACAAATATGCCCCCTATAGTGTAGCTAACTAACAAGGAAGGATATGATTATATTGTCTTTGTATAACCTAATTGACTCACAAATTGAAAGAATAAAGTGAGTGGACAAGGCCAAAATGCCCTCAACTGGTAATTGGGTCAAAGTCACACTAAGGAAAAAATGAGAAACCACAATGGAGAAATCTCTTCCCTCCTAATCACCATGATCATAGCTTTAAGAGTTCAATGACAAGGGACAAGCATGCTCCCTGCTCATGCTCACACATGGGTAATAGTTTCAGTGTGACCTTGAGACTAGGGTGGATTCAAAAAGACATAGAACAAGACTTGGGAGCACCATAATAGGAAGACAAAGCTCCACCAAGAAAGAAGAAAGAAGAACAAGTTGATGGGAGGAAGAACTAAGAACACCATAGACAAGAAGTTTGGGTGATTTTGAGAGGCCAATGTGAACATGTTTGCTCAAAATTAAATAGAGGCCTAATCAAACTGGACTAATCAACTAGACTAGATTGGAACCTCAATAGCATATAAGAAACACTAAAATGCTAAAGTAGAGAATCTAGTTTAACTTTCATAGGTGGTATGCAAGCACTACATATATTATCTCACTTACAAAAGACCGCCAATGCGGCTGTTATATACATAAAATTCATTTTTCGGCTGTAAACCTTTGACAACTTCACAAAGAAGAATGTAGAGCATAAATAACACCCACAAACATTAAAAGGAAATTTTGATGAAAACAATTACATGTAAAATCAAGATATACAGGACAAAAAGGGGCCTCAAAGGCATAAATCTTTCCACCATTCCTGCTCTTCCACTGCCGGTAAGCTTATGACGCCCTGCCATACCATAATAATCAGAATCAAACCCTGAACCATTTCTTCCCATCCTACTTCTTAAGGCACTTCCCTCGCCAGTCCTTTCTTCAGTATTCCTGCTGGGTCCACGCAAGTTTTCTAACTCCATCTCTTTATCCCTTATCTCAGACGTCAATCCCTCCACTTGGGCCTACAAAAGTAAACAGTGTACTCACTGGAAAACCTTAGTGGGTCTTGTTTAAAGATGTATTATAGACACTTACATAATGAATAATACTTTCAGGAATATGCAATTTTTTTCTAAACATGAATTGCCTTATTTCTTCTCTCTTTATTATGCTGAATTCCTTACGACAACATTTTTGAAGGCCTACCTTTACTATGCTACGTATGTACATTTTTTCATATAAATGAAAGCTGAAGATAGAAGAATAGCAGTTCAAGACTCCTTCCCTAGAAAATGCATATTTTCTAGTTATAGTTTTGTCAAATCCCTTGTTTAACTAGCACTTGCATGACCATTGATAACTGCGTTTTCTACTTGGATCATTTTCTTAGCCAACGTTAGCAACATTACAAGGATTTACTCAACCAAGCTACTGAGTATTCATAAACATAATCTATATCTTATGGTAAATGATATGCATATTCACTTGTTCAAACAATAGCTTTGTTCTTGAAAACTAACAAAAATAATTGGTAGTATACATAAAAGATATGACAAACTTCAAGTCTCCGATATGATACTAATTTGAACAGAGTCTGACATCAATGAATCCCCCAATCCAACAAGCCGAAGCTAGTAGCCAGACGAATGTGCTGGATACTGCATATTCAAACAACCTGATTTAATTGGCAGTTCCAGCCAGGGGTGCCAGCTTTTGTGCATTGTGTTTGCATTTTCTGAGCCTCTAGTTCAGAAAAAGAGTAGACCAAAAAGAAATATCAACTTTGATGAGTAATGGGTTTTTAGCAATGGAGAGTTGCTAATCAGGGAGCACAAGTGTGTATTATTAACAACCAATATTAATGAGATAAGATCAATATGGTTGCGTGTATGTAGGAATTAATTGTAAAAACGCTTTGTTCGATCAATGAAGATGACCTCCCTTTCATATCAACTAGTACAAAACAAACGTCAAGAAAATAGAAAAGGTTGTCAAACAGCTGCTTCGAGACCTCGTGGACAATATGTCAATGCCCTCCACTTCAGTTGGAGATGAATGCTTTTTCACAATTCATGCATTGTAAAAGTTGCTAAGGTATTTTGTATAGCTTATGATCACTGACTTGTAATTGTATGCTATTACTGAATCAAGCACCACCTATTTTGCATTATCAATTCTAGTGTCATGCTCAACATTATGTCACCAGACTCATCACCCGGTGTTCCATCAATACCTCAAACTAGCACCTTGAATAACAAAATACTACTCTGCTCCCCAACATTCATTTTTCCTCCTTTTTTTCCACTCGTCCACACTTTGTTGCAGCATTGTAGTTATTTCAGATTCGAAAATAGTGTCAGCAGTGTTGAAGTCACCAGAACAGCCCAAACGCAGGCTCCAACAGTAGACATAAACACCACATACCAAGCTACACTCACAACTTTTCTCCTCTCCTACCTCCATGTTAGTAGAGGAGACTCACACCAGTAGTTGCCAGTTCCACACTTCCACTTCCCCACACAAGACAGAGTTCAGAATTTTGATTGTTGTCTTCTTATAATATCATCTGTTACATCCTTTTAGAACTAACATGAAAGTATTTCAAGAGAATGTTACTAGCATTTGGTCAAGTATACTTATATGTGACATATTTTATTTGGTTAATGGTTTCTATAATTGCACAAAGAGACTACTGAAAATATGTCTTGACATGATTAAATGATTTCTGACTTTTCTTTAAAATCACGAAACCATTAATGGGAGGAGCAAAAACATACTTGTTTAACAGTTAGTTGCTCAATCAAGCTATGAAGTTGTTTTTCCAACATCTTTTCCCGTTGAGCTGTATCAAAAAAATTAGTTAGCATGCGGAGATCAAATGGTGACAGTCATACTATCAAATAAATAAGCATTTACCAAAATTATATGAAAACTGAAGAGAAAAAGGAGAGAGAAAAATCAATTCATTTTCCAGTATTTGATAATCATAGATATACATTGGGACGATATAGCATTTGAATACAAGATGAGCACTGAAAAAAAATGTGAGAAAATTAGACCACGTCATTATTTAATTCCAAATCGACGATTCTAGCATAGACAAAGTAATTGGAACCTCTTGGTGCGACATCTGAGAGGACAAATTATAATGCCATTACATTACATAAAACAATTGAAGGCCTAAAATTCTATATCATTTGATGAAAGGGTACACTTATGGTTCATTTATATAACAAAGTCCATCAAGTCCTATATGCCCATAAAAAATTCTCTTTAAGAAGGAAAGAATTCCAAAGGACTTGACAAAACAATTCACAATGAGACAAATGGCAAACAACAAATTTGACAAAAGCTGGCTGCAAAATAGGAGATAAAAATTACTAAAATGCAGTCTTCTATCAGTTGGATGGTACATCATAACTCATGAGACAGGTCAGCATATGCCATCTGTGAATGAAGATCAAACAGCTAAAGAAGAAAACATGTTAACAATAACAATAAGATAGAGCATCATTGTTGTATACCAACTAGATCCTAAAAAATAAAGTAGATCTTGTACCTTATAAAGAGCAAGATTAATAAGCAAATTGAACTATACGCACCTTGGCCCACATATAAGATAGGGCTTGATAAAACCAATTTATTTTATTCTTGTAACCACCTCCCCACCCCCAGCCCACCCACTCCCACACACAAGCCATGAGAAAACTAAGTCCAGCTTGGACATACTGGATTGATAGAGAAGCTTGTGCGACATGATGTTTTGTCAAGTCTTGTAACAAGTGAAACCCTAATTTTGTATTGGTGGGACGTTCCCCGGGATCCCCCGCACACCCCCAATTCTTCCACAAAAACCCATGTTCTCCACTGAGACCTATAGGGGGATGGGGACCGAGCATGGAGCTTTGTACTGGCTTGGTTACGAGTCAACATTAAGTTGGTAGAGGAAAAAACTTAGCACTTCGGCGAGCCTCTCAGTGGTATGGTGCATAGTGATCCTAGTCCTATGCCCCACTTTGAAAGAAGGTGTGTGCCGCCCTCAAAGAAGGACCGCAATTATTGAGATATATTACTGCATTTATTGTTTAATGTATTTCTGCTTTTAAGTCTTTCCTTTATTCTGTAACATGGGCCTTTGTATAAAGAGGCCCATTAGTTTTCAATTCTCTTCCTTGTACAGCCTCCTCCTATTAATAGAAGTGAGTTTCCTCCTTTGTGAATATAGAAATCACGACACACTTTCATATGGTATCAGAGCGGGTCACCTAGCCCTGATATCCACCAGTCACTTCCACCTTCTCTCTCTCTCTCTTTCCCTTCGTCAACCGCCGCCGCCGTGTACATCCTACTTGACTTCCGTTGTTGATCATTGCTAAGAAGATCTAATCTTCTTTCGAACCCTATCCTCTTCTCCAACAAGAGGATCTAGGGATATGGTCGACGCTCTTTCCAAGGTTCTTATGCCCTAAATAGCTGTTATTTAGAAGTACCATTCGACAGATTTGTAGTCATGCATGATCACCTATTCTAGGGCTCTTCTCACCTTATTAGTGGTATGATTAGACGAGCCTCTCAGTGGTATGTACATAGTGATCCTAGTATGATGCCCCACTTTGAAAGGTGTGTGCCACCCTCAAGAAGGACCGCAATGAAACAACGAGGGAAGGTTGGGATGACATTGTTGGATCCTAGATGGGTGATTAGATGCTCTAGAGGGGGGTGAATAGAGATGAAAGCACTTAAACAAAACTTATTAAACCTTCAAAATATATGACAAGATAAGGTTGCTAAATAGGCAATTCGAGTGCAACTAAATCATGCATATCAAGGATAAGAGAGATTGAACATGCACCAATTAGACAAGCTATTTAGAGTGGTTCCACACTTCAAACTCGAAGTGTGTCAGTCCACTTGCCTAGAGAGGTCAACCTCTAGGACTTCCAAACTATTACATTCTTATATTCACTTATAAGACATACAATGCATGACCAAACAAAAGACTTACCCATCCAATACAAAGAGTCTTTAACCTTACCAAGGACTTACCCACTTTGCAAGAGTCTTCGGACTTCTCCAAGGACTTACCCACTCTTGCATAAGTCTTCGGCCTTGCAGGGATTACCCACTCTTTCTTGGATCTTTAGCTTTTGACTTCACCTTCACTCGGAGAAGCTTCTTTCACCAAGGTCTTACCCACTTGAGCTTGAGTCTTCTGCCTTCTCCAAGGGCTTACCCACTCTAGCTCCAAGCCTTCAGCCTTGATCTTCACCAAGGGACTCCTTCCCTTGTTCTTCTTCACCTCTCTTGGACAAGAGAGAGAACCTTCATCTTCATGATTGCAAATGAGAGATGGGGAGGTGGTGGAAGTGAGAGCCTCACAAGATATACAAGTAGAACTAGCTCTCTTACAAATCTCCTACTCACTCTAATGGATGTAGCAAGTGATTAAGCTTAGAGAGAGAGAGGAGGCTGTAGGAAGCACTCAACTATAGAATAGGAACCTCATAAAGAGTTTGCAATGAATGCTCAACCTTGGAATGAAGCCCAAGGGGTCCTATTTATAGCTGGGGATGCCTCTTAGCCTTTGGGAACACTTATGAACGAAAACTAGCTATTTTGTGGCTTGCAACAGATCTATTTTCACTTGTTGCAACTCCACAACAGCTAGAAATACTTTTCTGCACTTTTCTATACAGTGCAATCGGTCGAGTTTTAATGGGTGTAACTCGACCGATCAAGTAGGAGGCAAACTGATGTTCAAAGGATCGGTCGAGTTTGTCCTGAGGAAACTCGACCGACCATTTCAACTGGAATTGGCCTACTACCCAATCGGTCGAGTTCTGTGAGTGCACAACTCGACCGACGCAATCTTCAGAAAATTGACCAAGGTTGATCGGTCGAGTTTCATGGTGGGAAACTCGACTGACCAAGTGCCTGTAATTGATTTTCAAAATGCATCTAAAGTGCTCTAATATTCGATCTAAGTGCTCCTGATATTTTTCTAAGCTTAATCACGAGTCATACAATCATTACAAGTGATTTACAACATGATTCTAAAGGATATACATCATATTACAAAAACGTGCACTTGTATGACTTTGACTAGTCTTTTCTCCAATTTGATATGCGCAAGTTAGGGCAATTGGAGTGTGTCTATACCTAATCTGAAATCACTCAAGTAGAAGCATTAGACACCAATATGTGGAATGGTTAGTCATCATGAAAACATGGGTTTAGTCAATTTAGACATGAGTCAACATTGACCTAATTGACCTTGAGTCAACAATCTCCCCCTTTTTGAAGATGATAAACCATTCCATAAATGTATTGAAAGCTTTTAAGTAAAATCATACCTTTGGAGAAACCTAGGGTTTTCAAATAGAATTGAGTTCATATGCTCCCCCTCAATTGATGCACATGGAGTTTTCATACTCCCCCTCAATTGATGCTATTTCTCCTGCATGGTTAGCTTTCATAACATTTATAGAATACTATGTCTTCTACTCATATATGTTCTACACATATATGTCTTCTCCCATTTACCTTCTCCCCTTTACATGAACATACTTCTCTTCTTCATGTAAGACATGCCTTCTTCCTCTTTTTAAAAGAAGACATACCTTTCTCCCCCTTTGTCATTTCAAAAAGGTGGGGGTATGAAGAAATAAGAAACATCACTTGTTAAAGAGAAAAAAGATAACACAAAATATATATAAGGAGAGTAGAAGAGCACAGATAGGGGCTTTTCCAAGCATAGAAAGAAAAGCAAGTTAAATCATATACTTGAACACCCCAAAATGCAAGATAAAGTGCCGCAGAAAAATAATAAATTGCTATTTTGACCCTCAAGATGATGAAATTTGATCAAAAACCATCAGAGCTCATGGCAAAGCGATGAGTCTTGCTCAGAAGGTTGTTTCTGCATGAAAAACACTAGTCTTGCACCAAAAACTGAAACTGGAGCAAAAGTTGCATAAAATCCAAAAATACTCTAATTTCTACATATAATGTAGATCTATGTACCCTGCATCACAATGTTATGCAAGCAGCTCAAGATAGTAGATATGCAATTTTAAGAAATAATCTTGAGCATGTATGAGACAAGAAACAAGCATAGCATATAGATGAGCAAAGAAGCCAATTATAAACAGGGTTAGAACTACATGTATATGAACTACTAGTAGATGATATCACAAGTTAGGACTACTAGTAGGATCTAGATCATAGCAAGAGATACCAAAAGATACACAAGATAAAGCAAGCTATGAGTAGATGAAGAGATATATCCAAACAAAGAGATATGCAATTTTAGAAGCATGAAAGGATATAACTCACTAGATATGCATCCTTACCGTAAGATGATTACCCCTAAGAACCTCAAGGTTGTATCAACACAAGATATACACCTAGATAGATGTAGCAAGTTAGAGTACAACAGAAGCAATTTTTAGACACAACCAAGAGATCCAAAGAGATCATCATCAAAACCTGCAAAACAACTCAAAGCAAGTAATTGCAAGATATAGATATACCAATTTAGAGCAATTAGAGAGATAGAGTTGTAAGCAAGATAGGCAATTTAGAACATGGCAATATGCATATATAAAGATACAAAAAGAGAGTGCCAAAGAATAAGGCTATTGGTTGAGAAAATCTAGTTGAGAGGGAAATTCTCATTCAATAAGCCAACTGTGTATTCTGTGCACAGAGTTCTATGCATTGGCAACTCGACCGATGACAGCTGTTGGCAACACCTATTGGTGGCTATCGGTCGAGTTTCACTAGGGAAAACTCGACCGACAGAGCAGCATTTCTTTTTCCACTTGTTGTCACCCTCTACACATCTCACCTTTCTTCTTTCATGTGGATTGAGAAGTCAATTTGCAATTCAATAGCTCAAGTCAATCCATTTGCAAGTAAATACAAGAAGAAAGATGAAATGGTCCCCAATCATGTTTTTGGGTCCGGAGGGGTTAGTTTAGCAACCCAAATCCTATTGCTCTTGGGTGCTTTCCTAAAAGGACAACAATTTGAATAATGACCAAAATCATTGCAATAGTTGCATGTGCCCATAGTCTTGGAACTAGAGGATTCTCCATGGAATATTGGAGATCCTTTATCTTTGTTGTTCCCTTGACTACTATCATACCCCAAACCATGTCTACCAATTTGTTTAGTAGAGTGGTGTAGGATATCATTAAGGCTCTTCTTACCAACTAAGAATCTTTGCAAAGAGGATCTCAAACTATCATTATCATGCTTAAGAGAAGAAATAGTAGAAGACAAATGATCTATATTATCTCTAGCATGCAGAAGATCATTTTTTAAGCAAAGAGTTTTAGTTAAATAAGAATCTCTATCAATATGAAGAGCTGCAACACCATTCTCTCTATTAGTAGAACTAGAACAAGGTTCATGCCCATTGATTTTAGCAAGCAAGGGGGCATTTTCAGATTTAAGCACCACTATTTCTCTTTGATAAGAATAGATTTCTTCTCTCCTAGCATCATCAATAAGCTTGAGTTCTACGTTTTCAGTTTTAAAAGTATCAAGCTCATGCATGAGAGAATCAACAATTAAAGTATGCTCTTCATTAGAACTAGGCATGAGAGGTTGAGCTTCTAGAAATCTAATCTTATCAAGCAAACTAGCATTTTCAAGTTTAAGAGAGTCTACTTGGCTAAGACAAGCATTTTTATCATCTAGCAAGAAAGAATTAGCATGTTCAAGATCATCTAGTTCTACATGCAAATTATCAACAATTTTAGCAAGCTTTTTCTTTTTCTTTTTAGAAGACTTAAGAGAGGCACAAACATCATGAATAATAGCAATCAAATATTTTTTATCTAGAGAGTTTAGATTTACCTCACTTGAGTCTTCACTTGTTGATGCTATAAGAACAAAATGGCATTCTCCTTCATCACTTGAGCTTGAGCTTGATCCTTCACTTGAATCTTCACTTGAGCTTGAGTTGGAGGAGCCACTTGAGCTTGATTGCCATTTCTTCTTGTGAAGATGGGTCTTTTTTCCTTGTGGGCATTTTTCCTTGTAGTGACCCTTCTTTCCACATGTGAAGCACCAGATGGAGGAGGACTTGCCTTTGAAGGGTTTACCCTTGGAGTACATGGCATCTTCTTTAGCTTGAGAGGATGGAGAGACTTGTTCCATGATAGCTTCAATTTGAGCCTTCATCTCAGCCTTTTTCATTCTCTTTAGCTCTTTCTTCTCTTGTCTTTCTACTTCCTCCCTCTTGTCAAGTGTAGCTTCATGTGCTTGTAGATTTCCAATGAGCTCTTCAATAGGAATATCCCTAAGAGACCTTGCTTCTTCAATAGAAGTCACCTTGGATTCCCACCTCTTGGGGAGAGTTCTAAGGATCTTTGAGTTGATCTCTCCACTAGACATAGGATGTCCTAGAATAGAAAGACCATTCGAGATGGTGTTGAGCCTTGAGTACATGTTGGCTATGCTCTCCTCCTTTCCCATCTTGAAGTTCTCAAGTAGCCCTTTGAGCATGTAGACTTTGCTTTCCTTCACTTGATCTGTCCCTTCATAAGTGATGCAAAGCTTTCTCCATACCTCATAAGCCGTCTCACAAGAGGAAATGCGGTTGAACTCGGTGGGGGTCATGGAGGCATATAGGATGTGCATGGCTCTAGCATTCAAAGTTGCTTTCATCAAGGTGGCTTCATCCCATTCTTCAATATTTGTCTTTGGTAGAATGTATGGGCTGTTCACCATTTGCCACATCTCGAGACTTGATCCTTGGATGTAGAATTGAAGTCTTCTTCTCCAATAGAGGAAATTTCTCCCATCAAAGATTGGAAGGTTGGTCGAGAGTCTCCCTCCTAGGTAGTCACCCATCTTCTCCTACTTGTTGAAGTATGCTTGGAGAAGACCCGCTCTGATACCAATTGTTGGATCCTAGATGGGTGATTAGATGCTCTAAAGGGGGGTGAATAGAACTGAAAGCACTTAAACAAAACTTATTAAACCTTCAAAATATATGACAAGATAAGGTTGCTAAATAGGCAATTCGAGTGCAACTAAATCATGCATAGCAAGGATAAGAGAGATTGAACATGCACCAATTAGACAAGCTATTTAGAGTGGTTCCACACTTCAAACTAGAAGTGTGTCAGTCCACTTGCCTAGAGAGGTCAACCTCTAGGACTTCCAAACTATTGCATTCTTATATTCAGTTATAAGGCATACAATGCATGACCAAACAAAAGACTTACCCATCCAATACAAAGAGTCTTTAACCTTACCAAGGACTTACCCACTTTGCAAGAGTCTTCGGCCTTCTCCAAGGACTTACCCACTCTTGCATAAGTCTTCGGCCTTGCAGGGATTACCCACTCTTTCTTGGATCTTCAGCTTTTGACTTCACCTTCACTCGGAGAAGCTTCTTTCACCAAGGTCTTACCCACTTGAGCTTGAGTCTTCTGCCTTCTCCAAGGGCTTACCCACTCTAGCTCCAAGCCTTCAGCCTTGATCTTCACCAAGGGACTCCTTCCCTTGTTCTTCTTCACCTCTCTTGGACAAGACAGAGAACCTTCATCTTCATGATTGCAAATGAGAGATGGGGAGGTGGTGGAAATGAGAGCCTCACAAGATATACAAGTAGAACTAGCTCTCTTACAAATCTCCTACTCACTCTAATGGATGTAGCAAGTGATTAAGCTTAGAGAGAGAGAGGAGGCTGTAGGAAGCACTCAACTATAGAATAGGAACCTCATAAAGAGTTTGCAATGAATTCTCAACCTTGGAAGGAAGCCCAAGGGGTCCTATTTATAGCTGGGGATTCCTCTTAGCCTTTGGGAACACTTATGAACGAAAACTAGCCATTTTGTTGCTTGCAACAGATTTATTTTCTCTTGTTGCAACTCCACAACGGCTAGAAACACTTTTCTGAACTTTTACGTACAGTGCAATCGGTCAAGTTTTAATGGGTGTAACTCGACCGATCAAGTAGGAGGCAAACCGATGTTCAAAGGATCGGTCGAGTTTGTCCTGAGGAAACTCGACCGACCATTTCAAATGGAAATGGCCTACTACCCAATCGGTCGAGTTCTGTGAGTGCACAACTCGACCGACGCAATCTTCAGAAAATCGACCAAGGTTGATCGGTCGAGTTTCATGGTGGGAAACTCGACCGACCAAGTTCCTGTAATTGATTTTCAAATATGCATCTAAAGTGCTCTAATATTCGATCTAAGTGCTCCTGATATTTTTCTAAGCTTAATTACAAGTCATACAATCATTACAAGTGATTTACAACATGATTCTAAAGGATATACATCATATTACAAAAATGTGCACTTGTATGACTTTGACTTGTCTTTTCTCCAATTTGATATGCGCAAGTTAGGGCAATTGGAGTGTGTCTATACCTAATCTGAAATCACTCAAGTAGAAGCATTAGACACCAATATGTGGAATGGTTAGTCATCATCAAAACATGGGTTTAGTCAATTTAGACGTGAGTCAATATTGACCTAATTGACCTTGAGTCAACAGTCTGGTCATCATGACCCTCAACGGTTGTGCCATATATGTGGTACAATAGCAATGACAATTGAAAGTGTGGAAAATAAGGCGGAAGGGTAATGAAATATTTCTTATTGATAGATGGCACGCTCCTTTCTCAAATATAGGAAGGAGGCAAGTATAAGGAAGCAAAACTTAACCTTAATGGGCCAAGACAATTGGGCCATATAGCATAATAAACTAGATAACAATAATTCTAACACTCCCCCTCAAGCTTGAGTATGGATGAAACACATATCCATCTTGGACTTACAAGACTTAATTAGACAATATGACAAATAGAAAGTAAAAATGTCACTTTCCATACAATATTTTCACTTCGTCTTAAACATGGTTCTCCAAAAAATGAATTGATGACTACTTTGAAATTATGTTTTACAGGCTGGAAATACTTGAGCTTCGGAAAAGATCTTCTGAAGTGCATATGTAATGAAGAACATCACCATTAATCCGGAGCAGACGATGAAAACACCATACGCCATATTCACTAGAGAGGAATGTGTGATTGGAATAAGCGCAATCAACACATCCAACAATGTAACAATAAAGGTATCTTCAAACACATATATGATGAGGTGATGACAACTATAAAGTGGATCCATTTAGAGTGTGAATCTCGGGGGCTTGACGGAAATGAAAGACACCATCGAGGAAGCCAAAGTAGATCACTAGAGGGACCACCTTGGTACTTGAAAAAATGAAGATGCAACGTCAAGAAGACGTGAATAAAATAGCTCGAAGAAGATAAAATATGGACGAATCATTAAACTTAGAGGTGTAGTTTTTTTATGAGATGCAGTAAGATCGTCATAAACTAGAACTAAAGGGAACAAGAGGTTGGCATCAAAGTGTGTCAATGATATAACTGAGATCTTTTAACTTGCATGAAAGTGGTGGCCAACTAGAAGAAGCACAAATAGCCAATCCACATGCATATTGTGGAACTAACACGAAGACCCACAGTGTCATTGGGAAAAAGATACACCAATGATGCATTGCAAGCACGATACTTAGTGGGGATGAAGCGCCACAGATACATCAGAGGATAGATGAATAACAAGAAGCTCTATGGAGATCTAGAGTAGCCTGGACTGATACATATCGTCTCTTTCTTTTCATACTCCCTCTTGATACATTCTCTCTCTCATCTATTCCCCCCTACACCAATTATGAAGTGAATGAGTAGTTGGTGTGGAAAAGAAACAATGCTCCCTTGCATGTGGAAATCGATGCACGCATGAGGGGTGGTAGGGGAGAATAAAATTGTCAAAGGAGATGAAGAAGAAAAAAGCATGGTGCCCCCTCTTTTTTGGTGCTTTATAAACTAGTATGGGGTTTTTTATGTCCAATATGCAGAAATAACCAATACGAGCCAATGTGCTACATGACCCGATTAGAAATGGATCATCTAGCAACCCAAAAATGCACATTTGTCCATCTCTTAAGACGACAAATGTAGGGGGTGTGGGGTCGAACCCCCGCGGTATGGATCAAGTCAAAAGTCAGATCCAATTAAGATCCAACTAGCAATATATGCGATTTTGATTAGGGTCGGGGGGCAAGGACAACAGTCCTTAAAGTATTACATCGGGGCGTCTTCTTGTATGTGAAGTCGGGTGAGTGCAAACCTCGTGACGATCAAGATGTTTGTGACTTTCAGCCCTTGAAGGGATTCCTTCTTCGATCATATGACCACACGTGCGGTGACAATCCCAACACCTCGAGGAGCGGGAACCATCAGCTTGATGACAAAACCTCACTTGTTGGTGACCTTGACGGGAACCGTGTGTGGCTTAGCGAAGAGTGTCACTGCCTCGTTGCAAACCGTCCCTCCACAAGTTGTTGCGGCCACATGTAATGGTGCTCGTCAGGACACTGCTCCATAACAGCAGGCTTCAATTAAATAAAGGTAGCAGCGTGTGCTCTACTACAAAGTCGTCATTGTCTGAGACGAGGACAATGTGATCCTACAAACAATTTGTGGGATTGTTTCACATTTACTGGAAATTGGGCTCAAAGACGCAGATGCCAAGTCAGACATGTGTTGTGTTATGATTCGATGATGCCATGGATCAAGGATGGTGTGGAATTGGGGCAGGAGGTGGAGTTGAGGGCAAGAGAATGATCTGAGGTATGAGGTTACCAGATTTGTCAATGTATAGGTTGGAGACGGGGAGGATGGGGGAAATGAAGACTAGATAGATAGACTTGGGAGATAGTGGTCTTTATAGAGAACACTAGCAGAAGGATAAAAAAGATTTCATTTTTATGAAAAAAGAAGAAAGGAGACGACCATGCGAGGGGGGAAATGCCTAACAAGAAGCCAAGCCAAGAGGAGAAGATAGTCATCCACAGGTAGAGGCAATGTTCAAAATTTCGACGAAATTGTCGAAATTCAACGAAATTGTCGGAATTTCGGTGAAATTTCTATTTCTGTGGCAATCGGACATTGAAATTGACCGACAAAATTCTCAAAACAGGCTGATCGTCGATTTTTTTCTATGTTTTCATATACTATGTACTACCTAAAGCATATTTTATTGCACAGTTTTGTGTTTTTAAGTCTAGATATTGTGCTTGCAAACTATAGTGACTTAATTCATTGATTTCACCATTGAAAATTAACATAAAAAATGTCCATCGAAACAATTCAGGATCATTCACTAAAAAATGATGAGACCTCATCCCCTACATATCCAATATGAAATATTATTACATATTTGAGTAGATCTACACTAGTAGATCATTCTGGTAAAATTTCATAAATTTATTTATTTAATTTGTTGTCAAAATGGCAGGAACACATTTTTTGAAATTTCTGTCAAAATTTATGTTTATGTGGCCACCGAAACGACATCGAAATCGGACATTTTCTTCCTTGGGTAGAGGCTCTCTTTTTCTCCCTATGGTTAAGATCAATGCTTTGATACCATGTGGAAAATAAGATAGAAGGCTAATAAGATATTTCTTATTGATAAATGGCACACTTTCTTACAAGGAAGAAAATGTTCGATTTCGATGTCGTTTCGGTGGCCACAGAAACAGATATTTCGACAAATTTCGGCAAAAATTTCGATAAATGTGTTCCAGCCGTTTCGATGGCAAAATAAATGAATTAATTTATGAAATTCTACCAGAATGATCTACTAGTGTAGATCTCAAATATGTAATAATATTTCATATCGGATATGTGGGGGTGGGGTCTCGTCATTTTTTAGTGAATGACCCTGAACTGTTTCGATGGGCATTTTGATGGGGATTTTTGATGTCAATTTTCAATGGCAAAATCAATGAACTAAGTCATTATAGTTTGCAAGCACAATATATAGACTTAAAGACACAAAACAGTGCAAAAAAATATGCTCTAGGTAGTTCATAGTATATGAAAAAGTAGAAAAAAAATCGATGATCTGCATGTTTCGAGGTCATTTTTTAGTGAATGACCTTGAACTGTTTCGATGGGCATTTTGATGGGGATTTTTGATGTCAATTTTCAATGGCAAAATCAATGAACTAAATCATTATAGTTTGCAAGCACAATATATAGACTTAAAGACACAAAATTGTGCAAAAAAATATGCTCTAGGTAGTTCATAGTATATGAAAAACTAGAAAAAAAATCGATGATCTGCATGTTTCGAGAGTTTCGTCAGTCAATTTCGATGTCTGATTGCCACAGAAATAGAAATTTTGCCAAAAATTCCGACAATTTCGTCAAAATTTTGAACATTGCTCTCTTATATATAGGAAAGGAGGCAAGTACAAGAAAGTGTAGCTTAACTCTAATGGGCCAAGACAATTGAGCCCATACAACATGATAGATTGAATAACAATAATTCTAATAGAAAGCAAGGTTTAACGTGTAAGACATCACAAATCCAAAAAGATTGTCGTTGTTCGGATTGTTCTTTACAACTCGAGAATATGAAGTTGGAATTGCTAGGAATAGCGGATTAGGCATGCCAAACATATATGTACCCAAGCCATGTACACCACAACCATCACACCTTGGGAATAGGTTTACCCTGAAGCAGTGAAATGAAAAATGGGCTGAGCGGCCGATTAAACGGACGATTAATCGGCCAGACACCCGGCCCGTTCGATTTTTGCTAAAATCGCCGATTAACTTTTTTTGTAATTAATCGGCCGTTTTTCCCATTTTTTTCCCGTTTTTTCCATTTTTTGCCCGTTTTCCCCCCTTTTTGGCCGTTTTTTGGCTATTTTTTGTAAATTTTGTTTGCACCTGTAACTTTATATAAACTATATGGCCCCAAGTATTGCTGACTATAATATATTAAACTTAAATATCCTATGATAAGCCTAGTCTAATAGAATGCATACTTGTATGCAAGTTGGGATAATAGGGTACTGTTGTAAAGTGTAATTTATACAAGTAAAATATATGTAATGTAACAATTATTTAATTTTAGAATGCATACTTTAGTTAATTGTACTACTGTAATGTATGACTAATTGATGATATGCACATATAACAATAAGTTAGAAAGGTATCCAATAATGAGTCTATTGTTTACTGTATGCAAGTTGGGATAATAGGGTACTGTTGTAAAGTGTAATTTATACAAGTAAAATATATGTAACTATTATCTAATTTTAGAATGCATACTTTAGTTAATTGTACTGCTGTAATGTATGACTAATTGATGATATGCACATATAACAATAAGTTAGAAAGGTATCCAATAATGAGTCTATTGTTTACTGCTTAACTATGTAAACATGTGATGCAAAAATATTTCTGAATCATGTATGTGGGGTATTTTATCTATGTCAAATCTATTATTTATTATATTATGGCTATAATTATTGTCTTATAGCTATCTTATAAACTAATTGGGTGTTTTTACTGTTGGGTAGAGTCTTTAGAATCTTTAGATATATATAAAATTTTCAAAGAGTATTAGTATTTATATACATATATATGTAATTTTGTATAAAATTATATAGGAAATTAAAACCCGTTTTTTAAAAAATCGGCCGCTTACCGCTTAACCAGTTACAAGGTGTTGTCCGCACGGTTACCGCTTAACATTTTTTAAAACATTGCCCTGAAGCATCGGGCCAAGAAGCAAGCATTACATATTTGTATTAAGCATCATAATCATATACAATCAAATGTGATAGGCAAAAGCTAACCATGGTCGCTAGCATTGCTTTAGAAGGAAGTGATCTATGGAAATATTACAACTAAGCACCTCAAATATGAAAGAATTGACGGCTAGAATAGGTACAACAAGGCTTTAAATATTTTGAGGTATAACAAAGAATTTTTGTCATGTGGAGACTAGGAACAACCCTTTACATATATGGGTGGCAGTATACACAAAAATGAAATTGTTGGCGCAAACTATGTACTTGTTAAAAAAATCATAGTTTTGAAACCCGACACGACCCGTCCAGTTGAACCGATTGAACCTCCACCCGACAATTTTAGCGGGTCGGGTGGGGCTCAAACCCATTTTTGGCGAATCTCGGAGTTGACCCATTGACCCGGTCGGTTCAACCGCCGACCCAATGACCCGCCCCTCGGGTCAAAGACCTGGTCGGGTCTGATTGGTTGTATTTTTCCTAACCTAACTGGCCATTTGACTAATTTTAATGTCTTTTCATGCAACCCCAATTATTCCAAACATTTATTTATTCACTTATTAAATATTTATCACTTGTTTTAAATATTGCAAGACCATTTATTTGCTTCTTTATGAATAATACTTGGTTTTGTATGTTTGATGTTTCTTAATTCGTCATCTCATAGTTCCATACAGTAGATTATTTACACATACATACACACTTATATAGTTATATATATGGACATACATATTATTCTAACATACATGATATACATGTATCATGTATGTATATAGTAATATTATATATGTGTCATGTTGATGCTACCGGGTCAACTTGGTCGACCCGACGGTTGAACTAGAGACTCGTGACCCAGAAGCTTTGTCAGGTCGACCTCCGGGTCGGGTCTAAAATCCTTGAAAAAAACTATAAATTCACACACCCTCATGTTCGGATCACTATTCAATGACGCCCTTCAGGGCAAATCAATCTTTTCAAAATTGGAAGGAAAGTCAAACGTTGTCCACCCAAATCTGTTCAAGTTGAGGTTGACTAGGTGGTTGAATCTGGCGATATCATGGTCCAAAATTTCAGTTGGAATCTCGAAATTTCGGTTCGACGGCTATCAGACATAGAAATGCACACGTCCAGGAATAGGTAGGTAAAATTTTGAAATTTCGATAGAAATTTCGCAAAGGGGGTCAAAATTTTGACAAAATACAACAATTTCGTTGAAAAAGGCTAGTTTGGGCATGCATTTCGCGAAACACAACCGAAATGGGTTCACAATTTTGAAAATCAACGGCTCAAAGCCTGCTGCTGCACATGGACGGTTACATAATTACTTCTTTGGTGATTTTATTGCATTTTGTTGCTCTTGAAGGCTTTGTTCTTTGGATCTAAGGTAAGCTTGCTCTCTCTCTCCTTCCCATCTACATCTATTTCTTTTACTTTTACCCCATCTTGATCAAAAGATTACTCTGAATTACAAGTTGCAAGTGATAGACTACAAGTTAAACTTGATGATTTATGAAATTATGCTATAAATTACATATAACTACAATCATTTTACAAATCTGACCTGATATATATAGTATTTCTCAAGATAATGGATAAAACATGATTATTAACATGATAACCTATAAATTAATTCCTTCATTATGTTATTGAAAATGTCATCGAAATCCCCTTTGAAATAGTTTTCAATCTTTTCACACGTGTAGGACCTCCCCCACTGAGATCAATATACGATTTTATTGCATAAAAGGTTGTATTTATGTATGTAGATCATCCTGGTAAATTTCATGACTTAATTCCTTTATTTGGTCGTCGAAATCTTGTGTGGAAATATTGTGTCAAAATAAGCGTAAATGTCAAAACTTCCATCGAAATTTCTATAAATTTTAGTTTCTGAGTCATTGGAAACGGCGTCGAAATTGAAATTTTAAACCGTGGGTGATATGGACACGACATCATCACAATTAAGAGCCAAAAAATTGAACCGGTCTGCCAATGAAGAATCAGACATCAATCAGAGTATGCATGTGTTTTTACATGATATTTATGGGATTAAGAGAGATTCTCCCCCACACAACCTGTAGCGGAGGCCAGACACCCGGGAATTAAATCAAGAAATGCTTGTTTAATAGTTTGAACCCAGGTCTCTTCATTGGGAAATACATGAATTCACCAACTGCGCTATCCCTCCCCTCGTCGGCATGCACATGTGAATATAAACATGTATAGTCATACACAAACATATAGAAGCAAACATGGAGATATGTGTATGTCAATACATATACATGTATGTATACCCTTATACATATTCTATAACTTTCAAGTTTGTAGTAATGATCTATGAGATATGCAACATATCTAAAATGTTGAACCTGGAATGAGTTCATATGAATGGCAAACGCCCACTTCCTTTAAGAAGTTCATATACACTAGGTATATGGTCTATAAATAGAGATCATACCCATGGAAAAAAGGCACGCCTTGAGGCGAGATGGCCCCCATTGCACCTCAGGACATGCGAGACACTATATCCTAGTGAGAGGTGTGCGCCTCATTTTAGTGAGGTGTGAAAAAGGCGTTGAGGCATTTCTAAGGCGTAAGCCTCAGCTCAGACCTTAATCTAAGCCTCATATACACGTGTATAATCTATATATGTGCGTATATATACATGTATATGTATATAAACATGTATATTTGTGTTCCTATATGTGTATTTGTGTATGTAACTATGTATGTATATGTATATGTATATGTATATGTATATGTATATGTATATGTATATGTATATGTATATGTATATGTATATGTATATGTATGTATATGCAGGTAACGACACACATCGTATACATTTACATATATATATTTGTGCATGTCTATGTGTATATGTATATAATTGTGTGTATGTAAATATTAACATGTATATATGTCAATGTGTATTTATTTGTATAATGCATACAACGTCGTTGTATGTAATGTGTATGTATGTGTTTGTCAATATATACATGTATATGCATCTATATGTGCAATTGCATACGATTTGGAATAATGTGTGTACTTGTATGTGTATATGTATATCATCATCATTATCATTATCTAAGCCTCAGTCGCAACTATGTTGGGGTCGGCTACATGGATCCTTAGTTTCCATTCAGCTTTATCATGGGTCATATTCTGATCGACATGTAGAGATTCAAAATCTCTCTTTATAAGCTCATCCCATGTTAAATTAGGCCTTCCTCTTCTTCTATTAATTATAATTGACTCAATATCATTGCTTCGTGTAGGCGCATTTGTCGGTCTACATTGCGCATGTCCATACCATTTGAGTTGACCCTCGTCCAACTTGTCCTCAATGCTCACCACCCCCACTTTATGTGTATGTATATAAATATGGATATTGAGAGTAAAGTGATTTTCTATTAAGTGAGTAAAACTAAGTATAGTGCATTCTCTTTTATAGGACAGGAGAATAAAATAGTAAACCCGGTTAAGCAATATGGGATAAATAACACAAGTAATATGTAGAGTAGAGCATAAGTGAATAGTAAATATATGCATATCTCCTTTTTGATGATCCTAATTTTAGGAGTTTGATATTGGATATAGTATTTGAATAAGTACCTTGAGTAATATGAATTATTGACTGACATTGGGGTATCATGTGGTCAATTGATGAACTCTAAGGTGTTTTGAACCACAAAGGTATTCATGGACTAGTTTAACCAAGATTCAATGATTATAGAAATTGATTTGAGGTTTCTGCACCTATTCCTAAGGCTATTTTTTAAAAGATTTCATTTACATGATCAAATAATAGAGTTTTAGTCTCAAGCTTTTATGGATGAGAAAATATACAGTGTAAGGGACTCCAAGATGATCGGTGATTTTCATAAAGAGATGTACTTATGTGAAATTGAATACATTCAATGATACCTACATTGTCGAACTTTGTTCTTATTAATTAAGGACCTAAGTTGTGATAAATTTGGTGTCACGCTGGCTTATTATCCTTTGCTTGGGTGTAGCCCAAATCCAGGAAACATGGCCCAATCTTGAGTGTCCCCTATGCTAATAGGAGAAATGAGACTTTATCCCCCACACCTCCATTTTCTATGGAGGAGGCAACACCGATCGCCACATATTTCACATTGGTTGTTGTTCACAGTACTCTCCAGATCCAAAAAGTGAGGGGCAGTTCATTGACTCCTAGCTTGAGATAATGGAAGTCATGTGAGGGTTAACAACCTCGACCTCTTCCTCCCTTCTATTTCTCCTACCCCCCCTCACCTTCAACCGGTGTCAGAAAGGATCATACGAAGTGCTTGAGGCTATCTTGGATGAATATGGAGTCTGGTTCTAGGAGTAATGTATAGCTTCTTCAACATGAGTAAAGCCCTACTTCAACTTTGTGAAGATCTGCATAATCTGTAGGGGCCTTCTTCACGACATTCTGGACCATAGAGTTGGTGTGCGAAGGATGTATGGTGGACTTGTATCCTTAGAGTCCAGGAAGGAGCCACCGAGATCATTCCTTCCCTCCTTGTCATCTACAACTGCAGATCCTCTGGGTCTCTCACCGCCGAGGGATCGAGGGAGATTCATATCTCAGAGCTTTCTGACAAGATCGCCTCTGCCAACAAGAAAGAGGAGCAAGGGTCGGGTCTACTGCAACATCACTCCAGCACCAGCCATCACAGCAGAGGCCTCACGAGGCAGGGTGGCAGAGCTTTGAAGTTGTGCTCATCCATGTTCCTCTCAACAGAGCCTGAGAAGTCTAGGCGGCGCCGATACAGAAGAATAGGTGGCAGCGTTGTTGCTGGCGGTGTACGATTGCTTTCCGGAGCTCGTAGCAGCGACGGCGGGTCTGAGCAGGAGCACGGACTCTTGCAGACATAGGGTGGCACCGAGAATAGATGCAGCACCCAGGCAGTTGCCCTCGGCGTGAAGCAGAGGCTGAAGAGGAGGAGATGGGTGCCTATTACTCACCGAAACAGAGCGGCGACGGCCCTCATTCCCTCCCAGAATGGAGCCTCCTCAAGCGGACGCTAGGCGGAGAACCTAATCGTGCAGATCGCAAGAAGAGAAGAAGAAGTGAACCCGGTTCCAGGTGGACAGACTGACCGGTTCAGGAATAAAGCAGCACCCTTGCCTGTCACATGGCACTACTCGATTGGCCCAAAAAGGTATAATCCCCAAAAATGCTCAGATCTTACAAAATTCATAGTAAATACATCCCTTGTCAGAAAATTACAAATAATATACCAAAATGTTTAGAAAAATGTGTAGAATAATATGAAAGCATAATATCAGCCTTTTTTTGCAATAATAATAGTGATATCATGTAAGATGTGAAATGCTCATATGATGGGCAATAAATATCAAACAATACTCTAAAATTATGATAACATGTCAGTAAGTCTATATTCATGTTTATAATTCATATGATGCCAGTTATGGTCATGTTGATGTATGAAATCATGTAATTTGCTGCATATGGTTAATTAGGGCTAATAACCCTAAAGAAAATGTAATAAATACATGCATGCTCAATAAATGATGAAATTTATAGAGTAAGCTCATATCTGTATTTGGAAACTCATATTTAGTTATGAGATCATGATGATGCATAGAACGCATGTTATATGAAGAGCACCCTTAATACATGTGATGTAACTCTAATATGGTTAATGAAAGTGACATAATGTTAAATATGTCCACATAATAATGTGACACATGAGTATATCCAGTTGATGAACTGTAATATGGAAAATGACATCAGTAAGATAAATATAAGGTAAGAATACAAGTAATCATGAGAATTACATAATGATCTAAGTAAACCCTAAAATGAACACGACTAGGGTTAAAATGATCAGAATCTGATGCTAGTATATGATTTTGTTATTAACCAGGTGATGACCAGATATCTAGATGAGCAAGAATGATTAGAAATCTCTGAACTCAGGTATGTGGGTTTTATTAAGTATAAGACTAGTTTTCATGAATGCATAATGATATGATGTACTTTGAATGCTTGTGTTTGCATATAAATTCTTGGATGTGTATTAGTAGTATATGCTCCGCAAAACATTAAAGAACATAAAAAAAGAATATAGATGGTTGTAGCTACTGAGTGGATATATGCTCTCTCTCCCTCTCTCAATTCTCTCTCTCCTCCTCTAAATATAAGGTCGGCACTCGGTCCCCATAGCCCAAGGGGCAAGGAAAAATGAAGTGCGACATCTCTCTCTCTATCCCCTCTAAATATAAGGTCGACACTCGGTCCCCATAGCCCAAGGGGTGGGGAAAAATGAAGTGTGAAACCACTTTTTTAATACAAACACATCAAAAGGCATCTAAAAATATGTGTTTACCTGATTATCACTTTAAACAATGTTTTCTTTTAATCTGTCTTTCTCAAGATTATTTCAATTATGCAAGCATATTAGTATGTATCTTTCTACCCACGTGCACAACACCTTGTGTGTTGATTCATTGTTTCATGTATGTTTTAGGTTCAGAGATAGTGTGGGATAAAAGATGTGAAGTGAGCACTGTTCAGGTTGTACCTATTGTGTAGATCCTAGTTTAGCATACATGTTTTGAGACTGTAGAATTTCCATTCAATATGTAATTGTAAATCGTGTTGTAATAACTCACTTGGTAATATATACATGTTGAATGTTGAGAAATTTTTATGGTGTATGTTATGGTTTAATGTTCATGTATGCGTATTATGCTTCCGCATCGCTCTCTGATATGATTGGATAATGTTCTCGGATTCTGACATCTCATTCCCAATTGGGTTTGGAGAAATCAAAATCCGGGGATGTCACATCTTTACTCCCTCTCAAGCTGGAGCATAGATGTCAAACATGCCCAACTTGTCCACTAGAGTCTTGAATTGAGCTTTAGATAGAAGTTTGGTGAAGATGTTTGTCACTTGTTTGTCAATACTAAGATATGGGGTACAGATGCGGCTCGAAAGAACATATTCCCGGACAAAGTGACAATCTACCTCAATATGCTTTGTGCGCTCATGAAAGGTAGGGTTGCTCACAATAAAAATAGAGGCTTTGTTATCATAGAACATAGGGATAGGACTAGTATCAGATATATGATAAGTGTCGCTTTGCAATATCAATCACTAAGATGGTTAATCCTAGAGTTTAAACCTTTTTTACTTCTGGTTTTAAGGGTAGTATAGAAGGGTCGATCCCACAGGACAACTTTTTAGAGATTGTTCTTAGAACCCAAAGTTTAAAGAACTTATTATTTGTTTTCGGTATTTTTTTTAGATTGAAACAGAAAGTAAAAGTCAAGTTGGGGGTTTGATTGATTACACTAATGCAAGAAAGAAAATGCACTTAACAAGAATAAAAAATTGCACAAGGAAAAATTAAGATGATTGTTAACACAAGCAAAACTATATGAATGAAAGACTAGGAATTAAAGAAAACAAAGTATGTGGTGATTAAATCAAAGTGAGAGAATCGAGGCTCGTAGGGGTTTCACCACCTTATCCTAGGCGATAACAACTAATTCTAAAACGACGATTCGATGAAGGTTTGTGAATTTAAAAACTCACAAGAGATAAACTCCACATGAGCCCATTGGTATTGGTGCTCATACTTCCTAGTTTATCAACCTAAAAGAGGAAAATCCATAGTCATATCAAAATGTCTATGTAATCGATTTTATTGTTCTAAATCCGGATTTCCATGGTCATTTCCATCCGGATTAACGTGGGATCCGAAGATCAACCGTTAACTTAAAATCGATTACCATCTAATCGTTTAAGAAGAAGTCGTTAAAACCATGGCTAAGGGGTTATTCCCCTTGCCTAGATAGAAAACTACTCACTCATGGAGAGGGGGGAGATGGAGGAAGAAAGTACTGAAGCCATAGTCTAGCCCAAAATCAGGAGGTTAATCCTTATGCTAAAGACAATAAAATGGCTTAGTTCTTTGTTCCTTGCTCCAGAATTAAAGAACGGAGAATATTAAGACTAAAGCAGAGTGAAGAGACAAGAGCCGAGTAAGAAAGAACAGTGCTTGAATTAAAACTACTTTATTGCATAATAAAAAGATGATTACAATAATTATTGCTTCAGAATCCCAATACAATAGAAATCCAAGATGCCTTGAGGAGGAGGAAGTGCCCCTCCTTTTATAGGAGGAGGCATTTTTACAATTAGGTTAAGGTCTTTTGAGGTTGGCGGTTGGGATTTTGGGTTGTCTGCGCGCCGCCAACCGACCGGTTCAGCAACGAACCGATCGGCTGGAAGGTTCTCGAGTGCGGCAGCCAATCGATCGGCTGCCAACCCTAATTAGGGTGGCGGCGCAGTCCAACCCGCTCGGTGTTGTTTCTTCTCATCAATAGGGCACCAACCGAGTGTTTGGTTTACGAATCGGGCGATCTCGGCCAGTCGTCTGATGAGAGCAATGATCGACGCTTGAAAGTAAATCGAGTGTTTCACTTGGTCAGACGATCGGGTCGATAAGGTGAGACGATCGGTTGAAAATACCAGTCAATCGGCTCAGGTCCTGAAACTACAATAAAATGCACATGTTTATCAAATTTGTGATAAAAAATGAGAAAATATCAATTTTTGCAATTTCAAGAGATGAATGGAGTATTTCTATGCGACAAGCTTAATAATTCATAGAAAAGATGTGCTGAAATAGCACACATCAAAATACCGCAGACTTAAAGTTTTGCTTGTCCTCAAGCAATTGAAAAATCAAAATGATTCAAAAATTTTGGAATAACAAGTTCATCTTCCCTAGATTAGCAATTCTTCTATCCTTTTCATGGCCAAGCGACCCATCTCCTAGAACCACAAATTGCAAGCACTATGTTTCTCAAGAAAACATTTTTCCTAACTTAATTTTTTTAAACCTATACTTTGTAAAGACAGTCTTGATCTAACTTGCGCTTCGGCATTCATCATTCATTTTTTTATTGGGTTGATTGTTGCACGGGAATAGAGAATTTGAGGTGTGACGGAAAAATCCCTCCTCTATTCGACTTGGGATATAATTTTTTTCATGGACTTGTAATTACATTGACCACAATTTTTTGTGTGTGCTCTTTTTGGCATCTTTTGATGGTACGCCCCTTTGTGGGGTATGGAAGAAGGGCATGCCACCCCAGACTTAGGGTTTGGCGTGCGATTTATTTTCCCCGTGCAACAAAAAAACTTTTTTTTAGTTGTCGTTGCATAAGATAGAAGAGACATGTAGCTACATTATATAAGAGTAAAAAAAAATAAGTTAATGTAATGCTAAAATTAAGAAAATCTGCATTTGATTCTATTTGATACTCTAAGGCTTGCCACCGTTTCCAAAAATTGCTATCATGATCATAGGGAACTTGATATTGCAAAGTTTTTTGAAATAAATTTGATAATGCAATTGATTTTTGAAGATAAAGTACAACATTCAGCCGACTAGATAAATGCCTTATGTTTGAAAGTAAACAACGCAAACAAATAAAAATGCAGAAGGAAATGTTGAAAAAAGAAGATAAAGGGTGGATCACGTACCACCCACCCCCACCCCGGACTTAGAAATTTGCTCGACCTGAGCAAACTCTAAGAGCGAGATGGAGGGAAGAGTCACTGTGGTGGAGGGTGCTGCTGGTGGGAGGAGTAGTAGTTTGCCCAATAAGGAGAATCATGGCGCGGATAACTTTGTTGTGCTCCATACTCGTCATAAGCTGGTCGACTAGGGGCATAGTGACCACAGTCCACATGCCAAGACTCCTGCGAATGCTGCATCAGGTACATGTGATTGAGCTGGTGGCCCTGTCTCTACTGCTCTTGCTGAATCTCATCCAGCTGAGTCTGGATCTCGTAGAAGCCGTAAGGACCAGAGTCGTCATCTGGTCGCCACCTGGTGTGACGTATGGAAGGTGGCGGTGGCGGTCCAGTGTCGTCGTTGTGTGCCTCTAAAGAGAGGCTCCTCCTGTGAAGCTGTGGCTCGGGGAAGGTGTCTGGATCTAGATGCTCCAGGTAGAATCTCTGGATATGGCCTGCTAAATCAGTCAACTCAAAGACGTAGTTTGCTGCTGCAAACCGCGAATGTAACGGGAGCTGGAGGACCACCTGAGTGTCTTTGAACAAAAGGCAATAAATGCCCTCAGTGCCCAAATGGATAAACCTACTATTCTTCAAATAGTGAGTGTTGATGAGGTGATTTTTGAGCTCAAGCGGAGGAAAGGCGATGTGGGTGTAGCCCAAAAAGATGGCAAGTTGGATAACATAGTGGCCAATGCGAAAAGAAGAGGAAGGGCTCGACTAGCTTGGGTACCAAAATGCTCAATGATAGCATTGCCCCAGTTAAAAGGTTCTTCATGTAAAAGACACCAAAGAGCATAAAGTTCTACTTGAGTAATTGCGCCCTGAGTACCTTCCCGACTGAAAATGGTGCAAGCAAAATACGGCAAAGGTAACGGACCACCGGGTTGTGAATGCAGGAGGCCTTGGGCCCACTAGGAAGACGGGGAAGAAGCCCAGTGATCTCTACCGAAAACTTATCTCTGTCATAATGGTCTGGGTAGGAGTCATGAGACCGCGCCATACATTGGTCTAGCAAATAGTCATCCCTGCCGTCGAGGATGAAAGAAGTGATTTGCTTGGCGGATGATTCCAGATTTTCCCCAAAAAGCTGGTATTTACAACTCGAGTTTCCGAAAGAATAGTGTAACCTGCGGAAAGTGCTCAAAAACTCGAGGGTAAGATCACAGTAGACGGAGGTGACATGGTAGGTAAAGACAAGGATGTGGTTTCTACGGAGGATATCGTCGACGGCGTCGCGGATGCCCAAAGCATCAAGGGTTGTGCCGCACACCCAACGAGGCAAAGAAACACCAATTGTGAACATATCCTCATAACGCTGGTGGTGTTCAGCGCTAGTGAACTAGTCGTAGCTACCCGGAATAGGTGCTATACGGGGTGAACGGGGGGTGGTCGAATCTGGATCATTGGTTGTCTTCTGAGTTCCCTCCATCTCGCGAAGAAGCTCATCCGCCTCTTCGATGTCCCGAAGCATCTCCTCGACTAACTCGGGAGAAGACTCACCAGTGGGAGAGGGCGTGCAGAAATGGATTCCGGGATGAGAACTAGAACGGCAAGGAGGATCCCTAGAAGAGGATGCAGGGGCCTTGCCTTTGCCCTTGCGAAAGCGGCTGAACATCACTGCTGCAGAGAGAAAACGATTGTCTGGAGAAGCCGACCGATCGTCTGGAGAGCCAACTGATCATCTGGTATCTGAAACGGGCGTTTCGGCGTCTGAGACAGGCGACTGGAGACACCAACGGTTGGGAGAGTCTAGATCTGAGCACTCAACCGATCTGGCTGACGGCCGTCTTGTTGAGAAGCTGGGATGGTGGTGACGCAGGCTTCCGTCCGTCGTCTGGAGATCAAGACGGGCGGCGTCCAAACCATGCGGTCGGCTGAGGCGACCTGAGCAGGAGGTGGCGATGGATGCCCCGTCGGGCGTCTGTCAATCCAGACGGGCGGCAGTCGAGCCAGCCAGGTGGCGGTCGAGCCAGGTGGGCGGCTGAAGTCCAGGACAAACTAGGCGTCGACTGAACTCCAGGGCAGGCGGCGGCTGAAAGCTGATGGTGCGGAAAAGCCATACGGGCGGCAGTCTAGCCAGTCGGGCGGCGGTTGATTCAGGCGGCCGGCGGTCGAGTTTGGCGGACGGCTGAACTCTAGAGAGGTGGCGAGCTCGAGCGGAGAGGTGGCGACCTTGAGCAATCGAGTGAACAGTGGGGGGCGGCGGCTAGGGTAAGCGAGGAGATGGGAAACAGTCTTGCGTCCAGAGTGTTATATAGAACAATGGATCGACGAGCCGATCGGTTGGAAAGCAAGACGATCGGCTGGTCTGCCTCGGGCGACAACACAAAACTGTAAGGGACAGAGGCTGCATTCAAGGTTTGCGGAACGGTCAGCGGACAAGTCGAGCGTCTGGAAATCCAACCGGTCATTTTGCTTATCGAGTCGTTGCAAATTCAGTCTTGAACCGATCGTCCGGTGATGGTAACCGATCGGCTCGACAGCAGGAACAAGGATAAACAGAACGGAATAAAAAAAACAAAAAAACAAACGAGAAGGGAAGATAGTGTTTGGCTGCCTCCAAACTAGCGCCTTATTTTATGTCGTGGCTCGAAAAAGATTGGATTAATTGGAATCTGGGGGATTTGAAGGGTCAGTGAGGTTCAGATCATGCAAGGGTGGAAATTTGGTTGAGTCTGAAGCGACAACATCTTCAGTGGTGATATATCTTTTAAGACGGTGTCCGTTGACCTTAAAATCACCCAGAACTTTATCCCATAGGAGAAAGGCACCATGTGGGTAAGCACACTTTACAATGTAGGGGCCATACCACCTCGACTTGAGTTTTCCAGAAAAAAGTCATAATCTTGAATTAAAAACTAAAACTTGATCCCCTTCTCTAATATCCTTGTGCTTAATATGACCATCATGCCACATTTTGGTGCGGTCTTTGTAGATTCTTGTGTTTTCGTAGGCACTCATCCTAAGTTCATCAAGCTCATTTATTTGGAGAAAACATTTCTCTCCAGCCATGGAAAGGTCAAAATTCAAAGTTTTGATAGCCCAGCTTGCTTTGTGCTCTAGTTCTATTGGTAAGTGACATGACTTACCGTAGATCAGTCTGAAAGGGGTGGTGCCAATGGGTGTTTTATAGGCATTACGATATGCCCACAGAGCGTCATTGATTTTTAACGCCCAATCTTTCCTAGTGCGTCCAATAGTTTTTTCTAAAATTGATTTTATTTGTCTATTGGATACTTCTACCTGCCCACTGGTCTGAGGATGGTAAGGAGTGGCGACTTTGTGATAAACCCCATATTTTTTCAAAAGAGCCTCAAAACTTTTCTCCAAAAAATGGGATCCCCCGTCAGAAATGACGGTGTGAGGGACTCCAAATCTAGGAAAAATGATATCTTTAAAAAGTTTCTTAACGGGTTTAGAGTCACATGTTTTAGTGGGTATGGCTTCAACCCACTTTGATACGTAATCGAATGCGACTAAAATGTAAGCAAACCCATAAGAACAAGGAAATGGGCCCATATAGTCGATTCCCCAAACATCAAAAATCTCTAATTCCTGCCAAGAGGTGAGGGGCATTTGGTCACACTTGGAAATATTACCCGTCCTTTGACATTGGTCACATGTAAGCACATAATCATACGAGTCTTTAAAGATGGTGGGCCAAAACAATCCGCATTGTAGGACCTTTCTAGCTGTTTTTTGGGAACTCATGTGACCACCATAGGGGCCAGAGTGACATTGTTCCAAAATGGCGATGCTTTCTTCGTGGGATACACAACGACGATATAAACCATCGGCGCAAAGTCGAAACAAATAAGGTTCATCCCAATAATGATTTTTCACATCATGTAAAAACTTAGCTTTAGAGTGTCTCGTTTACTCGAGGTGCAATACACCTGCAGCTAAATAGTTTACAAAATCAACAAACCAAGGAAATTGGGAGTCTACCTTGAGCAATTGGTCATCGGGTAAAGATTCATTTATTGGATTTTCATCAATGGGGTTATAGCTAAGTCTACTGAGGTGGTCAACCACGACATTTTCAGATCCCTTTTTGTCTAGGATTTCTAGATCAAATTCCTACAATAACAAAATCCATCTTATAAGTCAAGGCTTGGCATCTTTCTTGGTCATGAGGTAGCGAATGGCTGCTTGATCAGTGTAAACAACTACCTTTGAACCAACAAGATATGAGCAAAATTTATCGAAAGAATAGACAATGGCTAGCATTTGTTTTTCAATTACAGTGTAATTTCGTTGAGCCTCATCTAAGGTCTTGGATGCATAATAAATGACATGGTGTTTTTTGTCAATTTGTTGTCCTAAAATGGCACCTACAGCAAAATCACTGGAATCACACATGATTTCAAAGGGTAAGGCCCAGTCAGGAGCACGGATGATAGGAGTGGTGGTGAGAGCCTTTTTCAAACATAGAAAGCTCTCCATGCATGCCATATCGAAATGGAAAGGCACCTCCTTTTGAAGAAGATTGGTGAGAGGTTTTGTGATTTTGGAAAAATCACGGATGAATCACCGATAGAAACCGGCATGTCCTAAGAAGGCTTGGATGTCTTTGACTGAGGTTGGGGGAGGTAGCTTGGTGATGACCTCAATCTTAGCTTGGTCAACTTCAATGCCCTGGTTGCTCACCTTATGGCCTAGAACAATACCCTCCTTGACCATGAAGTGACACTTCTCCCAATTAAGGACTAAGTGTGATTCAATACATCTATCAAGGATAAGGGAGAGGTTTTGAAGGCAGGAATCAAAACTGTCTCCATAGACAGAGAAATCATCCATGAACACAGTTTCAGTTAACCCTAAAAAAATGGCAGACATACATCTTTGAAAAGTGGCTGGTGCATTGCACAGGCCAAATGGCATTCGTCTAAAAGCATATGTACCAAAAGGGCATATGAAAGTGGTCTTTTCTTGGTCTTCGGGATGAATGGGAATCTGATAAAAACCCGAGTAGCCATCTAAATAGCAAAAGTATTGTTGATGAGCTAAACGTTCAAGAACTTGATCGAGGAAGGGAAGAGGGAAGTGGTCTTTCCTAGTTTCTTTGTTGAGTTTCTTGTAGTCAATGCACATCCTCCACCCTATGACGGTACGGGTGGGGATGAGCTCATTCTTCTCATTCCTAATAACTGTAGTCCCACCTTTTTTGGGGACGACCTGGACATGGATGACCCAAGGAGAGTCAGAGATGGGGTAGATGATTCCTGCAGTCAAAAGTTTAATTACTTCAAGACGGACAACTTCTTTCATGTTTGGGTTGAGTTTCCTTTACGGGTCTCGGGAAGGTTTACTATTTTCAATCATTGGGATTTTGTAGATGCAAATGGATTGATCTATCCCAACTAAATCCATCATTTTGTACCCTAAAGCTATTTTCCGTTTCCTAAGTTCTCTCATAAGAATGTTTTCTTGTTCAATGGTAAGGTCAGAATTGATAATGACATGGCATAATTGTTGTTCATCTAGAAAGACATATTTCAGGCCTATGGGGAGAGTCTCCATTTTCGAGGCCTTTGGCGGTTCAGGTCGTTCTTCTATGGTGGAGATCATTTTAAGGTCTTCAATCTCAGCACATGGGATTTCCTCAAAGTTGTCCAAATGAATCTTGAGTTGATTTGATGGTTCATTATCAAAATCACAATCGGTGGGGATGGTGAGAGTAGTGCGTAGGGGATCATCAACTAATTCCCATTCTTGCCTTAGTTGGGTTAATTCATCAATGCAATCAAGGAGGTAGACTTCTTCCTCAAGACTAGGTCCCCTCATGCTTTCAAACACCCTAAACTGTAGGGTTTGCTTCCCTAGCCTTAACAAAATGGTACCAGCCTCAACATCAATTAAGGCACGAGCAGTGGCTAAGAAGGGACGTCTGAAAATGAGAGGGTAGCGTAAATCTTCCTTGATATCCATGATCACAAAATCACAAGGGACGTATGCATCATTTCCAACTTTAACCGGAATGTCTTCTATGATTCCCATGGGTTTAGTTGTGGATGAGTCTGCCAGTTGGATGGTCATGGCTGTGGGTAACATGTCATTGAATCCTAGTCTTTTGCAAAGACTATATGGCATGATGGATATATTGGCTCCTAAATCTGCTAGGCCTTTTCTACAAGCATTGTCACCCAAGTAGCATCCTATTCCAAAAGAACCTGGATCCTTCTGTTTTTTAGGCATCTTACTTAGGATAATGTCTGATGTGGTCCTAGCAAGTTTAACAGTCTCATATTCTTTAGTAACATACTTCCTAGTCAAGAGAGATTTCATGTACTTGGACCAGGCGGGCATGTCTGCCAAAGCATCAAGGAAGGGAATGTCGACATGTATTTTTTTCATAGCATCCCTAAATTTCATGAAGCGGGCATCAAGTCTTGTTTGTTTGAGGTGGTCTTGATAGGGAGGTCGGGGTTTGTAAACTGGTTCTTCATCTTCCACTTGAGGGGTTTCGGGAACAAATGGTTTGGGTGTGGCTTCGGGTTCGACAACTGCCATGTCCTCATCCTCGAATTCTAGAGGTGGGTCTAAAGATTTTTCTGGAGGGGGGAGGGCATGCACTTTTCCCGAACGCATAGAGACAACCTTGAGTTGTTCAGGATGTTTGGGGTTGTTTTCAGGCTGCCCTATAAAAGTCCCAGTAGGAGGTTTTTGTTGGGCAAACAGATGGTCCAACTGTGCATCAGTTGCCTTTTGATGGGCTTGAATGGCCACGAGGGTTTTTTCTATGCTTGCCAGGCTAGGATGACTTGGGGGAGGAGGAGGGGGGCATTTTGAGGTGGCTGGGGAGGTTGAGGTTGGTTTAGATTTTGGGGTGGAAGGTTTAGGTTTCGGAATTGTTTGTAGTGTTTTTGATTTTGGTGATTTCCAAAATTTCTTTGATTGTTGTATGGGAATCCAAGTGGTGGTCGATTGTTACTTTGAGGGTAGGGAGGCCTTTGTTGAAGTTGGTTAGAGTTCTCGGCACCTGAAGGGTTCCCATATTGAAAACCAGGGTGGTTTCTAGGTTGGTTGGGATTGTAGTAACTTTGGCCTGGTATTGTATGAATCAAATTGAGGTCTTCTGGTTGTTGTCCTACTTCAGGTTGCAAGGGCATGTTGTAGAGATATTGATAGTGGAGAGTGGTATGGTCGTATCCTTGGCAAATTCCACAAAGGGAATCCATGTCTTTTAGTTGTTGGGGTGACTCCCTAAGGGTGACCAAAGATGACTCTAACCGATCTTGTTTTAAGGCAATTAATTTTAGGCTTTTCTGCTATGCTTTGGATATCATTATTAACTTCTGCCTTGGCTACCTTAAGGATTCTGCCAATCCCTCTTCTAGCCCTTGTTTCGGAAGCCCGTTTGACTACCTCCCATGCACTAGTCAAACTTTGATGCACGAAATTTCCTCCAGATGAGGAATCGAGAAAGAATTTGGTGTCATCATCAACACCACGATAGAAAATCTCTATGAGTTGGGCTTGAGAGATATCACGGTGGGGGAACTTCCTAAGTAAGTCTTTGAACCTTTTCCAGGCTTCACCTAAAGACTCTCCTGGGGACATAGAAAAATGAGTTATTTGACCCCTAAGTTCATAGGTGAGAGACGGGGGGTAAAATTTCTCAAGGAACTTGCTTTGTAGAACTTCCCATGCTGTGACCTATTCTTTGCTCCCCATGGTGTTGTACCAGCTACTAGCTTGGCCGGAGAGGGAATACTTAAACAACCGAAGACGGATGGCATCTTCAGAGACACCCATAAGTTTGTTTAAAGAGCAAAGGTCAATGAACCTTTGAAGATGATCTTGGCAACTTTCCCCATTGTTGCCTGAGAAGGGGTTGGCTTGTATCATGGTGATCCATTGTGTTCAGATTTCAAATTGTGGAGCAATAATATCGGGGGGTATAATCGGATGTTGCGCATAGGCCGTTTTAGGAACAAAAAAGTCTTTTAATTGTTTTTGCCTTTCGGTTTCCCTCCTATCGGCTTCTATGGTTTCTTGATTGGCCCTAAAGGCTGCACACAAAGAGACTCTCTATTTCCGCTTGTTCGGCTTGGATGAGCTCTCTTTGAGCTGTGAGAGCTTGGTAGATCCTACGGGCGACTTCGTCTTCATTCATTCTCACTAGATTTTGACGGTTTAGATGATGAAAGGTCCTTTCTATTTCCAGATCAAAAGGTTGAAAATCGTCGTTCGGGCGTCGCATGCACAATTAAAGCAGTTAATTCGTGTGCAGAAAAACATACTGCCGGAATGGAAACTCGGCAGAAAGAGGAGTACACTTCCGGAATGTTACTCAGAAGGCATGAAAAAAAGGAAAAAAGTTTTTCAAAATTATTTTGGGGTTCGAAAAAACAATCTGTTGTCCCCAGCAACAGCGCCAAATTGATAAGCGTCACTTTGCAATATCAATCACTAAGATGGTTAATCCTAGAGTTTAAACCTTTTTTACTTCCGGTTTTAAGGGTAGTATAGAAAGGTCGATCCCACAGGACAACTTTCTAGAGATTGTTCTTAGAACCCAAAGTTTGAAGAACTTATTATTTGTTTTTGGTATTTTTTTTAGATTGAAATAGAAAGTAAAAGTCAAGTTGGGGGTTTGATTGATTACACTAATGCAAGAAAGAAAATGCACTTAACAAGAATAAAAAATTGCACAAGGAAAAATTAAGATGATTGTTAACACAAGAAAAACTATATGAATGAAAGACTAGGAATTAAAGAAAACAAAGTATGCGGTGATTAAATCAAAGAGAGAGAATCGAGGCTCGTAGGGGTTTCACCACCTTAGCCTAGGCGATAACAACTAATTCTCAAACGACGATTCGATGAAGGTTTGCGAATTTAAAAACTCACAAGAGATAAACTCCACATGAGCCCATTGGTCTTGGTGCTCATACTTCCTAGTTTATCAACCTAAAAGACGAAAATCCACGGTCATATCAAAACGTCTATGTAATCGATTTTATTGTTCTAAATCCGGATTTCCATGGTCATTTCCATTCGGATTAACGTGGGATCCGAAGATCAACCGTTAATTTAAAATCGATTACCATCTAGTCATTTAAGAAGAAGTCATTAAAACCATGGCTAAGGAGTTATTCCCCTTGCCTCGATAGAATACTACTCACTCATGGAGAGGGGGGAGACAGGGGAAGAAAGTACTGAAGCCATAGTCTAGCCCAAAATCAGGAGGTTAATCCTTATGCTAGAGACAATAAAATGGCTTAGTTCTTTGTTCCTTGCTCCATAATTAAAGAACAGAGAAGATTAAGACTAAAGCGGAGTGAAGAGACAAGAGCCAAGTAAGAAAGAATAGTGCTTGAATTAAAACTACTTTATTACATAATAAAAAGATGATTACAAGAATTATTGCTTTAGAATCCCAATACAATAGAAATCCAAGATGCCTTGAGGAGGAGGAAGGGCCCCTCCTTTTATAGGAGGAGGCATTTTTACAATTAGGTTAAGGGCTTTTGAGGTTGGCGGCTAGGATTTTGGGCTGTCTACGCGCCGCCAACCGACCGGTTCAGCAACGAACCGATCGGCTGGAAGGTTCTGGAGTGCGGCAGCCAATCGATCGGCTGCCAACCCTAATTAGGGTGGCAACGCAGTCCAACCCGCTCGGTGTTGTTTCTTCTCATCAATAGGGAACCAACTGAGCGTTTGGTTTACGAATCGGGCGATCTCGGCCAGTCGTCTGATGAGAGCAATGATCGACGCTTGAAGGTAAATCGAGCATTTTACTTGGTCAGACGATCGGGTCGATAAGGTGAGACGATCGGTTGACAATACCAGTCGATCGACTCAGGTCTTGAAACTGCAATAAAATGCACATCTTTATCAGATTTGTGACAAAAAATGAGAAAATATCAATTTGTGCAATTTCAAGAGATGAATGGAGTATTTCTATGTGACAAGCTTAATAATTCACAGAAAAGATGTGCTGAAATAGCACACATCAATATATCAAACTCTTTGAGACACCAATCAAGGAGCTTAAAGACTCTACATGGGCTGCACATACCTTTTTGTAGTGGTGTTGGGACTTCAGAGTTGTCAAAGTCCATCCTTAGGGTTTGATTGTTGTAGAGAGGGGATGGGAGTTTGGGAAAACAAACCAATAGAAAAAAAATGAGACAATAAAAGCATCAGAAGAATGAACAAGGCATATAGAATCTCACCACTAAGTGAATGCATCTTTTCATCTATAAGCAGTCTACTCAAACTCTAGATCACCATATAAGTAAGTAGGATGAAAATGATGGTGTAGACAAGTTTAGGAAAAAAATAGCATAGATGTAATAGAAAATGAACCGTATGTTTCTCTTATGCGGTATATTTAGGTGGGGATTTGGTTTATCACAATGTTTGGGGATTATAAATGTGGTAACGAAGAATAGATTTTGTGAGGGATCATGTGTTTCCTTGTATAACCATGAAAACTTCTAAATAAGGGTTCAAAGAATGTGGAATGTCTTAGGGAGTTGATTGGAGAAAGTTGTTTGTGAAGGGGGATGACTAGGGTGAGAGAGGGATGGAGAGGAGGTGAGAAAGATGGTGTCACATTGTGAAACAAAATTGGGAGGAGAGGAAACTGCATAATGACTCCCACATGTCTGATCCTCAAGGTACAATGAGGAAACAAGGCCAGGCTGCCATATATGTTGCACCAAATGAAATAAAAAGAAAAGATGCATGAAGTTAAATGTGAGAGGAAGCAAGGAACTACATAAGATTAAACCTATTAAATAAAATATTAATCTATCTAGGGTATTTTCAACTCATTTTCTTTTGAAAATGAATATAGGGGGTAATTAAAGTTCAATATTCATGAAAGTTGACACACAAACTATTTAAAGTATTAATAACTCAACTTTATCCTCAAATTACAATTTGTGAGAAATGTTACAATATGTTTCTTAACATATGGAGAAGAACTCATCAATTAAATGTATTTCTCTTTAATATCAAGTTTGAGATATAATTCATACTTCTCTCCTTGCCATCATCATGTATGGTTATTGATATTAGAGTCCTATAATCTAAAACTAAACATTGTTAAAAGTTGAATTGGCAAATTAACCTTACTTGAAACTTAACTAATAATTGCATACTAAGGCATCTTAGAAAAGGGTGTTTACCAAAAGTACCATGCTTGATTTCTAATCCTGATCATGTCAACTAATTAATGAATAAAGGAAATTTAAAGTAATACACTTTGAAGGTCATAAGAAGATATAAAGTTTAAATATATCTCTAGGTACATTTTTCACACAAATACTATATATTGCAATTTTAATAATTGTGCATAACGATAAACATATCTCACTGTTATAAGTACATACTTATGTTATATAGATTATTATATACTATCCATGTCAATGATTGTGAATCCTAGATAGTAATGATGAAAAACTTCTAATAAATGGGAGTAACTATGAGTTAAATGGGTTAAGGAGAGAAGATAAGAGAGAGAGTTGAAGACAAACTGATATTAATAGACACAAACATACAAGATCGAGTATTAAAATCCCTACTTCCCTAGTTGTATATTATTGATCTCCCTAAGATCATATATGAAGGGTGATAATTAGTAATTTAGTGAAAATTGTGATAGTCCATATGTATTAAAGTATTCTAATAAGTCTAGAGGTTTCTTCGTTCATATTATTTCCATAGGTAAGAGTTAGAAGTGTAGGTTCTTGGGCTAAAGAGGTGTAAATATTATCATAAAAAATTAGTCCTCCTAATTGTCAAGAAGAGGATAAGAGATAATCACAAAGTTCATAGCTATGTATTATAGTTTTCCTACTAAAAAAATATGCACAATAGATTTTTCTTGAAATGACATATATCCATTAGTAATGAGAATCACCTCACTTGGATTTCAAATAGGATATGAACATATGTTAACTTAAATATAACTTACACCATGTTCTTTTTCAATGTAAGAATAACCAACTCCTTTTTCTTGTTATAGGGATAAAACAACACACCACAAGGGAACACTGGGATAAAACTCGACCAACTAGTGAGAGTAAGCACCAATTATATGAAGGTAGAAAGGTGGAGACTCAAGAGCTTCATTACATAAGTAGTGGTACGAGTTATCTTATAGAGATCATACTAGTTTCACATTTTGATACATGTGAGACCATGAACCTACATTACCTTAATTTTTTCTATTATTATTATTTATTATCATAATAATATCATTTATTATGTTTTTGTATTAATTTTATAATTAAAATCCTTAAGTTGGCTTAATTTACACTTTGATTGCCCTAATATCAAGTTTCTTTGCATGTTGTGGACCTAATTGGAAATCCACCATAATATGAGGACATAATTGCAATTGTGTGCAATCTATCCAAACTTTTGATTTCTTTATATTCATGCTTGCTTCATCCTTGAAATAAATTGGTTAAGAGATTACTCTAAATTGACTTCAATTACACACCATATGCCTTGACTTTGTATTTCATGAATGTTTGTGGACTAATGTGCAATTCCAACATAGTTGAGGGTTTCATAGTAGATTCAATAGACTTCATATTGGATCATGGTGTCATTCATTATATTTATTATTTCTAGACATTTACCATGTTAAACTTAGTGGATTTGGGTTCCATCCCTTACTCCCTTGCCCTAGTCTAGTACGGGGAAGTAGTGGTGGTTGAGTTTTAGATGATGTAACCCATCAATCCATGAAGATTTTGGGTTGACAGAAAATGAACTTCATGGGTATATCAACTGATGAGAATCATGTACCTCAACTAATGGAAATCCTAGGTTGAAAACTGATGAGGAGGCTTGCTTTACAAATTATGAGGCTTCTGAGTTGTCAACCAATGATGGATCAGGACATGGGAACCGATGAAGCTTCTAAGTGCCCAACCTAATGGAGTTGTAGTTTCTCATAAATGATGGGGATCACTTGTAGATTGATCATTTGATAAGTAAAAAATTAATGTAGATCCTAGAATATGGACTAAGGGCTAGGTAGTGTTGATGGGGGATTGATGAGAGTGTCTACGAATGAGCTTGTTAGTCGATGAGACTGCCAATTAGTAGACTTTTTGGTTAATAGAAGTGCTTGATCAAAGGTAACATTGTCTAGATCAATGTGAAAGATGCCTATGTAGATGCAAATTCTCATATGGTCGATGTGAAGTCTGCTTTAACCAATGAAAGTTTTGTATTGATCAATGGGAATTCTAGAGACTAGTTATAGGTATTTCTGACATTTGCATGCATTCTAGTGTATAAATATCCATTCCAATTGATAGTGAGGCTTGTTTAATGCCCCAAGTGATTATGGAAATGTGTAGGGTGACATGGTGGTTGATTAGAGTTCTAAGAGGTCAATGGCCATATGTTAGGCTCACATGTTGATGCATGTGGATACATATTATTGATCAAGCTTCTCTAAGCAGTTTCCAAACACGTGGCTTCATTTCCAACCCTAATTATGTAAGATCCATACTATGTTTTCTCTTTTATTGATTTTCCTAGTATTTGTTTCTTCATTTTTCCATGTTCCATGATGTTCCATGGTAGAACCTACCCTGTGTAGCTAAAGAACATTCCTTGTCCCTCTCCATGGTGGAACCTACCTCGTATAGCTAAAGAACATTCCTTTTTCCTCTCTTTGTCCCAGGGAAAGTTTGATCTAGGTTGAAGCTTTTATTCTATCTTTTATAGGTCTGATCTAATATTTTGGAGGCTTATTTTGTCTCTATTATGTGTACCTCGTGATATTGACCCTTGAAGTTCAGTGAAATGGATTTTGATAGCTTCTTCTGCCTACTTGTGCATGCAAATCCCTAAACTTGCTCTAAAACTTGATTAATATACCAAAAAGTTGTATCATTAGGGATTTTTTTGTTGTTGTATGATGTGATAAAAAAATTTTGGGCCAATTTTAATTCTTTATCTTGATCATAATGGAGTTCTCTCTTAAATGATTATGGGTTGAAATCTAGAAATTAGAACATTGGTTTTCTAAAATGCCCAAATCTTTCCCTAGAACTACCTAATATGATAATAGATGATTACTTATGAACTTTATTGGATAGGTAACATGGAATAATGAGATTTCATGTTCTTCTTGATCTTCTAATAGCACACACTGACATTAATATTTTTGGTAACATATGCCCATAGAGACAATCATATGATGATTAACATGGCATATACCATTAAGTATTTGATTAATACTCATAAAGGCAAGCTTCCAATTCATTTTGTTTCATTCAGTTATGAGATAATGAGGAACATTATGAATGCTTACAGAATGGGAATATTGAATGATGTATGTCTTCAAGTACCTGACTTGAAGAATGAAAACATACGAATGCTAAGAGTATGTACATTCTTGTTACGTCCCTAGTCAGTTGTTACTGTAGAAGGTAGATAGACACCAGTAACATGTAAGACTGGAGTGTGGGTTGGTTTATTATAGAATCTCATTTGTCATGATATGGCAATATCAAAATAAGCACACGAATACATGTTAGGGAACAATTATCAGACAAATTCACCTTGAGAATGACACATGGAAACAATCATTGGTATTCATAGTCATCTCTCATAGTGAAGGTGGTGATTATGGTTCTTAGACTTGAAATCATTATACTCACCACATGTCATTGGATATACTTTGACATTATCAAATGTAATCTTGAAACACGGGTTGCAATAAGGGTGATGATTGGGTAGCTTTGACACATTAGGTTAGACTGTGAGTGATAGAGATGGGATTTGTCCCTCCTACTAGAGTTTGATATCCTAGCTACTTGATAAGCGAGACTGAGAAATGCATGCACATGCACATGTGAATCAATATATAATATTGAAGTCACATTATCTCAGAGACAGTCTGGTCTTGGTTCAAGAAACATGAGATGAAAATTGAGAGGATGATGAGTCCATGCCTCGAGTTTACTCTGGATATTAGAGACAAAGGAATTATACAATCACTATAACACCTTACATAGATTGTAGATTGAAGTTGTTCTCCAACTTTCCCTTTCACTTGGGTAGGATTGATGTGTGACTAGGCACCACTCTCTTCTTTAGATGACATAAATTAGTTATGAACATTCATTGCCAACATGATATGAGACCTATAGGGTCACACACAAAGGAACTCATCTAGAAGAGGAGTTTAACTTGAATGATGATTGGATTGATTACTAAAGCATTTAGTTACTCAATTCACACAATAGATCAGCTAACTATATTGTCAGTCGATCATCTCACTGGGTGAGATGGCATTTTAGAGTGCCAAATAGTCGTTTCAAGAGTTGAGATGACCACTTGGAAAGTCAGGCTGATTGGAACTGAATTGGCTGGAATTTTGCACGAATTAGACTTAACTGATCAACTCACTGGGTTAACCAATCAACTCATCTGAGCAAGATGGCTGGTCACCGGGTGAATTGATCGGCTCAGTTGGGTTGGTGGAAGGCTCTAGAAAATTTATCAAATTCATGAGAAAGATTACTCATTTCGATTGAACAATTTGATTGGAACAAGGAATTAATGTTTTCATTAATTAGAAATAATTTTGTCAAGTTAGGAAACTGTCAGACGACCATCTCGTAGTACCAAACAATTGCTTGAACTTCCATATGACCGTTTCATGTCTCACAGGTTGTGAAAATTCAAGATCTTCTGGTCCCTTCCCTTCACACATAGATCCCAAACAGACTGGGAACACTAAACCTAACCCTGCCTATAAATAGAGGGGTACTGAGGACTTCCTAGAGCAAAAAAGAACACAAACAATTGATAATCAATTGCTCTAACAATTATTTTACTATTTGGTTTTGGTAACCAAGAGAGTCCAAGCAAGTCATACCTGACTAGGGAGGGATAGGACGGGAGAGAACAACTGAGGATCATTACTTCGGGAGAGCAAGTTGGTGACTAGTATGCCAATGGGAGACACAAATACTTCCAGTATGTTCTAGCTGAATGACATGAGTTCTAGTTGGTCTGTGTGGACTACTTTAGAGGTAGGAGTCCTTTGGCTGCTGCTAGGAAGACAACATCAAGTTGTAGTATGTGGCGAGACCACATGAGTCACTATAGAAGTTGTACAGTCTATCGTTCATGGTGAAAACCAAGCGATGCACATACACTGTCTAAGAGAAACTAGAAGACAATTGCATTACAACAAGTTGTCGTCGCTAGACTTTCTCTAGGAACAAGTATAACCCTATTAAACCATCTTTCCTATTTTATAGTAGTTGACACGATCTTGCTATTATGGGGAATACATATAGATAATTTTTTTATTTCCACTACCTTACTCTATGCCTGTATTTCTCAAAAGTGGTATTAGAGCCACATTAGTTTACTATGTTTTAGATTAACCGATATGATTAAATTTGTTGGTTTTATCATTTATTTATTGTATATGATGCAAATATTTAAACTGTCTCATATGTGTATCCGATTACAGACCACACAATTCCAAACTATATATATGTATATATATATATATATATATATATATATATCTACACACATATATATATATACATATATATACATATATATATATATATATATATATATATATATATATATATATATATATATATATATATATATATATAATGAATGTGTGTAATTTACATGTGTCGCCCTAAAATCAATTTTGATGGTTGATGTGTATCATAGTTATGGCCAATATCCCAATATTTGTGTGAGGTCGGATGGTTGTTTTTTATTCATATTTATCTCAGTCTTTGTACCAAACCTCTACCTCCTTATTCCCAATGTAAAGTTAATTATTTTCCTACCTTTTTCTCCCCTCAAATGTAACTTGAGGTTTCTTTATAATAAATGTAATAAAGTAGCAATCGGATAGTTTCCTTTATAGCAATGATGAAGAAGATGATCATCGCCAGATGAGATGACCAGTTTGTGAGACAAGTCGGATGTCCGAGGACCATGGAGGAAAGAGTGAAGGAACCAAACGACCTCCTAGTGGGTCTAACCGGCTATCTGGAAGGTGTCCAGACATCAGTTGGACAGGAGGGTAGACGAATGCCTCAGAAGGACCAACCAACCATATGGTAGGTGTCCAAACATCAATTGGATAGGGGGAGCAACCAACCGGCCAGGGGCGAGATGACCGGTTCAAGGGTTGAACCGATCTACCCAGATTGGCAAGCATAATTCAACACCAACAATAGGTTCATACATGTGATGTGATGATTGACCTAGGTGGTAGTAATTCCTTGTGTTTCCAAGGAATTATAGTAGACATGGCCATAACCATCGCCTTTTGTTTCATATTTTATGTTCACATTGTGGGATATAGCATGTATATAATATGTACTATATATGTGGTGATTGGATACCGTATATATATATATATATATATATATATATATATATATATATATATATATATATATATATATATATATATATATATATATAAATATAATATGTATATAATCCCTCAAATCAATTACATAAAGTCTAGATGCTTTACAATAGCAATACATATGAAAAGCTTGTTTGAATAAGTGTAGGTTACGCCAAAGCGTGGTGCGCCGTCTACCTCATGGATGTGTGATGGTAGTAATGTAGGTTCTGCCAAAGCGGGGTGCGTTATTATTGTATTGGCTATTGGTTTAGGCTTAACTAGTGATTCTTAGAGTGTATAAGCCCAAAAGCACACAAATGAATATGGCAATGAGTTGTGCATAATGTATCTAGAATTGCATATGATGCAATTAGCAAAAGTTGCCTACCTTGATGGTTGACTATGTATGCTAATGTTGGTCGGGTCGTAGTTGAATCATCTTGGATCTTGCCTCATTAGAAAATATTTCATTGCAGTTTTATGAATTGATACTACAGGGTTATCAATTTGAACAAAATAATGAGAATGATAGTTAATTAATGACATGATTAATATTGCCAAAATTTAACCAATTCAAATAAAATATGATTTTTTTAACAAAATTGTAAATTCTTTTATAGAATCAAATGGCATCAAACAACAATCAATTTTCTCTGCAATCGGTCCTTGAGAACGACAAACTTATTGGGAACAACTTTCATGATTGGTTTAGGACGCTGAGAATCATTCTCACACAGGATCACAAGCTCTATGTCCTGGAGATGCCAGAACCAAATGAACCCCTTTCAACTGCACCTAGGACTGACAACATACTAAAGATGTTGTGGATGTCAAATGTTTGATGCTATGCTCCATGAACTATGAGTTGTAGAGGCAGTATTAGAACATGGATGTGATTGAGATGGTCAACATCTCAAAAACATGTTCCAATATCAAGAAAGACATGAGAGATATGATGTCTCTAAGGCATTGTTCAAATGTAACATGGCAGAAGAAGACCCAGTAAGTCCTCTTGTGCTCAAGCTTATTGGGAATGTAGAGAACTTTGCTCGACTGGGATTCCCCTTGGTTGAAGAGTTGGCCACTGATGTGATTCTACAGTCTCTTCCAAAATCATACAGTGGGTTTGTCATGAACTACAACATGAATGACTTTGAAAAATCATTGACAGAGTTGTTGGGCATGTTGAGATTAGTTGAGGGACAGATGAAGAAAGACAAACCCAAGTTTGTGATGGTGATTAGCAAGACAAAGGGGAAGTCTAAAAGGCAAAGGCAAAGAAAATAAGAGTTGTAAAGCTATCCAGAAGCCCAAGTCTTTAGATCTCAAAGCAAATGGAGGAGTGAAGAAAAGAGACAAATGTCACCATTGTCACCAACCTGTACATTGGAAAAGAAACTACCCACTCTGTGTCGAGGAACTAAAGAATAAGAAGGAAGGCACTAAGGCCTCCACTTCTGGTATAAACGTGATAAGGTAAATTTGATTACTTCTTCATCTTGGTATGTGATACCAAATAGAGATCTGACATACTTGATGTGCAAGATCTGACAAGTAAAATCCCTCATAGAAGGACAAGGATGGAAAGGAGGATCAAGCATTGTTGGAGATTTAGTTTATATTTAAATTTATCTTTTCCTAATGGGCATTTAATAGAGTTAGTAGAACTACTATTTCATAATGCTAATAAATAGAAACATTTACTTTAAGCATCTTGTAGGACAAAAATGTTGAATCAATAAATTAAGATATTAGTGTTTCTATTTTAAAAGATACGATCTTGTATGGCTATGCCCAAAACATCTAAATACTCTTTGTATGAACGATTTTAAGATGAGTGTTTACAACATTTATACCAAAGGATTATGATTGATAACTCAAGACTATCATTAGCATTAGTCACCTTACACATGTATAAGAAATGCATATCTAGAATACATATTGATGTTAATCTAGAATCCCTTAATTATCGAACCTAGGGAAACATGCAAGCCTTATTTACGCACAATATGACATTCTTCACTAGATGTAGTGAGAGGATAAACCTTTCCATTAGACATCATACATATGATGCATGAAGATCTTATGGAATGAATTCTATAGCATGTTTCCTTATACCTCATTTCATTTACTAGTAAGATGATGACATGTACTTAGTAAAATAGAAACATAAATCTCTTCAAGTGTTAAAGGATTTTATAAATGAAGTATAACTTATATGAAAGTATTAAGAAACTTTAATGAGATCAAATATTTGAAATACTTTGCATCAATACCTTGAGAACCTTCAAGAAAGAATTGTGATAATGTATCACAAGTCAAATCCATCTGAACATGATGATGTGTCAGAATGAAGGAATTATACCATGATGAGTCATGATATAATTATCAAATTAATCCAATTCATGTACCATCTGAATGGTTTATAAGACGTCATATATGATATGATGTGGGAATGTCCCAATGTGTCTAAACGATTGAAACCTACATTGAGAAATTAGTTTCTTGAAGAAGGTGCATCCATAAACCATGACTATTGAATATTACTATCCCTATCCAATTACAAAATTATTTTATAGATAGGATAATTGAGTTCCTAAATAATTAGCGGGAGTAAAATTAGAACTCAAAATGTTCAAGGACAACAAAGTGGTACAATAAAAACTAAGAGGATCACAAGTTGCTATGAAAATCTCTAGTTCATCTTGTAACTCATGATATAATAGTTCTAGTAGAACACATCTGACATTGGAGGATTGTGAATCCAATGATTCAGATAGGTTGGTCATAATAAGATGAGCCTACAAATAAGCTAGAAGCTATAGAGTACCATAATCTAAGTAATGGGTCAAGGCCATTATGTATCCCATGTAAACTAACAAGGTATGACCTTGATAGTACTACCTGAGGGATAAAACTCAAAACGGTGAAGATATGGTTTTGTGTCAAAAAACCTACATGGATAACATAAAAAGACAAATTGGTTGAATAAATTTTTAAATTAGTTCAAGTCATTGAACATGATAGAAATTCCTTTACCAATTGTCAAGCTTGTTGATGTAGTTGAAATTGACTAAGAGATTTAGCATATGAAGATAAAAACTGGATTCTTTAAAGGGAATACAGAATAGGATGTGTACGTGACACAACCTAAAAGTTTTTATAACTTCATGAATGCAAATGAAATCTATAAACTACAAAGTTCAATATGGGATTGAAACAAGCATCTCAGATAAGGGATCTTTTGACTTAACAAGAAAGTCAAAGAGTTTGACTTAAATCAAGACAAAATATGAAATTTGTGACTACATAAGATTTCGTGGGAGCATATATGAATATTCCACATATAATGACGAATAATATCTCAATATTGTGAATATTAAGAGATGGAATGAAAATGCCTTCAACAATGAAGGATTAGGTGAAAGACCTTATAATATAAGGATAAAGATCTATAACTTAATTCTTGGATGTTTCACAATATTAGTTTGAGAACATACAATAGCAATGTGTTGAAGGAGTTCAACATGGAAGGATTCAATTAGAGAGAATCTACTTTAGTCTCTCATGAACCATATGTTCCAATTCGTGTGAAGAATGGAAATAACATGATGAGATGCCATAAGCAATGGATCTAACCTGAATGCTATAGATGTACTTATCCCAATAATGCTTGTATATATTGGACATGACAAGATGATATTAAATTCTAATAAAGCCTTTATTGGAATGTCATTAAAGATATCCATTAGTACTTGAAAAGTACCTAAGGATAGGTTTATAGTAAATAAAGATAGCAATAATGGAAGAGTTGGATACAAAGGGTTATATTGATGCAAGCTTCGATAATGAAAAATGTGATCACAAAATAAATTTTATTTAATTTAAAAGGAGAAATGTTGTTAGCTAGAAGGGTTCCTAACTAATAGCCATTAATTCTATTCTACAATAGAAGATGAATATACTTCTATTACGAACACAAAGTGAAACTATATGGATCTAGAAGTTCATATGATGAACTTACAAATGCTCCAACCATTGACAACTCAATACTAATATTGTGACAACATTGAAGTCACTTGTTAGGAAAGGAATATCATATACCAACGATGTCGGTTTCAAATCACAACGAAGAGATAAGAAACATGCAATATACCGACTAATAGTAAAATGTTGCTAACCTGATGGATTAGTACTTGCATAGTAAAAACATGTTGGACATATTTATATCAATAAAGAATGAGATTCATGGGTGGTTGGCTCTAAGTGCAAGTGGGAGTCTGGTGGTAACATATGCCCATGGATCCAATCATGATGATTGACATGGCATATATAATAAATGATTTGATTAATACTCAAAAAGGCAAACTTACAATTCATTCTATTTCATTTAGTTATGAGATAATGAGGAAACATTATGAATTTCTAAAGAATGACAATACTCAATGACGTATGTCTTCAAGTACGTGACTTGGAGAATGTGATCATATGAATGCTAATAGTATGTACATTCTTGTTACGTCCCTAGTCGACTATTATTCTAGAAGGTAGATTGACACCAACAACCCATAAGACTAAAGTGTGGGTTGGTTGATGACATAATCTCATTTGTCATGATATGGAAATATCAAACCAAGCACACAAATACATGTTAGGGAACAATGTATCAGACAGATCCACCTTGAGTGTGACACATGGAAACCATCATTGATAGTCATAGTCATATCTCATAGTGAAGGTGGTGATTTTGGTTCTAAGACCTAAAATCACTACAGTCATCACATGTCATTGGGTATACTTTGACATCATCAAACATAATCCTAAAACATGGGTTGAAAAAAAGTTATGATTGGGTATCTTTGACACATGGGGATAGATTGTAAGTGATAGAGATGGGATTTGTCCCTCGTATTGGATTTTGATATCCTAGCCACTAGATAAGTGAGGCAGAGAAACGCATGCACATGTATAAGTGAATCAATATATGATATTGAAGTCACATTATCTCAGACAGTCTGTTCTTGGTTTAAGAAACATTAGATGAACATTAAGAGGATGATGAGTCCATGCCTCGAGTTCGCTCTAGATATTAGAGACAAAGGAATTATACAATCACTACAACACCTTACAGTGATTGTAGGTTGAATTTGTTCTCCAACTTTCCATTCACTTGGATAGAACTAATTTGTGACTAGGCACCTCTCTCTTCTTGTGATGACATAAGTTAGTTATGAACATTCAGTGACAACGTGATATGGGACCTATAGGGTCACACGTGAATGAACTCATTTAGAAGAGGAGTTTAATCTTAAATGATGATTGGATTGATCACTAAAGTGTTTAGGTACTCAATTCATGCAATAGACCAACTGACTGTATTGCCATTCAATCATCTGATTGGGTGACATGGTCATTTGGAGTGCCAAATGATCATTTCAAGAGTTGAGATGACCGTTTGGAGAGTCGGGATGACTGGAGATGAATTGGCTAGAATTTTGCACAAATTAAACCCAACTAATCGACTCATTGGGTGAACCAATCAGCTCAATTGAGAAAGAAGACTGATTCACCTAGTGAACAAATTGGCTCGGTTGGGTCGGTGGAAGGTTATTGCAACTTTTATGAATTCTTGATAAAGATTACTCATTTCAATTGTTCAATTTGATTGGAATAATGAATTAATGTTTACATTAATTAGAAATGACTTTTTCAAATTAGGAAACTTCCATAAAACCATCTCGTAAAATTAGACAACCATCTCATAGTACCACATGACCGTCTAGACTGCTAGATGACTATTTCGTGTCTTGTAGGTTGCAAAATTTCAAGATCTTCCAGTCCCTTCCACTCCCACATAGATCTCAAATAGACTGGGAATCCTGGCCCTAACCCCACCTATAAATAGAGGGGTATTTGGGGCTTCCCAGAGCACAACACAACACAGACAATTGAGAATCAGTTTCTCTGATAATTTTTGTCCTCTCTGGTTGTGGTTATGAAGGCAGTCTAAGCAAGTCCTACCCGACAAGGGAGGGATAGTGACGGGAGATAACAATTGAGGATCATTATTGTAGGAGACCAAATTGGTGACTAGTATTCTAATAAGAGAGACAAATCCTTCTTGTATATTCTTGCTAAACGAAATGAGTTCTAGTTGGTCCATGTGGACTACTCTAGAGGCAAGAGTCCTTTCGCGGTTGTGAGGAGACAATGTCAGGTTGCAGTTTGTGGCGATATCGCAGGAGTCACTGTAGAAGTTGTTCAGTCCGCCATCCATGGAGAAGACTAGAAGCTGGATAGACATCGTCCAAGAGAAACTAGAAGACAATTACATTGCAATGAGTTGTTGTTGCTGGACTTTCTCCAGGATTGGGTATAGACTCTTTAAATTATCCTTCATATTTCATAGTAGTTGACACACTCTCTTGCTATTATGGGGAATATGGATAGGCAAAAAATTTCTTTCCACTTCCCTAATCTTTTCCCATATTTTCCAATATACATTGTGATAAATTAACCATAATTTGGTTGAATTTCTAATTATATGTGAAAATGTTACTAAAAATGTCACTTTTATGGTGTCTTGGTACCATATGATGGAAAACAGACTTTCATGTTACTCTTACTATTTTAAAGTTGATCTATAATTATTTTAAGGCTTTTATATAACTATTATTTTAGTGGAATTATATTTAAATTGGACCTATTATCTCAAAGTAGCTCATATATCTACAAAGATAGCCCTTTTATGTGCATTCTTGTAATTGTTGCAACTTCCACATGATTTCAAATTTAAGATGATATTTTATATTGTGGTATGTTACTATGATATGAAGTAGGTTCCGGAATCTCAGATGGTTTTTATATCTCTACAAGGTCTTGGGCTTATTGTTCCCTTATATGGTGAAGTTAGCCTTTTCATGGCTATTATTGGTGTTTTGTTCCCTAATTAGTATCTTTTATTTACAATGTGAATCGTTTTATACCTGCTGAAGTTGTACACACTCGACTTATTCATTAATGAATCTAAAAATGGTTATGAATCAATAAATATAATTCAATGAACGTGCTTGATATACATCATAAGGGTAATTATCAAAGTGAAAAAGAGGAAACTTGGGGGTTTCTCAATCCAATGTGATTCTTAGCAAAGGATGGAAGCCTTTTATGATAAATAATTTTAATGGGGCATAATTTATTCCTCATATGATGACTATGTCTTCCATATCTCTTCTTTCTACAATATTAAGGGAGTGTCGAAGTGTGATATGACATTATAAGATGTATGTTGGATTTGGGATATCCATGTAGGTTTGAGGCCTTGAGTTTGATACCTTTAGTGATATGATATAGATGTCATCATTGAGATGATTGAAGGGTCTGATGGTTAAACTTAATCTATGTTTGAGTTTTAGGAAAATAAAGATGATCATAAGATGGTGAAACTGTTAAGATAAAAATATGATGTGATCTTATGATTTTTTGTTAACCTTGTCCTAAAATAATACTATACACCTTGGTATAACCAAGTAGGTCTTGAAATAGATGTGAAATAAAATTTATTGACTTGAACTAAATGTTCATAAAAACCATACAATAGAGTAGTTCTTTATGATTACACTAGAATAGTGATGATTAATATTGTTGAAGAAACATTAAAAATGATGATAATCAGAGGTTCTATTTATGAAATAATGTCAATTTTTTGTGTTTCTATATGCATACTCAAAATGAAATAGTGGAAGGAGAAATATTCCATTGTTGATGCCCTGTTTAAGGATAATGATCCTTATCATAATTTTATTGGCATTGTTGCAGACAACATTGGTAAGTTGGGCCTTGTTGGGCCCTAATTTGATGAACTAGGCCCTGGTATGTTTGTACCCTTATTTGGGTGGTTGGTAAAAGTGATACATTTTGTATATTTTGTATTTTTTAGGCTAAACTAATGCTAATATCACATCTCTATTTCTTATTCATAACTTGTTCTATGTAATAAAATATGAGTACTTGGCTTACTTAATTATGTGTAGCTTTAATCATGTAATGCCTTGAGTTTGTCCATCTATTTCCCTGGTTTGGTAGGGGAAATAGTTATACAATTTAATATTGGTGTGATATAAGAATTGTGAGACGATTCTCAGAGTCATATATTAGTGAATATGTGGTGACACTTGGGGTTAGTATACCTAGACATATCTAAATCTTTCTAGGACTCAGTTGTAATTGATGGTCCACTTATAGTGAAAGAGAGAAGGTGTGGTCATGTGTCTGTATTTTTGGGTTTTATTCCCTTTTTTCTTGGGGTTGCGACCTATGTACCTAGGGCAGAGCTATAATATATGTGGTTTGGAATTTAGGAAATACATCATAGATTTGACCTTTATGCAAGGTACCTATGTTTAACCTCACTATGATCTCAGATGAGTGGACAAACCTAATAAAATCTAGTAATGCTTAGATCTTATATGATACTAGTCTGTACTTTGCAACCACTAGCTAGTAGCTTGAGTGGTACATCTCCAACTACCTAGGACTTCATAAAACAAGTAACTCAATTATGTAGTATATATGTTTAGGTTTTTATTGGATAATCACATTGCATGTGTTGTTACCCTTCTCTTTGAAAGAAAGTATGATATATGATTCATAATTGGTATCTTCATATGATCTATATATGCTCAGTATAGTCTAAGTACTTACTGAATGTGTATCTCTAAAGGGAATGATACTTGATTAATATAACATGTGTCAAGATATTATACATGTTCATGAATTTTCTTTTAGATAATCTAATATAGTCACGCTTGTAACCAATAACTATACTAGAATTTGATATATCATTGACACATAACTCTCGTGCATGTAATTTTCCACACTTTGAGGTAAGGTGGAATAGTAGAAAGTACATTTTGACTAAGATGTAATAAGAAATAGTATAGTTCAATATAGAGTGTCCATGTACTTTCACTTTCTTGAAATATGGGTGGGTAGCTTATAAGATACATGTTAGGTTGTTTTACATGGTGTTTCGTTTCAAGTACATGTTGTAAGATGATTTGGTTGTATGTTCATGGAATTGAATCATCATGTAATACTATTTGATGAAGTTAATATAGGGGTTTTGATTTGTGTTCCTATCATATCATCTCTTTGAATGGATCTAATGTGAAGTCTTACTATTTTATATAACTTTGTTTGAGATTTTATGGCACTCCCTTGTATTCAGATACTTTTTTTAGATTGACTTAATCAATTTTATTGACTCCTTTTAATGGTTGTCAAAGTTAAGTTGGGTTTGTTTGGGGGATTTTGTTCATAAGGTCATTCTGGAGATGGTCGATGAGATGAGTCCTTACAAATTTGGTATAACAACATAAGTTAGTTTAGTTCATGATACATCCTACTTGATCTTGATATTTGGGTGCCCTAGTCAAGTATCCAATTGTTGAAGGAATAGTTCACATGGAAATATGCAAATGTTTTCCTTCTGAATGCTATGACCATGTACTTAGTTGGAAACAAATTGAAGTGTATAATAAATATGAAATAATGATAAAAAACATAAAAATTGACACAATATGTAGAACCTGGATTAAGTTTGGATATGCTGAGCATGAACTATATCTAAAACTAGCCAAATAAGTAATGAAAATGCTAATCGAATCATTTACACAGATAAAACCATGTTTTAGAGCATCAAAAATCAAGAATTTTATCATTGAAGGAAAATATATCAAACGATGATTCTCAATATCGATATGATAGTCTAAAAATATGTCCACAAAACTTTAAAGGACACCTTGTATAGATAGGATTCCAGTGTTTGAAGCTAAGATTTTAGAAATTATGAGCTTAAGGAGATAGGAACTTATGTATGCTTCTTTAGTTATGCATATTATATAGGGGAAATCCTAAAGTAGTGTATAGAATGCATGGATGTGTACAAGGAAGTTTGTGGAGAATATATGCTAGGAGAAGGATTAAGACTAAAATTCACATAAGAAGAGGACAATTCAGATGATGAGTATGGTTTGAGATGATTGAGATGTGAAATGACATAAGATATGAAAGGATCTTGAGGTAATCTCAGACCAATCTGTGTGTGTTATAAGATCAACGATGTAAATAATCATTACACAATGATGATATTAGAGAAGTTACTTATTAAATTTTCTCTATTGGATGAAAGCATGTGACTAATCATGAGGAATAGAAATACATCTGAAGAAAGATTAGGGGGGAACTTTAATATAATAAAAAATTAGATTCCTAGAAAGGATGTATGGTAATATTCGAGATGAAAAATGTGGTTGGATGGCACTATGAGGGGACACTATAGGATATTTCTATAATAATCATGAAATTAGTAGGCTGATACAATGGATATATAAGAAAAAGTTATGTACTAATGATTGGATATGATGTTACACAAATATCTTTCTACAATTTGAGGATGGTAGATATAGTAATTGAATGCACCAAGAGCATGTTTATTTGGATAGTACATGTTTCAGCCATAGAATAAAAAAATGATAATCATTAAGAAGATAATAATGGTATGGGGAAGGTACCCATGTGATGACATGTTTTATATGGATCTATAACAAGCTAGAGTTTGTTACCTAGATTAAGAGAATATATGTGTGCACAAAAGCCTTGATTGATTGGATGAGTTTTAGGAGCACATGAACTAATTTTCTTAATAACACAAATCATATACACAAACATCTGACAAGAAGAGTAATTATCTAAGAATGAATATTATAAAGATTAGTCTACCCTTGATGGATGAATGGAAGATACAAAGATTAGAAAAAATACATAATAATGATTATGAGATGAAAATAAAGAATAAGGGAGTTTGAAAATATAACCAATTTCTAAAAAAATATCAAGGGATATGTATAAGCAATGAATAATGCATAATAAGTGGAAAGTTGAAATAAGCTACAAAACATTTACCATAAGAATTAAGAAGAAACTCATCATGATTAAACATTAATGTGATGAAGTAACATAAGTTGTACCTGAGCACATTTTAAGATAGGGTTATGTTGGCAGTATCCCTTCGGATCTTGTCATATGATGATTGTAATGGCACACTTTGTAATTTATTTGATTATTAATAAAGACAATTCCAATTATTATGTTTTCTTTAGTACAATATAATGAATAAATATAATAATGTCCTAAGAATGAATGAACCAATGACATGTGATATTGTCTTGAGGACTTGGACATCAGATCATATATATGCTAATTGTATCAACTTTTATCAAGGTCCCTAGTTGAATATTATTGCGCAATTTAGGACAACAATGATATATTAAGACTAGTCTATGTATTGATTGATCATTACGTCTCATTAATGATGATATTTTTTATCATGTAAAACATATAGGTACTTGTTATGAACAAGTATAGTGGACACACCCACCTTGATCATGATACATGGATTCCATTAGTGGTAGTCAGAATCATATCTTAAGTGACACTCGTGATTATGGACCTTAGACTTGAAGTCACTACAATGATCACATGTTGTTCATTGCACAGTAAAACTACTCAACATGACGTAGGATAATGGTTTCCATACATATAGTGCTTGGATGGATAATGAGAAAAAAATATTATTGCAAGTGATGTAGATGGAATTTGTCCCTCCAATCAAAGTGATATCCCAACCACTTGATCCATGTAACTATGAAATGCATGGCCATTCTCATGTGAATCAACATGTGATGTTGAGATCATATGTATGTCAAACTAGTCAAATCTAGACCAAGAAACATAGATTATACTTTAATAGGATGACATTTCCGTGACTCAAATTAAATCTAGGTATCAAAGACAAAGGTATTATATGATGACTCTAACATCGGTCAAGGTACTAGGTTGAACTTTTTCTCCATTTTTTTTCCAAGGGTGACAATGAAGGTTTTATGGATACAAATCATTGTTTGTGAAATCCTAATATGATTATAGATATAGGGTCACACACATCAAATGCATAGGGAAGAGGAGTATAATAATGAATATATGATTAATTGGTTTCTAAAAGGTTTAGGAAATCAATTGAATAATTCAAGGATTGATTCAAAGCCTAGTCAGTTGATTGGAAAGTCCATTCACCTGACTGGACAAGCTATTCGATTGATTGGATGGTCTAGTTGATTGACCATGTTGAGATCCACCCAACCACTCGACTGGCAAGCCAGATCGACTGACTAGACTAGATTAACAAAAATGTTGACTGGCAATTCCAGTCTTCAGATTAGGCTGGACAAATGGATCAATCCAAAGGTTTTGACCAGGTCCATTTGGTTGATTGGATTGGCCCATGCCTGAATAGATATTTTGGATGAATCAGTTCACTTAGGGAATTCGATCGACTAAACTAAGCTAGTCAAACAACTGGAATTGCATATGCAAGTTACTAAATGACAATTGTTGTCTTTTTGTTTTTTAAAATTTATTATAATAATGCTTCCCAGTTTTTTTTATAAGTAGGTGCATGACAGACAAGGTTTTGAGTTACAAATGCTTTTGTGATGCCTTTGTCCTAGCTATCATTATCAACAAGGAAAGAGAGGGAGGAATAGATTGTGTAATGCTAGCACATTTCCGACAAGAGGTTTCTCCTTCCACACTCTTGGAGTGCTAAGTAGAGTTTCCATTGTATGTGTGGAATACATAGAGATGTAGATGCTTTGGTGACTATGCTGGGGGAATGTCATTGACACTATTCCCGAATTTAAGTCTGCAGAAAAGGTATACCATAGAACTTATTGATATATCATTATTGATTATATTTCCTCGTGGGTTTGTGGATAAATATATAATTTATGTTGCTTCTACGCCTGTTGCATCTACATAACCCTACAGGTTACATGTTGTTTGTTGTTAATATCTCCCCTAATCTTGCTATTTTACGGAAAAAAACCTTTAGAGGGTTGATGTTGTATGACCATGACTGTGGATTAACCTAAAGTTTCCTCTAACCTTGATTTATTATCATATTCCATTCTTTATCTGGTTTGATATCAATTTATTAAGAGAATTTCTTAAGTTGGCTATATTTACACTTTGATTACCATAATTTCTAGTTTGCTCGTGAGTTGTGTACTTAATTGCATATGAGGAACTAACTGAAAATTGTTTGCAATATACCTAAACCTATGTTTTCTTTCATATTCATATTTTCTTAGTCCTTGAAATCAATTGATTAGGGGATCACTATATTTGACTTCAATTTCACACTATTTGTAGTGACTTTGCATTCCATGAAAGCTTGTGGACTAATGGACATTTCCATCATAATTGAGGGTTTATTTGATAATTAAGTATACAATCTCTTATATAATATTTTTCTTCATAAATTTGCTTATATATACCTTTGGATGCTTTTAAAGTTAGTAGATTAGGGCTCCATCCCTTGCTACCTAACCCTAGCCTAATATGTGGTGGTAGTGGTGATTGAGTTTTGGATGATGGACTCTATCATGTTGGAGATAATGGGTTGAAAACCAATGAGAGACAAGGTTTTCCTAAATGAGGAGAGCCCAATCTCTCTCAACTTATGCAAGTCCTATGTTGACAACTAATGAAGGCATGTCTGACAACTGATGGGGCTTCTAAGTTTTCAACCAATGAGGGATTTGGACATGTGAACCGATGAAGCTTCTATATGTCCATAATGATTGAGTTTTAGATGTTGATCAATGATGAATTTGGATATATATACCAACTAGTCATTAGGTGAAAAACGTATGAAGATCCAAGCATATGGATTGATGGTGGTAGTGTTGAAGGGGGCCAATAAGAGTGTCAACCAATGATCTTAATGGATGATGAGAGTTTAATCCAATAGAGCTTCTAGTTAATAGAAATTCTAGATTGATGGGAATGTTGTGTATATGTTTGAGAATTATGCCCATGTAGATTAGAATTCTTGGATAGTGGATGGGAAGTCTAGTTTGACCAATGAAAGTCTTGCATTGACCAATGGGAATTATTGATACTAGTTGTGGGAAAGTTTGACATTTGCACCCATTCTAGTTTGTAATAAACCCTCCCAAATTATGTATAGGCTCATTAAACACCCCAAGTGTCTCTGTAAACAATGAGTGGGTCATGATGTTCAATGAGAGATTCAAGGAGGTCAATGTATGTGGATGGAAGATTACATGTTTATGCATGTGGATGCATGTTCTTGATCCAGATTCTCAAAGTTGTTTCCAAGCTTGGTGGCATTGTTTCCAACCCTGACCATGTAATACCCAACTTCTAGTCACTCTTCTTTATGTACTCACATCATCTTCTTCCTACTTTTGATCCCCATGTAATTCCATGATGGAACCTACCCCACATAGATAAAGAACCCTCGTTTTCCCTCTATTTGTCCTAGGGGAAGTTGGATCTTTCTTGGAGCTTTGCTATTGGAGATTTTGGAGGACTGATCTTGGATCCTATAGTATTTAAATGGGGCTCTAGTGTGTATTCACCCTTGGCGGCCAATGATATGCCTTTATTAGCTTATTTTGTCTACTATTGCAAGTAGATCCCTAATCATGCTCTACAACTTAATTAAGACAAGTAAAACTCAAAACTTTAGTGAGTATTTTTCTTCTATATGATGTGATTACAAATTTTGTGGTCTTCCTTATACTTTGATAATGATTCTCAATCATAATGGACCAATATTTTTATATTTATGTATTGAAATTTCATAATTATTACGTTGGTGTTCTATAAAGCCCTAATCTTTCCCATAAGTCCCTAATATGCTAAAAGATCATTTCTTGTGAGCTATTTTGGATAGGTAATATAGAATTAAATTCATGTTTCTCAATATTCTAAAAGCACTCCCTAATATTAATCTTATACTCACTTAACTGTGATGGGGATGGAATTCGAATATGTGAAAATGCTACTAATAATGTCACTTTTATGGTTTCTTCTGACCATATGATGAAAAATTGAAATATACGTTATTCTTACTATTTATAAGTTGATCTACATGATTTTAAGCCTTTATTTTAAGTATTATACTACTTGAATTTTATTTGAATTAGACCTATTATCTCATATAATCTCATCTATATATAAATATAGTCCTATGTGCACTCTTATAATTGATGCAATTTCCATATAATTTGGAATTTAATATTAAACTTTTGCATGGTGTTATTTTACTATGATAGGAAATGAAATCAAAACTTCATGAGGTTATCATATTCCTACATGGTCTTACATGGTGAATTAGCCTTTTTCATGGCTAGTATTGATGGTTTAAGAGTACTTTGATTCATTATATGAACACTCTTATATCTCTTGAAGTTGTAGACACTTAATCGAGTCATTAATTCATCTAAAGGTGATACAAATTGAAGAGTACAATTATGCAAACTTAAGTGGTATACATCATATGGGTAATTGATACTCGTCGTTTTGCAATATCAATCACTAAGATGGTTAATCCTAGAGTTTAAACCTTTTTTACTTCCGATTTTAAGGGTAGTATATAAGGGTCGATCCCATAGGAGAACTATTAGATATTGTTCTTTAGAACCCAAAGATTGAAAAACTTTATTATTTGTTTTTGGTATTTTTCTTTTTATTAAATCCGAAACTAAAGTCCAGTTGGGGTTTTGTGTGATTACACTAATGCAAGAAGAAAAGTACTTAACAAGAATAAACATGAACAAGAAAATAATAAAAAGATTGTTAACACAAGCAAAACAATATGAATGGAAGACTAAGGATTAAAGCAAACAAAGGATGCGGTCATTAAATCAAAAGAAGGAAATCGAGGCTCGTAGGGGTTTTCACCACCTTAGCCTAGGTGATTACAATTAAATCTTAAACGACGATTCGATGAAGGTTTGCGAATTTAAAAACTCACAAGAGAGAAACTCCACATGAGACCATTGGTCTTGGTGCTCATGCTTCTTAGTTTATCAACCTAAAAGACGAGAATCCACAGTCATATCAAAACGTCTATGTAATCGATTTTATTGTTGTAAATCTGAATTTCCATGGTCATATCCATCCGGATTAACATGCGATCCGAAGATCAATCATTCAATTAAAATCGATTACCATCTAATCGTTTAAGAAGAAATCATTAAAACCATGGCTAAGGGGTTATTCCCCTTTGCCCCGATAAAAGACTACTCACACATGGAGAAAGGAGAGACGGAGGAAGAAAGTACTGAAGCCATAGTCTAGCCTAAAAATCAGGAGATTAATCCTTATGCCAGAGACAATGAAATGGCTTAGCTCTTTGTTCCTTGCTCCAGAAATCAAGAATGGAGAAGAGAAGATTAAACTAAGGTGGAAAGAAGAGACAAGAGCCGACTAAGAAAGAACAATGCTTGAATTAAAACTACTTTATTGCATAATAAAAAGATGATTACAAGACTTGTTGCTTCAGAATCCCAATACAAGAAATCCAAGATGCCTTGAGGAGGAGGAAGTGTCACTCCTTTTATAGGAGGATGAGGGGGGTATACATTAGGTTTAGGGCAAAAGAAATGGCCGCCGGCGGCTGCTAACTTTCTAGATCTAGTCAATAGAGGAAACAATTGATTTCTTTGCATCCCTTTTGCATTAATAACCCGCAATAGCAGTTTCGAGCGTATATTTGGGCCAGTCAAAAATTCATAAGCGGCCCGAAAATATATTTTTCCTGTAGATAATTGAATTATCTTTCCAACGTATACTTGCACAATAAATTCCTTCTTGGGATGTGGGAGTTATACCAATTTTGGTGAAAGGTATATACTGAAATCAGACTCTGCAGGAAAACGTTATGCCACTTTCACTGGTTAATTGCGCAGCCAAAGAAACACCAAAATTGCCGCAAAATATATCTTTTTTGTAGCTAATAAAATTCTCTTTTCATTCCATACTTTATCTTGGAATTCCGCCTTTAGACGCAAACGATATGACTATTTTGGTGACGAGTATCTCAGGCACTGCGGGAATATTTGAAAGCCTCATATCTTTATCTTTTATTTTCTCGATTTAATTACTTAGATAATTCCTGAAAATTAAGAAAATATCTTAAAAATTCAGGAAAAGTATATCAAGAATATGAAAGTGCTATTTATTTTTGAATTACTAAAATTAACAAAAAAGTCCTAATTAATTATTCTAAATGAAGCAAAAATAAGTGATGAATATGCATTCATCAAAATACCCCAAACTTAAACTTTGCTCGTCCCGAGCAATATTAAAATCAAGAAATACTTTCAAGACATACTCTCAACCTATCATCCTCACTCTCCTAACAACCACTTAATTCCTTCCACCAAAATATGACCAAGCGACCCTGACTTCCTGAATTCACGAAAAGTGACTTTTATATTTTCTATTTCACAAACTTGTATTTATTCAAGACCTGCAATAAAACGGATTTTCATTTCACCTTTGCATTTGATACTCCAATTTTTTTTTTAAGTTTTACACAAGAACAGGGTTGATTTTGGATGGTTGGGGTTTTTGTAGTTTTCCCCTGGGTAGAAAATTGGAGTGAAGGAGGTATGGAAGAAGGACAGTCTCTCCTCTATTCGACTCGAGACCTTTTTATTTAGTGGACATGCAGTTACATTGACCGCATTTTTTTCTTTGATTTTTGGTGATATACCCAATTGTGTGGGTATGGAAGAAGCGGAAGAGGGGGAAGGGGTGCCACCCCAAACTTAGCCTTTTGGGCATTATTGGCTTTTTTCTTTTTGATGAATGGAAAGATTTGGAAGTGGTGGAAGAAGAGTAGAAGAGGTTGTTCTTGTGAAACTTTTTTTTCCATCTTTTTTTTAGAGTACCATGCATTGGTTCAACTATTACCGAATAATGCAAAAAATCAAGAAAATTTATACAAGTTGTACATGATAAGAAAGCATCACTCTTGAATCCTATCAGTCCTCTATGGCTTGCCATCTTTTCTAAGGAGTGATTATTATTTGAGGTCCTAAGTGACAGGAGGATTTCTAGTCATGAAAGTTTTAAAATTTTAATTGCAAGGCAGTTACATCATTAAGGGGAGTATTTTGACAAATTATCATATCAAGGTCGACTAGATATTGGCCTTTTTACAATTAAGTAAAAAAAATTGGCCGACTAGATAAGGGTCAAAAACTAAAGTAACTAATGAAAATAAAGATGAAAAGGAAAAATAAAACAAATAAGGAAAAGATAGGGGTGGATCACGTACCACCCACCCCCACCCCGGACTTAGAATTTTGCTCGTCCCGAGCAAACTCTTAGACCGAGATGGAGGAAAGAGGATCACGACGGTGGCAGATAGTATGGCGGTGGAGGAGCGGAGGAGGAGGCATGGTTGTGGTAGTGACTTGGTTGATTTCCTCGGAACCACTCCATCATCTTTGCTTGCGTGTCTCAAAATGTATCCTGAATGGCTTGGTGTACGTCATTATACCAAGGATAAAAATTGAAATCAAGATGGTTAGGTCCCTGTGGTTTGACATATGGTGGAGAACAGTCATATTGAATCTCATTTGTATAAGGATAATTATTATAAGAAGCATTGTTTTGACTGAATTGTAGTTGTTCGATTATATGTTGTCCACTAGTATCAATGGGGGTTGGGATGAAGGGATGATAGTCAGAGTATCCATCCATGACATTTGGTTGCACTGCTTGGGTAGTGATATGTAGTAGTGGCTCCAGAGATGTTTGGTGGTTATCATAGAGCGGTTCCTCAAAGGGAGAGGGAGGAGAGGAAATGGGTATGTTCATAGATGGGTGAGGGGGTTGTGGGAGGGGAACTTCTTGAGTGGTGATGTTGGTTGTACCCACAGTATGAATAGTGGGAGGGTAAATGTCCATCTTGATAGGACTGACTGGGCCAGTTTGAGTAGCAACTTGATTGTCCACCAGAGAAATTTGGGTTTCGATCACATGTGGTGGTTCAGAATTAAGGAAACGTTATTGCATCTTATTGAACTGGTCCATGCATTCAAGGAAATAGACTTCTTCTTCCTGGGTGTACTTCATGTTACTCCCAGAGGCTTGAAAATGTATGAACTCCGTTCCTACTCTTAGTGTGAGAAGTCTTGCCTCAAAGTCGATGAGGGCCCTAGCCGTGGCGAGGAATGGTCGACCAAAGATGAGAGGGTAGCTAGTGTCTTCTTTTATATCAAGTACCACAAAGTCACAAGGGATATAGAAATTTCCGACCTTGATTGGTACATCATCAATAATACCAAGAGGCTTGGTAATGGAAGAGTCTGCAAGTTGAATATGCATCTGAGTTGGTCTAGCATCAGTTAGGCCAAACCTTCTACACATGCTCAAGGGGATGATGGACACACTAGCTCCAAGATCAGCTAGGCCTGAATGGCTGGTAAAGTCACTGATAGAACAAGTGATTTTGAAAGATCCTGGATCTTTGCGTTTCTTTGGCATTTTACTTTGGATGATGTCTGATGTAGTTTTGGCCAACTTTACCATTTCAGATTCCTCGGTAGTGCGCTTACGGTTTAGAAGGGCTTTGAAGAATTTTTTCCATTCAGGTAGATCAGTCATAGCGTCCAAAAGTGGGATCTTGACGCATAACTTTCTCATAATTTCCTTGAATTTGTTGAACCTAGAGTCTAATTGGGTATACTTCAACCGACCTGCAAAAGGTACACACGGCTTATATACATGACTCTCTTCTTGTGGGGGAGGTGATCTCAGCGCTTGAGGGACAACAACAGCCTCTTCATCACCCCCTTAGTCAAAATCTATGATGGGGGAACTTCCTTCTTCTTTCGTGGTAAGGCCAGATCTAGTAGTAACAGCCTTAAGTTGTTCTATATGCCTGGGGTTGGGTTCAGGCTGTCCAGGGAAGGAACCAGTGGGAGGTTTTTGTTGGGCAAATAGGCGGGCCAACTGTGCGTCAGTTGCCTTTTGATGGGCTTGTATGGCCACGAGGGTTTGTTCTATGTTTTCCAGGCTAGGATGACTTGGGGGAGGAGGAGGGGGGGGCATTTTGAGGCGGCTGGGGAGGTTGAGGTTGGTTTAGATTTTGGGGGTGGAAGGTTTAAGTTTTGGAATTGTTGGTAGAGTTGTCGATTTTGGTAATTTCCTTGATTTCCAAAATTTCTTTGATTGTTGTATGGGAATCCAGGTGGTGGTCGATTGGTACTTTGAGGGTAGGGAGGCCTTTGTTGAAGTTGGGTAGAGTTCTCGGCGCCTGAGGGGTTCCCATACTGAAAACCAGGGTGATTTCTAGGTTGGTTGGGATTGTAGTAACCTTGGCCTGGTATTGTATGAATCGAATTGAGGTCTTCTGGTTGTTGACCTACTTCAGGTTGCATGGGCATGTTGTAGAGGTATTGACAGTGGAGGGTGGTATGGTTGTATCCTTGGCAAATACCATAAAGGGAATCCATGGCTTTTAGTTGTTGGGGTGACTCCCTAAGGGTGACCAAAGATGACTCTAACCGGTCTTGTTTTAAGGCAATTAATTTTAGGCTTTCCGCTATGCTTTGGATATCATTATTAACTTCTGCCTTAGCTACCTTAAGGATTCCTCCAATCCCTCTTCTAGCCCTTGTTTTAGAAGCCCGTTTAACTACCTCCCATGCACTAGTTAAACTTTGATGCATGAAATTTCCTCCAGATGAGGAATCGAGAAAAAATTTGGTATCATCATCAACACCACGATAGAAAATCTCTATGAGTTGGGCTTGAGAGATGTCATGGTGGGGGCACTTCCTAAGTAAATCCTTGAACCTTTTCCAGGCTTCACCTAAAGACTCTCCTGGGGACATAAAAAAATGAGTTATTTGACCCCTAAGTTCATAGGTGAGAGACGGGGGGTAGAATTTTTCAAGGAACTTGCTTTGTAAAACTTCCCAAGTTGTGACATGTTCTTCACTCTCCATGGTGTTGTACCAGCTACTAGCTTGGCCGGAGAGGGAATATTTGAACAACCTAAGGCGGATGGCATCTTCAGAGACACCTGGGAGTTTGTTCAAGGAACAAAGGTCAATGACCTTTGAAGGTGATCTTGGCAACTTTCCCCATTGTTGCCCGAGAAAGGGTTGGCTCGCATCATGGTGATCCATTGTGTTCGGATTTCAAATTGTGGAGCAATAATATTGGGGGGTATGACTGGATGTTGTGCATAGGCCGTTTTAGGAACAGAAAAGTCTTTTAATTGTTTTTGTCTTTCAGCTTCCCTCCTATTGACTTCTATGGTTTCTTGCTCGGCCATAAAGGCTGCTCGCAAAGTGGCTTCTCTTTCCGCTTGTTCGGCTTGGATGAGCTCTCTTTAAGCTGCAAGAGCTTGGTCGATCCTACGGGCGACCTCGTCTTCATTCATTCTCGCAAGATTTTGACGATTTAGACGATGAAAAGTCCTTTCTATTTCCGGATCAAACGGTTGGAAATCGTCGGTTGGGCGTCGCATGCACAATTAAACAGTTATTCGTGTGCAGAAAAAACATACTGCCGGAATGGAAACTCGACAGAAAGAGGAGTACACTTCCGGAATGTTACTCGGAAGGCATGAAAAAAAATAAAAAAAGTTTTTTCAAAATTGTTTTGGGGTTCGAGAAAACAATCCTTGTCCCCGGCAACGACGCCAAATTGATACTCGTCGTTTTGCAATATCAATCACTAAGATGGTTAATCCTAGAGTTTAAACCTTTTTTACTTCTGGTTTTAAGGGTAGTATAGAAGGGTCGATGCCATAGGACAACTATTAGAGATTGTTCTTAAGAACCCAAAGATTGAAAAACTTTATTATTTGTTTTTGGTATTTTTCTTTTTATTAAAGCAGAAAGTAAAGTCCAGTTGGGGTTTTGTGTGATTACACTAATTCAAGAAGAAAAGTACTTAACAAGAATAAACATGCACAAGAAAATAATAAAAAGATTGTTAACACAAGCAAAACTATATGAATGGAAGACTAAGGATTAAAGCAAACAAAGGATGCGGTGATTAAATCAAGAGAAGGAAATCGAGGCTCGTAGGGGTTTTCACCACCTTAGCCTAGGTGATAACAATTAAATCTTAAATGACGATTCGATGAAGGTTTGCGAATTTAAAAACTCACAAGAGAGAAACTCCACATGAGCCCATTGGTCTTGGTGCTCATGCTTCCTAGTTTATCAACCTAAAAGATGAGAATCCACAGTCATATCAAAACGTCTATGTAATCGATTTTATTGTTCTAAATCCGGATTTCCATGGTCATATCCATCCGGATTAACATGCGATCCGAATATCAATCATTCAATTAAAATTGATTACCATGTAATCGTTTAAGAAGAAATCATTAAAACCATGGCTAAGGGGTTATTCCCCTTTGCCCTGATAAAAGACTACTCACACATGGAGAAAGGGGAGACGGAGTAAGAAAGTACTGAAGCCATAGTCTAGCCTAAAAATCAGGAGATTAATCCTTATGCCAGAGACAATGAAATGGCTTAGCTCTTTGTTCCTTGCTCCAGAAATTAAGAATGGAGAAGAGAAGATTAAACTAAGGCGGAAAGAAGAGACAAGGGCCGACTAAGAAAGAACAGTGCTTGAATTAAAACTACTTTATTGCATAATAAAAAGATGATTACAAGACTTGTTGCTTCAGAATCCCAATATAAGAAATCCAAGATGCCTTGAGGAGGAGGAAGTGTCCCTCCTTTTATAGGAGAAGGAAAGGGGTATACATTACGTTTAGGGAAAAAGAAATGGCCGCCGGCGGCTGCTAACTTTCTAGATCTAGTCAATAGAGGAAACAATTGATTTCTTTGCATCCCTTTTGCATTAATTTCCCGCAACAGCAGTTTCGAGCGTATTTTTGGGCCAGTCAAAAATTCAGAAGCGGCCCGAAAATATATTTTTCCTGTAGATAATTGAATTATCTTTCCAATGCATACTTGCACAATAAATTCCTCCTTGGGATGTGGGAGTTATACCAATTTTGGTGAAAGATATATACTGAAATCAGACTCTACGGGAAAACGTAATGCCACTTTCACTGTTTAATTGCGTAGCCAAATAAACACCAAAATTACCGCAAAATATGTCCTTTTTATAGCCAATAAAATTATCTTTTCATTTCATACTTTATCTTGGAATTCCGCCTTTAGACGCAAAAGATATGACTATTTTGGTGACGAGTATCTCAGGCACTGCGGGAATATTTGAAAGCCTCATATCTTCATCTTTTATTTTCTCGATTTAATTACTTAGATAATTCCTGAAAATTAAGAAAAATATTATAAGAATTCAGGAAAAGTATATCAAGAAGATGAAAGTGCTATTTATTTTTGAATAGGTAAAATTAACAAAAAGTCCAATTAATTATTCTAAATGAAGCAAAAATAAGAGATGAATATGCATTCATCAGTAATCAACAAAGATAATAAGAGAAAAATTGGGTTTTCTAATCCAATTTGAATTTTAACAAAGGATGATGACCTTTTCATCATAAATTATATCAATGGGGCATTTATTTTCCTAATATGATGACTATGTCATCCATCACTCATCTTTATATAAGATTGACTGTCTACATGTGTGATAAAATATGACATTATAAGATGCATCCTAGATCTAGGATATACATGCCTTGATGGCAGAACCTTGAGTGATATGATATGTGTGTCATCATTGGGATTATGTGAAGGACTGATGCTAAACTTAATCCATGTTTGGATATGGAATAGATGTAAGATGGTGGATAACATTGTGAAACTATTAAGGTGGAAAAATGATGTGATCTTATGGGTTTGATGCCCTAAAATAATGATGTACATCTTGTTAAAACCACATAGGACCTAAAATAATGTAAAATGAAAACTTATTAAGTTGAATTAAATGTTTCAAAAACTATACCACATGGTGGTTCCATCTAATAACCCTTACTCTAGAAGAGTGATGGTTGATCTTGTTGCATAATCATGCTTTGTCATAAACTATGAACAGAACTTATATTTACGAGATAATGGTCCATATTTTTTTTATTTATATACATAAATTGGAAATGAAATGGTGGAAGAAGATATATTCCATGTTGATATATGGTTTAAGGCTGATTTGCCCTGCATTTGTTTAGGGGGGCATTGTCGCAGCCCAAATTGGTAAGTTAGGCTTGATTGAGCCCTAATTTAATGAATTCGGCCTTGGTATGGATAAATGAGATTATGTGCACTATGATTTGGGTGGTTGGCATATGTCAAAAAAACCTATAAATTTTGGACTTGTTATAGTTGATCAATGCATAAATACATCAATGTGCCTTGTATGTAACTTGTTCTACACAGCCGAAATATGAGTAGTTGGCTTAAGAAATTAAGTGAAACCCTAATGATATAGTGCCCAGAGTCTATAGATCTATCTCATTGGTCTGTAGGGGAAAATAGTGTAATGACTTAATCATGTTTGCAATTGCAAATAGTGAAAAGATGTTTATAGCCGTATTTTGATGAATATGGGAAATGTTTGAGTTTGGTATACAATGACACATTTAAATCTTGTTGGGACTCAGTTGTGGATGATGGCCTAGTGATATGTGATGGACAATGGTCTATTCTAGTATCTCAATATTGTTGGGTTTAAACTCTATTTTCTTGGTGTATTTACTAGTGTACCCATGGTGGGCCTAAGATATATGCGGACAAGCCTTTGAGCAATCCTTGATAGATATGTATTTTTTTCACTCTACATTTGTTTAACCACACACCAATATAATGTGTGTGGATATATGTAATGGAGTCTAGTAATCCTTAGATATTATACGGGGCTAGTATGGGCTTTGCACACACTATCTAGTATTTTTAGTGTTCCACATAAAACTAACCATGGCTTGAAAAAACAAGTGACTCAGTATTGTAGTGTATCTATTTAGGTTTATTGAGCGATCACATGGCATGCTTTGTTACCCTTTGATTTTTCTTACATGTACATTATGTGATTCATAATCAAGATCCTCATCTAATTTATATATCCTCGATATAGCCTTAGTACTTTTTGAATATATTCATATAAAGAGAATTAGTAATTGGTTAATATATCACATGTGAGATATTATACTTGTTTGTTAATCTTACTTTAATCAATTTCATAATATTATGCATTTAAGAAATAAGTACACTAGATATTTCTGTAACATCCCTGACCTGGGTTATGCTTTAACCCTAGAGGTTTTTCTTAATAAATTTAATTATATACTTTCTCTTATCTTTTCAAAAGTAATTAAGGCCCAAGAGGAACTTATGTTTCAATTTTAGTCCTTTTTGAATAATGTTGAAACACTATTTTGCATGCTTTGAACTAAAGTGCAAATTACCCATGTTGAGGGGTTAACTTGCAAATATTACATGGTAAAATGTTCCTCAAGTGTTGAAGCATCATAAGAATGAAAATGATGTAGAGGTATGGCTTGTGGCAGCCTGAGGACCGAGAAAGAGCTGATTAAGCAATGTTTGTGCATTAAAACCTAGTTTTGGTGTAATGTGCAATTTACCCAAAACCTAGGGTTCAATATGCAAAATACCACTTCTAGAGAGTCCCTAATATTTCTTGGTATCAATTAGAGATAATAAAATCAGAGGGGCATCTCATTTGAATCTCTTTGGAGGAGAGAGAATCTTGATATTAAAATAATCAAGATTTAAGCATAATTGAAACCCTAATTCAATTTAATGCAAAAAATAAATATATTAATCGAAGTGCCCTTCAACCAAAAATGAGATGGTTGGATTTTTATAAGTGTGGACGTCCATGTTCCTTGCAAAGGCCATGAAATATCTAAAGTGAGTGGAGAGCCCACTCACATTAGTTAACTAAAAAGTAATATCCACTCAATTTTGGATATTATTATTATAATGGTTAAGGTGCTTAATTTGCTTTCTTTTAATTCATGGATAATGAAGCGGAATTACAAGGTGGGGGAGATGGCTTCGTATGAAAGGGATTGAGGGGAGTATGTGGCACCAATTTTGGGAGTTGAAGGAATTGTTTATCACTTTCTCTCTCATTGAAAATCCCTTATAAACATCTCATTTTCAACCCACATTGTAAGGACCCTGACCTCCGTTTAGGGCTTATCCTATTTTCTTTGCTTAACCCTGGTGCTTAGTTGCTTGCTAATCACCTTTAGTGGTGATTAGGGTTTTTTTGTGCTTTGTTGAGAGCTGGAGGTGCTACTTGCAATTAACCCAAGCCTAGGGTTGTTGAGCAAGTTTGTCACCTTGAGAGGTGTTCCTCTCTCTCCTTGCTTCCTCTAGTGTTGAGAGTAAGGGTTGGGATTGTTGATTTGGGCTTGGATGAGCTTGTTGGGCCTTGAGATGCCTTGCTTGAACTTTGCCCTTGCTTTGCTTGACCTTGTGTCGGCCATAGGTGTGACGGCCATGGTAGTGTCGGCCTGAGTGTGTCGCCTAGGTGGTGTGTCAGCCATGGAGATGGGGGTGTGTCGTCCATGGACCCCCCCCCCCCTTTTGACCCTTTGACCTCGTTTGTGTCACCACTAGTGGACACTTGGCGCTTGATGTTTGCATGTGGCAATGGCCTTGGACATGTGTTTAAGGCAAGTTAGAGTGGTGGCATTGCCATTGGACAAGTGTCCCTAGGTGGGCGACACCTTGCCTTGTCTTACCTTGGTTTCTCCTCCATCCTCTCCTATATATGTACCTTCTTTCTCTTGCTAAGGATCCCTTTAGTTCCTTAGTTTCCCTCTCCCTTGGTTGCACAACATCTTTTCCTTTGCAAGCTTGGTGTCCGATCCTTATCTTGGAGTCTTCTTCTTCCTCCTCTTGAGGTGGTGCTTGGTGCTAGGAGCTTGGATCTTGCTTAAGGCGGGTTACATAACTCCTAACCCTAATCATATTACCTTCTTCCATGTTCTTGTATGTTTTCTTATGATCATAATCGGCCATGTATGTTGCTAGATGTGTTTCTTGCTTAGTTGCACCTAGTTGACTGAACCATGTTTTAGGGTTTCCTTGTTCAGCAACACTCCTTTCCCTCCTTGGTCTAGAGAAATGAGCTTGAGCTTTAGTAATATGAGCAATACCCCTATCTCATTTAAGTTGAGAGGTGAGCTTGTATTCTAGTTGCTTGAGCAACACCCTCCTCTCACCATGGATTCGAAAGGTGAGCTTTTTGGTAGATGTAGACCTACGTTGAGGTTGATCCTTGTGGTTGCCCAAGTTGTGATAGAGATTGTGCAAGACCCCTCTCTCTTAGTTGTTGAGAGGTGAGCCGATCTTCTTGATCAATCTAGGGTTTGGTACCCTTGTGCTTGAGGTTGTTGATGATCTTGTTGGGTTGTATCTTGCATGATATGGCTTGGGGATGGTGTTTCCCGATACGATCTCTTGATCTGGAGTTTGGGTTGATGTGATGAGGTTGTGTTGGGCATTATACCTTGGTCCTTGCTTTTTGTGTTGACCGATAGGATGAGGCTAGCTTGGTTGGATGATAGGATTTCCTTTGCTACCTGTTTGAGTTGTACTATTGGTCACTATGCCTAGATGAGTAGGGTTGTTGGTCGATACCTTTGTGTGTTGGGCGTTGTGCTTTGTTGAGTGCCCTGCCCAATACACTTAGCTTGGGTAGTGGCTGGGGTGCCTAATGTACCTTGAACGATATGAAGCTCAGTAGGTTATCCTTGTGTTGGGCGCCATGGTTGGGTGGTGATAACCAATGTAGTGACACATGGATGCCCGACACCCATGGATGACCAATACAGATGGATGCACGACACACTTGATGCACGACATGCCCCTTAGACTTAGCTGCACAATGTGCTTAGAGTTCTTCCTAGTTGCACGACACATAGGGTTGCACGATACACCTTGAGGTGGTAGCCCGACATCCTTGCTAAGTGCTTGGCCGATATATAGCTAGATTGCTTGGCTAATATGAGGCTGGAGTGCTTGGGTGATATGAGGAAAGTACCCTACCTGATACCACCTCTAGTGAGGGTGCACTACCCGTCACACTTCTTGTGAGGGTAGTGGGTACTTTTAGTGAGGGTCATGTTCCACCCGGAAACTCATATGTTAGTTCATTATCATGCGATCACATCTTTGTTGATTAAGAGTTATGCTTTATGGTTCGTGAACCTTTGACATGTTTGGTAATGGTAAGGTGGTTGATATAGTAGAACACACATATGTAAGCATGACATATCTGAAACTCTAATGACATGATATTACATGTGTTTATGGTCATCTTGAGTCATGTATATATAATGATGAGTAAATGATAAGCTTGGAAGTATACGAGCTGCTTCACATGATGATGTGACCCATGTCTTTGGCCATAGGGTTGAGGCATGAATGATAAAGCATATAATCATCAATGTTGCCCAATGTTTGATAATATGATCCTTCTGTTAATCCATGATGATTGTGTATACTAACTATGCAGGTGTTTCATACAGATGCATAGCCAGGTAAAGGGCTATGAGGTATATATGTTTGAATAACACTACTTTGATCGTCACTCTTGATGATGAGATAACATGCATCACATGTATGATGTGTTTTGGTCTGAGGACCTGAGTTTGGCTAAAGTGCCTAAGTTGAGGTGTTATCCTCTGATGATGATCTGGGATTGTTATCCCAAGTGATGAGAATGCCTTATGAGGCAGTGGTTTCTTGTGATGAGGGATTGAGATCCTGGAATAACATGATGGTGGTAACAATAATGTAGCTTTATGTTATGCATGTGGTACAACCTGTTTGCCTCAACAATTCACTTAAAATATACTAACTAATCACAGTGGAACATATCATGTAGTTTTCCCTGTCCATAGATCCATCATCGTCAGTAGTTGGGGATGGTGAAACGGGTTCTCCTGTGGGTTAACCCGGAGCGCATATTGTGGAATATGTGAGGTTTCTCCTAGCCTAAAATAGAGAGGATTTGAGTGCAGCTGCGGTTGCAGACTCGGGATAGATAGAGCATGGTGAACAGGCCCATGGCTCAGTGTGATAGAGCATCAATGCATTCATGGCTCAGGGAGCACGGTGAACTGGCCCGTGGCTCAGATATACTAGTGTCAAGACCTGTACCAAGGCGGGCTAGAGAAAGGGTAGCCTACGGGAGCTGACGCTGTGGCTGAGGCCACTTAAGCATGAGACTGCGGTCCTGCTTTGGTTCTCGTGCACTGACCATGAGGTGGGAGGTCGTGGAGTCCGGCTCCTCCATTGACCTTGTATGGCACCGGCTCCGGGTTTCGCAGTCGTTGGTTGGATTTGAGTGGTGCGACTCACTTCCTCATGGCATAATAACACGTAATCCAGCCGAATCGTATTTATTGCTTAAGGAAAAACACAGAACATTGATTGAGGCCTTGCTTGTGTAGTTGCTCTCGTTATACATTGCACTTACTTATACGTTCCTTAGGTTATGTGGTAAAATCTTATAAATATTATCTTGTCAATCATGTTCCATAAAGAACTACTTGGTTATATGCCTTCTGTACACCATGGTAAGCTCAATGGTAATAACAACCTTGCTCTATAAAGTGCTCTTACTGTACATTTTATCAGTTATCTGTTGTTGCTGCTTTAACCTTTTTGATGTTTTATGGTTCTGGCAGGGAGTTATGTTTCTCGCTGGGATTGTGTGTCTCACCCCGTTGGTTTACACCCTTTTTAGGTATTCGCGCTAGACGTGGTGGTGGTGCGGAGTGGCAGCCGAGCAGCAAGAAGACCAGTAGAAGGCAAGAGATGGATATGTTGCTGTTTTGGTTGTTTTGTAGTAGAGTCTTAAAGTCATCCATGTACTCTCAGGTCCTTGGAGGTGTTTTGATGTTGTTTTATGATGAAGCTTTGTATATCCCGCCATTGTCCAGATGTGGCCGGTTATGTAAATAAACAGGTGATGAACTCATGTGATGACAAAACAGCTGATCTGATAAGCTGTGGACACATATCTAGCCTTGTAAATGTTTATATATAACCTATTTTCTTGCAGGCTGAGGATCTGAATGTAATAGTTTCTTAGTTTATTTGCTTTATGAAATGGGTTTTAATTACCCCGTGTTTTTGGTAATAAGTGGTTTATGGTGTTTTCCGCACGTTTTCGCTTGGTACCTCATTGTCTGTCTGATAGCAGGATGTGTCGCCACAAGCTTGGTATCAGAGCTCTAGGTTCGCTGAGTTTACAGGGATCTAGGACTAGGTTGTGTCTGTTCTTTTGAGTCCTCCAGATTTGCTTACAATTATCTTCTGCCCTCAACAGAAGAAAATGCCAAGATGTCTGGAAACCATGAAGAACATGATGCATCAGTTGATGGAGCTGAAAGGCAGGCACATGAAGATCGGGTGCCTGAGGTCCCCCAAATTGATCCATCCATTCTAAAAAATCCTGCCTACCAATAGCTTATGGGGCAGATGATGGCTACGATGAATCTCATGGTAGAGAGATTTCCAGTGCCTCCGCCGAGAGCACATGCTCCCCATGGTGAAACATCGGGTATTGGGAAGACCTTTGAGCGGCTTCACCAAGTTGGAGCTTCGGACTATGCTGGGACGGCTGATCCAGTGGATGTAGATCTGTGGCTGATAGGTCTTGAGAAGGCCTTCCGGATCCTCGACATCCCTGAAGCAGACAAAGTCAAGCACGTTGTCTACCTTCTGAAGGGTAGTGCTGGTCACTGGTGGACCATCGAGGAGGAGAAGGGACTTGGTGAGGTGATTGGTTGGGAGGTTTTCCAGTGCGAGTTTGTCAGTAGATACTTTTTGAAGACATACCAGGACAAAAAGATCAGCTAGTTTGAGTGCCTACGCCAAGGAGCAATGAACATCACCGAGTATGAAGCCAAGTTCATGGACCTGTTGAGGTTTTGTCCTCACATGGCATCAACAGATGACGAGTGAATCAGACATTTTGAGAAAGGCTTGAGTGCTGAGCTGACAACACCTGCTTCTGCATTGGAGAACCGAGAGTGGTTTGCCACACTTGTGGAATCTGTCCGGAGGTTTATAAAGGACTTCAGTATGATCACATTGCCGATGACAAAGTTAACTAGAAAGGATGTACCTTTTGTCTGGAATGATCGTTGCCAGCAAGCTTTCCAAAGTTTGAAGGAGAAGTTGACTAGTGCTCCAGTGCTAGTGCTGCCAGAGCCTGGGAAAGGCTATGTTGTTTTATGTGATGCTTCCAAGAAGGGCTTAGGATGCATGCTGATGCAGGAAGATCATGTAGTTTCTTTTGCTTCGCGACAGCTTAACAAACATGAGGAGAACTATCTGGCTCATGATTTGGAGTTGGCAGTAGTGGTTCATGCGTTAAAGATTTGGATACACTATCTTTACGGGGAAGTGTGTCAGATCTTTACAGATCATAAGAATCTGAAGTATATCTTCTCGCAGAATGAGCTAAACATGCGACAGTGCCGTTGGATGGAGCTAATCAATGATTATGACTACACCATCGAGTATCACCCTGGTAAGGTGAATGTGGTAGCTGATGCGCTTAGCTGAAAGTCTTCCTCTCTTCCCACAAAAGGGGCACAGTTGAGTTCCTTAGTATGTCATAGACGAGATATATTTGTCTCCTTACGACAGATGAATGTCCAGATGGAAGTTTTTTTGTTAGCAGGAATTTTGGCACAGATGCAAGTCAAGCCTACGCTGAGACAACAGATCAAAGATGCACAGCAAACATATGATACAATGCGGTTAATCAGGTCAGATCTCGACAGTGAAGGGCGTAATGGGTTCCATGAGTTTGAAGATGGATCAGTTTGCTATCATGATAGGATGGTAGTCCCCAATGCTGATGATCTGAGGAAGCTAGTGCTCGAGGAAGCACACACATCGATGTATGTTATGCATGCAGGAGTCACCAAGATGTATCACAATCTAAAGGACCTGTATTGGTGGCCTAGCTTGAAGAAAGATGTAGCCGAGTTTGTTGCTAGGTGTGTGGTATGCCAGAAAGTCAAGGCTGAGCATCAGAAGTCAGTAGGTACGTTGCAACCCCTGCCAATACCGCAGTGGAAATGGGATCACGTAACCATGGATTTCGTAGCTGGTCTGCCCAAGACAACTAAGAATCATGATTCCATATGGGTGATAGTGGACAGATTGATGAAGTAAACCCATTTCATACCTGTGAAGACAACACATACAACTGAGAAGCTTGCTCGTGTATATGTGGATGAGATAGTATGCTTGCACGATGTACCAGCAATGATAGTTTCCGACAGAGGTCCTCAGTTCATGAGTCGTTTCTGGGAACAGTTTCACAAAGCATTGGGAACACAGTTGAGCTTCAACACCGCTTTCCACCGACAGACAGATGGACAATCTGAAAGGACTATTCATACTTTAGAGGATCTTCTTCGGGCTTGTGTGTTGCAGTTCTTAAGCAGTTGGGATGTACATCTCAGTTTGATAGAGTTTGCCTACAATAATAGTTACCAGCGGAGCATTGACATGGCTCCTTATGAAGCTTTATATGGTAGGAAGTGCAGATCTCATTTATGTTGGTATGAGTCTGGTGAATATCAGCTTTTGGGTCCTGAGTTAGTACAGCAGACAACAGAAAAGATCAAAGTGATACAACAACAACTGAAAGCGGCACAAGATAGGTAGAAGTCTTACGTGGACAATTGTTGACGACCTTTAGAGTTCCAAGTGGGAGACAAAGTGTACCTCAAGGTCTCACCTTGGAAATTCATGTTAAGGTTTGGCCAGAAGGGTAAGCTAGAACCCAGATATATTGGACCATACCCAGTAATAGCACGTGTTGGCAAGGTACCTTACAAGTTAGAGCTGCCGCCAGAGTTGCACAGGTTACATCCAGTGTTCCACGTCAGCATGTTGAAGAAAAGTCATCCAGGTATAGGGACAGTGATACATCCAGTCGATGTTGAGCTTGATCAAGATGTGACCTACGAGGAAGGTCCTGTGATGATCCTTGACAAAAGAGTAAAGAAGCTGAAAAGGAAGGACCTGGTTCTGGTAAAGGTTCTTTGGCATCATCGTGGCGTTGAGGAATATCTTGGGAAAATAGTTTCACTCTTGAGACTTAATGATCTCAAGACCGTTTGGTGAATAAACGGTCTCAAGACCATTTGAGGTCAGGAGATGTCATGGTTGGATGATAATCTAATGCTTCTAATTGATTGACTCATAATAGGTTTAGTGATGGATAATCCACTGATTACAAACTCCAATCGATTGAATTGATTGAAGCCTTAATTGATGGAATTGATCCAGACCGAATGGGTAAAACCAATCAAGACCGAATGGGTAAAATTTATTAAGACTGAATGGGTAAAATCAATCAAGACCGAATGGGTAAAAGTGATCAAGACTGAATGGGTAAAATCAATCAAGATCGAATGGGTAAAGTCGATCAAGATCGAATGGGTATTTTGATCTTCAAAACCATTTGGTCATGTTGACCGTTTGGGAAAGTTGACCGAATGGAGGTCAAGCACCTCAAGACCGTATGGAGGTCAAGCACTTCAAGACCGTTTAAAGTTCTAATACTTCAAAACTGTTTGAAGGTTTAAATGATTCAAATCTTGTAAGTACAATCAACCCCATGATTGTTCATGATGTTTATTAAAGATAATTACAATGGTTGTACCTCTCAAGTATTTAGGTGATTAGCATCTTTTGAGTGTTAACCTTTGATGCTTATGAAAGCAACATCTTAATACACTATGCTAACCCTAAATGTATGTACTAGAATAAAGGGTTGACCTAATCTAATCAAGCTTGAAGTAATCAACATCCTAGAGAGGATGAGAGAGAGGAATTCATACATGTATAATAATCATGTGGTGCTTAAATTTCAACACTCTCAACATGAATAGAATATGCAATTAGGGTATGATCCTTGATAAAGAGATCATGAAACCCTAATCGAGAAGGATGATGAGCCCTAACCCTAATTTAGGGCAATGCTAGGTGAAACCCTAATCTAGGGTAATGGTGAAATCTAATTAAGGGTGATGTCATGTGAAACCCTAATTAAGGGCAATGTCATGTAAAACCCTAATTAAGGGTGATGTCATGTGAAACCCTAATTAAGGGCAATGTCATGTGAAACCCTAATTAAGGGTAATGTCATGTGAAACCCTAATCAAGGGTGATGTCATGTGAAATCCTAATATAGGGTAATGCCATGTGAATCCCCAATATAGGGTGATGTTATGTGAAACCCTAATATAGGGTGATGTTATGTAAAACCCTAATTGATAAAGAGGGGAACTCTATTCCTAACGATGGAGTAGTGAATAATGTATTGGTAGGTGAAACACCTAAAGTGGTTGATAATGGTTGAATAATTCAAATGAATGACTTATGACCATTACATTACATGATGATGTGACGAACAAGTGCATAAAGTATTAGGATGGGAAACATCCTAATACAAGATAAGTTGATGAACATAAGTAAGTCAAAAGTAATGAGGGAAGTGATACATCAAGACATGATAGATATCACATCTAGTACCTTAAAGTTGATACACCTTGATGTACCCTAAATCTAGTATACTTGGATGAATAACACATGAAATGTGCCAAGTCAATTGTTACATTGAGATGTAATGATCCTAATACACTTTAATAAGTGTAGGCTAACATACTTAAAGAAAGGTTTAAGCCAAATTAATAAAGTATGATGTATTTACACTTTGGTAAGGATGAGACAGAAACTCATACCTTGTATTGATAATCATTTGAGGATAAATGATGAGAATAGTTGTTGCCTAATGAGAGGTGACAAGATGTTTAATGGCCTTGTGAGCCATGAGAGTTGTTTTTCCCTAGTGAGAGGTGACAAGATGTTTAATGGCCTTGGGAGCCATGGGAGTTGTTGTTGCCTAATGAGAGGTGACAATATGTTTAATGGCAATGTGATCCATGAGAGTTGTTGTTGCCTAATGAGAGGTAACAAGATGTTTAATGGCCTTGTAAGCCATGAGAGTTGTTGTTGTATAATGAGAGGTGATAAGATGTTTAATGGCCTTGTGAGCCATGAGATTTTTTGTTGCCTAGTGAGAGGTGACAAGATGTGTAATGGGCCTTGTGAACCATAAGAATAGTAGTTTCCCAGTGAAAGGTAACAAGATGTTTATAAAGTCTCATGAAAGAAATGATAATGTTCAAAATAAATAGTGGAAACTTAGTAACATAATAATAATAACTAATGGATACCATAATAATAATGAAATCTTTATCATACATGCTTTATGTTTATAGATAAATAAGGGCTATAGTGTTTTGAATAAGCTTAAGGGAGATATGAGGAATAATTTAATTACAAAAAGGATGTGAATAAGTTGATGGCTTGGCCAAGGTTTGATACCTAGTAAAGGTGATGTGGTCTTTAGTGATAATGTCACAGGATTGGTCATAACCCAATACCTGGAATAATTGTACAGGATTGGTCATAACCCAATACCTGGAATAATGTCACATGATTGGTCATAACCCAATACCTGGAATAATTGCAAATGATTGGTCATAACCCAATACCTGGAATAATGTCACAGGATTGGTCATAACCCAATACCTGGAATAATTGCACAAGATTGGTCATAACCCAATACCTGGAATAATGTCACAGGATTGGTCATAACCCAATACTGGAATAATTGCACATGATTGGTCATAACCCAATACCTGGAATAATGTCACAGGATTTGTCATAACCCAATACCTGGAATAATTGCACAGGATTGGTAATAACCCAATACCTAAAATGATTGCACATGATTGGTCATAACCCAATACCTGGAATAATTGCACAGGATTGGTCATAACCCAATACCTGGAATAATTGCAAATGATTGGTAATAATCCAATACCTAGAATAATATCACAGGATTGGTAAGAATCTGATGCCTGGAATGTTTACACAGGATTGGTATAGTCCAATGCCTGGAATGGTTGCACAGGATTGGTAAGAGTCCAATGCTTGGAATGTTTACACAGGATTGGTATAGTCCAATGCTTGGAATGGTTGCATAGAATTGGTAATAGTCCAATGCCTAGAATGTTTACACATGATTGGTATAGTCCAATGCCTGGAATGGTTGCACAGGATTGACATAGTCCGATGCTTGGAATGTTTGCAAAGGATTGGCATAGTCCAATGCCTGGAATAGTTATACAGGATTGGCATAGTCTAATGCCTGGAATGTTTGCATAGGATTGGCATAGTCCAATGCCTGGAATGGTTACACAAGATTGGCTTAGTCCAATGCCTGAATAGAATATTATGATGTATACTCACATGATTTATACAATTCAATATCTGGTTAGCAAATTGGCTGAGGCCAACAGATAGAAATGAGAATGATTCATGAATGACATACCATGATAATGACTATCACAGGATAAGCTTGATAAGTTGATATAGTATGATGGATAAATGATATACCTATTTTTCCTATTCCTTATAAAAAGAATAGATGATTTACTGCTCTATCATAGATAGGTGTAATTCTTTAAAAGATGAGAATATTCTAAACTGCTTATCCTCTGCTCAGTTTCATAATGTTTATCTGTAATAATAATATTTCTGGCGGAGAGTTATATCTCTCCTGGGACAATTTTCAATTGTCTCACCCCCGTGGGATCCAACATTTTTAGGTGGATGTGGACGAAGAGGTACAAATCATACAATAGGAAAAAAAAGATAGCAGCATCAGGGATAGCAGTCACATCTCAGGTGGAGATACTGACTATCATGTCTTGTAGATATGAGTCCTATGTGTCATCTATGTACTCTCAGGTCCTAGGAGTCAGTACTTAGTGTTTTTATAATCGATTTGAGATCTTGGATTGAATTCCTCGAGGTTTTGTGTTTCTCATGAGTAGACTTAATAGAGAAAGTGATGTATGTACTCCTCGAGAGGATATGGTACATGGCATGTACTTGTGGACCAGAATGTATATGTAATACTTTGGTTCTTGTTGATAAGAGTTTCTTGGTATTGGATCTCTTTGCAAAAAGGTTTTAATTTTTAGTGATTTTCAGTAATCTGTTGCTAATGAATGCTTCCGCTTAAGTAAATCATGTAATTGTGATATGTATGCCACAATTTAGTGGTATCAGAGCCCTAGGTTCACTGAGTCTACAGAGACATAGGACTAAGGTGTTGAGTCTGTTCTAGTGTCCTCTAATATATCTTATAGTGACTTCTGCTTATGCAGAAGAAGGGAGATAGCTTAAAGATGTCTGGAGAACACAAGGATCACATTGCTGAAAGCAATGTTGCTACACCAGTAGGAGGTGCAAGGGGTCAGGCAAGAGAGGAACCAATGCCTGAGAATCCCCATTTTGATGAGGCTATGATAGAAAACCCAAATATTCATGCTCAATTTAGGGAATTCATGACCACAATGAGGTATATGGAAGACTGGATGCCCCTACCAGCACCTAGGGCACCAACTCCCGATGAGGGACATGGGTCTGGTAAGACTTTTGAATGACTACGTCATGTAGGAGCTATAGAATATGCTGGGACAACTGACCCAGAAGATGTTGATCTATGGCTCACTGAGTTAGAAAAGGCTTTTAAGATCCTTAGTATTCCAGATGTTGACAAAGTCAAACATGCTGTATATCTTTTGAAGGGTAGTGCTGGCCATTGGTGGGCCATAGAACAAGTAAAAAGGAATGATGAAGAGGTTGGTTGGGAGGAATTTCGTCAAGAATTTGTCAATAAGTATTTTCCAAGAACATATTTAGATGAAAAGATCTCACAGTTTGAGAAGGTTCGGCAGGGAACCATGTCAATAAATGAATATGAGGCTAGGTTTATGGAACTTTTACGATTTTGTACTCAAATGGTTTCTAATGAGAAGAAGAAGATTCGACATTTTGAGAAAGGAATAAATGATGAGGTGTCTATCTCAGTAGTTGCATTAGAAAGTAGAGAGAAATTTGCCTCATTTGTGGAGTCAATTCGGAGGATAGAAAGGTCTGTGACAAATAAACATGAGGCAAACATCAAAAGGAGGTCTAAACAGTCACAAGAACAGTGGATTAGTGATACTAAACAACCAATGTTTTCAGTAACACCGGTTCAACCACAATATAGTAAATCAATATAGTGGTCATCAAGTGAGGCCCAAACTTGCCATAAATGTGGACAGATAGGACATTTTAAGCAGAAGTGGCCAAGAAGAAATCATGTGGTGACCCAACAGTCAAGGCATAACCTACAGAACCCACAAGGACCTCAGTTTAGTGTAGCAGAAGATGGAGGACGAAGACAAGTGTCACAGTTTGGTCCATCTACCTCTGGTAGTAGAGGACAAAGGCAATAGAAGATGACAACTGATTCCATCTATTGAGTCAGATAAGATACTAGATAAATCGTAATAGGTAACATGTCAAGATAGAACTTTTCATTCTGAATCATCTTTCTTTTTTCTACTCTCTGCCTAATAATTATAAGAAAGGTAGTTGTTGTTGAGCTTCCTTTAATTAATCTTATGAGGACATGAGGAAGAGATAAGAAGGATGAGAACTTATATTCATTCCAATATTCTCTTATATGTGTTGAAAATTTCTCTCTTCAAATTGAAATGAAGAGATGTAATGGAAATACCCATATAAAATTTAAGATACTGAGTAGTAAAACTTAAAGAGATGAAACATAATATAAAAACCAATACATACTACCTAACTTCAGTTCCTGAATACCCTGGCCAGGTATTCATCTATTGAAGATAAGGTAAGTATGCCACTCTTAGATTGCTATCTTTCTAATTACTCTGATGAAGTAGTCATTTTGAGACAATATAAAGAGTATAATGAGGTAGAAGATGTGGAAAGGATATTTCTACCACATCCTAATTGGTATTCAAAGGGATCTGATTTAATCATAAATCAATTTATAAACAAAAGAATATGTATAGTATAATGTATACCCTGGTCCTCAGACCTAGGAGTAACAGTTACCTGATGAGAGGTAACAATGTTCAAATGATGGAATGAGGGTTTGAATACCCAATGTTAGTAATCATGATGATGGTGTGATGTGTTTTTTTGGGCACATATAATGGATACCAAGGTAAAGAATCCTAGTATCCAAGGACTTTCAATGATATGAGAAAATGGGAATATGACTCCTCATAAGAAGTAATGTTTGGTTGCCTAAAAGGGCCAACTTCGAAATTTGTCCAGTATTGATACCATATGTTAGGGGTTTATGCCCCACATAAACATGACATCAGCAAAAATGTATGAGTCAAAGGAAAAATTGTAAATTCATTATGGGAAAAGCTTATTAAGAAAAAAATAATTCTTTAATATACCTCTAAGATAAGTTCTTAATTGATAGGTAATCTTCCCTTATGAAAAGATACAATAGAGTATGTGTCCTGGGTGACAAGTTTTATGATAACCCTGTACGGAAGGACTTTGTGTTGATCAAAGTTCTATGGCATATCCATGACATTAAGATTTTATGTGGAGACTTGATGATATGATGAATGAAAAATATCTATTTTCCTTTATCTGGGATTTCAGGGACGAAATCCTTGTTAGGGGTTTATAACTTGTAACATCCCTGACCTGGGTTATGCTTTAACCCTAGAGGTTTTGCTTAATAAAGTTAATTATATGCTTTCTCTTATCTTTTGAAAAGTAATTAAGGCCCAAGAGGAACTTATGTTTCAATTTTAGTCCTTTTTGAATAATGTTGAAATAATGTTTTGCCTACTTTGGACTAAAGTGCAAATTACCCAAGTTGAGGGGTTAACTTGCAAATGTTACATGGTAAAATGTTCCTCAAGTGTTGAATCATCATAATAATGAATATGATGCATAGGTATGGCTTGTGGCAGCCTGAGCACCAAGAAAGAGCTGATTAAGCAATGTTTGTGCATTAAAACCTAGTTTTGGTGTAATGTGTCATTTACCCAAAACCTAGGTTCAATATGCAAAATACCACTTCTAGAGAGTCCCTAATATTTCTTGGTATCAATTAGAGATAATAAAATTAGAGGGACGTCTCATTTGAATCTCTTTGGAGGAGAGAGAATCTTGATATTAAAATAATCAAGATTTAAGCATAATTGAAACCCTAATTCAATATAATGCAAAAATAAATACATTAATGGAAGTGCCCTTCAACCAAAAATGAGATGGTTGGATTTTTATAAGTTTGGACGTCCATGTGCCTTGCAAAGGCCACAAAATATCTAAAGTGAGTGGAGAGCCCACTCACATTAGTTAACTAAAAAGTGATATCCACTCAATTTTGGATATTATTATTATAATGGTTAAGGTGCTTAATTTTCTTTCTTTTAATTCATGGATAATGAAGAGGAATTACAAGGTTGGGGAGATGGATTCGTATGCAAGGGATTGAGGGGAGTATGTGGCACCAATTTTGGGAGTTGAAAGAATTGTTTATCACTTTCTCTCTCATTGAAAATCCCCTATAAACATCTCATTTTCAACCCACATGAAAGGCTTTTTCGATCCCTTTTTCTTTCTTTGATTTGGCCACGAACAAGGGAGCTTAGGAGCAATATGAGGACGTGCCCAAACCTGTAGTTAAGCTCCATATTCATATTCAACCTTGATTTCATGGTGGAAATCGAAATTCAATGCTTAATTTCTTCTTTTCTTCATTCAATATTCAACCTTGGCCATTATTTTCACTCAAAGACTTGATAACGGACCTTGGATAGTTGAAAAAGCTTCATTCACCATTGAGGACGTGAATCTGGAAGCTTGGATTCAATTTTGAAGGCGGGTTATATAACTTGAACCCTTAAATGTCATTATTTCTTGCAATTTATTCATTATGTGTTGAACCTTTCTTCTTTCTCAATTTCCTTTTGATTAGTTGTTGAAATTACCATATGAATCACAACTGATTTTAAAGGTTTCAAGCTTGAAGATGATGATATCATCTTAAAGCACACACCTCAATGAATATCTTGGGCAAATGGTTTCACTCTTGAGACTAAACGATCTCAAGATCATTTGGTGAACAAACGGTCTCAAGACCGTTTGACACGAAATGATCTCAAGACCGTTTGAGGTCAAACAACCTCAAGACCATTTGAGGTCAGGAGATTGCATGGTTGTATGATGATATAGTGGTTCTAATTGATTGACTCGTAATAGGTTCAGTGATGGATAATCCACTGATTACAAACTCCAATCGATTGAATTGATTGAAGCCCTAATTGATGGAATTGAACAAGACCGAATGGGTAAAACCAATCAAGACCGAATGGGTAAAATTGACTAAAACCGAATGGGTAAAATCAATAAAGACCAAATGGGTAGAAGTGATCAAGACCGAATGGGTAAAATCAATCAAGATCGACTGGGTAAAGTCGATCAAGATCGAATGGGTAATTTGATCTTCAAAACTGTTTGGTCATGTTGTCTGTTTGGGAAAGTTGACTGAATGGAGGTCAAGCACCTCAAGACCAAATGGAGGTCAAGAACCTCAAGACCAAATGTAGGTCAAGAACCTCAAGACCGTATGGAGGTCAAGCACTTCAAGATCGTTTAAAGGTCTAATACCTCAAAACCATTTGAAGATTTAATTGATTCAAATCTTGTAAGTACAATCAACCCCATGATTGTTAATGATGTTTATTAAAGATAATTACAATGGTTGTATCTCTCAAGTACTTAGGTGATTAGCATCTTTTGAGTGTTAACCTTTGATTCTTATGAAAGCAACATCTCAATACATTATGCTAACCCTAAATGTATGTACTCTATAAGGGTTGACCTAATCTAATCAAGCTTGAAGTAATCGACATCCTAGAGAGGATGAGAGAGAGGAATTCATACATGTATAATAATCATGTGGTGGTTAAATCTCAACACTCTCAACATGAATAGAATATGCAATTAGGGTATGATCCTTGATAAAGGGATCATGAAACCCTAATCGAGAAGGATGATGAGCCCTAACCCTAATTTAGGGCAATGCTAGGTGAAACCCTAATCTAGGGTAATGGTGAAACCCTAATTAAGGGTGATGTCATGTGAAACCCTAATTAAGGGCAATGTCATGTGAAACTCTAATTAAGGGTGATGTCATGTGAAACCCTAATTAAGGGCAATGTCATGTGAAACCCTACTTAAGGGCAATGTCATGTGAAACCCTAATCAAGGATGATGTCATGTGAAATCCTAATCTAGGGTAATGTCGTGTGAATCCCCAATATAGGGTGATGTTATGTGAAACCCTAATATAGGGTGATGTTATGTAAAACCCTAATTGATAAAGAGGGGAACCCTAATCCTAACAATGGAGTAGTGAATAATGTATTGGTAGGTGAAACACCTAAAGTGGTTGATAATGGTTGAATAATTCAAATGAATGACTTATGACCATTACATTACATGATGATGTGATGAACAAGTGCATAAAGTATTAGGATGGGAAACATCGTAATACAAGATAAGCTGATGAACATAAGTAAGTCAAAAGTAATGAGGGAAGTGATACATCAAGACATGATAGATATCACATCCAGTACCTCAAAGTTGATACACCTTGATGTACCCTAAATCCAGTATACTTGGATGAATAACACATGAAATGTGCCAATTCAATTGTTACATTGATATGTAATGAGCCTAATACACTTTAATAAGTGTAGGGTAACATACTTAAAGAAAGGTTTAAGCCAAATTAATAAAGTATGATGTATTTACACATTGGTAAGGATGAGAGAGAAACGCATACCTTGTATTGATAATCGTTTGAGGATAAATGATGAGAATAGTTGTTGCCTAATGAGAGGTGATAAGATGTTTAATGGCCTTGTGAGCCATGAGAGTTGTTGTTTCTTAGTGAGAGGTGACAAGATATTTAATGGCCTTGTGAGCCATGAGAGTTGTTGTTGCCTAATGAGAGATGACAAGATGTTTAATGGCCTTGTGAGCCATGAGAGTTGTTGTTGCCAAGTGAGAGGTAACAAGACGTTTAATGGCGTTGTAATGTCCTTGTGAGCCACGAGAGTTGTTGTTGCCTAAGGAGAGGTGACAAGATGTTTAATGGCCTTGTGAGCCACGAGAGTTGTTGTTGCCTAGTGAGAGGTGACAAGATGTGTAATGAGCCTTGTGAACCATAAGAATAGTTGTTACCCAGTGAGAGGTAACAAGATGTTTATAAAGTCTCATGAAAGAAATGATAATGTTCAAAATAAATGATGGAAACTTAGTAACATAATAATAATAACTAATGGATACAATAATAATAATGAAATCTTGATCATACATGATTTATGTTTATAGACAAATAAGGGCTATAGTGTTTTGAATAAGCTTAAGGGAGATATGAGGAATAATTGAATTACATAAAGGATGTGAATAAGTATGATGGCTTGCCCAAGGTTTGATACCTAGTAAAGGTGATGTGGTATTCAATGATAATGTCATAGGATTGGTCATAACCAAATACCTGGAATAATTGCACATGATTGGTCATAACCCAATACCTCAAATAATGTCACATGATTGCTAATAACCCAATCCCTAGAATAATTACACAGGATTGTTCGTAACCCAATACCTGGAATAATGTCATAGGATTGGACATAACCCAATTCCTGGAATAATTGCACAGGATTTGTCATAACCCAATACCTAGAATAATATCACATTATTGGTCATAACCCAATACCTGGAATAATTGCACAGGATTGGTCAAAACCCAATACATGGAATAATGTCACATGATTGGTCATAACCCAATACCTGGAATAATTGCACAGGATTGGTAATAACCTTGTACCTGGAATAATTGCACAAGATTGGTCATAACCCAATACCTAGAATAATTGCACAGGATTTCTCATAACCCAATACCTAGAATAATTGCACATGATTGGTAATACTCTAATACCTGGAATAATATCACAGGATTGGTAAGAATCCAATGCCTGGAATGTTTACACAGGATTGGTATAGTCCAATGCCTGGAATGGTTGCACATGATTGGTAAGAATTGGTAATAGTCCAATGCCTAGAATGTTTACACAGGATTGGTATAGTCTAATGCCTGGAATGGTTGCACAGGATTGACATAGTCCAATGCTTGGAATGTTTGCAAAGGATTGGCATAGTCCAATTCCTGGAATAGTTATACAGGATTGGCATAGTCCAATGCCTGGAATGTTTACATAGGATTGGCATAGTCCAATTCCTGGAATGGTTACACAGGATTGGCTTAGTCCAATGCCTGAATAGAATATGATGATGTATTCTCACATAATTGATACAATTCAATATCTGGTTAGAAAATTGGCTGAGGCCAACAAATAGAAATGAGAATGATTCATGAATGACATACCATGATAATGACTATCACAGGATAAGCTTGAGATGTTGATATAGTATGATGGATACATGATATACCTATTTTTCCTATTCCTTATAAAGAGAATAGATGATTTACTGCTCTATCATAGATAATTGCAATGCTTTAAAAGATGAGAATATTCTAAACTTCTTATCCTCTTCTCAGTTTCATAATATTTATCTACAATAATAATGTTTCTAGTAGAGATTTATATCTCTCGTTGGGACAATTTTCAATTGTCTCACCCCCGTGGGATCTAACATTTTTAGGTGGACGTGGACGAAGAGGTAGAAATCATACAGCAGGAAAAAAAAGACAGCAACATCAGGGATAGTAGTAACATCTCAGGTGGAGATACTGACTGTCTTGTCTTATAAATATGAGTCCTATGTGTCGTCTCTGTACTCTCAGGTCCTAGGAGTCAGTACTTAGTGTTTTTATAATCGATTTGAGATCTTGTCTTGAATGCCTTGAAGTTTTTTGTTGCTCATGAGTAGACTTAACAGAGCAATTGATGTATGTAATCCTCGAGAGGATATGGTACATGGCATGTACTTGTGGACCAGAATGTATATGTAATACGTTGGTTCTTGTGGATAAGAGTTTCCTAGAATAGGATCTCTTTGCAAAAAGGTTTTAATTTTTAGTGATTTTCAGTAATCCGATGTTAACGAACGCTTCTGCTTAAGTAAATCATGTAATTGTGATATGTATGCCACAATTTCTATATCATATTGTTGGAACATGGGTCTGACCCATGCCATTCACCACATCTATTAGGTGCAATGGAGATGAAAAAAGGACGCATTGATCAAGGTATAACAAGAAATTATATAGTGAAGTCTAGAGTGTTCATGTAATCTCACTTTCTTGAGAGATGGGATGGTAGTTGATGAAATACATGATAGGTGTTTCCACTGTGTTTCCTTACAATTATATGTTTTAACATGATTTTAATATCTTTTATTGTTTTATCTTCACGGATATGAATAATCTTCTAATCCTATTTGATAAAGTTAATAAAGGAGTTTTATTTTGTATTCCAATCATATTTTCTCTTGGAATAGATCTAATGTGAATTGATATGCTTTTACATAACATCATGTCAGGTATTGTGACCATCTCTTGTTTTGGATATTTGTGTCGTTCTCCTTGTTTGGAAATGGTTCAACTTGGATTTCATGGTTGTTAGAATAAAGTTGAGTTTATTCGTCCGATTAACCATCTTTGAGATGATTAATAGGACAAGTGCTTACAATGTAATTAATAAATCCATGAAGTCGTGTGGCTCTATTATTATCAATTATAATCACTTAAATGTTCAAGTATAGCTAGAGGAGAATGTTGTGGGTAGCATTCCCTAAGAGCCAGTCATATGTTGATTGTAATGGCAAACTCGTAATTGATTTTAATTTCATTAAAAGGAAATTCCAATTATTATGTTTTCTTCAATCTGAGGTAGTGAGAATATAATAATGCCCTTAGAATGGATTATTCAATGACATGTGATTTTGAGTAGAGAACCTATATTTGAGATCATGTGTATGATAAGAGTATCCATTCCTATCTAGGTTCTTAGTCAGATATTATTATGAACATAAGGGCTACAAGAATACATTAATAATGGTATCTATTTCGACCAATGACTTTGATTCATTAGTCATGATATTTGGTATAAACTAAAAAAAATAGATACATCTATAACCAAGTGTGTTGAATAAACCCAACTTGAGTATGATACATGGAAGACATATATATTAGTCATAATCATATCTCTATGTGATAGTGGTGATTGTTGTCCTTATACCTTAGGTAAACAATGTTCACATGTTTCAATGTGATTTAACACTACTCAATGTGATCTTAAATAATGGTTGTCATATAGGTAGTGCTTGCATGCACTATAGCACATGTAGTTTATTGTGAGTGGTGTAGTTAGAATTTGTCCCTCATATTGAAGTGGTATCCTAGACACTTATTGAGACTATCAAATGCATGCCCATTCTCATATGAGTCAAGATATGATATTGATCTCATATGTGTCTCAAATAGTCTACTTTATATCAAGGAACAAAGATTCAATATCAAGAGCATGACATTTCCATTCGTCATATTCAATCTAGACATTGGAGGAAAAAAAATTATACAATCATTGTAACACTAGTAATAATATTAGGTTCAAGTTGTTATCCAACTTCTTCAATTACTTGGATTGGAATGAAGTTTATGTAGATACCAATTATTAATAGTGAAATCATAATACATTTATAGATATCACTACCAACATAATTTGGAGCCTATAGGGTCACACACATAGGTTGCATAGGGAATAGGATTATAATTATCGACACATGATTAGTTGGTTGCTAAAACAATTTAGAAATCATTTCAATCATTAAAGAGATGATTGGAAGCCCAGTCGGCCAAGTAGAAAGTCTAATCACCCAATTGGATAGATTGTTTGATTATCGAGAAGGTCCAGTTGGTTGAACAGGCCAAGATCTATCCAATCAGCTGAATGGATGGTCCGTTAGATCAACTGGACAAGATCAACCAATCATTCAACTTGCTAGTCCACTCACTCGATTGGTCAAAGTCAATGGATCACTCGATTGGATCTAGTAGTGTCTGACCCAGTCCCAGTCGATCGACTAGAATTTCTAGTAGGTTGATCGAGTGTCCAAGATGAGTTGATATGAAGCATCACACCTAATCCAGTCAATTCACTAGACTAAGTGGGTTACTAAAAGTTGGTTGTTGTCTTTTCATTTCCCAAGGTTTATTAGAAATCATGCTTCCCTACTATTCATATAGTAGAGGCATGATGGCTAGCATTTTGGTGACACCTCTGGACTACCTATTATTAATGATAAGGAGAGACAGAGGGAGATATTTTCAAATGCTAGCACATTTCCAACGGAAAGGCTATTGCTCCCCTGCCAACTCTTGAAGAACTATGTGGAGTTCCTGATCATCTGCATGGATGATATAGAAACATTGATGTTTTCATGACTATGTAGGGAGAACATAATAAATCCACCTCTATACATATTATTGTGAGAACCGTCTCCAGATCCACTCTGTGAAAAAGGTATATGTTACATCCCTTTCTTACTAGTATATCATTGTTAACAAGATCTGCTTGTGAGAACATAGATTATATTAAACTGTAATTCTTTCACTGCATATGTCACATCCAAAAAACCCTAGAGTGGTATTAGAGCAATGTTAATATGTGATATATCATTGTTTACAATTGATATGATCAGATCTATTTTATGCAATTTATGCCATTACATGTGATGTGAAGGACTTTAAAAAGATGCATATCCTATTTAATTCTACATACATATGCTTCAAGATTTTTGAAACAGAGGATTGTCTAGACTTTAAAAAATGTGAGTTTTCCTAGTACATAGAAATAAAATGGTGTATACCTTTTCAGAAGTGTTATCTCTGAGACCCTATGAGGATGGCATCCCCTTGACTCCCGCTCACTGACTGGGCAGTGAGATCCCACGTAGGCGTGTTCGAACTGTGTAGCACACCTTGTTTGTGTGGATCTCAAAAATGTTTCATGGGGATTTTCCTCTATGAAAAGGTTATAATTTTTATTGGATCTATATATATAAGATATGGTATTTTCATAAATCATATACATCACTATCAAATTGTGTTTTGTTTGGTGAATGTTTGCATGGTTATTGCTAAAAAACTTGTTTGTGTGTGGAGGATATTGACATGGATGGATCATTTTAGTTGATAAGTATTCAACTTGCATGCCAAGCTTTGATTTTATTTGTTATGTAATTGTTTTTATTCCTTCTTAATTATCTTGAATTGAACTAGAACGTTTTTACATATCATTTAAATGTTAGATAGGAATAGAATAAGTTTTGGAGGACTTGGCATGAGGAGGGAAATATGAAGATCCAAAGAGCATCCATGTAGCCATTGAAGCAATGCAACAAAAATGCAGCTACATAGGATGTTGATGTGTATGATACAATGGGTCTTAGATGGATTGTAGTCATTTCTGTCTCTGAAGTATTACATTAGTATGGACATAACTAAAGTTTTATGATTGTGGATTGTATGCTGTAAGTATTTTGTATTTGGATATGTATATATATATATGTATATATATATATATATATATATATATATATATATATATATATATATGTATGTATATATATATATATATACTAGTATCAGGATGTGCTTTGCACGTGATACTTGGAACAAATTCCATTTAGTTTCTTTTATCTAACAAAAACCCTTACATGTAGTGCAATAATATGTTGAATAATTATTCACTAAAATTTATTGATTGAAGAATGTGAGCGTTGAGTTTGAATAGTTAAATACAAGGTAAGCTTGAATTGATCTATAGCAATTTACAAGTTATAATTTCTTGAGGACGAAGGTGGAGTAGGATTAAGTTATTGTCTTACAATATTAAACATTAAGTATTTGTTTGCCATAAAACTACATATAGGACCATGTACTTTTTGAGTTTTTAAGTTGGTTATTTTTTTTTTGGAAATAGGTAAATATATTTCCAAAGGAACCTGTAGAACAGGAGTGAACTACAAAAACAAATACATAGGGTTGTTATCTAAAAAAAACCCCAGTATCTATTGGCTTGCTCAGACAGACCTGAAGCAAGGCCCTTTCTACATTTGAGGGATCCTGAAAGTGTGCAAGCCACCTTCTCCACAATCTTTTCTTCTCTACAAAAATTCCTACTATGAGTTCTGTTATTCCTCTCTTCCCAGACATTATAGCAAACACCTATCAGGCATAAACCACCTATAGCCCGCTCATGTTTACCAGTGATCATACCCATCATCTTGGATATCAACCCAATGATGCTATCATAAAAAACTTGTCCCCACCCACATCTGAGTGTGACAATCGCCCAAATTCTTCTGAATAAATTACATGTCCCAAACATATGGCTATGGCTTTCATCCTCCCTCTTGCAAAGTACGCATTTCTTCTCTACCTGTATACCCCATCCAACGAGCCGATCAGCAGTAGGTAACCTACATAGGAGAGCCTTATAGGTTGTTGTCATTAGATTTAGTTGGTTATTGTCATTAGATTTAGTATCTTATAAATTATAACCTCTAGTTTTTAAACTTTATAGAAAAAGGAAAAACTCACCCATAATTTTAAACTATCATTGTTATCCCTTCATTGAAATTGAACTGTGTGTTAAATTAAGTTGGATTTTAACCTACAGACACACCCAAATGGTTAACAGTAGAAATAACCATAAGGGTGAATCTCCATAAAGAGTCACCAATTACATGCTTCAAATTTTTAAATAATCACACATATTCATGACTAAAGGAGGATTATATTCTCCTTGATGAAAAATGAGTTTGGACATCTTCAATTTGCCTAATTTTGTAAAAGAAAAGGAAGTAAACAAAAGAACCCATAACAATGATATTAAATTAGAGTATATGATTTCGATAAGGAAGATGTGAATCTGTATTTGTGTATAAGAAGTGTAAATCGATATATCCATAAGTGTTAGTCTACTATTACTACGTTAAATCAAGATAACCATTCATTTTGGAGTTTCATCTCCATCAAGTCAGTATATGGAGAAATAATGTTTTTGATAGTCAGTCAAAAATTAAATTTGATTATATGTATTAACATAAAACACTTGTTCCAACATTAAGATATATAACCAGAAATAATAGTCACCATTAAATAATAGTTTTTGGTATATATTTTATAGATGGCTAATGTGAGTAATAATCTCCCAGCTATGAGGTATAAAAATTAATTTTTGCATTATTTTTTACAAGAGCAAGAAAAAAAATGGCAACATAAGGCATCTATGTGCCTCCCTAAGCATGAATTTTGCTAATATATGATTGAAAAAGTAGTTTCTATGAATGTAAAATAAGTTCAAACACCAAAGATATGTTTGTTGCTTCGTAAGAGTTATATGTGATAATGGACGACATAGCAACATATAGAAAGTGAAACACACAAAATTTGGGACGTTACAAGGTGTCATTTTGTTAAGCTAGGATACTAACCAAAAGGATCAGTCTTTCTTTTATCTAGTACTCAATAACTTTGAATTCCAAATTACCTCAATCTTAATCTCATAGCTAGTTCTTGATTGAAAGATCTTTGTGAATGATATGCAAATTTGTCATTCCAACCATATAACACTCTTAGAATGCACAAACCTATACAAAAATACAAAGTAACACTATTAGTTTCACCCAGGAACTGGCCTCTGAGGAAGTATGAGGATAAAAAATAAGCACTTTAATAATGCAAATGAAAAAAGAACATATTTCGTATAGATATAAATAAACATACAGAGATTTATGAAGAGGTAAACTGCTAATATAATGTATAAGGTTTGTAATTTGAGTTAGATATATAACCCAATTATTTTTTGATGAGAGAATAATTTGTATCAATCCACTTTTGATACTTTCTACACCAATTAGAGGTTGACCTACAAAGGTCCATGGACATATATCTCTAATTTGGTTGCTTTTTTAGACGTTGTGTGTCTCATGTATTAGGTTCTATTTAGAGAAACTTGTTTGGCCTAATGACGTAGTCATAAATAATGAGATATGATATAAAATATTCTTAAAACTCAATCTATATATATGGTATGTGATATGAGTTTACGTACGTATAAATTTGTATAATGTGTTACATGAAAGCACAAATATACATTTGAAGTGCAGAACACGTGCAATATAACTTAAATGAAAATATCAAAATTTTAGAATGTTGATCGAAGGGCAATAAAATTACAATGTCACTTGGACATTGGGAACTGAGGAATTGAAATTGTAAAACCTTTTAAGGTCATTGATTGAAGAGTTGGGTTGACGGGTCTGGTTTTAGCTCCACCACTTTTGCTAGACTATTCTGGTGATTGGGCAACTGGTTTAACCACCTTACCCAGTGGATCTCATAGCCAAGTTGGTAATAAGTAAATATGATACTCATGTTAGTTTATTATTCTAGATATTAAAGGTTGTACATTTTTGCTTTCACAATCATAAAAGACTGAGGTAAAATGGTTTCACTTTTATGTTTGAGAATATCACAACATCATTCTTCATGGTATTGATATGTTAAAACGATGAGAAAGAGTTGAGAAGATTCTGAATGAGACAAGTTGTATAATGATATGCTCTTAGATTTTACAAGTGGATACTATCCTATCTTTAAATGGACAATTCATGATCTTACTTTTGATGTTTTGAGCTTCTTTATCATTAGAAAAAGATGAGGACCAGCTCATATAAATATAATAATTTCTATGATATTAAATAAACTCTGCAGGTGTGCCAACTAAACTTGAAATGATGAAATTTTGGCTCGCTAGCTCAGAAATAACATTATCACTGCAATAGGAAAAGTGTTATACGCGGCGTTGGAGCAAGAAATATGTTAAATTAGTTAGCGCAATTTTTGAAAGAACAAAGAAGTATGTTAGATTATAACAAAGTGTTTTTCATTTCTTTATATGTGTATATATATTTTGTAGTAAAAAAGTCATAATGAAATACTCTCATATTTTATAAAGGTTTTAGTTACATGCTTAAGGCATCTTATATGACAATTAGTCTCTTTACATATGTTATCTTAACAGTTGTTCTTTGTCAGGGGCCATAACTTTACTTTTCACATGGTTTAGCTAAACGTAAAGGCAACGTTTGGTAACACTATTAATTCACATACAGTGGTGGTGGAAGACAAAAAGTCAACCGCAGGTAGCCAAAAATAGTAGTCCTGAAATACCAAATTGACAATATAAAATTTTACACACTTTTCACACTTATCTGCGATTATCCAATTGAGATTATCCACCAGACCGGTTTTATGTAGTGGCTCAACATGGATACATGACCGTGATTAAAATAATCTCTTTACCAAACAGAGTCAAAATATCTCTGTATAATGGTGGTAGATGATTAAATTTATTTTGAGCTCATTATTTATTGTGTGTACATTGTTTTGTATGCATGACATACATGTACGGTACTTATCATTGTCGATCTAAGAAATAAAAATTACTATACTAATAAAATATTTGATAAAATATGATTGGTGTGTTATTTGAGATTCTGAAACTAAGAGTTATTTTAATTTTATCCTTACAGTTTGTATGAGTAGGTAGCTCGTATTCAAGTTTGAATAAAAAGCAAACAAATATGTGATGGTTCGTTCATCATAATCCAATTTGTGAGTATCATCATCAGATTCTAAAAGGCTATATTTTGTTATAATGTCCTAGAAATGTTTTTTTGGATAAGGTAAAATATTACTAGAACCCCAAAAAGAGTATAGAGGTGAACACCCCGTATAATGTACAAGGTCATCAAAGACCCCACATCAACCTAACCTCCGGCTTGACCCTCGCAAGGGTACCCAGGTTAGCTTTACAAAACCAACATAAGCTATTAACAAACTCATCAAAAAATGGAAATTTATCCCTTGCCCTTTTGCCATGGGCTCTACAATTCCTCTCTTGCCAGAGGAGGAAGATGAGCCCCGTCCAGATCAGCCCCGCAAACCTCCTGAGATGACAATCCAAAGTCGTAGACTCCAAAATCCATCTCATAGTATCCATAAGGTTGGTGGGTGGGTTACCCCCAACTGAGTTTAAGGGAGCAACGAACCCAAAGGTACTCAACATACGGGAAACCAAAGAAAAGGTGTCGGTGAGACTCCATCTCCTCACAGAAAAGAAGGCAGACGCTACTAGAGCCAACTTCCCATCTAGTAACTCTACCCCTAGTAGGAAGCCGACCAAGGATAGCTCTATAAGCACAAAAGCTCCACTTGGGGCAGTGGAACCTGCTCCAGAGGATCTGGTCCCAAGGCACCTGTGGCTGATTGCAGACAATCAACCAAGGTATGTCTCTCTCACGAACAGTCCAGCTGTCATTGACCCATTGATACTCCTGTTGGCAAGAGTCCCAAGCCAAGCACATCTTGCGCCAAATTCTAGAACAGGAGGTGAATCCGCAGCACCAACATCCAAACTAGGCCCATATCGTGTCCTCATCCAGGAAGACCAGGTAGAATTTGGTTTAGTAAGAAAATCATGCACCCTTTTCATTGTAGCTTCACACATAATATCAGAGGGGTCAAATAGCCCCAGTCCTCCGCTATGCCTAGGCTGAGCCACCTCCAACCATCCCACACCATGTTGCCCACCGAACCACAAAAAAACCAGCCATAATCGATCTGCATTTGCTCAATATAAAGTCAGGTATATCATCCAACCTGCACCAATATCTCAACATACTAGTAAGGAAAGTTTTGATCAACACAGTTCTCCCAGCCATAGAAATCTTCAACCCAGACCACTTATCCACCTTGAGGCGTAGATTATCCAAGCAAGTATGAAAGTCAGAACCTCTGCCCACTCCACCCGAGATGGGCACCCCCAGATACTTCATGGGGAAGCGACCAAAATCCAGATGTATCGCATTTTTCAGTCTACCTCTTCTGGAATCACACGACTTCGACAGGAAGACATGTGACTTGATGTCACTGATATGAAGACAAGACAGATCCGCAAACACCTCCAGCAAAATCTTGACCCCTCTGAAGACTCTAGGGTGGGCTGCCACAAAAAACATGATGGCGTCCGTGAAGATCATATGATTAAGCACTTTGGTACCCCTCACCTTGTAGCTTCTAATACTCCCCTCCTCTACAGCTTTGACAGCAAGACAGGAAAGGTTTTCCATAATGATAGTGAACAGAAGGGGCGATAGCGGATCGCCTTGTCTTAACCCATTAGAGGCTCTAAACAAATGTTTAGGGATGCCATTGATCAGCACAAAAAATGAAGTGGTCTGAACACATTGTTTGAGGACGTTCACAAACCTGGTAGAGAAACCCAAAGCCTCCATGGAGCACCATAAACCTTCCCAAGACACATGATCAAAGGCTTTTGATATGTCCACCTTGATGCAGGCTTTCTTAGAACTCCCCTTCACCTGGAAGTCTCTCAAGAATTCCGTCGCCAGAAGAGCATTGTTGGCAATAGAACGACCTCTAACAAAAGTGTCTTGATTAGGTGATATGATCATCAAAAGGATACTTTTAAGTCTCCTAGCCAGCACCTTGGAAATGATCTTATACATCACAGAGCAACATGCAATAGGCCAGAAGTCATTCATGGCAGCATCACCAGATTTCTTGGGAATAAGTCTTATGAATGCAATCTCCTAGAAATGTTAGTTGGATGGCATGAAGGAATAAATACTCATAAAGTTCATCTTATTAGCAAAACATTTATGAAACTAACTTAACATCACTCATAGAAAGCAAATATGACACTTAGATACTAAAGATGAGCAAGGTATTCTGGTAATAGAAATCCAAGTAGTGAATTTGAAATAATTCCATTAAAATCAAAGTAAATCTCACTGATTCAAATCTCAATGTGATGTAGTAAATGGACATGTTAATGTCAACTTAACCTTTTGGTATGAACCAATAATAAGACTATATTTTATATCTTAAAAATCCAAAAAATCATATAGATCAAAAGGCATACAATTATTTAACCATATTTTGTGTTGGGTTTAGTGCCTATAAATTTTTTTATATATAAAATATGTACAATCAATAGAACTTATATTTTGTATTTTCATCAACAAGCAAAATCGATTCCCTTGAAATAAAAAAGAAGTAATACATTTTGGAAAATATGAGAATATCTCCATACTATAAGATGATAAAAATGTAAGAAAATAATGAAAATTATAAAGGAACATGAATTGCTAGATATTCTACATTAAATTACTCATAATATTTATAAAAACTATAATAATATAAAGAGGAAGACAATTGGTAGGAAACAAAGTTTCATAATGAGCGTACACATGGGTAGGAGATTCATTCCATGTTCATATCTAATGGGGAGAATTGTTGGACCATGAACAATGGGTAGAGTTGAACTCTAATGTCATCCCTAAATACATGCAATTATTGAGGGTAAAAGAAACTAATATGCATACTTATACTATTATTTGTCTCATGGTTTAGTAAATAAAAATGCTCATATGAGGAAGAAGAAAACAAAAACTCATAAAATATATTTTTTGAATTCATAGATTCAAAATATTAGGTAAAGTTTCTTAAGCTTGGAAATCACTGAATCAATGCCATTATGTGGAGAATATAGCAAGGTAGATTGTTACATGTGCAATGTTATAGCAATATATGAGTTAGATGATGTCCTTTGTAGAGGCTAAACTGGTTGATATTTTGGTAGGAAATATAGGTACACATTAAAAAATTCAACTAACCTAACAAAAAGAGTATAATATTGAAGAAGACCCACCAAATAGTTAGAAAAACATAGTTGATATATACATATAAATTGCAAGGGTAATGTATACTACAAAGTCAAATAAAAAAGGTAAAAAAAGTAATATAAACTAAATGGCTTTTACTTCAGAAAGGAGGGAGATGGATCCTAATCTCCATATAAGTAATGATAAAATGCAACACTCACTTGTTCATGATTGTAGAAAAGAATTACGAACCATACATTTACATAACTCTCATATTAACAAAATATTCCTTGATATATCATATGGATTCTTATCACATACATGGTTGATAATGGTGGTGTAATGAGCTATGACCTCTTTCATACATTTTCGAAATTTATGATTCCATGTCACAACTTAATAGATACAACAAGAGCAACAATAGTGGACTTCCCAGCTATTTTTTAGCACAGTAATTCAGTCGGCATATGTTTTAAATGCATTTACTACTCGATCTCGCAAAAGGTAGCACATTGTACCGCTTTAAAAGTGATAGTAACAGGCAACCATGTTTAGGTATAAGTCAATTACTTATAAAGTTATGCGCCAGTTCCAATAGTCGTACCATCACCGTATAAGATATGAGACATCATTGGACATTTTCTGAAGTTTAAGGATTGTCGCATGTAACCATTGCTCCAGAAGATTGTGTCAGTCTGTCTGATCCTACTATGGCCTCATACGCTTTGTTAGAAACTCCTATACACGATCACATGTTATTGAACAATTAAAAAGGGGGGAGATATGGAGATATATTAAAGGTAAATGTTTGACTGTTGGATTAAAGTGTGTGTCTATTTGAAAAGATGTAAAAATTTCAAGAAAATCAAAATCAAGGAAACTAACCCGTCCTTCGTAGACATCTTGGGGGAATTGGCTGGAAATAGAAGTGCAACTTGCATGCCACCATGTCATCCGGTGGTGTATGAGGATGTTGAAGTAATCCTTAGAGGGTCGATCATGCTCAAGATCCTCGTCCCCAGTTACCATATTTTTCCTATTTGAAACCCATACTTTAGGGCAGTGAACACACTAAGCAACATATATGAGATCTTCGGCAAGTGTTTCGTAAGAGTGTTGTGGCCATACACCGTAGCTGTCTAAGCAATATCATATAATGTGGCCACCATAGGCAGTATAGAAGATCTTCTCATAAATTTTCACCTAAGAAGATTGGAAGTAGGGTGTAGCCGCATACTGCCTCATTTCAGAACATGCTTGTGTTTGTGCGTGAGCAGTCCATATATCTAAGGTTTGTAATATCACCATTACGGATTCCATTATAATTTGTAACCTCCAACTAGACGTCGACCATGGATACTAAATCCATCACAGGCGTCCTCATCAAAAATTCGATGGGCATTTATCTCATACCCCTTCTGCATCGGTCTTTGTCTTCAATCCTTCGTACTCTCCTCCTGGATGGTGCTAGATCTATACTACAACCAACCAGGTTACTTCTGGAAGCAATACATGATGATGCTCTTTCTGCACCCCATCGGAGCCTGACTCACGGCGGTATCAATATCTGCTCCACGCTACTGACCAGTAGGGTGGCTGGCAAAGCATGCGAATTATCCTCCATGTAGCATACGACCTTGAATAAGCCATCGTATGTACACATTTGCCGTTAATGCTTCTGATAACAATTTCAACGAATTTCACGGAACCGGAGTTACCGGATTAGAGTCCCGTTTTTTATGGAATTGGATAATCCAAACCAAGGGACCGAGAAATAATAAAATTATATCGAGCGAATTTCACGTGGTCTCAATCGAATAACAAGTCCAAATCGCCGGGAAGACTACGAGGACCGAGGACGGAGACGAGTGGTTGGGGGTTGGTGCTTAGTATGATAGAATAGTATATATATATATATATATATATATATATATATATATATATATATATATATATATATATATATATATATATATATATATATATATATATATATATATATATATATATATATATATATATATATATATATATCAGGAAGTATGAAAAAAAATATCAGGAAGTGTTGCCGGGTAGCTACCCGTTAGTTACCCACCGGGTATTAAAGATAAGCCATATATATATATATATATATATATATATATATATATATATATATATATATATATATATATATCCCCTCAAATGAAATATTAAGTCTAGGATGCTTTCCAATGTGCAATACACATGAAAAACTTGATTGAAAAAGTGGAACACACCAAAGCGTGGTGCTACATCTATCTCATATAAATGTAGAAGTAGATATGTCAGTTTGCCAAAGTAAGGTTCATATTTTATTGTGTTGTCCTTTGGCTCAAACTTAGCTAGGTGACCTTAATAGGATTAAAGCACATAGAGTCATATAGATGATTATGACAAAAGGTTTTGCATTCATCTATCAAGAGTTGCAATAGATGCAATTGGCAAGGACTACCTACATAAATAGTGATGTTTTAGGTGATCAACCAAAGTTGGCTCATGATTTTATGAATATAGATCTTGTCTCACTAGTAGATTGTACAACACAAATCTTCCAAATTAATAGTGAAGGGTATTATTTTAAATAAAACTAACATAGTGATATGCAATTAAAGACCAAATCAATTTTGATAAATATTTCAAATAAAACATTAACTACTTCAAATATTTGTTGTAGATCAAATGGAAACCAACAACAATAATGTTTTAGTGTGATCGGTCCTTCAAAAGGAAAAAATAAATGGGAATAACTTTAATGACTGGTTTAAAATGCCGAGAGTTGCACACACACATGAGTGTAATCTCTATGTCATGGATACTCCAATATCAAATGAACTATCTCTGAATGTGCTTAGGATGGAAAAGGAAGCTTATCAAAAGACTTACAATGACACCATGGATATTAAGTTCCTTATGCTATGACCTATGAATCATGAGCTGCGTTGAGAATGTGGATGTTATTCAGTTGAGAACACATCTCAGAAACATATGTAGCAAGAGCAAGTAGGGTAAGAAAGGTATAACATCTTTAAGGCAAAAATTAAGTGAAAGATGGTGCAAGTGAAGCTAGTTGGATTCATAATGTAGTCATGTTAATTCAGTATGTGGAAAGTCTAGATCGATAGAGATTTGCTTTAATCCAAAAGTTGGTCATGTATGTGCTCATGCAATCGTTGTTGGATTCATATAAATATTTTTTCTTGAATTACAACAAAATAGTTTTCTTACACTATTGATAGAGATACTTGGCATGTTAAGAACAGTTGCGAGGTAAATGAAAGACAAGCCTAATTTTGTGTTGATAGATAGAAGAGGAAAAGGAAAGTTTAAGGGCTAAGGAAAAAGCAAATGGAGGTTTTGAGGCTGGCCATATGTTTAAGTATTCTTCATTTAAGGAAAAAGGAGGAGTGCGTAAGGAAGGGAATCATCTCCATTTTCATCAGGCTAGACATTGGAAGAAAAAATACTCTCTACCTAGAGGAAATGAAGAACAAAAAAATGGGATGAAGACTCTTCACTTCAAGTATATATGTTATAAAATAAAGTTATTTGTTTTTCAACATGGAAATTAGATGTTGAATTTGAATAACACATATATTCCAATATATAGGATCTGAAAAGAAGTAAAATCTTAATGGAAGGAAGGTGGAACTGTGTGTCACAATTGGATCAAGAGTTGTTGCAACTTCTTAGGCACCTATTATTTGTCTATGTCCTATGTCCTTGTAATAGAGTTAGTGATTTGCTATAATGTACATGTCATAAATAGAAACAACATTTATATTTCACTTTTGGAGAAGAATGATTTAGAAATTCATATCAAGAATGGATGTTCTATTTGTAAAGATGAGATGTTTTATGACAATGCCTCGATGACCTATGGTCTTTAATTTTTTAGATCTTAAGAGAAATATCTATAGCATAAATAATAAGAAGCTCAAATTTAATGACTCAAATAAAACTTATCTATGGAATTGTTGTCTAGACCACATAAATGAGAGGCGCATTTCTAGACTGCATACAGATGGATATCTAGACTAATTTGACTTTGAATCAATTGAGACACACAAAATTTGGAGCTTCCCCCACATAAACATGGGAAATACTAAAGTATGCAACAAAGTATTTAACGTACCATACACAAATCCAAGTTTATAGCTTAATTTGTCTTTACTTCGGTCCACCTTAGTTATATGAGTATTAAATTCTTTTGTATCAAATTTGATCTAACTAAGAATAAAATAATATCATTAATAAATAAATAATATTTATATTGGAACAATATAGAATGAAATAATCAAATAAATGCATTTGTAGGATTAATTATTGTAAACCACCAATTAATTGGTATTTGAAAATAATATGACAATGTATAATCACCCTAAGTACTTATCTTACAAGTGATAAATAAAATATCTAATTTTTTTGACATAATAATAAATTTACTTTAAAATAGGAAACATCATATCTTAATTAGCCTATATATAGATTTTTTGGCTTACATATGAAATTTTAGGTCAATCATAGTCTGTTTGACCATTCATCTAATTAATACAAGATAAGAAATTATATTTACATCATAACCATACATTAAACCCTTTCTCACTAAGTTCATTTGATGAAATTATTTCCCCGTCCAAGTGACGTTTCCCACATCTTACTTTTCTTCAAAGGAGTGACATCATGTCAACCCAGCTCGCCTGACGCAGAAGTTGTTGATGACTGTGGGTAACTAACGTCACCTTCTCCACTTCACCATGTATGCAACTTTCTTCCTCCTTCTCCTTCCTTCTCTTTGTATTTCCTTTCTTCTTGACATCTCTATATCAAACCTTGTCTTCCTCATCCTAAACCTATCTTCTGAACTTTGTCTCCAATTTCGCCCAACGACCATGGTAGCAAGATGATCGTCTCTGCCTATTGTAGTGATTGGAAGAGGACCTTCTGGTGGACAAACATTGTCGCTAATGCCTAGGTCAAAGACCATTATTTCTCCTCCTCAATCCTTCCCCTCATCATTTATTTCTTTCTCTTATACTTCCTTCTTCTCCTCTCTCACTTGGTTTCCTTCTCCAATGTGCTAGACAAAAAAATCATGTTGCCATGGCCTTGTTGACTACCACTGATAATGAGATCGCTGCCCTGTCTAGTTGCCAACTTGCACAAACACAAAAGGCACCACTTATTTTTCCTAATCATTAACTCTTAGAGAAAAGAAACCAATCAAGTTCAGACTTTGTCTGACTGAATTGGCTCTACTCCAATATACAATTGATCGCTGACCTTCCCTCTCCTAAAATCATGGAACATCCTTGGAACAACAACTCTAAAGTTCACAGACCTTGCATGACAGCTCTGACAAGGGACCTTGTTTCCTTCCTACCACTGATGGGTTTTTCAAAGTACTCCACATCCCCCAGTTTAGTTGGATCTCAAAGGGAAAATAAGATCATCCTCCTACTGATTCTACCATGAAAGTGACTAATTCCCCACCTTAGATATGTTAGCTTTACCTTTGGTGTACAAAAGATATGAGATCCACCACTAGGATCCAAGAAAATTAACTCGACGGTCCTATGGGGGGTGGTGATTCGTATTGATGACAACTCATTGCCTACTAACAATTTCCATCCGTGTCTATGGAGAATGTTACCATCTTCCTCCATCACTAAGATTGACCAGTATATGATCATCACAATCACTATCAAATTCCTACCATAGGTGAGTATGTAGCTGTCTATAGTACATTCAAAAGCTTGAGACATATTGATAATTAAGGTAAAAAAAGACAATTGACATTGTTTCAAATAACTCTTACGATAATACTTTAGATCTTCAGGTGACTTAGTTGTTTCACTCAACATAACGAGTATATACATGCTTACATGGAAAAATAAAAATGTTTGTACAACCATATACAAAAAGTCAATAAGTTAATTGTCATTGTAGAAAAATATTAGTATAAATGGTGCTTAGAAAAAGATTAGTTAGTATAGTACACACTTAGCAAGTTATAATTAATTCTATAAAATAGTTTGATTACTTAACTAACTATGAAATTTATGCACATGCTCATATCAGTACATGTGCACCAATAGATGAGATTAAGATCATGTATGATCACCATCCATTAGATGATGATGAAGAGAACATATTTGGTGTAAATTTTACATATTAATGATCTATTTTCTTTCAAACATCACCTCAATGTTTGAAGTATATGAATTAAACCCTAGGTTTTTCCTAGCATGGGTATTATGATCCATTAGTAGAATTACCTTGACCTAGTTGACCGAACTTAGATTTACGATATAAAAATGTGAATAACACTAGAACACCTAAATTATAAGAATGCACATCATGAGATACATATATGTATCATGGGCATACTTAGACTTATGTATGTAGAGATGGATGGTATAAATAAAATAAAAGTATAATGGGTTATATGTCCATTTTAACAATAATTAAAGACCCTAATATGTCATTTTATAGTCAAGATACAACAATAATACGATAAAATTCTATATTAGGAATGTATACATGTGTTCACTTCATTTTGACTAACATACCTAATGTTTTTTTAGGGTGAATACTTGACTTAGGAGACCAAGTATATTTGTTGAGTGAATAATTAGATATGATGACCATGTATGTGCATCTTCCCGGTATATATTTGGGGCATATAATGGCTTAACCATAACTGTTATCAATGAGGCATATTTTGACTTAAACTCCTCTTCTTGAATATCTTGAATCCTTTTGTAATCACATTTATAATTCATATGTTTCTTCAGTGATGAATATTGAAACCCTACTACTTCATATATAACTTTGACCCCAATTGTTATATGTTAGATGCTTTCATCCATTTTGTACTTGTTATACTTTGGACTAACTCGCCTACTATATTATGCATGTTTGGTTTTGACTAGTCATATCTAGAAGTAGCTACAACATATTTTATTGGCATTGAGGTTTTAGTCCTCATGCCACAACACTTAAGTTTTATTCCTCCTACCAAGCACTTAGGTTTTGTTCCTCCTACCACATGTTATATATATATATATGCACTGAGTTTTTATCCCTCATGCCATTCTATATTTGTTTGACATGAGGTTTTAGTCCACCTACCCTTGGTTTGGAATGTATGGGTTCCAACCCTACTTTTTAGATTATGCTAGTCTTTGTGACAATCAACATGCATTTCATTATTTACTATTGTTTGTGGATTTGTTCAAAATGACAATAATCTTTATTTTATTGTCCATCTCATATAAATGCCTCATTCTTTTGATTATCATCCTCTTGCTTCTATCTTTTGTTTTACTCTCTTTTGAACTTAACCAAATGTTATAGCCCTCTTTTGACTTGGATCACCCTTAATTTTATCCTTATGTTCTTTGAATGTGCAAATGTGTATAATCATGCACACAAACCGGTTTTATTTTATGCATAACGTTTCTTTATCTTCTCTCTTGTGGGTGTTGTTTCCAAACCATCCAAGTGATAGGTGACTTAGAAGACTATGACTCAGGTAGATCGCATGCATGTTGTGGACATGTGGATAGCTTGAGATGGCCAGGTTACCCTCTTCAGTTGGTCTTATATGTATATGGTCGAAATTTTTTATTTTGTAATACCACCTTTGAGGTGATGAGCAATGTATTGGGATATTTGTAATAAATAAAATATTTATATTTTATTCTGCTTAATCATTTATCGATTATGTACCATTTTAGTGGAACCTCTATCGGGTCCCACTCTTTATAATATGGTATTAGTGCCAGTGCAGTCAACAAATCTGACTATTTTAAATTATCCTCTATTTCTATTATACAATGATTAGGGAGTAAGATACCCATATATAGAATGTAGATGCATCTTTCCTAAGTTATGGAATACTAACTAGATTTTCATCCCTATATTATTTGGTCACTACCACTTCCCACCACTTTAATGGATGGGATGTAGTTCATGGGAACCCTAATCATATTGCATCCTCTCTTTGAAAGTGGGATAGCAAAATAGTTCACTTAGTGCATGGGGACATATATTTACCCGATATGACCAAGCATTGGATGTCCATATAGACCCCCTAGTTTTGTAAACCCTAATCTCTTATTAGGATAGTCAAGTAACTCTAGGATTCCCTGATATCTGATGTTAAGATTAAGTATCCCATTATAGGATGGAGTACATTTAAGGTGAAATGGTAAATGATGAACTAAGTGATTGATGATGATCTAGTAGAAGTCAACGTCATGTTCCTATTAACCATATCACTGTCACCTATGGTAAGCGTTACAGATGCTTTTTAGTATGCCCCTATAGACACTTGCAGGTTTACTCTCTCTCTCTCTTTGCCTCTCTCTCTCTCTCTCTCTCTCTCTCTCTTACAATGAGTTATGGTGAAAAGTGACCGAATTGGTTCTCGCATTGATTTTGGTGCCAATTTTTCAGCTTTGCATTGCAAGACTTCCAATCATCAAGAATATTCTCACTGTTATACTATATATGTACAAAAAACAAAAACAAATTCTAGATTATATCAAAAAAAATATTAATCAAGTCACCACTTCATGAAATTTAAATTATTAAGGAACCCCTTAGTGAGGCGCCCCTAATTGTTATACCAACCGTGAAACCCTATACCTAAGTGTGAAGCAATAAGTAAAAATTTCTTTTGGAAATATATGACTTAGTTGATCTACCATGACCTAACTCTTTAGATTGTTAGGTTGACTATAAGTTAACCCTTTAAGGGATTTGTATCTTAAAAGATTAGGAAAGTAATTCAACTTTGGTATTTCCCGACTATGTATGAATGAAATAGGTTACCACTTTGTAATTTCCCCAATAAAATGTCACAGATCTAATATTTCCCATTAATTAGGGAAATAGAACATTGTTAAGATGGATATCATGAATATTAATTGGATAACCTAAAATAAATCAATTGAAAAGTTATACTACTCAACATAAGGTAATATTCTAGGTGAGAGTGGTCCAACTGGTTTATGTTAGACATAATGTTGCACTAGGTTATGACAGGTTGAATTTCATGGATGAAATCCTCTTTAGCGATGGAGTGTTGTAACATACTCAAATTTATAGCTTAAATTTTCTATTACTTCATTCCACGTTAATTATATGATTATTAAATTGTTTTGCTTTAAATTAGATTAAACTAAGAATCAAATAATTATCATATATAAGTAATACTTATATTTGAAAATTATAGAATAAAATAACCAAATGAGTTCATTTGTAGGATTAATTATTGTAAACCACAAATCAATTAGTTTCAAATCTAATTAGACAATCTAGAATCAAGTTGAAGTGATGAAAGACTTTCACTAACAATGAAATAATATATCAGATTCATTAAGAAATATATTAAAAACATTAATTAAGTACTTAGCTTCCTAGGAATAAAATAAAATATTGAATGTTTTTTAAATAATAAATTAATTTTAAAACTGGAACCATCATATCATAATTATCTTACATATGAATTTTAGGTCAATTTGAGTCTTTTTGACCATTATCTAATTAATACAAGACATGAAACTCTATTTATATCATAACCATACATTAAAACCTTTCTCCCTAAGTTTTTTTGATGTAATTATTTCCCCATCTAAATAATTCTTCGCATGTGTTACTTCTTCAAAGGTGTGAACCCATCTGTTACTTATATTGCATCACGTAGAAGTTTCCAATAATTGTGGGTAACTGACGCCACCCTCTCTCCTTCATTGTGTCAAAGGTTTCCTTCCATCCTTCTCCTTCATGCTCTCCTTGCTTCCTATTTCATCTTTGGATCTCTATACATAACCTCAATTTCCTCATTCTAACCCAAGCTGCCAACCTTCCTCTCTGATTTCACATAGTGGTCATGGCAACAACATGACTATAGTGATGGGAAGAGGACCTTACGGTGCCCGAACGATGCCACCAATAACCAAGTCAAAGGCCATTGTTTCTCCTCCTTGTTTCTTCCTCCCTGTCATATTCTTTCTTTCTCTCGTACTCCCTTCTTCTCTGCCGTCACTTGGTTTTGTTCTCTCATGCGACAACCAATAGAAGCATGACACCATGAACTCATAGACTACCACCGATATTGAGATCGCCCCCTTGTCCAACGACAAACCTACAACAACACAAAATGCACCACTTCTCTAGCCAAACCATCAAATCTTATAGAAAAGAAACCTATCAAGTTTAAACTTTATCCAACTAAACTGGATCTACTGGAAACTATAGTATATTCAAAAGCTTGAGACATACTAATAATTAAGATAAATGAAATGACTATTGATATGGTTTCAAATAACTCTTATGATACTACTTTAGATCTTTAGGTGACTTAGTCATTTAACTCCACATAATGAGTATATGCATTCTTTACATGAACGAATAACAATGGTTGTGCAACCATATATATGAAGTCAATAAGTTAATTTTCATTATAGAAATATATTAGTATAAATGGGGTTATAAAAAGATTAGTTAGTAATATTACACACTTAGCAAGTTGTAATTAATCCTAGAAAGTAGTTTGAGTACTTAACTAACCACCAAATGTATGAATATGCTCTTATTAGTACATGTGCACCAGTAGGTTAGATTAAGGTCATGTATAATCACCATCCATTAGATGATTAAGAGCACATGTTAGGTGTAAATTTTGGATATTAATAATCATTTATATTTCATACATCACCTTAATGATTTCGTGTATGAATTAAACCCTAGATTTTGGATATTAATAATCAATTGTATTTCATACATCTCAAAAGAAACCCTCATTAAGTTATATACTATTACTAATTTCATATTTTTTGATCGAATCTGGATTCTTCATTTGTTTCATTGATCCAATATTCACGTGACCAAAATGACAATTCCATAAGTCAGGCAAAATAATATTCATACAAGATGAATTATAATTCAATAATAATATATTTTGAAATAGAAGGTTCAACATGGATCTTAAATAGGTCCTCAAGATCATATAAGTACCATCTCAAACATGAGTACTAATCACTTTATTACATTTGTAATGTATTCTTAAACCATCTCTAACTAAAATTGCACTACTAATTATATTACAATGAATAGATGGTACATGAGTGACTCTATATAGCATAAGAATCTTTCTCAAACAAAATTGTAGATCCACCCGTCCTTTGCCTTTGAATTCTATAGATCTAGCATCTTTGAAGGTCATGCATATTACTGAAGATGCCTTAAAAGACATAAATAGAGACATTTCAACTCAAACATTAGCCTTAGTGTCTAGAATCTAAGATAGTGGTTCAAATGTACAAAGGATTTCAAGTTTATTATAAATATATCCATCATCTAGGTTCAAAGAATTAGTCATCATGCTGACTACAACCTTCTCAACTGTATATGTAGTTGCTTAGTTTGTCCTCTTGGTAGGAAATTACTTGTTCTAGTGTCCAACCTATACATAACTTCAATAAGATTTGTTCTATGGTTTCTTCTGAAGTGTAGTATTAGTATGTTCTTATTTTCTTATCTTTATTCTTAGTAGCCATAAGATTGATAATAAGATTGACATCAACTATACCTTAACCACTTCCTCTTTCACATGTTCCTCCTTAGTTTAATATCTAACATAAGTTCACATAGGCTTATAACATTCTTCTTGTGCTTAAGATTCAGGACAAAAACCTCCCAAGTTTGAGAAACCTTTTATGTGGTAGACATAATAACAAATTTATCAAGTTGGTTCATACTCAATTCCAAGAGGTTATGACACAAGATTTGGAAATCATGTACAAGATATTCAAGAAATTTCTTAGTATCATCAAGATCTTTTATATTGGAATTAGGTTCATCTTTTAAAAGTTAGTCAAGAAACTCGATCATCCTAAGTAAAATTTTCATACAGATCTACATTTGTGTGAAGTTGGTGCGTAAAAAGTTTGGGGCATACCAAATGTTTCAATCTTAGGATGTTAAAAAACATGGTTAGCCATGTTAACTAACAGTAAAATTTGATTTCTTTAAGACTATTGGGTTTTACAAAGTCATTACAAGAAATAGTTGGAAATTGTAATTTCATTAACAAGTTTAAATGCCAAGTTTAAGAATTAGATAGACAACATAAAAACAAATGGAGTAGGAGAAAATAAAATAGAGTCAGATAACTCAAGCCAGATCGTTCTCTTAGTGAAGAGAGATGTTACTTAAAGAAATTAGCGCTCTATTATCTTCTGAATAAAGGTTGTTCTTCTAATATTGATCCATTCACAAGCATGTGACACCATTTGCTGCATAAAGCGATATTACTCAAAACTTAATCACGATCAACTGTTAACAGTGGAATACTAAAAATCACACAAAATTAAAACCGATTTGTAGCAAGTACCATGAGCTGAGATTTATTACACAAGAGTTAATACTTGCATTTCATGACATATATTTAAGGAGACACATCATTATTTTCCAATCAACATGTTACATAAGATAACAGTTCCACATGTATATTCATAACACCAAAGGCGTACAAGCCAAAAACCACATATCGATCATCATGTCATCAAAATACATCGAGAACACCCCCAAGGACCTGAATGTATAGGGATGACACATAGGACTCTATTATTAGACATTATATGTATACCATGATCCACCAGGTGTAGTTCCTTTTCATTTTATGTTCTTAGCTATCTGATCTATAGTTTGGCATGCACATCCACCTAAAATTTATTTAACCAACGGGGTGAGACAAAAGTCCCAGTGAGAGATATAACTCTCTACCAACTCTATCATTATCACATATAGCTAAGTAGATAGAATAACATATTGAATATGTTGAATAGAATTAAATAAATGACATATACCTCATGAATAAAGAAGTTAAACTAGTAATATGCACTTTCCGATGAGAAGTAGAATAATTAATAATTTAAAGGAATATGAAGAACATGTATAACTATTATAAACTAAACTGTATGAAAGCAAAGAAAGTCCTCATCCACTATTTTTGTGTTTGATCCTATACATGTATACTACACGGCTGATTAAGTATTTTATTATGCCCTGAGGATTTAATTTGTAATACCCAAATACAACTGACCACTATGAAGTCAAAATCACTACCATACAAGGTCTATTAGAAGAGTCGAAATTCACGACCTCACCCCCTCAGTCAATATGAGTGAACATGCAGTGACATCACCAGTCAACTGTAGTCTGTGACATATAGTCAACAAAAGGATTGTCTCATGCATGGTCGTCCATATATATCAACACTTAGTTCACCTTGGTACAGGTCACGACACTAGTAAAACTGAGATATAGCTCACAACCACACTCCTATCAGGGTATGGCCCGCATCGAATCTTGTATCAAATATCGCTGAGCTACGACCTGAAGCCTCATTCCTATTAGGGTATGGCCCACAACTAATCTTGTATCACATATGACTTATATCATGAATGTTGAGGCATGATCTGAGGTTCACACATGGCCAAAGTCAGCCTCAATTGCTTGATATTAGGGTATTAAGTTGTTCCCACATACTCAACAGTATGCGCTCCGAGTTCCCATATGAGATACTCATTTCACCATCCAGCAAATGTTGACACGGAATCGATCTATGGCACAGGGCAAGCTACATGATTAGATTCAACTTGATTAATTATACCAATTATAGTGTCTTTTAGCATCAATCAAGTTATAACGTACAAACCATAGTCAAATTCATCAAAAGAATGGGCATAGCATTACAATAAAAGATATAATCGTTTAAACTATAAAATGATTCCCATCATCTCATAACACTATTTCACTTCCATTCACAAGGCTATCACCATCAACATATTATCATGGGATATCAATCCCTCATTCCAGTACTAGAGGAATATAACCTCAACTAGGCATTAAGTCCATGCCAGGTCCTAAGACCCATCACATCACACTTGTGATTCATTGTTATCTCATCATGCTTCATTGGTCATATAAGCATTACTGATACCAATCATCATTTCTACCACATCAAATATACATACCATAGAAATCATTAGCTATTACATTCATCTCAGTGGCAAAGTTAATATTATATAATTAGAGAGAGAATATGTTTCAACACATTAAACACCTTTTTAAATAAAGCAAGCAATGCATCATAAGTTCTCTAATTTAGGATTAGGCTTCATGCTTATTCCACATAGGGTTGTCAAGCATTATTCTATCTCAAATCTTTGACTTTCACTAACACCCATAATTTGGAGTGTATGAGGCTAAGAATTAGACAATATAACCAAGTATGAACATTCACATATTCATACTTTAAATGTTCCCTTATCAAGGCTTATAGCTAATATTATTTAAACATCTTCATAATATTCACTAATTAAACACCCCATTAACTCACAAGGTTAGAGTCATGTAATTTAAGAGAGAGAGTACAATATCATGCTTTTTATTCTTACACATTCAATAATATGACCTACCCTTATAGTTAGGGTCAATGCTCTTCACGTATAGCCGATTAGGGTTTTACCTCATGGTTACATCACCCACCCTAATTACACAAATTTCCGCTTTCTTGAAATTGATTTAGGTTTGAACAACATTCATTAGATATAAGGAGATCATCGTTTCAACATCATTAGCTATGACCATTTTTTTAATGTATAATTGTAACATCTCATTAACTTAGGTGTGGGTTACAACAATGCATTATGTAAACACGTTGACTATTGCACCAACATGATGTTTCATCTTTATGTGACCCATATGTTATTACCCTCCACAAGTTATCAACCACATTATCTTACTAAGGAATGTCAAAACTTAGATTACATAGCTAGAGGATTTTACTTCAAAGTATACACAAGGAACTTATTAGATCATTAAACTTGTTCATAGATTTCTACACAAACGTTAATACCCCTTGATTCCAATGAGGCTCATCAGAACTATCATGTACTCACATACTTTTCTCAATAACCTCTTTCACAAATTACGATCATGTAGAAAGGAATATAGAAGACCCTTGCCCTAGATTAGAATCTTCCACTAAGGAGAGCACATAAGTCTTACTATCTTATGATTAGGATTGTTGTATGGTTACTTTACCACTGAACCCTACTTATTTAACCTCCCACCTTATTGGAGAGTTTTAGAGCTATGCATCACAATTAAGGATTGACCATTCATAGTCACGACATCTTAGATAGGTCATCACACTATGTATTGACTATATCCATACCCAAGAGTATAGGTGTGACAGCCCTTCATTACACATGTATAAACTAACCAATTATATGACATCTTGGTCTATCCCCTAACCCTAAATGTCAGTTTCACCCTCAATTTAAGATATTAGTTTCACACTCATGATGTGATATTGGTTTCACCACCTTCTCAAGATGTCGGACTAGCATTAGCACAGGGTATTAGTTTATCATTAACCCTAGGTATCAGTTTCATCCCTTCCAAGGTGTGTCGACTTGACATCCACTTTGCAACATGGTCTTAACACTCAGTATGTGTATTGGTTTAACTCATCAAGGTGTGTCTTAGTTTGTTACATCTTGGGCCAACCTTTGATATATCAATTTCATATGGCTAGAGGGATCCCGATTTCATCATCTTCATGTGTCGGCCTCACCACACCAAGGTGTGTCGGGCAAGCTCATCTAAGGATGTCATGTTAGACCTTAAGGTGCTTGGTTAGCTCATCTTAAGGTGTATCAGTTTAGCATCAGTCCAAGCATGTCATGTTGATATTTGACATTGAGTGTCGACTTGTCACCACCTTAACATGTCAACTACTACTATGCAAAGCACAAGGGGTTAACCTCCCCAAGGTGTGCCGATTTAACCCTACTTGAAAGTGTGTTGGGTTAGATACATGTATCAACCATACCATCATCTAGTGTGTTAGTTTAAGCACCGGTTAGGAATGTCAGTTTAAGCACCACAAAGCATGTCGGGCTATTACCCCCAACATATCGGTCTAAGGTGTTGACTAACAAAGAATATCAGTTTAACCCCTCTAGAGCATGCCACGTTTGAACTAGCTTGGAGTGTTATCTAGATAAAAGAGTGTCGACATGTCTTCTTCAACCTTAGGATATCGGACACTAGTTCAATTGTTATCATGGCAGGAAGATACAAGGTATCGACAACAAACTAAACGAGGTTTCTTCATCAAATCAGTTCTCAAACCATCATTAACCACTAACATATATGAGATAAACGATTTAGAGAGGAGAATCAATATAAGCACATGAAAGAGTGAAAATAATAAAGAAGGCTACGGATTATATAACCCGCCTCAACAAGGTCTCCATCAAGGGTTCAAGCTCCATGATCAAATCTCCAAATCCCATGCTTTCTCAAGGGTGAAGATGATCCATCAAGAGTCCCAAACTCAACCTCAACCTTATCTCCAAGAAAGAAGAAGATGCCAAGGTTATGATAGCTCAAGGAGGAAAGAAGGAAAGAGAGAACCAAGACCTATTCAACCTTTATTCAAGGTATAATCCATGGATGAGAGGGGAAGATAATGATGAAGAAGAGAGCTCAAGGACATCGTCACCAAGAAACATAACTCACCAAGATGGAAGTTAAACAAAGAATCACCATGAGAAATGAACTCGACCTCCCAAAATCCATGGGGACTTCCTCTAGATCCTTAAGCTCCCAAGCTCATCCACCAAGAAGAGAAGAACAAGAATGGACAAAAGGGTTCACTTGTGTGATGAGGGAGGGGGTTATAAACTTGAGGGAAGAAAGAGAGATCAAAAGAGAGGTGTCGTCACCTTAAGAGTCTAGGTGACACTTGTCCATGTGCAAAGGCCACATGAAACCACTTTACCATGAAATATTATGGTGATATACTCTAGGTAGAGTATCGGCCTCTTGGATTCCTACCAAAGGTGCCACATCTCCAAACTAATACACTACACTACACCAAATTGATACACTACATTCCAAGGTCAAAACACACATCATCCATAGATCATTATCACTACTAAGGGTGTCATATCTTACCTGAGATCCAAAATAGACACCCACCTCTTCCTCTATCTTCTAAATGATGCCAAATAAAAGGAGGAACACTTTAGATATGGTAAATTGTAATTTACAAAAAAATTAGCACACAAAACACAAGCATCATCCACACATGCTCAGCTTGAAACTTAGGCTATCTACAAGGCTCCCCATAGAATCATCCTTTCCTTTATGCTACTAACGAACTAAGGGCACACTCAACATGTGACATATTGCAAGATAACCCCTCATCTTGGGTAATTGCACTCTGGTCCAAAACAAGCAAACATTGCTCAAACATTATCCAAATAGGTCCAAACTTGAATCATAAGTTTGTTACATGATAAAAAAACATATAAACAGATTAGATTAAAGTTATAAACAACTTAGGAAATACAAATAGGGTTACTCCAAAACCCAGGTCAGGGTCCTTACAAGTCATAAACCCCTAACAAGGATTTTGCCTCCAAAATCCCAAGCGAAAGGAGATGGATATTACTCATGCAATGCACCTTCAAACTTTCACATATATCCTTGATGTCAGGGTGATGTCATAAGTCTTTATGAACATATTGTTCTTCTATCCAAGGTCAACATAGGATCTATTGCACAGGACACACATACTCAACTTATCTTTTCCATTATCGATTGTAGAGTCAACCCTATGCTTGGTGATACTTTCTTAGCCATAGAAGCATTATACATACTTATCCAACTCAGGTGTCAACGCTTGCTTATGTATCACCTTCTCAACTTACCACATTGTATGATAATATTCTCAAACCTGGAGGTTTACCATACCCTTCTCAAACCTCAGCATGTCTCTTTCAAAGAAAGACTACATATGCATTCTGTCACTTACTTGGGACTATAAGACCTACCATGCTTCCACTGTGCTACTCTAATATGCTGACTCAACACAAAGCTCACTTATGACTTGTACCAACTGGTCTACTATTATGTACACTCCGAACTATACTTTCCCCTCAACTAATCTAGATAGGGATTGGAAATCCTGCTCATCAATGTACACCCCTCTTGGAACCCTTCTTACATGCAAACTTGATAGGTGTACTCCAAGGGATTATACTCAACCTAATTAACTTTACCCATCACTACTACAAAACCTACCTTTAGTGTCGGTTATTTAAAGCCTTTAGTGTCAGTTTCTAAGCGACACCTATGTGGGCGACACTAAAAGCTCACCCATTAGGCGTCTATTCCAAAGCCGACACCCAAACTCTTCACGTGCCACCAAAAACGTGCCATCATGGGACTATATGCGTCGGTTATTAGATAAGAAACTGACGCCTGAACCCTTCACGCCACAGAAAGGGTGCCATCTTGGGCACTATCAATATCAATTTTTTACAAATAAATGACGAAATATATCTTCGCGCCACAGGAGGGCGCCAACTTGGGCACTATAGGCGTCAGTTATTAGCTAATAACTGACGCCATATAACTCCCAACACGGCCGTGCTGGATAGCACATCCGTGGTGTCTGGTCCGCTGCCACGGCCGTGGTGTTAAGGAAATAGACATCGGTTTCTATTAAAAACTGACATTGTAACTATTTGGCGTCGATTTTTTAGAAATAACTGACGCCTATTTTTTTTTCTGTCAGTCTGCAGACCTGCTGTGGCTGGTCGCAGGATGAGAAACCTGTTCAGTTCTGTTATGAACTGCAGGTTTTACGACATCCATTGATATCAACCAACAACAGGCCACAAACCTGCAAATTTAACAACAAAAATATTCACACATGCATTTAGCAATACAACATGCAGTTCCATTTTATTTTCACACATTTAGAAACATTCATGTAGCTAGAAATCTATAGTTCCATTCGTTCACATTCACACATGTAGAAACATTCATATAGCAACCAACACTTTCATTCATTTTCACTCAGACACATGTAGAAACATCTAGACATGCAGAAACATTCACACATATATTATAATTCAGAAATTCATTTACAAAATATCATTCTTTAGTCATTATTCGCTATCAACATCCCAATTATATTTTAAAACCCCCACTATTTGTATAGTTGTTGCCCATTCTTCTCTTACTTCATTTAATTCTCCCATCGTATAGGGAGCATGTACATCTGGTAAGTCCGTTCCTGTAGTGGGGTCAGCTTTAAAAACCTGTAAAGAGAATGATGTATATATATAATTAATGAGCTATAAATAAGATTGATATATTTCATATTATCTAATGAGACTATATAATACCTGAGCAATACAATCGATGTCCATACAACATGACAGACTAACACATATATAGTACATAACAACAGCCGCGTCGAATTTACATACAACACTAGCTTCGTACATATATAGTGGGACTAAGGTGACGATCCCACCTGCTAAAACAGGTTACCGACAACTACATGTTACGACTGGGAGGTCGTTATTCAGCAACCGTATGCATTAATAAGAGGACAAACAGATCCACCTACTAATGCATACGGTTGCTGAATCACGACCTCCCAGTCGTAACATGTAGTTGTCGGTAACCTATTTTAGCAGGTGGGATCGTCACCTTAGTCCCACTATATATGTACTAAGCTGGTGTTGTATGTAAATTCAGAGCTGCTGTTGTTATGCACTATATACGTGTTAGTCTGTCATGTTGTTATATGAATCTGAAGCACTTGTGTGTGCTGCACATTGATTTGGTTAGTAACAATAAAGGTTAATCTTGAATAGGTGAATACATAAAATGTATATTAATTAAATTGGGAGTGGCGCTTAATACCTTGAATTCATCTGTTTTTCTTTGGGTAACAAACTCCTCCCAGTCTTTGGGGTCCAAGTAGTTCCATTGTTGTGTGGCTTCCTTCTTCCTATATTTATTTTTCAAAGAGAATACAAACAAAAATTATTAGTGTAGAGTTAGTGAAATACTGAGCAATGTCTAGAATTGGAATCAATCAAGAACCTATTCTCAACATCGCGTATGTAATCTCGGGTGAGATTGGTCCTATAGTTCTTTAGCACCCTCCCACAATGTTTAGCATTTGTATTAACTAGAAGATAATGAAACATCAAATCAGAAAATGATATTGATATTAAAAAAGTAAACATTTAGCTTCAATAAAAAATATAAACATGCATGCCTCTAAAATTGTGATCTTTTATCAATTAACAATCCTTCATTGTGATCTCCGCACACATATAAGTCATCATTAGCTTTAATATTTTGTGGAGTTGGCAACCCAACTGAGAATGGACTGGAGTCATCATATTTATCATAGTACTCTTCTTCATCTATAGCATCTTCAATGAACTGTCTTTTACCATGAAGAACAATCGACCATTTATCATTTGCAGGATCATCGATATAAAATACTTGTTTTGCCTGTGATGCCAATATGAATGGTTCAACCTTCTCGCCAATCTTTTCAAAGTTCACTAAAGTGAAACCCAATTCATCCACTATAACTCCTTTGGTGTTATCAACCCAATTACATTTGAAGAGCGGAATTCTAAAATCTATGTAGTCAAATTCCCATATCTCTTCAATGACACCGTAATATGACATTTTAGCTTCACGTGGACTCTTATCCTTTGCACTTGAAAAAAACATAGTCGATGCTTGAAGGGTGACCCCACTGTTTTGGACGACACTCTTATCATCTTGGCACTTTGTGTAATATGTGAATCCATTAATGTCATACCCTTCATAAGACATAACAGTCAACTTTGGTTTAAAGGTGAGGCATTTGATAGTTTCAGTAATATCATCTGGTGTTTGAGATAGTTGATGTAAGACTTTATCTTCAAACCACTTAATAAAAGTCTTGTTATGCTCTCTAGCAAGCCACATTGTAATGGCTCGAGGATATTGTCTTTTGATGAAACTGGTATGTTCCTCGATATAAACGTTCACTTCGTCCATGTTGTGTAAAATATACAAATGACCTTGTTCCAACTGCTCACGGATGATTACTTTCACACGTGATCCCAAAATTCCTTTGCCAAATAGCTCGTCAATATTCTTGTCATTATCAGGAGTGTCATTACCACTGAGAAAGTCATTGCAGAAATCCATAACCTCTCTCGCCACATAACCTTCAATAATACTCCCTTCAGGCCAATAACGGTTTCGAACATCACCTTTAAAAACGCTCATGTATCGTTTAAAGGGAAACATCCAATGCAAGAAAACCGGTCCCAAGATTTTCACTTCCCTAGTCAAGTGGACAACAAGATGTACCATGATATCAAAGAAAGAAGGAGGGAAATACATCTCAAGCTGACATAGGGTGACAACCACTTCTCTTTGCAAATTATCGAGAGTCTCAGGGTCAATAACTTTGCTGCAGAGACTGTTGAAAAAGAAACAAAGTTTGGTGATTGCAAACCTTACATGCTTTGGCAATATAGATCGAATTGCCACGGGCAATATTTGTTGCATTAGAGTGTGACAATCATGAGATTTAAGACCTATCAACTTCAGATCTTTCATTGATACCAATCTACGGATGTTGGATGAGTAACCATGTGGCACCTTAACATTTACCAAGCATTCACAAAAAGCTTTCTTCTCCTTTCTAGACAACGTGTAACAAGCGGGAGGTAAGTATGTTCTTTTATTACCCATTTCACGTAATTCTGTTAATTCTGACCTTATTCCCATTTCACGTAGGTCCAGTCTGGATTTTATCCCATCTTTAGTCTTACCTGGTATATTTAACAGAGTACCAATGATGCTATCACAGACATTTTTCTCAACGTGCATTACATCGATACAATGTCTGACTGTCAAAGAACTCCAATAAGGAAGATCCCAAAATATTGACTTCTTCTTGAATGAAGAATTGTCACTCTGTGTAGTACATTGTGATCTCTTACCAAATTCATTGACAAAGTATTTTACTCTTTCATAAACAACCTCCCCTGGTATAGGTTTAGGTGCACTGCGTTCCTCATTCAATCCATTGAATGCTTTGCGCTTCCTACGATACGGATGGAATTTTGGAAGAAACCTTCGTTGACCGAGATATACATTCTTACCTCCATGTTTTAGTCTTGTTGAATCAGTGTTCTCTTCACATATAGGACACACTTTATCTCCTTTGACACTATATCCAGACAAATTCCCATATGTTGGAAAGTCATTAATAGTGCAAAACAACATAGCATGCAAACGAAATGTCTCTCTTTGTGAAGCATCATAGGTCATCACACCTTCACCCCAGAGTTTCTTTAAGTCATCAATCAGAGGTTCAAGATAAACATCGATGTCATTTCTAGGTTGTTTAGGGCCCGATATCAACAACGACAGCATTACGTACTTATTTTTCATACACAGCCAGGGAGGAAGATTGTATATAACAAACATGACTGGCCAAGTGCTATGTTGGTTGCTCAATGTCCCGTACGGATTCATCCCGTCTGTACAAAGCCCAAGTCTTAGATTCCTGACTTCTTCACCAAATTCAGGGTACAATACATCAATCTTCTTCCACTGTGGGGAATCAGACGCATGTCGTAGGATCCCATCATTATTTTTCTTAACATCTGCATGCCACCTCAAATTCTTCGCATCTATCGGATTGGAAAACAAGCGTTGAAACCGTGATATTATAGGTAGATACCACATCACCTTGGCAGGAGAACCAGTTTTGGACTCCCCCGAAGTCGTCAATTTATACCGTGACGCACCAAATTTTGGACAATCTTTCAAATCTGCATAGTCCTTTTTAAATAATATACAATCATTAGGACATGCGTGTATCTTCTTGGCATCCATTCCCATTGGGCACAACAATTTCTTTACCTGGTATGTTGAGATTGGCAGCTCGTTTCCTTTAGGAAGCATTTCTTTCAACAAAGACAGCAATGATGTGAAGCTTTTGTCGCTCCATCTATTGTTAGGTTTCAACTTATACAATCTCAACACAGCGTTAAGCTTCGTAAACTTAGTACAACCTGTGTATAACGGCATCTCAGCATCATGCACAATGTTTCTAAAAATGGGAGGTGGATCGGTGTGCTCTACCCCACAACTATCCAGCATCGCATCAACGATGTCTACTGGAACTGGTTCATTCACATCTACGTCATCGTAGGTAATTTCTTCTTCCACACAAGCACTGCTATCGACATCCACTGGTTTCAGGTTTGAAATCTCTCCATGCCAGTGCCATTCTGTATAGCCTTGTATAATCCCGTTGCACATGACATGAGTTTTGATTTCGTCACCAGTGTTGACTTTCAAGTTGTTACCACAATGCCTACATGGACAGTAGAACCTATCTCCAGGTTATTTCCTATGTTCCTCGAAAAATCTAATGAACTGGTCAAGACCAGAAATAAACTCTGGGGTGCAGCGATTGCGAATGGACATCCATGATCTATCCATTCTATGATCAAAGAGAAAACAAGTATATATTAGGACAAGATTAGGGTCTATTGTTAACAAATACATGTGATGTCATTATTATATATAATAAATGTGTACCACCTATCCATTCTTGAACACCTAATCTCACTAGTAAGTGTATAATGTGTATTGGGTTTTCAAGAAAATTTTGGCAACATTTCCCCGCTGTTCTCCAAGTACATATGTACTTAGAGAACAAATGAGAAAATGCTGCCGAAATTTTCTTGAAAACCCAATACACATTATACACTTACATCCTAAGCGAGATTAGGTGTTCAAGAACAGTCCCAAACCGGGGACTATCCAAGATTTACTCCTAATGAGTAAATCTTGGACGGGTTTCTAGGCCAACAAATAATGTGTTGTCATTCTTATATATAAAATCCTAGTTCTTCAAGTTAGGGTGATTATTGATGTCTTTAAAAGCATGATTGGCAATTTAGGGAAAAGTTCATCATTTACATTCCAAGCATGTCAAAATGTGTGCATTACAGTTCATCATTAAGCAAGATATAAGTAAGTATGTCATATTAAAATAGACTATACAATATGAGAAAATAGTAGTGTAATCATGCAAATGGGAACATTCATGGGAACACACACTTCAGTTATAAGCATTCATGTAGCAACTTTCAGTTCCATTCATAATCTCTTTTTATATCCACACACAGGGGTGTACCCCTAAAAAATAACTAAACAAAGGGGTTGGTGTACCCCTAAACATGCGCATAATTAAAAAAACTATTAATACAGACAAGTCTAGATAGATAGACAACTAAATACTACACCAACATGGTCCCACATCAATAACTTCTTTTTGATGATGAAGCTGTGTCACGAAGCTCCTCACTGTATTTATATGAATCTGAACTGACAGGGGCCTCAGATTCAGATTCGTCCGAGCTGATATGCGACGTCGTGCGCTCATACCGCAGTAGATGATCGGGGGTCTCGCAGTTGCTGTTGGTTATCCAAACTTTGATGGAATTATGGCCAACTGGACGGAGAAAAAGCCTGTTGCAACGGACAACATGCATCTCTCCAATCCAATCACGCCAACCGGATTTTGATACAAGATTTCCCACCAAATCATACTCCACCTCGATAACATGTGAATAATTTCCAAAAGTTATGGTCACTTTACCAGGCATGTAGTGTCTTCCTTTTAGAAAACGCCAATGTTTGGGTATGACCAATTGGTTTAAGGAACGATCATCTAGGATGATGTCCAATTGTTCTTCAATAGGGAACGTTAACATTGACATAGAGGCCCAGTTCATAGTGACTGTTATGGGTGGACAGAGACTGCACAATATTAGTATTAACAAAGTGTAAGTACATATAACGATGTTATATATTTTCAGAAAAAGTTGTATAACATAAGTTAACCTTTTATTGCTTGTCATAACCAACTTTATTGTGGTAGACATGATAGCTTGAAAAGAAGTCTACATATGTACTTAGAGAACAAACGAGGAAATGCTACCGAAATTTTCTCGAAAACCCAATACACATTATACACTTACATCCTAAGTGAGATTAGGTGTTCAAGAACAGTCCCAAACCGGGGACTAACCAAGATTTACTCCTAATGAGTAAATCTTGGACGGGTTTCTAGGTGCTTACTAAAATAGAACCATTATATGGAACTAATCCTACATTATACACATACTTTTCCTGAGTAAGATAATGTGCACTTTATGGAATTATTAAGATCTGAATATATATAAGTTGTTTCTACCTACTTTGATGGGATTTTATAACATTCGAGTCTTCCATTTAAGGCATTAGATGCATATATTGCAGTCCATTGTGTTGAGATAAGAATCCCATGTGATACACACGATTGAGAATCTTTCACGATACTAGGAAAATACACAACTACATATTGATTTAGGTGTTAGACATTCATTTAGGTGTTCCTGATAACTCGCAGGTATGCACAACTATAAAACAATAGACTTGTCACACATAAAACACCCTATACAACTATAAAACAAAAAAGTATTAAGATATGCATGATACAATAACTATTTTGCATCACATTACAGCAGACTTATCATTGATACCTTACTAACTTATTTCCACATTTACATATCATCACTTGATAAAAATTACATGTATTGTATAGACAATAGAGGATTCAACTCAGTAGAAGTACAAAATCAGTACCTAAACCCTAAACACAAATAAGTAAATAATTTAAAAAAAATGCCCAGCAGCTGCTTGGGCGTGCCTTGGCACCGCCCAAGAAGCCGCCGGAGCAGAGGAAGAAGGAAGAAGGCAGGGCGGGCGGGCATACCTTGAGGGAAGAGGAGAGCAGTGGCCGGAGCACAGCAACCACCGGCGGAGGTGGCGGCAAAGAGAGGAGAAGAGCCGGCGAGGACACGGAGCAGCGGCGGCGAGGGCACGGAGCAGCGGCGAGGGCACGGAGCAGGAGCAAAGACGGTCGCCGGTGAGCACAGAGGGCAGGAGCAGGAGCACGGCCGCCGGTGAGCACAGAGCAGCAGCGAGGGTAGGAGCAGGAGCACGGTAGCGGCGGCGGAGGAGCAACGACTGGCAGGGGCGAGCAAGAAATCGCCAGAACTAACTGAAATCGGGAATGAAACTGGGAAAGGGGAAGAGTTGCTCGCACTGGTGAGATATTAAGTTGACAATAAGCATCGGTTATTCAAAATAACCGACAACTAAACCAACAGTGTCGGTTCTTTTCCAACAACCGACGCCTATACTAGATTATAGTCGTCGATTTTTAACTAAAAGACAACCGACAACTACTCCTGTCCCGCGAATAATCTTTAGTCGTCGGTTATTCATTTATGAACCGACGCCATATGTCAAATTTTGGAGGTAATTTTTTCGCTGGAATTTTGGTTTTGGCGGTTGATTTTAGGTGTCGGTTTTTTATTAATTAACCGACACTTAATAAAAGCGGTACCCATGTCTGGTCGACCTTCACAGATTGTATGTCGGTTTATGTTATAAACCGACACTGTAGAGTTTAGGTGTTCATTTATGTATACAACCGAAACCTCTTGAAAAGTGACTTTATAAGCCATTTCTGTAGTAGTGCATGCAGATCTTGCAACTGTCTCTTCAACCTATGCATCCTTCTCGACGTCATCTTATGCAGTGCATAAACTCCTAACATGTGATATCCATACTATACGTTGATCATCTATAACCAAATTGATCCCAAAGTCAATCTTTCTAGGTAATCAAACATTTAATCATCTTATCAGGAGACATATTCTTGGGTCCACACACAACTAGCACTTCTTGGATACTAGGATTCCTTACCTTGGTATCCATCAAATGTGCCAAAAACACATCATATCCTCATCAAATCCACCTTCTGCTGCTACTACCAGACCCAAACATATCAGAAGAACCTTTCCAACATCTTATAAGGTTCATAAAACATCACCATTCTTAGATGTCACCATCTTTGAACTAAAGTCCAAGACCAAATGATACTTATCAGAGTATCCATCTTAAGATCACTTCTAAATTATACACATTAAATAACATAAGACTCACTTGACTGCCACATCCTTGAAAGGAAAGAACATAAGGGAACATAATTCTCCTATCACCACATCATTACCCAAATATTTCTTATTAAGAGGAAGGGATTACCAACTTCCTTGGTTATTACATGAGTTTTCAATTGTTCATGTATCATTTTAACTGGTTTTCACCTTGGTTTCATAGCCATCAACATAGGAACTGCAAAGATGATTACATGTCATTACTCTTTCTTTGATTATTTCTCTTCATGTTCATGAACATTTCCTTATTTTACCACCTTTTCCATCTTTACATAATGAAAAGGATAATTATTCTTTACACATTCTTTATTGAGCAGGGATCATCTTCCTTGTTGCCCTTCACATATCATGAGAGTTACAATTTATACTTTCTTATACTCATAGGTTAGTCTGAGATTAACTCAGGTTCCATCTCATGTATTCATTATTCATTCTTATTTGTCTTCTCACTTCATTCTTGTTTCAGGAATTCTCTTCATCTTACATGGATTTTACACCTTGACTTACTTTATTAGAACATATTCATCTGTCTTTTTCTTCATACATTTCTTATAATTACATATTCAAGAACGTATCTTATCATATTCACACTTAGATTTAGGTTTCATGGGATATATCTTTCTCTTTTAATTACCAAACATTCAAATTTATAGTATGATGGAGGTATTATCATCATGATTCCTGATTTGTTATGCTCTTTCGATTGTTCCAAAATGACTACCTAATCAGAATAATCAAAGTGAAATCAATCTAAGAGTTCCATAATTACCTTTTCTTCAACATTTGAATACCTGGCCAGGGCACTCAAGTACTGAGATTAGGCAGTATGCACCATATTTTATATCATGTTCTTATCTTAGACACCATCCTAATCCTCATTCTAGTGTCCTTGTAGACTCAGCAAACCTATAGCTCTGATACCACCAAATGTGACATCCTTTGCCACATAAAGTGATATTACTCAAAACTTAATCATGATCAACTGTTAATAGTGGATTACTAAAAATCATAGGAAATTAAAATCGATTTCTAGCAAGCACCATGAGATGAGATTTATTACACAAGAATTAATACTTTCATTTCATAACATATATTCAAGGAGATAAACCATTTTTTTTCAATCAACCTTTTACACAAGATAACAGTTCCACATGTATATACATACCACCAAAGGAGAACAAGCCAAAAACCACATATTGATCATCATGTCATCAAAATACATCAAGAACATCCCCAAGGACCTAAGTGTACAGGGACAACACATATGACTCTATTATTAAAGGTTATTTGTATACCATGATCCACTAAGTGTAGTTCATCTTCATTTTATGTTCTTAGTTATCCAATCTTTAGTTTGGCATGTACGTCTGCCTAAAAGGTATTTAACCAATGGGGTGAGATAAAAGTCCTAGCGATAGATAAATTCTCCACCAACTCTATCATTATCACAAATAGCTAAGTGAATAGACTAACATACTGAGTAGGTTGAAAAAAATTAACTAAATGACATATACTGCTGGGTTTTAGGGGAGACAGAGAAGGCATCGGAAACAAAAAAATTCTTCTCCCCAAACCCAGAACAAAGGAAACACGTCAACGTATATACAATAGGAAGGATGATTTGTAGAGGCATACCTTATCCTGAGGCTTGCTCAGCGACGTTACCTCGCGGCTTGTGCGGTCTTCAGCTTCGGTCTTAGATGGTGTCTGTGCACCTCCTGGTCTCACCAGGACTATCGGCTCCTGGTCACACCGGGACTATCGGGATTGATAGCTGTCCTTTGAGTGGTAGAAGTCTCCCGCCTCTGAAGTAGTCCACACGGACCACTTAGAACTCCAATCTCCTTGTCCTATAAGTAATCGGAAGGAGTCGCACCCTCCTGTCAGTGTACTAGTCACCGACACATTCTCCTGCCACCAGTCACTTTCTGCAGTTGTCTTTCCCTTGTTGTGCCTCCCTTATCGGGTAGCACTTGCTCGGGCTCTCTCTCGGTTACCAAAACTAGAGAGAACAACAACTTTGCAGAGAAACTGGTGCACTGAGTTGTATTTATGAGAAGCCCCCACTACCCCTATATATATAGGAGGGTCATGGGACAAGGTTCTCTGTCCCGGGCAATGCAAGATTAATGCAGGAGTAGAAAGGTTCAAGATTTTCCACAAAACAACCAACTGTGCCACCTGAACCGACCGTTTCATGCATGAAATGGTCGGTTGGGGAGTTGAGTCGATTGGTTCACATCCCAACTGATCGGTTGGGGCACCTGAGACAATCAGTTCACTTCTGAGTCGATCGGTTCGTGGTCCTGATCCAACTCAAATTGACTTTCAAATTTGTTTCTGATTAATCAAATATTAATCCTTGTCCAAATCGAATTTGTACAAGTGAAACAAATTGTATTTACAAAATTGTCTTCTGACATTCCAAATGATCTCGATTAGACTAGTTGAGCCGATCGGTTCAACTCTTGAATCGGTCGTCTCAGTCTGTCTTGAGCCAATCGGTTCATCACATGAGCCGATCGGTTCAGCAACCTGAGCCAATCGGTTCAACTCTTGAGTCGATCGGTTGGAGAAGTAGACTGTGCAAATCAGTCAATTGCAGTTTCAATCAATCTGATACTCTAATCAATTGATCCAACACCTTGAATACTATTATTTTGATCTATCAATTGATTGAGTGGTTAATTGAACTACTAAACTCCTTTAGTAATCAATATAAACATCGTTTGTGGATAAACTCCTCTTCCAGGTTAAATCCTATGTGTGTGACCCTGCAGGTCCATTTCACGTTGACAGTGAAAGTCCAAAACACTTATGACTTCACAAGTAAAGAGAAGTGCCTAGTCGCACATTAGTGCGACCCAAGTGAAATAGAAAGTTGGAGAACAACTTTCAATCCTACAATCCGTGAATGGTGTTACAGTGAATGTATAATTCCTTTATCACTAATATCCTGAATGAACTCAAGGCATGGAACAATCATCCTGTCAATGTCCATTCACTTTCTTGATCTCAGAGTAGATTGGAGGAGATCTGTATGACATCAATATCATATATTGATTCACACATGCGTGCGCACGCCTATCTCAATCCTACTCATCAAGTGGCCATGGATAGCAGACTCCATCAGGAGGGGAAAATCCCATATCAATCACTCACCCCTCAAAAGCCCCATGTGTCAAAGCCACCCAATCATTACCTTTATAACAACCCATGTTTTAGGACTGTGTTTGATGATGTCAAAGTGTACCCAACGACATGTGTTGAGTGTAGTGATTTCAGGTCAAAGAATCACACTCACCACCATCACTGTGAGAACTGACTGTGACTACCATGTCATGGTTCCATGTGGCAAACTCACGGTGGGTTTGTCCGGTAAACTTGTTCTCTAACAAGTACCTATGTGTTTCGTTTGATATCTCCATATCATGACTAATGAGATTATGTCATCAACCATCACCACAATCTAGTCTTGTATGTCATTGTTGTCTATCTACCTTCCACAATGACATCCGACTAGGGACATAACAAGAATGTACAGACTCTTAGCATCTGTATGATCCCATCATCTAGGTTCTGAACCTGAAGGCATACGTCATTGACTATTGTCATTCTCTAGACATTCAATTTGTTCTATCATTATCTCATATGACTGAACCAGAAAGAATTGGAAGCTTGCCTTTGATCTTTATTAAATCAATCTTAATGTATCCCACCAATCATCCCATGATTGACTCTCAGGGCATACATACCAATAGACTCCCACTTGCATTGTGAGCCAATCACCCTTGAATCATATTCATAGTGATCTTCAAACATGTCCCACATGTTACTGTGCTCTAGTGCTAACATAGTGAGTTATGGAAACTTCTTGCCAAAGTCAGTATCAACTACATGTATCTCATCTCTTTGATGTACGTCATACATATGAGAAGGAGTTACCGTAATATATGATCTAGTATTCCTTTGCTAACCTTTAGCCACATTGCATGACCAAGTATTCATTACTTCTCATCAATGACCGAAATATCTATAAGTTCATATCATGAACTTCCAGATCCATATAATATCCATTGTTGTTCTCTAACACACGGATACTCAGCCTTTCCTTTTAAACAGCTTTATTGTAATGTTTCCAATTATCAACAAACATTCACTTTTATATATCCCATATATATATATATATATATATATATATATATATATATATATATATATATATATATATATATATATATATATATATATATATATATATATATATATTGCGATAATTTTCTATCCTTTTCGGAAGTTCGCATCAGTGTAACTCTTTACAGTGAACCCTTCCTTATTTCCATAGAATTAGTACTTATAAAGTACTTATCAAGTTCTCATGGTATTCCAGTAACCCTTATTGGAATTAGACAAACATCCACTCGTAATGTCCCACATACGAGTTATCAGGATGAGCATATCATATTGTCATGTCCTACATACAAGATGATGAATACACTTTATTCTTGCTATGTCCATACAAGCAAGATAATGGGATGATTACATACATGATAAATCCTTATCTATTCTTAGTGTTTCCATTCTTCATAAGAATTGGACACTTGGCTCTGGGATACTAACTCCATGTAACATGGACAAGTTTTCTCCCACTGAATCTATGCACACTGAACCCTTCAGTGTAGATTGCCAATGTATGCTCTCTCTTTCCAGGTCAAGAGGTTTTCAAGAACTATCTCTATATATCTATATTCCTATCACATAGGAAACGTCTCTATCTTCCTTAAAGATAATTTCCACTTTGGATTTCCATTCTAGAACATTTCCATTTCACATCAACATGTGGAATGCAAATACGCTCCCACTAAATCACAGATCTCTCTTTATCTTTGATATATCAGTCAAACATTTTGACTATATCATCAAAGTAAAGATCACAGTTATGAGTTGCTTGTACTCAATCAATCACATTGATTAGTCCATTATAACTTATAGACTTCATTTGCATTAATGGATTCATAAACCTTATAGGTTGTGTCACGTACACATCCTTGTTTTTATTCCTCATAGGAATGCAGTTTTAGTATCCGTATGCCAAATCTATTAGTCATTAAGTTGCAATCAACAAGTATCATCCTTCTCAAAATGTTATCCATGTGTCTTAACATTTAAGACTCATTCACACTTATGGATTTCATCCCAATGGGTGCTACCATCAAGGGCATACCTTATAGTTCACATGCAAGTCATTTAGGATGTAATGGTCATAAACCATAACTCAAAATCTGGTTCCTCATATTCATATGGATAGTTGATTCATCACATAAACAACTCATCATATAGATAATCGAGGTATATCTGTCAAGGATATAAGAACTCACAACTCCTTGTGATTCTTAATGTCCTTTATTAGTGTGGGTATTCTTTATTTAAGAAGAAATTAGTTATTTGATAATCATCCTCTAACTCCTTAGAGTATGACTCCTTTTGATTTAGACATCACCATGCCTTAATCATGAGTTCACTATGATACATTATCATAATCACTCACAAGGTTCTCAAACATTTGGTCCAAGTATTTTATTCATTGATCTCATCAAGAATCAACACTTTACCAAATTCTTACTTCATCTATGATATTCTTGAACACTTCAAGATATTCATATTGGTATTTCTATAAACAATGTTTGAAGTATTAGCATTTGCTTCAATAGGTATGTAAATACATCACATGTATTATACCTAATAGGATAATCATTCTCCCACTACCACTAGTGAAGATTGATTAATCATGTCTAAGAGATTCATGTCTCTTACTGGTTCTCTAACCAAAAGAGTCTAGATTTATCCATCATATGGAAACTAGAGATGAATTTCTCATGATTTATGCTAATTTGATTGTTTGAGTTATCAACAACTTTTAGGTATCATTTTATCTTATGCATACCAAGTACCACAAGATAAACAAGGCATTGCCACAAATATCATATCTTTGAATTTGAAACATCAACTTTATTAATTGCTATCATTGTCATACAATATGTAAAAATAATGTGTTTCTATCCATTGGCAAATATGAAATAGCAGTTCATAACTCTATTACATGCCTTTAGGCTGAAATAAACTGAAAGGTACTCCTATCTATGGAAGAAACACTTGCTCCAATGATTGGTACTCCTTTCTTGGTCCTTTCGTAAAGGCCATTACTTCTTTGTAGATCTTACATATCATATATGTGAGATCTTCATCTTGGTATCATATACCTCAGAAGTGGTTCATTTCATGATACCTTAGGTGGAGATCTCCATCCCCTCCTTCTTCTTCTTTTGTTCTTCCAGATATAGAGGGAAATTCCCTCATTCACCCTCCCATGTGTCTTGAGGCTGAAGATGACTTGGATTGCTGGCTAGCATCAGAACACTTCTTTGCTTTTCCCTTGTCCTTGTCCTTGGACCTGCCTTTCTTTCTGTTGATTAACATCACAGACTTAGGCTTGTCCTTCTCCATTTGTGCCTCTACTATCCTCAACATGTCCAAAAACTTTGTCAACGCTTGTTAAAGTTGTTCATGTTGTAGTTCATCATGAACTGTATGATTCTCACAACATTTGCAGTATCATACCAGTTGCCAACTCTTGGCTCAGAGGGAATCCTTATCTATTCTTAGTTAGGTTTTTCCACACACCCAATCACATTGAGTATGTGAATACCTTACTGGATCTCCTTCTGTCATGACATACTAGGACATGTCTTGGAGACATCTTATATCTCATGTTGTCTCTGCAAGTCATAGTTCAGAGAACACAACATCAAGCACTCCACATCAATGGCATCCTCAGTATGCTTCCATAAGCATACTTTCAGTTGTTGGTGTGGTGCGATCGAGTTCATCTAGTTCTGGTATAACTAGGACTTAGAGCTTTCGCTCTTCGATTGAGAACACTTCTCAACGTCCTAACAAGTCGTGGAATTATTCCCATTTAATTTGTTGGTCTCAAAAACCAATCACAAATAAAGTGATTTATTTGTTGATTAACCATTTATTATACAAAAAGGAAATATATGCAATTTAGTCCAAAAACTCCTTTTGACTTGATTGATTTGAAAAGTTGACGATATAATTAGGACTTTAATTAATTATCACTCCCATTATTTTTTTTTCAAATTGATAGCCCTCACCATCAATTCAGAAGATTGCAGCATATGATCTCCTAGTGGGTCAAGATCTGTATTTCATCAAGTCATGAGTCATCTTTGGATGATCGCCCACAATCTTGACTATTTAGGTAGGCCATCATGCCAATTGCATCATATGAAACTCTTGATGAATGAACATGCACAACACCTTGCCATGAACATTCTATGTCTCTGGGCATAGACGCTCTAAGAATCACCAATTAAGTCTAACCCAAAATCCGACACGGTAAACATGCACCCTGTTTTGGCAGAACCTACATGTTTACCCTTCACACTTCCACAAGATAGACGGCGCACCATGCTTTGGCATAGCCTACGCTTGGTCGACCAAGTTTTTCATGTGTGCCACTAATGGAAGGTGTAAAAGACTTAATATTTAAATGAGGGATTTGGTTTTATAGGTACATATACATATCCAATCACCATAATACATAGTATGTATCATATACATGATATATCCCACAAAAAACATGCAAAATGATAAAAGCGATGATTATGGCCATCCTAATGTGATTCCTCAAGCCAAGAGGAATCATGGTCATCTAGGTCTACATCACATGCAACCTATACAAGATGAGGTACTATAGCCATCTGAGTTGATCAACTCATCACATGAATGACCTGCTCACTCTGGTCGGTCGTTTGGGTGCCACCAGCCAATCGATTGGCTCCTCCAACTGATCAGTTCACCTAGTCATCGTGCATCTCCTCATGGCCGCCACCCGATCGTCTCGCTCCACGAACTGGTCTACTAGATCACCAACCGATCGGTTCACTCCTTGAACCAACCGTCTGGAATGCCAACCGATCAATTTACGCCTTGAACCGATCGTCTCAGTTGCCGTCAGGTTTTCCTCCATTCTTTGACATAATAGGAAATAAAAGATCTATCCTATTTACATTCAAATTGGGAAACCCCGAGTTACATTCAGGGGGAACAAAGGTAGGAAATAAATCTCGAGTTATCTCGAGTTACATCAGGAATAGGAGATATGGAATCGGTGCGCAGACCGAGATGCAAGCAACCACATACAACCAAGCATACAAACATAGGGTTTATTGGCCATAACCACACTATACATCCACCACAAAACTTGTTTAAGGGCGACGCGTAATGAGTGCATTCATATTACATATATTATATGTATATTGGGATTTGTGGATTTAGGATTGGACATGCATAAAGTCAATTTTATTCGCATCGTATGCAATAAATAAAGGCGACAAACCAAAATCGATCATATCGATAATCCTAAAGTTTAGAGTAGTTGACGTGGCTATGATACCACTATTGGGTTTTAGGGGAGACAGAAAAGGCAGCGGAAACAAAAATTTTCTTCTCCCCAAACCCAGAACAAAGGAAACGCGTCAATGTCTATACATTAGGAAGGATGGTTTATAGAGGCATACCTTGTCCCGAGGCTTACTCGACGACGTTATCTCACGGCTTACGCGGTCTTCACCTCCGGTCTTAGACAATGTCTGTGCAGCTCCTAGTCTCATCAGGACTGACGGCTCCTAGTCACATCGGGACTATCGGGATTGATAGTTGTCCTCTGAGCGGCAGAAGTCTCCCGCCTCTGATGTAGTCCACACAGACCACCTGGAACTCCAATCTCCTTGTCCTACAAGGAATCAGAAGGAGTCACACCCTCCTATCAGCGTACTAGTCACCGACACACTCTCCTACCACCAGTCGCTTTCTGTAGTTGTCTTTCCCTTTTTGTGCCTCCCTTATCGGGTAGCACTTGCTCGGGCTCTCTCTCAGTTACCAAAACCAGAGAGAACAACAACTTTGTAGAGCAACTGGTGCACTGAGTTGTGTTTATGAGAAGCCCCCACTACCCCTATATATATAGGAGGGTCATGGGACAAGGTTCTCTATCCCGTGCAATGCATGATTAATGCAGAAGTAGAAGGGTTCGAGATTTTCCACAAAACAACCAACTGCACCACCTGAACGGATCGTTTCATGCATGAAACAGTCGGTTGGGGAGTTGAGTCGATCAGTTCACATCCCAACCGATCGTTTGCGACACCATAGCTGATCGGTTCACTTCTGAGTCGATCGGTTCGTGGTCCTGATCCAACTCAAATTGACTTTCAAATTTGTTTCTGATTAATCAAATATTAATCCTTATCAAAATCTCATTTGTACAAGTGAAATAAATTGTGTTTACAAAATAGTCTTCTGACTTTCCAAACGATCTCGATTAGACCAGTTGAGTCGATCAGTTCAACTCTTAAATCGGTCGTCTCAGCCTGTCTTGAGCCAATTGGTTCATCACATGAGTCGATCGGTTTAGCAACCTGAGCCAATCGATTCAACTCTTGAGCCGATCGGTTGGAGCAGCAGACTGTGCAAATCAGTCAATTGCAGTTTTAATCAATCTGATACTCTAATCAATCGATCCAACACCTTGAATACTATGATTTTGAGATATCAATTGATTGAGTGTTTAATTGAACTACTAAACTCCTTTAGTAATCAATCTAAACATCGTTTGTGGATAAACTCCTCTTCCAGGTTAAATCCTATGTGTGTGACCGTGTAGGTCCATTTCACATTGGTAGTGAAAGTCCATAACACTAATGAGTTCACAAGCAAAGAGCGGTGCCTAGTCGCACATCAGTGCTACCCAAGTGAAATAGAAAGTTGGAGAACAACTTTCAATCCTATAATCTGTGAATGGTGTTATAGTGAATGTATAATTCCTTTGTCACTGATATCTCAGATGAACTCAAGGCATGGAACAGTCATCCTATCAACATTCATTCACTTTCTTGATCTCAGAGTAGATTGGAGGAGATATGTATGACATCAATATCACATATTGATTCACACATGCGTGCACACACCTATCTCAATCCTACTCATCAAGTGTCCATGGATATCAAACTCCCTCAGGAAGGACAAATCCCATATCTATCACTCACCCCTCAAAAGCCCCATGTGTCAAAGCCACCCAATCATCACCTTTATAACAACCCATGTTTCAGGACTGCATTTGATGATGTCAAAGTGTACCCAACGACATGTATTGAGTGTAGTGATTTTAGGTCAAAGAATCACACTCACCACCATCACTGTGAGAGCTGACTATGACTACCATGTCATGGTTCCATGTGTCAAACTCACGGTGGGTCTGTCCGTTAAACTTGTTCTCTAATAAGTACCTATGTGTTTGGTTTGATATTTCAATATCATGACTAATGAGATTCTGCCATCAACCAACACCACAATCTAGTCTTGTGTGTCATTTTTGTCTATCTACCTTCCCCAATGACATCCGACTAGGGACATAATAAGAATGTACAAACTCTTAGCATATGTATGATCCCATCGTTCAGGTCCTGAACCTGAAGGCATACATCATTGAGGATTGTCATTCTCTAGACATTCAATCTGTTCGATCATTATCTCATATGACTGAACCAGAAAGAATTGTAAGCTTGCCTTTGATCTTTCTTAAATCAATCTTAATGTATCCCACCAATCATCCCATGATTCGCTCTCAGGGCATACATACCAACATATACCTCATGAATAAAGTAGATAGAGCAGTAATATGCACTTGTAGCTGAGTAGTAGAATAATTAATAATTTAAAAGGAATATGAAGAACATGTATAACTATTATAAACTAAACAGTATGAATGAAAAGCAAGGCCTCATATAATGTTTTCGTATTTGATCCTATACATGTATACTACACGGTCGATTATGTATTTTATTATGCCATGAGGATTTGAGTTGTACCACCCAAATCCAACTGACCATTGTGAAGTCAAAATTAATACCATACAAGGTCTAGTGGAAGAGACAGAATCCACAACCTCACCCTCTCGGTCAGTACGAGTGAACATGTAGTGACATCACCAGTCAACTATAACCTGTGACATATAGTCCATAGAAGGATCAACTCACACATTGCCGTCCATATATATCAACACCTAGCCCACCTTGGTACAGATCATGACTCTAGAAAAACTAAGCTACGACCTATACAGCACTCCTCTCAGGGTATAGCCAGCAGCCAATCATGTATCAAATATCACTAAGCTATATCCCTAAGCCATACTCCTATCATGGTATGCCCCGCAACCAATCTTGTACCACATATCACTTATATCACGAATCTTGAGGCATGATCTGAGGATCACACATAGACAAAGTCACCCTCAATTACTTGATATTAGGGTACCAATCTACCCCCACATACTCAATAGTATGTGCTCCGAGTTCCCTTAGGAGATACTTGTTTCACCATCCAGCAAATGTTGACACTGAATGGATCTATGGCACATGGCAAGCTACATGATTAGATTCCACTTGATTGATTAGACCAATTAAAGTGTCTTTCATCATCAATCAAGTTATAACATACAAACCATATAGAAATCTTTCAGAAGAAAGGGTGTAGTATTACAACACAAGATATAATCGTTTGAACTATAAATTGATTCCCATCATCTCATAACATTGTTTCACTACCATTCACAAGGCTATCACCGTCAACATATTATCATGGGATATCAACCCCTCATTCCAGTACTAAAGGAATATCATCCCAACTAGGCCCGAATTCCTTTCCAGGTCCTAAGACCCATCACATCACACTTGTAATTTATTGTTATCTCCTCATGCTTCATTGGGCATATAAGCATTACTTATACCAATTACCATTTATGCCACATCACATATGCATACCATAGAAATCATTAGCAATTATATTCATCTCTGTGGAAAAGTTAATATTATATAATCAGAGAGAGAATATGTTTCAACACATTAAACACCTTTTCAAATAAAGCAAGCAAAGCATCATAAGTTCTCTAATTTAGGATTAGGCTTCATGCTTATTTCACATAGCGTTGTCAAGCATTATTCTGTCTCAAATCTCTGACTTTTACTATCTCCCATAAGTTGGAGTGTATGACTCTAAAAATTAGACAATATACCAAGTATGAACATTCACATATTCATACATTCCATGTTCCCTTATCAAGGCTTATAGACAATGCTTGATATTATTTAACCATCTTCATAATATTCACTAATTAAACACCCAATTAACTCACAAGGTTAAAGTCATGCAATTTAAGAGAGAGAGTACAATATCATTCTTTTTATTCATATACATTCAATAATATGACCTACCCTTAGAATCAAGGTCAGTGCTCTTCACATATAGCCGATTGGGGTTTTACCTCATTGTTACATCACCCACCCTAATTACACAAACTTCCACTTTCTTGAAATTTATTTAGGTTTAAACAACATTAGTTATATATAAAGAGATCATTGTGTCATCAACACTAGGTATCACCATTTTATAAATGTATATGTGTGACATCTCATTAAGTCAGGTGTGGGTTACAAAAATGCATTATGTAAACACATTGACTATTGCACCTACATGATGTTTCATCTTTTGTGACCCATATGTTATTACCCTCCACAAGTTATCCACCACATTATCATACTAAGTAATGGCATACCTTATATTACATATCTAGAAGATTTTACTTCAAATTATACACAATGCACGTATAAGATCATTAAACTTTTTCATATGATCTCTACACAAAAGTTAACACCCCTTGATTCCAACAAGGCTCATTACCACTATCATGTACTCACATAGTTGTCTCAATAATTTCTCTCACAAATTATGATCATGTAGAATGGAATATAGAAGACACTTGCCTTGGATTACAATCTTTCACTAAGTAGAGCACATAAGTCTTACCCTCTTATGATTAGGACTATATTATGGTTACATTACCAGTAAACACTACTTCTATAACCTGCCACCTTATTGGAGAGTTTTAGAGATACACATCATAATTAAGGATTGACCATTCATAATCATGACATCTTAGATAGATCATCACACTATGTATTGACTATACCCATACCCAAGAGTATAGGTGTAACAACCCTTCATTACACATGTATCAACTAATCAATTACATGACATCTCGGTCTATCCCCTAACCCTAAATGTTAGTTTCACCCTCAACTTAAGATATCGACTTCACACTCATCATGTGATATCAGTTTCACCACCTTCTCAAGATATTAGGTTAGCACTAGCATAGGGTATTGATTAATAATAAACCATAGGTATCAGTTTCATCCCTTCCAAGGTGTGTCAACTTGACATACACATTGCAACATGTTCTTAACACCAACTACATGTATCACTTTATCTCATCAAGGTGTGTCTCAGTTTGTAACATCTTGGGTCAGCCTTTGATATATCGATTTCATATGGCTGGAGGGATCCCAGCTTCATCATCTTCATGTGTTAGCCTGACCACACTAAGGTGTGCCAGGAAAGCTCATCTAAGGATGTCCGGTTAGACCTTAAGGTGTCAGGTTAGATCATCTTAAAGTGTATCAGTTTAGCATCAGTCCAAGCATGTCAGGTTGATACTTGACATTGAGAGTCAACTTGTCACCACCATAACATGTCAACTACCTCTATTCAAAACACAAGGGGCAAACCTCCCCAATGGTTTAACCCTACTTGAAAGTGTGTTGGGTTAGACACATGTATCAACCATACCATCATCTAGTGTATCAGTTTAAGAACCAGTTAGGCATGTCAGTTTAAGAACCACATGGCATGTCAGGCTAGCACCCCCAACATATTGGTCTAAGGTATCGACTAACAAAGCATATCGATTTAACCCCTCTAGAGAATTTCGGGTTTGAACTAGCTTGGAGTGTCATCTATATCAAAGTGTGTTGACTTGTCATCTTCAACCTTAGAATATCAACCACTAGTTCAACTATTATCATGGAAGAAAGATACAAGGTATGGACTGTAAATACAATGAGGATCCTTCATCAAACCAGTTCTCAAACTAGCACTAACAACTAACATATATGAGATAAATGACTTAGAGATGAGAATGAATATACACACATGAAAGAGTGAAAATAATAAAGAAGGCTAAGATTTATATAACCCGCCTCAAGAAGGTCTTCATCAAGGGTTCAAGACCCATGATGAAAGATCCAAATCCCATGTTTTCTCAAGGTTAAAGATGATCCATCAAGTGTCCCAAACTCGACCTCAACCTTATCTCTAAGAATAAGAAGAAGATGCCAAGGTTATGATAGCTCAAGGAGGATAGAAGGAAAGAGAGAACCATGACCTATTAAAACTTTATTCAAGGATTGATCCAAGGTTGAGAGGGGAAGAAGAAGATGAAGAAGAGAGCTCAAGGAAATTGTCACCAAGAAACATAACTCACCAAGATGGAAGTTAAATAAAGAATCACCATGAGCAAGGAACTCAACCTCCCAAGGTCCAAGGGGAATTACCTATAGCTCCTTAAGCTCCCAATGTCGTCCACCAAGAAGAGAAGAACAAGAATGGATGAAAGGGTTCACTTGTGTGAAGAGGTAGGGGGTTATATACTTGAGGGAAGACAGAGAGATCAAAAGAGAGGTGTCATCACCTTAATAGTCTAGGTGACACTTGTCTACGTGCAAAGGCCACATGAAACCACTTTAGCATGAAATATTATGGTTATATACTCTAGGTAGAGTATTGGCCTCTTGGCTTCCTACCAAGGGTGCCACATCTCCAAAGTGATACACTACACTACACCAAACTGATACACTACATTCCAAGGTCAAAACACACATCGTCCATAGATCATTATCACTACTAAGGGTGTCATCTCTTACCCGAGATCCAAAATAGAAACCCACCTCTTCTTATATCTTCTATATGATGTAAAACAAAAGGAGGAACAATCTAGATATGGTAAATTGCATGTTAACCCTTTACTTTCAGTAAAATGCAATTTACACCAAAACTAGCACACAAAGCACAACCATCATCCACACAGGCTCATCTTAAAACTTAAGCTCTTTACAAGGAGACCCATAGCATCATACTCTCCCTTATGATGCTAAAGCACTAAGGGCATGCTCAACATGTGACATATTGCAAGATAACCCCTCATCTTGGGTAAATTGCACTCTGGTCCAAAACAAGCAAACATTACTCAAACATTATCTAAACATGTCCAAACTTGAATCATGTGTGTCACATGATATTAAAACATATCAAATGATTAGATTAAAGTTCTAAGAAACTTACTTATGCAAAAAAAAATAGGGTTAGTCCTAAACCCAAGTCAGGGTCCTTATTGAACCTGCAAAAAGATTGTCTCATTCACATGTAGACAATGGACAACATCAACACCAGTGTGTCTTAGAGGTCAATAGGAACCACCACCTAATAAATCATGTCAATATAAGAAAAGGGATGAAGAAAATTTCTCTTGTTCAACATATGAACTCTACAAGAGAAGCAATGTAACATACTCAACTCTAGGTACCCATCTAATCACTTCCTCTTTGTAGGATTTTTCCATTCAAATAATGTTAGACACTTTTTCTTTCCACAATTTAGGTAATATTAGAATTCAACTGGATTCAAATAACATCATGTATAAATAGCACTTCTTTTAAACAAAATTTTAAGATAAATAACAAATTGATTTATGGGATTATTTGTATAAATTCACCATTTGATAGGTTTTAACTCTATTTTACAACTTTGTAGTCTTGATTAGAGGATCTAAATAAATAAAGAAAAATATAATATTATGTCATAGTTTATTAAAATAAGATAAATGGAAAATATTGTAACCAACTAAATAAATGTGAAATACACTATATATATATTTACCAAATAGAAAGACAAAATAACACACGACTTCAAAAAAAGAAATTAAAAATAAAATTTGATTCCCCATGCCTAATTTAATCTACTTATAAATTCTTGTGTCATCGGGCATTGATTTCACTCCCAATTAGTTGGCTAAAGTTACAAGTCATAATGCATGGTCATTGCATTCAATTATCTTCCTTTTACCAAGATAATATTCATCCTCCATAAATACATGCCTAACCCTATATGCCTCATGTATGTTACACCCCCTCCCTATCACACACATACCTCACATTCTCTCTATCCAAAACAGCGATGCCACCTTATGTAATTGGCGTCTTACCCCTTAAATGCCGATCAAATGTTCTTCCACTTCCTCCTCTCCCTCACCCTCCGCTATTTGTTCCTCTCCTTTATTCCCTCAGTGGCCTGAGCCCTAATCGCCAGCATCCCTATCTTCCTGCGCCCAACAACCAAGGTATCAAGGAGGCTACCATCACCTGATGTAGTGGTCGTCAGAGGACTTGGTGGTGCTCAAGGGCGGTGATGCTCTCTCATCATTCAACATCATGACCGTCACCACCCTGGGATCAAAGTTCCTCCCCTCAACTGTACAGCACAACAAGCTATGTTATTCTATCCATGATTTCTCCAGCAACTACCAGAAACTCCACAGCCATTGCTACTACCTACAATATTATCCATCGCAAGCAACCACTGTTGATGCCTGATTCCCTTTCCTCCCTATGTGCCAGTCTCCATGATAAACTGACATATAATAGATCTGCATGCCACCAACCTTCTCAACACCTACAGAAAACCATCATGACATCTGAATAGTTCTACCACTTGTTGCACGACGATGTCAGCTCTACAAACCATCAATTGCCAATATCAGGGTCGCCATCTCCTCAATTCTAGAACTGTAGTAGCCTAAAGTCAAGAGACTATTTCATGCATCGGCAAGGCTATCACCCATCACCAGTCTTTCCTTCTTACTCCATGTAAGACCAACAACACATGAAGTTCTTGTCTGCCTTTATGGATGTGATGCTAGCCATTCCAATCCTTCACGACACCACCAAAAAGTCTATCCTCCTTGTCTAATCCACAACCCGTTCAACCCTTAACCATGGATAAGACCGATCCACATAAGGAAGACTCTCAATCAACCCATGGAAATACCATCTTCACTAAATTGTTAGAAAACTACAACAAATTCCTTCATCTGCTTTTGATACATCTAGGCCTTTGACTGGTCTTGCAGTTGTTTCTCCAACCTGACCTTTGCAAGCCGAGGTAGTCCTCTTCCATCTAATGATCAATCGTCCTGGAGGATGGACTTACCAAGAAGCATCGACAGTAAGGCTGATAGTGTCATCATGACCCCTCAACCACATAATCAACATGATCATCTCAGGCTTTGTCTAGGGAACATGATCACAGGAATAGATCCTTCATGGCTACACAAACAAATCTTCTATTGGAAGACCATGGACAAAATCTAATACTCATTAGGTCAGTAATCTTGATGTATCTTAGTTTGTAATAACTCATTCATATGACAAATCAAAGTTGTAGATTATAGTATTAGGGGTATAACATGAATATAAATCAGACTAGTCATTCCATAGGTACTGAATTGTATCCTAATAACATAGTAAAGTTGTAATACTAGTAAATTGGGGAGCATATATATAATGTACATGATACCAATATATCGCATAGAACGTAGACAACATCGTTAGTGTTTAGGATATAACACCAATTGAATATACTAAATAAATCTCTTAATCAATTACCATAATACAAACTATAATAAAATTTACAGTAGAATATTAATATTAGTAAACTATATGTTTGTAGTATCTAATTTTAAGAAAATAGTTCACAAACATGTTAATAAGAAGACTATATAAGGAATAACATGTCCAATATATTAATATCTTACTTAGTTAAAATATCACTCTAAAGGTTTCACATATGAATTGAAATTACTAGATGCATAATATATATGAGCATAAGTCATGGTAACTAAAAATACAAATTAATTTTATAACCATATTCATACATAAATGTTAACACAAATATAAGCAACCCTAATTGATTAAACTTCAAGTATATGATGTAGAGAGAGAGAATAATACTACAAGGCCTAGATTACAAGAATGCTTTTTATTACCCACACATATAATATACCTAGGCATAGTTTGAGTTATATACCTATAGAGGGATCTAATAAACAAAATGGATGTCAAATGGATCATATGTTAACTTAAAGAGATTAACAACCCTAATATGACATTTAGTGATCGACATTAGGTTAAGAATTATAAACATATATAGATAAGTTGAGAATGAATACACATGTTTGATTTATTTTGAGTGATATAAGATAATATACTTCAAGGAGGAAGAGGTGACATAGTGGACCAAGTGCCTTATTAGAGTTAACTTTTGGATGCATAAGGTATGTACTCCTCCATACTTATAACTGGGCATTTATATGACTAAATTTTCACATAATGTGGCAGTTCTTAGAATACTTGTTCTTATTTCCACTTGTTGAAATGTCATATCCTCTCAGTTGTGACTTATTGCTATTCTTCTGAAATTATTATTTTCATGTGGAATTGGGTCAAGGACCCCACCTGCTATTGTCCTTAAATCATGCCACATATGTTTGTGAAAAATGTATCTTTCCACTCTATTTTAGCATGTTAGATAATGTGACTGATTTAACTATCGTAAATGCTTATGTGTAACCATTAGGGCGTGCTATTTCCACCCGTGGTGTGCTACTTCCATCTTGATATATACAAAGACGTGCTAGTTCCGCTTAGGGTGCACTATTTCCACCCGTTTTACTTAGACCAATGACTCAGTGGTGTCATAGCCCTACTATAGTTAATTTAGTCCAATATATCTATATGCGAATGATTATGATTGTTGTGATATTGTGGATGTTAATGGAAAGATGTGTTCTCTCATTTGTTTATTTATATGCCTCATTCTTTTAGAATTTATTTTCTTGATATATCTCTTGTTGGAACTCACCTATCTTTTGACGATCCCCCTTTTGAGGGAACATCTCTATTGCTCTATCAACCCATTTCAATGTCTAAAATATTGTTAAATGTACATACCCAGCTTTTACTAACGCATACTCTTTTGTTTCCTATTTTTATGGGCATTCCCTCCACTTAGGTGTATGTGCTTTATAGGGAAGAGACTCAAGATGATCATGAGCTCATTAGTGAACTTAAGGACAGCTTGAGATAGTCGTGTTACCCTCTGCATAAGGACTTATGTGTATATAGATGTAACCTTTTCATTTTATGTACCACCCTTAGAGTGAGAAAGTTATGTACATGAAACTATTTTGTAACTTTATAAATAGTTATATTTTTCGTTGCTGTAAAATTATATGACTCATGTTTGTATCATTGAGTGGGCCGATTATCGGGTCTCATGCTTCACAAACGCACAAAGAGTGAATATGTAAGGCAATGACGGCAGGACAGCAAAACACGAACGATAGACTTTGTTATTTTAGATTTGTTAGATCTTAGATTTGAGATGTGTCTTTAATCTTAAGCCAGCGACCCTTATTTTTAGTATTTCCATGCTCAATCCTATCTCCGATTTGACACAATCATATGCCCACTCTTGTACAGTTAAAGGAACATGAGAGTCCCTTTCCAGTTAGCAAGGAATACTAGGAGTCTCTTTCTAATCCGAAAAAAATACGAAGAGTCTCTTTATAATTCAAAAGGAATATGAGGAGCCCGATTCTAATTCGAGAGGAATACACAGAATGTTTTTCCAATTCCAAAAGTATTAATTAAATATTTTATTAGTTAGTTAATTAATTATTTAAGTAGTTAACTTGATGTACATGAAAACGAGATGGAATACAAATAATTTCCGATTGATATTTATAATTTGCACAAAAGACAAAAATTATTTTTTCATCCATACTCCCATGTACAAGCTGTACCTACATTGGCTTAACATATGCTAACTAATATTAGGTAGACTAATATAGCTAATAATGCATACCAAAAGTTTGACGGATTCATCATCCTTGGTAGGTTCAATAAAATGATGTTTTTTGTTAGCATCCTTAACAGAGCAAAGTATCGAAGTTACATTTGAGCAACGACTACAACAAGGTACATAAATTAAATAACAGTACTACTTTATTCGCTTAAAAATCTTGCCAATTCCATTTTAACGGCCAAATATCAGCGGATTCATCGTCCTTGGTGGGTTCAATAAACTGATGCTTTTGTTAGCATCCTTGACAGAAGCTAAGTATCAAAGTTACATTTGAGCAACAACTACAACAAAGTACACAAATTAAATAACAGTACAACTTTATTCGCTTAAAAATCTAGCCAATTTCATTTAAATGGCCAAATATCAGGGGGTTGACAGAGTGCGATGATAGAAATAAGATAAAACATGTTCTGGGATCTGATGCCATGTGGATCAAAGGAGTGCCCGCCAGCACTAATTTAAACACATGTCGCTTTCCAATAAGTGGTCGGCACGGCCGACTGCCTTCAGTTTTTTGTCGTCTTCTCTTCTTCTTATTACAAAAACTACCCACCGATCCAGTAGACGAAACTGAATGACCTATACATCACCCAATGCATCAACACTGACGATCCCCGTCACCCCATGTTTGGGAATTGATGATAATTGATTGGCCCGGCCTGTGGCCTTGTGCCCCGGCCAGCTTTCTCTGCAAATTACTGAAGGATCGAGAGATTCCTCTGCCTTCGCATAGCACGTATCCTCAACGAAACTACCTCGCTCACAACACCAGCAGAACACAAACTGGTACCTAATCATCGATCCATCAGAATCCCAGGCGCGGGATGATTTTCATCGTATTGTTAATCGTTGCATAATCGGAACAGGATGGTCTGCATGTCTCAGTGCTGGTTCCTCAGCTGCTGCTTCTCTGTTCTAGAGTTCAGGTTCAATTGTTTGGAGTTCAGGCTCACAGCTGCTTTGTTGAATTTCTTTTCAGATGGTTTCCTACATGTCAATGGGGAATGAAGAAGACGTGATTGCTTAGATATTAATCCATCTTATCAGGAAGTACCACAGACAGCTCAAGTTTTACCTAAAAACGTCGTCCAATAGAAATCCATCAAAGTTTACTTTTAAGAAAATGGGTTTTTGGGGGATAGATGCTGAATCTTCATTGGTCTTCTACAGAAAAAATATAAAAATTAGCTCCTGTGTTTTCAATTTTTTCGCTGATAATATCACTCAAATGTGTGCAAGCTACGCCATAATAAGCAACTAAATGAATCTACGCTACGCTATGCTACGCCTCTCATCAAAGCACTGCTGCTCCTCCATGGTGTTCGCGATTATAATACCTCCTCACCCCTCGTGCGGGGACAGTGATTCATGGGTTGCGTATAGCGCCCACGTGCACGGACGGGACGAGACGACAATCAACGGTCGATCCAGTCGACCCAGTTAACCTCCACCACTACATTTTGTTATAGCAGCGCTCACGTGAACATCTAGATGAATCAAATAAACAGGATCCGAACACCACTATGCATTATATAATATGCCGTGGGCGTACATCGAGGAATGATCCTTGATTAAGGTTTGATGACCACACGAAATTAGGTAATTAGTATACCAGTATATAGCTGGACGTGCTTTCTTTCATCAACCCCAGTTGTATTTTTTTTATTCAGATGTTATGGCTAAATAATCAATATGTTGCTAGCTAGCAACTCCATACTACTTGCTAGCTAGATGGCGTTGTATTGTGAGCTGCACCTGCGTGCGCTTGATATGTCTAATGCATTTACTAGTGCAGACATGCAGCCGCATGTGGATTGAGAAATGGCGGCACCGCAGTGGGGGGGGGGGGGGTTCATGAGGCGCGGGCCCCACCCAAAATATAGAGTTTACACGGTAAAAGAAGGAAAAAAAAATGCTGACTAAGTCAAGGCTGAAGAAGGTGTTGATAAGTATGTCCGAGAGCCAATCATGTGATGATTATAATGACATAATTGTAAATGATTTGATTAAATTAATAAATGCAAGCTTTCAATTTATTAGTTTAATTCAGTTATGAGATAATGATCTAACATTATAAATATCTAGAGAATAATTTTACTCAATGATGTATGTCTTTGAGTATTAGCCTTGTCGAAATGAGATCATACAGATGTTAAGAGTACGTATACATATTCTCATTATGTCCCTGATCGATTATCATTGTGAAAGATTGATAGATAACAATGAGACAAAATGTCAGAGTGTAAGTTGGTTGATGACTAAATCTCATTTATCATATATGACAATATCAAACCAAGAACACATACATGTTAGAGAATAGTGTATCTGTAACACCCACATTTTCATAACACATGAGCGGAAGCTATATATATATATATATATATATATATATATATATATATATATATATATATATATATATATATTTTGGGAGTGTCACAAACATGATAACCGTTGCAATAAAAGTAAATGAAACACTTTACAAAACTGTAAAATTGATTCGTACATAGCTTTTTGTCAACATAAAACTCATCATGTTTATACATAAGTTCATAATAATCAATACTCAGGATCATCTAGCTAGATGGCACCCCACTAGGCAAGCTTGGAAATCTCCTAGACCTTTACTTGTTCCTTTAATCCTCAACTGCTCCAAAAGCTTCAGACATCACGTCCCCAGCCATGCATTGGGAAAATAACAGTCGTTAGAGTAAGTGGCATGAGTATTCTAAAATATACATTGTTGAAGAACTAAAATGGGACATTATAAACATGAAACTAACATTAAGCTCTGAATAAAATCTGAAACATAAAGTCTCTTATTTATTAATCTGAATTCTTATCTTATTCTGGAGTCATGTACTCTGGTACATGGATCTCATGACCTACACCAAAGTGCCTAAGTCATACTTATCTTATCTAGTTCCCTCTCATCATACTCATGAATGAGGTTATGGGCATCTCTAATCTAAGGTATCTTTTACTTACAATTTTTATCTGACTATGGCCACCATTATACAATAAGTCCTCCTCTGTTGACACTGAAGTGTCCTCTATGATGCAATGCACTCTCTGTTGGCACTGACACCGAAGTGTCCTCTATGGTGCAACACACCCTCTGTTGGCACAACGTGCCCTCTGAAATGGAGTAAACACTCCTCTGAATTGGCAACAGATGCCTCTGAATCGTCTCGGGACTCTCTGGATGAGGACTTATCATATAATGTATTATGTGAAGGTTTTGAATTAATTATCTTAAGTCTATCTTTACTAAACTCTGAATCTGAACTTCTCTAAAACTGAGTACTAAACATGTACTTAGATTTGAATCTGAAATCTGAATCTGAATCTAAATCTAAATCTGAATCTGAATCTTTACTCTTTCAAATTTGAACTAAATCTATTATGGAATTTGAATATGTATTTCAAATTACAATATAATTGAGATTGGGGCTATAACCCATATCATGTACCTTTATTCAAAATTTGGCTACTCACATGGTGAGTATTCTAAGTCTGAATCTAAATCTCTTATTCTTAAATTCTAAACTGAATTCATTGTTGGATTTGAACATGTATCTCATTATCTAGGTAAACCTTATTGTAAAACTCTTATTTGGTAATATTACTTCATTATACCAATTATATCATAAATGAGTCTAATGGCTTATGAGAAAGGATATGACATGAATATAGAAATACTAAGTATACAAAGTATCTTAAGTCAACCTTATGAAAGTATCACAAGTACAACATATCTAAAAATATCAATTCTGACAAGATGGTTCAATCCTTCTTATAAAATATGATGTTACCCTGAAACTTTGCATATGAACTTACATATTAAACCTTACATATCAAAATAGAAATCTTATAAAATATTGTATTGCAACCTAATCATAGCTTAATGTGTCATTTCTTATAATGCCATCATGAACTCATTTTTACAATACATTGTGATCCCAAAAGTACCTTTATTTCTAAAAATAGACCAAGTCTTAATATTCTGAAATTCATATTCTTATATTGTAATTAAATTCTAGATATTATTCTTTCTAAGGAATCTAGTTGTTATATCTATATGTATGCATGAAATCTTTTTGGCATGTTTTTACTTGAAATCATAATACATAGTTATGCCTATAAATATGAGAAATCCTGACGACATATGTGTACTTAAATTATAAATACAAAACTATCCCAAATCACCAACTAAGTATGTCTACATTACTTGCATATCTTATCTTACAATCTTATTCATTAATTTCGAACATTTCTAAGAAATCTTGTAGGAACATGATTCTTTAACTTTCTCATGGACTTGGTCCATGGGTCACAACTATTTTGAGCAACATGTCTCTATTTGAGATTTTGGATATCTAAACTTACATAATGATAGAGATATGAGAATATTCTTGTTTGCATTAAAATCTTAGAACATTGAGACATATAAATTATAAAAGTCTTATCAGGAGACATATAAACATATTGAACTTAAAATATGAGTACTCATGGGCATGGACCTCTTACCTGCTATGGTGAGAAATCAAAATATACTTCCAGGTTATAATCAAGTGTTATCTTTCCTGAAAATGAGATGATGTAGATATCAAAATTATATTAAGATAACCTAGATTATCCTAACATGCTTTCTTGGTCTTCTAATCCATGTTGGGATTTCTTTATGTACCATCCTCTAACAAAATTGGATATGATCTTGGATTCTCATAATATATGATCTTTATACATTAACGTCATTACTAACATGATCAATCCCTTCACCACCTCAATTAACATCATGACCTAGCTTCTATAACATTAAATCCTCATCATATGGTAGTTATCTTCTTAACTCAAACAAAATAAATCTTAGTGTGACATACCTCAAAATAGAATTCTAGAGATCGTCTATAAATTAATCTCTTCGGTTGATAACTCGAATTACCTTAGTAATTCTAATAGGTAAACTTATCATAATAAAGTGTATTATTAAAACACTAAGATTAGATCTTGAATTTCTTTTCTAAGATTCAAAATATAATCATGTAAATTTACCTCATCAAATCCTGACATTCTTGTCACAATGTATTCCATAAACACCATCATCTTATCTATTTTCTTCTTATTAAATGTTTAGCCTACTAAACATCTTAATATCCTCAAAATAGAAAATTTATTAATGATCTAATCTATAATATCTTTTCAATGACACATCATTTTCCAAGACTGGACATCTAAGTTAAAAGATATGTGTTTTTCAAGATTACCTCTTTCTACAACATGTCGGCCATTCATCTTGAATCTGATGGATTATATATCAGTTTGGTCTTCTTCTTCTTTTTCTGGTTTGCAGATCTCCTCCTTGTATCTACCTATCTGGAAACCTAGTCCCGACTGATCCTCGTCTTCTTCCTCTCCTTTTCTGCATCCACGAGTACAATGTCTTCCCTTATTTGCATGCATGACGTGCCTCCGAGTGCAGTCGTGTTGTCGAGATCTGGCGAGGGCTCCTCCGTGTCCTCATCACTCTTTTGTCCATACACATCTTGTCATCAGGATATCACCTTTGACATGGACCCTCACATCTTCTCATCCCTTATCAGGATACCTTCTATTTAACCTTCGTTGGTGCACCTCCTGAGCCAATCTTGTAACATTGGACAATTTCAAAACATAGAAATACTGATGTCACTCACTATATAATGGTGTGTACACAATTTGGTCCTTTGATACAATACTGATATGGATGGACATACCTGATCGGTAATGGTTCAGGACGAGTTCTAAAAGAAGCTGTAAAGATGAATGGTTGGGGTATCGATGATTAGTTGGGTTGTTTAGCCACCACCATGCCACGTCGAGGAAGACTGACAGATGCCTCTTGTTAGCTTTCCAAGACTTTGTGGGTCGAGATGGAAATCAAGTGGTTTGATGCCTTCGGCATCAGTAATCCAATTATGTTTTCATTACTACCACATATTGGCGACGTTGGGAGATAAATGTCAAGGCTATATATGCCATGTATCTATTGGGTTGCCCTAAATCTGGTTGCTTGCTCTAGAACATTCGCGACAATGAATGTAATACATCTCTATGCACGTAGACCCCTACATATCCACACTATCTATTATAAACAAAACTGTTTAATGATATATTTACCTTTCCAGAAATGCCTAAACTATTATGGAAGTGTCTTCCTATTAAATGGAATCATGCGTTGATATATCCCTATGCAGTTCCATTTTCTATTTAAGGATATGGTCAAATCTTCTTCATTAACTCGTGCATAGATAAATCCCGTCGAGAAACTCATACAAAATTTCAAGCCGAGGCTTACTTTTGTCATCTTGATTAGACTTTCACTATTTTAATAAATGTCCCATGTATAGGGACTAGACTATTACGATTTTACTTTGAAAAATAGCATCATAATAACTATCACAAATACAATTGTGATATGTTTCTTTTGGATTAAACATACGTGCAATATGTATTCATTTTATTTTATTTTCTTACTTTAATTTTTTCATCATTTTATGTTCTTTTTTTCTGTATTAAGACCATCAATTATTTTTATAAAAAATATTATTATATTTAAATTAGTCTACAAAATTTTAGGATGTTACAATTCTACCCACCTTAAAATAAATTTCACCCTCAAATTTCTCTAGGCTACTACCCACCTTAGGGTTCTGCTTACCTCTTCATTTATTGACAATTAATATATTAAGGTACACATGCTCCAAATTTTGCATGAAAAGAGATATGTAATATATTTTCATAAAATATTTATGTGAGAATTATCTATTACCTTGGTCTATTGCTCAGCTTATACTTAGGGTTTATGAAATCAAATTTGGCTCTATACTTAGGGCATCTACCTCAACCTTGTCATGAATTCTAACATTAGGTGTAGTTCACCATCAAATGTTGGTTCTTCCAGGTATCTCATACATTTCTAGATATGTGGTGATCAAGCACATGCCCAGAGATGTGGGATCCTGACATACTATCCTTCACTAACCCACTAACACATGTTTCCCATACCACATGGGCTAGTAAGAAAGGAGAGATGAATAAAAGTCCAACGCTTATGAAATTCCTTTTCAATTCTCAATTGGCTGGCCATAACCACTGAGAATGGAGAAGAAACCTCATTAGCTAGGTTTAGGTTGCTATTTAGATCTAAACAAGGATGACTACCTCTAAGATATCTATCTATTCTAAGGTTGAGACCCATAATCACTCTAGGTTATGGTATTCTTCTTATAGAATCTATCCCTAAACCCTAATCTTACCTCTTCACTCTAGGATAACTATGAGAATCATGTTTGCCTAGTGGCCATTTACCAAATTGCTCTGATACCATATTGTAACACCCAAATTTTTATAACGCATGAGAGGAAGCTATATATATATATTTTTTTTTCTTTTCTGGGAGTGTCACAAACATGATAACCATTGCAATAAAAGTAAATGAAACACTTTACAAAATTGTAAAATTGATTCGTACATAGCTTTTTGTCAACATAAAACTACATCATGTTTATGCATAAGTTCATAATAACCAATACTCAGGATCATCTAGGTAGATGGCACCCCACTAGGCAAGCTGGGAAATCTCCTAGACCTTTACTTTTTCCTTTAATCCTCATCTGCTCCAAAACCTACAGACATCACGTCCCCAGCCATGCATTAGGAAAATAACAGTCGTTAGAGTAAGTTGCATGAGTATTCTAAAATATACATTATTGAAGAACTAAAATGGGACATTATAAACATGAAACTAACATTAAGCTCTGAATAAAATCTGAAACATAAAGTCTCTTATTTCTTAATCTGAATTCTTATCTTATTCTAGAGTCATGTACTCTGGTACATGGATCTCATGACCTACACCAAAGTGCCTAAGTCATACTTATCTTATCTAGTTCCCTCTCATCATACTCATGAATGAGGTTATGGGCATCTCTAATCTAAGGTATCTTTTACTTACGATTTTTAACTGACTATGGCCACCATTATACAATAAGTCCTCCTCTGTTGACACTGAAGTGTCCTCTATGGTGAAATGCACCCTTTGTTGGCATTACGTGTCGTCTGTTGACACCGAAGTGTCCTCTATGGTGTAACGCACCCTCTGTTGGCACAACGTGCCCTCTGAAATGGAGTAAACACTCCTCTGAATTGTCAACAGATGCCTCTGAATCGTCCCGGGACTCTCTGGATGAGGACTTATCATATAATGTATTATGTGAAGGTTTTGAATTAATTATCTTAAGTCTATCTTTACTAAACTATGAATCTGAACTTCTCTGAAACTGAGTACTAAACATGCACTTAGTTTTGAATCTGAATCTAAATATGAATCTTTACTCTTTCAAATTTGAACTAAATCTATTATGGAATTTGAATATGTATTTCAAATTACAACATAATTGAGATTGGGGCTATAACCCATATCATGTACCTTTATTCAAAATCTGGCTACTCACATGGTGAGTAGTCTAAGTCTGAATCTAAATCTCTTATTCTTAAATTCTACACTGAATTCATAGCTGGATTTGAACATGTATCTCATTATCTAGGAAAACCTTATTCTAAAACTCTTATTTGGTAACATTACTTCATTATACCAATTATATCATTAGTGAGTCTAGTGTCTTATGAGAAAGGATCTGACATGAATATAGAAATACTAAGTATACAAAGTATCTTAAGTCAACCTTATGAAAGTATCACAAGTACAACATATCTAAAAATATCAATTCTGACAAGATGGTTCAATCCTTCTTATAAAATATGATGTTACCCTGAAACTTTGCATATGAACTTACATATTAAACCTTACGTATCAGAATAGAAATCTTATAAAATATTGTATTGCAACCTAATCATAACTTAATGTGTCATTATCTTATAATGCCATAATGAACTCATTTTTACAATACATTCTGATCCCAAAAGTACCTTTATTTCTAAAAATAGACCATGTCTTAATATTCTAAAATTCATATTCTTATATCGTAATTAAATTCTAGATATTATTCATTCTAAGGAATCTAGTTGTTATATCTATACATATGCATGAAATCTTTATGGCATGTTTTTACTTGAAATCATAATACATAGTTATGCCTATAAATATGAGAAATCCTGAAGACATAGGTGTACTTGAATTCTAAATACAAACTTTCCCAAATCACCAACTTAGTATGTCTACATTAATTGCATATATTATCTTACAATCTTATTCATTAATTTCGAACATTTCTAAGAAATCTTGTAGGGACATGATTCTTTAACTTTCTCATGGACTTGGTCCATGGGTCACAACTATTTTGAGCAACATGTCTCTATTTGAGATTTTGGATATCTAAACTTACATAATGATAGAGATATGAGAATATTCTTGTTTGCATTAAAATCTTAGAACATTGAGCCATATAAATTATAAAAGTCTTATCAGGAGACATATAAACATACTGAACTTAAAACATGAGTACTCATGGGCATGGACCACTTACATGCTATGGTGAGAAATCCAAATATACTTCCAGGTCATGATCAAGTGTTATCTTACCTGAAAACGAGATGATGCAGATATCAAAATTATATTAAGATATCCTAGATTATCCTAACATGCTTTCTAGGTCTTCTAATCCATGTTGGGATTTCTTTATGTACCATCCTCTAACAAAATTGGATATGATCATGGATTCTCATAATATATGATCTTTATACATTAACGTCATTACTAACACGATCAATCCCTTCACCACCTCAATTAACATCATGACCTAGCTTCTATAACATTAAATCCTCATCATATGGTAGTTATCTTCTTAACTCAAACAAAATAAATCTTAGTGTGACATACCTCAAAATAGAATTCTAGAGATCTTCTACAAATTAATCTCTTCATTTGATAACTCAAATTACCTTAGTAATTCTAATAGGTAAACTTATCATAATAAAGTGTATTATTAAAACACTAAGATTAGATCTTGAATTTCTTTTCTAAGATTCAAAATATAATCATGAAAATTTACCTCATCAAATCCTGACATTCTTGTCACAATCTATTGCATAAACACCATCATCTTATCTATTTTCTTCTTATTAAATGTTTAGCCTACTAAACATCTTAATATCCTCAAAATAGAAAATTTATTAATGATCTAATATGCAATATATTTTCAATGACACGCCATTTTCCAAGACTAGACATCTAAGTTAAAACATATGTGTTTTTCAAGATTACCTCTTTCTACAACATGTCAGCCATTCATCTTGAATCTGATCGATTATATATCAGTTTGGTCTTCTTCTTTTTCTGGTTTGCAGATCTCCTCCTTGTATCAACCTATCTGGAAACCCAGTCCCGGCTGATCCTCATCTCCTTCCTCTCCTTTTCTGCATCCACGAGTACAATGTCTTCCCTTATTTGCATGTATGATGTGCCTCTGAGTGCAGTCGTGTTTCCGAGCTCTGGCGAGGGGTCCTCTGTGTCCTCATCACTCTTTTGTCCATAGACATCTTGTCGTCAGGATATCACCTTTGACATGCACCCTCACATCTTCTCATCCCTTATCAGGATACCTTCAATTTAACCTTCGTTGGTGCACCTCCTGAGCCAATCTCGTAACATTGGACAATTTCAAAACATAGAAATACTGATGTCACTCACTATATAACGGTGTCTACACAATTGGGTCCTCTAATACAATGCTGATATGGATGGACATACCTGATTGGTGATGGTTCGGGATGAGTTCTAAATGAAGCCGTAAAGATGAATGGTTGGGGTATCGATGATTAGTTGGGTTGTTTAGCCATCACCATGCCACATCGAGGAAGACTGACGGATGCCTCTTGTTAGCTTTCCAAGACTTCGTGGGTAGTGGTTTGATGCATTCAACATCAGTAATCTAATTATGTTTTCATTGCTGCCACATATTGGCGGCGTTGGGAGATAAATGTCAAGGCTATGTATGCCATGTATCTGTTGTGTTTCCCTAAATCGGGCTGCTTGCTGTAGAACATTCGAGACAATGAATGTAATACATCTCTACGCATGTAGACCCCTACATATCCGAACTATCTATTATAAACGAAACTGTTTAATGATATATTTACCTTTCCGAAAATGCCTATACTATTATGGAAGTGTCTTCCTATTAAATGGAATCATGCGTTGATATATCTCTATGCAGTTTCGTTTTCTATTTATGGATATGGTCAAATCTTCTTCATTAACTCATGCATAGATAAATCTCGTCGAGAAACTCATATAAAATTTCAAGCCGAGACTTACTTGTGTCATCTTGATTATAATTTCACTATTTTAATAAATGTCCCATGTATAGGGACTAGACTATCGTGATTTTACTTTGAAAAAGAGCATCATAATAACTATCACAAATACAATTGTGATATGTTTCTTTTGGATTAAACATACGTGCAATATGTATTCATTTTATTTTATTTTCCTACTTTAATTTTTTTAATCATTTTATGTTCTTTTTTCTGTATTAAGACCCTCAATTATTTTTATAAAAATATATTATTATATTTAAATTAGTCTACAAAATTTTAGGATGTTACAGTATCAGACAGGCCCATCGTGAGACTGACACATGTAAGTCATCATCATGGAAGTCATAGTCATGTCTCACATTGATGGTGATGGTTGTAGTTCTTAGACATGAAATCACTACACTCATCACATGTCGTTGGGTACACTTTGACATCATCAAATACAACCCTAAAACATAGGTTGTTATAATGGTGATGATTGGGTGGCTATGACACATGGGGATTGACTATGAGTGATAGATATGGCATTTGTCCCTCCTACTGGAGTGTGATGTCCTAAACATTTTGATTAGCGAGACTGAGAAATACATGGCCATGCATATGTGAGTTAATATGTAATGTTGAGCTTACATATATCTCATATAGTTTGCTCTTGGTTCAAGAAATAAGATTGAATAATAATGAGGGTGACTGCTTCATGCCTCTAGTTCAATCTAGACATCAGTGATAAAAGAACTATACAAACACTTGAACACCATACACAGATTGTAGTTGAAGATGTTCCCCAACTTTTTGTTTACTTGGATATAATTTATGTACAACTAGGCACCACTCGTTGGTTGTGATGTCATAAATTGTTATGGTCATTCACTGCCAACGTAATATGGGATCTATAGGGTCACTATGATTACCTGAATTTCCACTCTCATTAAATTAAAGAACACTTGACTCATAAGAACTTCTACTATGTTTAACAACCTCCCTCACACTCAGTTATGTAGTTTGGAATCACATTGTACTCAATTGATGAAACAGAATTGAATAAATGTCACATGATGCTTATTTGACTACAATTGAATGTATAATTTCACTATTGAGAGTATATTTTGAAAATTGAATACCCTCAACGTTCTCATATAGTATCCAAAATTTTATCATAAAAATAAGAGGAAATTTATGAACCAATGGAGAAAATTTCATATCAATTGGAATTACCGTTTGAGAGATATGAGCTTCACAAGGTTGTTAAAGAAACACAAAGTTGAGTTGATTTAAACAACTCAGCGATTTGTGGCTCTCTCTCTACCAATGAGAATGCTTTGTTTTGAATACACATATACATGCCCCTTGTCCTTGGATCTACTCGTGATCCATGATGGACCCTAATCCAACAATCCTCGATTGTCTTCTACCTTGTGTCAAACAAGGTACAACAAACCTACCAACTCCCCGTTTTGCCCAGCCGATCCAAGCCACCTCGCTTCGAGTTTATATACTGTTCAACTTCATTTATCCTAACCCTTTCTTTTCCACCTTTTTTCACATGAGAGACAACATTGTTTCATCCCCCTTGGTGCTTCTTGCCTTCCTTGGTTGCTCCATCTCTGATGAGCTTGGTGCTGCCATCACCGGCCACGATGGGCAGCATACAAAGCTCCCTTAGCCTCGTGAGGAGTCGGTGACCCCGGACAATAGTTCGTTTCCCCTCTCCAATCACCTTCACCTTTCCCTCTTTCACCCACTCGCTTGTGCCACCATTGAAGCTTAGTTTAGGGGCTCTCACCTCGACCCCTCTTGTGGGTAAGTAAGGGCGCAGCCAGCCTCGGGAGGCCATGGCGAGGTCATACGTCAGCTTTTTGGGAGAGGAGCCTTGCTTCCTCGCCTTGTTGCTTGCTCCAGTGAGCTAGTTTTTGCTCGTAACTAGGCTAGTGTGGGCATGGACGGTCGCACAGGCGATCGAACATCGATGGCTTGCATTGTCCAACCATTCCTAGCCGCCCCGGGAGCGGTCACGAGCATTGGTGAGCCACACTCGGGCATCTGGACAGGCCCTCACTCACATGTCAGATTAGCAGCGGACTGGGCCCAAGCCCAAGTAGGCGAGGTCAAGGCGCTTGCAGGGGTCATCAATGACCCTTGGATGGAAATCCAGACATCCAGAGATGATGATTTAATGGTATTTCTTTGGAAAATGATTATAAATGATTCCTTGGATCAAATAAGCAATGTTATATTTGAAACTTTATCTACTCAATGAGATCTATTTAATGGGAATATTTTCATGACCTAAATATGCTTATTTTTCCTTAGATATGCCAAAAAGGTATCTTTTGATCACATATTACATGTTTTATGTCATCTAATGCTTAATCTTTCTCCTTTATATCCTAAGACCTGAAAATAGCCTTATATAAGTAACTTGAGCAACTTTTGGTTCTATGATTCAAAATTTGTATATCTTTGGACTCTGAAATGATCTAATGTTGCCTAAATGACATACAATGGCCTTTGATTCTTGAGACCACTTCTCTAATATTAGAACTTTCTCAAGTGTGCTTTAAAGCCCTATGAATGCTCTAAATCAGTAGATTTTACCCTCAAATACAAACATGATCCTTCTTGAACCCTAAAGATGATGTTGTTACCCTTGGTGTCACTTAATATGGCCTTATGTGCATTCTTGTGATGAATGATAAACATTATGCTTTTATTGATCTAACGTTGCTCAAAGATGTTTGTTTGGCCTTGAAATCAGTAAGTTATCTTGTCATGTATTCCCAAATCCCCTTGTTAATGATTCATGTGTCCTAATGGGTCTAAATGCCCCAATCTTGACTTTAATTGTAACCTAGCATGCATGTTGATAATTAGTCTCTAATCTTATGTAAATCTTGCCCTATTGATCATCCATATTATATAATGGTCTCAAATGAGTAGCTTGGGCATGTTTATGATACCCTAATTCAAGTAGACCCTATCTATACTTTAATGATGACAATCTTGCATGTTTATAACTCAACTGACTAGTTATGCCAATGTTGATTCTTGTGTTGACTAATTTTGCTCAAATCATGTGATTGCTCTATTTTAGATCTTGAGTCTCTAATAATACATCTCTGATCTAGTTGTGATGTGTCACTGTAAGTGCTAATGAACCCATGATGTACTATATTTCTTAATAATAAACTTGCATGACTAGTTGAGAGGTTGAAACAAATGATGAATTATTTGATACCTAGGTCTAAGTGACACATCAACCACCATATTAGATATTAATGAGACATACTCTTGCTGATTTTAATCCAATTGTACTCACTTGTTATGTCAGGACATCTATGATGACTTAATCTCCAAGATCTAGTAAAGTTCCTATATATGGTTTTCTTAATCAAATGGTTAATCTTTTACTCTACTCACAAGGTACACTTAATCTCTTGGCCCTACTATATTATTGGTTTGCTTGTATGTATGCTCGTATGAATGCTTTGTTAGTTAGTTACTTGTTTGAACTACTTGTTGCCAATGATTAGTACATTCGTTTTGGTTGAGATATGTTGAACAAACCTCAAACATTATTGAACTTGTCCATTGTACAACCTTGTGTACCTACCTATATTCTTGGGGTAAGGGTGCAAGGTTGGGCACCTTACTTGAGATGTCAAGATAAGGCAGACCATGTCGATTAAAGGGTTAGTTAATCTTGAGCATCCTTACGGACCCTTCCTATGGGAAGTTGGTCAAGGGGCATAATGTGTTGTTAAGTATAATGGAAATGCACTTAAAACACACATTGAATAAAGAAATATCGTTATGCATCCGAATAAAGCACCTGGCCCGGATGGTATGAAAGCTCTATTTTTTTAGAAGTACTGGCACATAGTAGGGAACGATGTATCCAACTATATAAAAGGGTGGTGGAAATCTGAAAGAAGTATAGCGGATATCAATGACACGCTGGTGGTGCTAATTCCAAAAACTCAGAAGCCCATGGAGATTGGTGAGTTTAGACCCATCAGTTTATGCAATGTTGTCTACAAGATAGCTTCCAAAGTCATAGCAAGCAGGCTGTGACCGTTCATGGACAGAATCATAACCGAAAACCAAAGTACTTTTTATCCCGGGGAGAATCATTACAGCCAACGCTCTTATTGCATATGAGTTGTTCCACACCATGAAGAGGGGCAATAAAGCAAAGAAGGGACATATAGCACTCAAGATGGATATGTCGAAGGCCTATGACAGAGTGGAATGTAAGTTTGTTGATTACGTGCAAGAAAAAATGGGGTTCGGGGAGAAATGGAGGAACAAGGTATATGATTGCATGTCAACTGTGACTCATTCATTTGCCATCAACGGGGAGCGGACCAGAAATATTCAACCATCCCAAGGACTTCGCCAGGGTGACCCTCTCTCTCCATAACTTTTCATTTTATGCGCTGAAGCTTTTTCTACTTCTCTAACCTTGGCAGCGCAGCAAAAGAATATCCAAGGAATCCGAGCAAGCCGTCATGGCCCTCGGGTTTCACACCTTTTCTTTGCAGATGATTCCATCCTGTTTGCGAGAGCAACTAAAGAAGAATGTATGAAGTTAGCTGAGATTGTCAGCCAATATGAGCGGGCATCCGGACAGAAAATCAACCTATCCAAAACTGAGGTTGCTTTCAGTAAAGGGGTGGAGTGGGAAAAGAGAGCAGAAATAACACAACTTCTACAGGTCAAAGAAGTAGACAAGCATGGGAAATATCTTGGGCTGCCCACGGCTGTAGGAAGGTCAAAGAAACAAGTTTTCTCTTATATACAGGAGTGGATATGGAAAAAGCTACAAGGGTGGAAGGAGAAATTGTTATCCAAAGCAGGGAAGGAAGTCCTCATCAAAGAAGTGGTCCAAGCCATACCAGCGTACATCATGAGTATTTTTCAGCTGCCGGGATACCTTCTCGACTCTATAAATAGCACTATAGCAAGATTCTGGTGGGGGGCAAAAGACAGAGAGAGGAAGATGGTATGGGTTAGCTGGGAGAACATGTGTAAACCGAAGAACCAAGGTGGATTGGGGTTTAGAAACATACACACTGTCAACCAAGCACTTTTGGCAAAGCAAATATGGAGACTCTTCCATAGAGAAGACAATTTAGTCTACCGTGTGCTAAAAGCAAGATACTTTCCTAGGGGGACAGTTATCAACGCCAGAAGAGGGTACGACCCAAGCTTCACCTGGAGGAGTATATGGAATGCAAAGGCCATCATTCTTGAAGGGATGCAGTGGAGAGTGGGAGACGGAGCAAACATCAGCATATGGGAGGATCCCTGGATCCCGGGAATAAGAGGGAGCATAGAGAGTGCCTACAATTTCTCAAGCACCAACGTCCAATGGGTGAACCAGCTTATGACGGATGACTCTACCGCTTGGAACAAGGAAGGCATCTACAACCTCTTCACTCAAGAAATAGCACATAAGATACTAGCAATACCAATAGGCATCAACAAGTAGAAGGATGATATCTATTGGAAACCTGATAGAAGAGGAGAATTCACTGTAAAGTCAGCCTATTGGATGGGAACTCAAGACCCATCTAGAAGAGAACAGTGAAGAGACCGAGAGGAAGCTAAAGGTTGGAGGCTAGTATGGAGGAAGAATCTCATCCCAAAGGCGGCACATTTCCTATGGAGATGCATGACTGGGGCGCTAGGCACCTTGGGTCGTCTATATGACCGTCACTGTCATCCAGATGGAATTTGCAGCATTTGCGGAAGTGAAAAGGAGGACATCAGGCACATGCTTTTTAGATGCACTCAAGCATGGGAGCTATGGAAAGAAAGTTCGGCTATAGTGCAAGCAAGAATCTGAGAAGCGGGGGAGTCCAACGTGGGTAGCGGAATCAAGAGCCTTATTACCCAGTAGCGAGAAGAAGACAACCATGCTATGATAGCAGCTCTTTGGGAGGTATGGACTAGAAGGAACACAATCATTTTCAAGGAGCAACCGAAGCCACCACTCTCAACTCAACGCCAGTTTCTAGCTCTCCTCGCTGGACACCATGCAGCAAACCAGCAAGATGTTGTCCGCCCAGCTGCAAAGGAGAAACGGGCGGAGGTCTGGGTGGCGCCTGAGGCAGACATAATCAAAGTTAATTGTGACGCAGCTGTGCACATCCAAGGCTTCAACGGTTCAGGTCTCACGTGGAGGGATCACGATGGGAGAATACTACACGTAGTGGGGAGCAGGCGACCATCTAGCCAGGACGTACCAATAGCAGAAGCATGGGCAGTTAGGGAGGGGATGCGGCAGTCCAAGGAGCAGCACATCTCTAGACTTGTGGTGGAATCGGACTCGGAAACAATCATCCAGCTCATTAAGGCAGAAGTTGCAAGGCCGGACTTGCTAGGAACTCTTCTAGCAGACATTTATAGCTTAAAGTCTTTTTTTCAGTCTATTAGATTTGCTTTCTGTAGAAGACAAGCAAATGGACTAGCACACCTGCTAGCTCGTGAAGCCGTCATTAGTTCTAATTCTTTTTTCTTCTAGTCGTCTTTCCCTCAGTCTGTAACAAACTGGAATGAGCCATCTTTGAGCTCGGAGTAATAGAAAGATGGTGTTTGACCTCAAAAAAAAATGTCGTTAATGTTTCACGCTTTGTTTCGACTTCTTGCCTATTATGATGTTTCTAGCCTAGCAACTTTAATACTATATGCTTAAACTATTTACATGCCTTTTCATATTGTACTTAATGCTTCACCATTAATATATTATGTTTATCGAATTTATAGTTGCCAAATAAAGATATGTTGCACTCAAGACTCTAAGCTCTAAAATGTTATATAAATGGGTATACTTGAATTTAGAAATGGGTACAAATCTCTATCTCCATGTTGAGTATCTTGTTATCTCTTACCTTGTTCTTGTTTGTGGGTTTTTTCATGCATATGTTATGTGATCCATTCTAGAGATGGATGCCCTGGTCCACTTGCCTTTGGCTATGTAGCCATTAGGAGTGTGGACTTAAGGTAACAAATAGTTCTGTGACAGTCACACATAGGTATCGACCTAGAAGAGGAGTTTAGATCTTGAATGACAATTTAATTAAGTACTAAAGTGTTTAGGTATTTGATTTACACAACAAATAGGTTGACATCACTGCCAAACGTCCATCTCAAATGCTCAGACAACCGTCTGGAAGTACCAAACGATCATCTCAAGTGTTGAGATGGGCGTTTGGGGTGCCTATATTGAGTTGAAATTGGCTATGAACCGTACCGACCCAACCGACTGGCTCGACTCGAGTCACTAGAAGACCATCTGGGTGACCGAGATGACCATCTCACATGGGTGAGATGACTGTCTTATATGTGTGAGATGGTCCAATTTGGTTGAGGTAAGGTTCTAGACATTTCCCTATTTGTTTCACTTACACATGTTGTGCAAGGAAATCAATTTCCAACATTGACGGGAATTGAGTTGCCAATTTTGTGTACAACTGAGAAATAGCCAAACGACCGTCTGGGCTATGCGAAATGACTGTTTGGGTTTCCATACGATCGTTTGGGCTGTCACAGGTTGTGAGATTTCCAAAATTGTTGCAAAAATTCAAAATCTTCTGGTCCCTTCGACTCCCGCACAGACTGGGAACCTGGATCCAAACCCTGCCTATAAATAGAGTGGGTGGGGCTTCCCATAATGCAACACAGACAATTGAGAAAGAGTTGCTCTGACAAATGTTGTCCTCTCTGATTGTGATAAGTACGAGAGCCCATGCAAGTCCAAACTGACAGGGAGGAATAGCCAAGGGAGAGAGCAACTGAGATCATTGTTGTGGGAGAGCATGTTGGTGACTAGTACGCCAATATAAGGGACGACTCCTTCCTATCTTTTCTAATAGGACGTCACAATTTTTAGACAATCCATGTAGACTTCTCTAGAGGTAGGAGGTTTTTGTCTGCTGCTAGGAGGACAACATCAACTAATAGTCTGTGACATTAGGAGTTGTTCAAGAAGATGAGGTTCATGGCTACAGGTTGTAGTGTAGACTAAGAAGCACATCAGTCAAAAGAGTCCCAGTGCAACTAGGATTCATAATTGTCCATCTACAACAATGAGGATTGCTACTGGACTTTCTCAAGGTCTAGGTATATCCTCAAAACTATCCTTCCTGCATTATAGTTATTGGCGTGATCTATTGATTATGAGAATATGGTAGATAAAAATTTTACTTCCACTGTGTACTCTAAACTCATATTTTCCTGTAGTGGTATCAAAGCCAACATCAATTGACTATATTATGGGACAATCGATATGGTCGTATTTTGTGTTTTTTTTTCTATTATTACATGTGATGTGAATAATATGTTGTCAAATCCTATATGAAAATAATCCTAAACTAATATATGATATATATATGCAATTTACACACATCGCTCTTAAAAAGGTTTTGATGGTGGATGTGTAGCATGGTTATGACCAATAACCCCTATATTCTGTGCATGGTTGTGTGGTTGGTTTATCCATTTATCTCGATCTATGTAACGAGCCTCTATCTTATCTTCCTAATGTAAAGTTAATTCTTTCCTACCCTTGCTCCCTTCGAATGTAACTTGAGGTTTCCCAATAATATTGTAAAAGTAGGATAGTTTACTTTCTGTTACAAGAAGATGAAGACGTCCCAAATATGTGTCGATCGACTGAAGGACCTTGGAGGACATGGTGGACAAGCAGGACCAATCTCCTGGTGGACCCAACTGATCAACTGGAGGAGCCAGCTGATGATGGATAGATGGACCAGATGACCGGTGAGATGACCTAACAACTGACCAGGAGGCAAGCTGATCGGTTCAAGGGTTGAACCGATCAACCCAGATTGGCAAGAACATATCTTCATCAACAATAGGTTTCTATATGTGATGTAGACCTATATGACGCAATTCTATGTGGCTCCATGGGATTATATTAGGCTGGCCATAACCATTGTTTTTGTTTATTGCATATTTTCGTTGTGGGATATGGCATGTATATGATATGTACTATATATGTGGTGACTTCATAAAGTATATATATTTATACAAACTCCCTCAAATAAAATATTTAGTCTTAGATACTTTCTAAAAGCAGCACACATGAAAAAATTGATCGACCAACTGTAGGTTATGCCCAAGCATAGTGCATTTTTTGTTGGCTAAATGGACATCTATAAATCCCTTTGTTTTGATTATGACAAACATTTCATTCTTATTGATCTAACGAGCTACTTGAGTGTGCAGGAACAAGTTGGATGACAAAAGCAATTAGGGAAATCCATATTCTTATATGTTTGTATTTTCATGAAATGTAATCGCCTTGTAAAAACTTATACAAATATATAATGTACAAGTACTTAGATTTCATGTAAATCAAGCGTTAGATTCTCCCTAGCTAAACACCATTTTTAGATAGGTCATCCCCTTCAAATAGGATCACATATGCACACTCATACATATAATTAGTGCCTAAATTGAAACATTGAAACAGGATCAATCTCGGTCGACAAACTCCTCGACCGAGACACTCTCGGTCGACAAACTTTTCGACCGAGAAAGATCCAAAGTAGCCGTTAGACACAACTGACAAGGTAGTTGGCAGTTGGAGATAGACGTTGCAAATCACTTGTTCCAGAGAGCCTATCGGTCGACAAAAGTTCGACCGAGTAGGTGTCTCGGTCGACCATTCCTCGACCGAGATGGTCTCTGACAGCAACTGCAGAATTAATTAATTAGCCGTTGTTAAAGCAACAAACTTGTACCTAACGGCTAGTTAAGCACTTAGAAACCCCTAGAAGTTGTCTAGAACGTCCTTAAGCATCCTTAGACCATTCCTATAAATAGGACAAGCCATAGGACACTCAAACACACTTGTTACACTTGAGAAATCCTTGAGCATACTTTGAGCAATCTGTTTGTGAGCAAATTTGAGCATTGTGACAATTGGCCATTTCCTTCCTTAGCTCAAAATTCGTGTCCTATAGGCTAGTATCTCCTACCCACTGCAATCACAAGTCCATACACTTGGTTAGGAGATCTATACGCTTGATCTAGGCAAATCAAGCCTTGGGCTATAAAGGATAAGTTGTAATTTCCTTTTTCCTTTCTTGTTCTCTATTACCGTTTGTACTCTCCCTGCTACTCCTAGGTTGGAGGCTACTGATTGGAGAGGGTGGAGATCTTCTTGGTGAAGAAGGTGACTTTGAGCTACTTCAGAAGGCTGGTGCAACGGGAGGTTACTTCTAGAGAGGAAGGCTACTTCAAGGGGGAGCTTGGAGTTACTTCAAGAAGGCTACCTCAAAGTTGGTGCACCTACTTCAAGTGAAGGTTGTTCAAAGGGTGTAAAGGAAAGTATTGTATTTTGTATAAATCCTTGAGAAGGTAATAAAATAAATACTTTCAAAATCCCGGTTGGGTAAGCAACCGGGTAGTGGACTGACAACTTTAGTATTTGCTAAAGTTGGAACCACTCTAAACACCTGTCTCCTTCTTCCAATTTTCAATTGTGGTTGTTTGAGTTTAATAAATTATTAAAATTATTTTAAAACTCTATTCACCCCCCCTCTAGTGTTTTTCATTTTTATCTCGTGGAAGTTTGATGATAATAATGTAGGTTCCACCCAAGTAGGGTGCATTATTATCCTGTCGGCTTTTGGGTTAGGCGTGATTGGTTATTCTCAGAGTGTCTAGGCCTAGAAGCATGTAGGTTATTATGGCAAGGGGTTGAACATGTCATCTATCCAGAATTGCATATGATGCAATTGGCAAGAGTTGCATGCCTTAATGGTTGACTGTGTTTTGCGGTGTTTATTAGGCCACAGTTAAATTATTTTGGATCTGGCCCACTAGAATATTATATATTATAATATTTTGAAGTGATATTAAGGGCTATTAATTCGAATAAAATAGTGGGAGTGATAATAATTAAAGACCTAATTAATATCATCAAAATTTTCAAATCAAATAAAATCAAAAGGGTTTTGACAAATGGAAAATTTCTCTTAAAGAATCAATGATAAACAAATCCGATTTGTGATTGGTCCTGAAGAAGGACAAACTTGACGGGAGAAATTTCCATTACTGGTTTTGGAATTTGAGAAGGGTTCTCAATGAAGAGTGCAAGCTCTACTTTCTTGACAAACCAGTGCCAAAAATACCTCCTCTTGATGCACCTAGGGCACAAGTGGATGCTTACTGGAAGCATGCCAATGATTCCTTAGAAATAAAGTACCTTATGGTTAGCTCCATGAACTATGAGTTGCATGAGCAATATGAGGACATGACTGTTCTTGAGATGGTAACACATCTTAAGAAGGCAACACTTGGTCTTGAAAACCAAGAAAGGGACGCTATCCTAAACATGTTTCTTGAGTCAAAGCTGATAAAGGGAACCTCGATAGAAGAACATGTGCTTAATATGATTGGACATGTGTATCATCTTGAAGAACTAGGATTCACCTAGATCCAAGAGTTGGACACTAATATAATTCAGAAGACTATGCCAGAATAATATAGCCTCTTTATTGCATGTTATCATGTCAATAATATGACTGAATAGATGTCAGACTTGCTTGTCATGTTGATTCATGTGGAATCAAAATTGAAGAAGGACAAGCCCATGATGGTGATCAGCGAAGCTAAGTCCAAGAATCAAAGCAAGAATGAGAAGAATTTTGAGGTCGAGTCAAAATCTAAATATTCAACACTCATGATAAGGAGAAAGAAAAGTGTAAGAGGATCTGATCCTTTGTACATGAAGGCATTGAGGAAGAAGAAGAGGGGGATGGTGATCTCCACTTCAAGTATATATGTTATAGAGATAAATCTATCTACTTCATCATCATGGGTATTAGATACCAGATCGGATCTCACATATGTTCTCATATACACGATTTGAAAGGAAGTAGGCCTTTGGGAAAAGGCAAGGTGGAATTATGAGTTGCTAATGGCACAAGAGTTGCAGCCAGCACAGTTGGAACCTATAGTATATCTCTGCCCATAGTGCTTGTAATTGATTTAAATAATTTTCATTATGTACCTACTATAAATAGAAACATCATTTATGTATCTTGTTTGGACAAGGATGCATTTGAATTTCATATTAAAAGTGGTTGATGTTCTATTTCAAAAGATGGGATCTTTTATGGCAGTACCCCAATGTCTTATGGTCTTTACTTGTTATATATAAAGTCAAATGTATATAACTTTGATACCAAAAGACTAAAACTCAACAACTCAAACAAAACATACCTTTGGCATTATCATCTTGGGAACATTAATGAGAATCGCATATCTAGACTCCATAAAGATGGTTATCTGGGCTCTTTTGATTTTGAATTAATAGAGACATATGAATGTTGCTTGATGGGAGAAATGACTAAAATCCCTTTCACGGGTAACAATGAGAGGGCTAGTGATCTATTAGGAATCATACATACTAATATGTGTGGACCTTTTATAACAACTTCTAGAGGAGGGTATCAATACTTCATAACCTTCGATGATAACTTTAGTAGGTATGGCTATGTTTATTTAATGAAACATAAGTTATAAACTCTTGAAAAGTTCAAGGAGTTTATGAATGAAGTAAAAAACCAACTTAGTAAAAGTATTAAGGCAATTCATTCTGATTGAGGTGGAGAATACTTAAAGTAAGAGTTTGAGGACCTTCTTAGAGCCAATGGGATTGTGTCCCAGTGGACTCCACATAGAACATCTCAGCATAATGGTGTATCAGAAAGAAGGAATCACATGTTATTGGATATAGTGGGACAATGATGGGTTTAGCTGAGCCTATGACTACCTTCTGGGGGTATGCTCTACAAACCGTCATATTTACACTAAACTGAGTACCATATAAATCTGTTCAAAAGACACCATATGAGATATATATTGGGACGCGTCCCAAAAATGTCTTACATGAAGATTTGGGGATTTGAAGCTTATGTCAAGAAAGTGTTCCTGAAAGGCTTGGCCCAAAATCTGATAAATGTTATTTTTTTGGATATCCTAGATAAATAAGAGGATATTACTTTTATTTCCAATTTGGCAACAAAGTGTTTGTTGCCAGGGATGTGGCATTCCTTGAGATGAATTTCATTTCCAAAGGAATCAGTGGGAGGAACGTAGAACTTGAAGAGGTTCAAGACCAACATGAAAACATCAAACTAATAGATGAATAAGAGAAACAAAGAGGATCACAAGATGTTGTGGAATCTTAGATCCCTCAAGTTACACAAGAACCTCATAGATCTAATAGGACACTCCTTGAGCCTAAAAGATTTTGATATCTTATAACGCAGGAAGGTAGTGAATAAGTCATAGATGATGAGTCAACTTCCTATCAAGATGCTATAGAGGGACCAGAGTTTGAGAAATGTATTGAGGCCATGAGATCTGAGATAGAGTCCATGTACAACAAGAAAGTATGGACTTTGGTAGATCCACCTAAAGGAGTTAAACCCATAGGGTGCAAGTGGGTCTTCAAGAAAAAGACTAACATGGATGGAAAAGTTCAAACCTATAAGGACAGATTGGTTGCAAAGGGCTTTAGACAAGTTCATGTTGACTATGATGAAAACCTTTTCTCTAGTGGCCATGGTTAAGTCCATTAGGATCATGATTGCTAGTGCAACTTATCATGACTATAAAATTTGGTAGATGGATGTTAAAAAAACATTCATTAATGAGAATTTACTCGATGATGTGTACCTAACATAGCCTGAGGGTTTTATCAACCCAAAGAATGCCAATAAAGTCTTTAAGATACAAAGGTCAATCTATGGATAGAAGTAATCATCTCAGAGCTAGAATCTTTATTTTGATGAGACCGTCAAAGAGTTTGGCTTTATTCAAAATGAAGATGAACCTTGTGTATATAAGAAAGTTAGTGGGAGAATAGTGGCATTCCTCATATTATATTTAAATGTTATATTATTGATGGGGAATGACATTCTTAGTTTACAAAAGGTAAAGACATGGCTTGGAAATACATTGTCTATGAAAGACTTGGGAGAAGCATCCTACATCTTAGGGATAAAGATCTATAGAGATAGATCCAAAAGGTTTCTTGGAATAAGTTAGAGAACATACATTAACAAAGTGTTGAAGCGGTTCAACATGGAGAACTCAAAGAGAGGAAACCTACATGTGTGTCATGGTGTCCCCGTCTCTAGAGCTCAATGTCCCAGATCTTGTGAAGAAAGGAACACATGAGTCTGATTCCATATGCCTCAGAAATTGGATCAATCAAGTATTCAATGTTGTGTACCCGTCCAAAGATCTTGTATGCCTTAAGTATTTCGAGCAGATACCAGTCAGATCTAGGTGATGCTCACTAGAAATCCAAAAAGAACATCCTCAAGTACTTGATAAGGACTAAGGGTCAATTCTTAGTCTACGATGGAGAGGAAGAGTTGGTGGTAATGGGTTACACCGATGCAAGCTTCTAGACTGGTCAAGACGATTACAAGTTGCAATTAAGATTCGTGTAAAGCCTCAACAATATAGTTATTAGCTGGAAGAGTTCCAAGCAAGAAATAGTTGTCGATTCTACAACAGAGGTCGAGTATATTGCTGCATTGAGTGCAAAAAAGGAAGTTGTATGGATCAAGAAGTTCATTATAGAACTTGGGGTCATTCCAAGAATCAATGAGGCAATCGATCTATATTGTGACAACAATGGAGATATTGTACAAGCTAAGGAACCCAGACCGCATTAGTACTCAAAGCATATACAAAGGCAATATCATCTCATATGAGAGATTATACAATGAGGAGATATAAAGATATGTAAAGTACCAACTGAGATCAATGTAGTTGATCCATTGACAATGGCACTTTCACAACAGAAGCATAATGGTCATGTTAGGTCACTCGAAATAAGATTCAGGGGTGATTGGATCTAGGTGCAAGTGGGAGTTTGTTGGTATGTATTCCTAGAGAGCCAATCATGTGATGATTGTGGAATAATTAAAAATGATTTGATTAAATAAATAAAGGAAACCTTCCAATTTATTCTGTTTAATTCAGTTATGAGATAATGATGTAACATTATGAATGTCTAGAGAATAATATTACTCAATGTTTTATGTCTACAAGTATTAGCCTTGTCTAAATGAGATCATACCGATGTTGAGAGTACATATACATATTCTCATTATGTTCTTGATCAGTTGTCATTGTGGAAGGTTGATAGATAACAATGACACAAAAGACCATAGAGTGAGTGCTTGATGAATAAATATCATTAATCATCATATGGCAATATCAAACCAAGCACATACAGTCATGTTAGAGAACAGTGTATTAGATAGACCCACCATGAGATTGACACACAAAAGCCATCATCATGGAGATCATAGCCAGGTCTCATAGTGATGGTGGTGGTTGTGGTTCTTAAACCTAAAATCACTACACTCATCACATGTTATTGGATACACTTTTACATCATCAAACATAGTCTTAAAACATGGGTTGTTATAATGGTGATGATTAGGTGACATTGACACATGAGGATTGATTACGAGTGATATACATGGGATTTGTCCCTCCTATTGGAGTGTGATGTCATAGGCCTCTTTATTAGCAAGACTGAGAAATGCATGGCCATGCACATATATCTCAGACAGACTACTCTTGGTTTAAGAAATAAGATTGAGTAATAATGAGGGTGACTACTCCATGCCTCTAATTCAATCTGGACATTAGTGACAAAGGAACTATAAAAACACTGCAACACCATACAAAGATTGTAGGGTAAAGTTGTTCCCCAACTTTCCATTTACTTGGATAGCATTGATGTGAAACTAGGCACCACTGATTGCTTGTGATGTTATAAAATTTTATGGACATTCACTGCCAACATAATATGGGACCTATAGGGTCACACACACAAAGGTATCGACCTAGAAGAGGAATTCAGATCATGAAAGACAATTGAATTAAGTACTAAAGTATTTAGGTATTTGATTTGCACAACAAATAGGCTGACAACACTACTAACTCCCATCTCAAATTTTGAGACAGTCCTGTGGAAGTGCCAAATGCTCATCTCAAGTGTTGGGACAGGTGTCTGGGGTGTCCGACCTATTTTGAGTTGAAATTAGCTAAGAACTGAACCGACCCAACCGGCTTGCTCGACTCAAGTCACGAGATGACCGTCTCACATGGGTGAGATGGTCCAGTTTGGTTGAGCGAAGGTTCCATACATTTCCCTATATGTTTTTCTTGTACATTACTTGTTGTGCAAGGAAATCACTGTCCAACATTGATGAGAATTGAGTTGTCAATTTTGTGTACAACTGGGAAACAACCAAACGACCATCAGAGATGTGCCAAATGACCGTCTAGCAGGCCAAATGAGCATCTGGGACATCACAAGTTGTGAGATTTCCAGAAGTGTTGTGAAAATTTGAAATCTTTCGGTCCCTTTCACTCCTGCACAGATTGAGAACCTAGCCCCAAACACCGCCTATAAATAGAGGGGGTACTGGGGCTTCCCAGAGCACAACATAGAGATTTGAGAAACAATTTCTATAAAAAACGTTGTCCTCTTTGGTTGTGGTAACCACAAGAGCCCAAGAAAGTCCTACCTGACTAGGGAGGGATAGCCAAAGGAGAGAGCAACTGAGATCATTGTTGTGGGAGAGAATGTTGGTGACTAGTACGCCAACGGAAGGGACAACTCCTTCTTGTCCATTCTAGCAGGACGATAGGAGTTCTAGGTGGTCTGTGTGGACTTCTCTAGAGGTGGGAGGCTATTGTTTCCACTAGGTGTACAATGTCAACCAACAGTCTGTGATAAGAGGAGCTGTTGAAGAAGACAAGGTTTGTGGCTATAGTTCGTAGTGCAAACAAGTGGTGCAACAGTCAGACGAGTAATAGTGCAACTAGGATTCATAGTTGTGCATCTACAATGATGAAGATTGTTGTTGGACTTGCTCTAGGACCATGTATATACTTGAAACCATCCTTCCTACATTATAGTTATTGATGCAATCTACTGATAATGAGAATATGGTAGACAAAATTTTTGTTTCCACTGCCTACTCTGAAGCCATATTTCCCTACAGAAGGTTCATGCAGGATTGCAAATTTCATGTAATATTTGTCCAATAAACAAATACTCCTCTTCTAAGGTTTCCTAGTTAGAATATTGTGCTCTAGTTATGCCTTTTGATCTTGTAAGAATATTTTGACTTGTGGATCTATGATGATTTTGTTAAGAAAAGTCCTAACTGAAAATGACAAATAAAAAAATTGTTGAGAAATATGGAGACAAAGTTGGCATTGAAAAAAAATTATGTCTATATATCATAACTAGAAGATTTGCATCAACAATAATGTATTAGGAAAGAGGGTGCAAGATGTACCTTGTTCTAGACCAAGTCCAACTACTAGACTCCATAAAGATGGTTATCTCAACTCTTTTAACTTCGAATCAATAGAGACATGTGAATCTTGTTTGTTGGGCAAGATAAATAAGACTCCTTCTATTGATAACAATGAGAGGCTAGTGATCTATTAGGACTCATACATAGTGATTTATGCAGTCCTTTTAGAACAATTGCTAGAGGTTGGTATCAACACTTTATTACCTTCACTGGTGACTTCAGTAGGTACACTTATGTTTACCTGATGAAACATAAGTTAGAAACCCTTGAAAAGTTTAAGGATTTCATGAACGAAGTACAAAACCAACGTCAAAAAAGTATTAAGGAACTTTGTTCTGATCGAGGAGGAGAATACTTAAGACAAGACATTTAGGACCTTCTGTAAGACTGTGGTATTGTATCACAATAGACTCCACCTGGAACACCTCAACATAATGGTGTATCAGAAAGAAGGAATCACACATTACTAGATATTGTGTGATCAATGATGACTTTAACTGAACTTACAACTACCTTATGAGGTTTTGCTCTTGAAACCACCACATTTTTACTAAACTGTGTACCATCTAAATTGCTTCAAAAGACACCATGTGAGATATGGTATGGGAAGCGTCCCGATGTGTCTTTTATGAAGATTTAGGGTTGTGAAGCTTACATGAGAAAGTAGTTTCTTGAAAAGCATGGATCCAAATCTAATAAATGTTATCTTGTTGGATATCCTAAGGAAACTAAAGGATATTATGTTATTCCCTATCTGACAATAAAGTATTTGTTTCTAGAGATGTTGCATTTATAGAAAAGGAATTTATTTCCAAAAGAATCAGTTGGAGGAAAGTAGATCTCGAAGAGGTTCGAGACCAATGAGAAAATAATGAACCAGTAGATGTATGAGAGGAACAAGGTGAATCACAAGTCATTCTAGAATATCAAATTCCTCAAATAGCACATGAACCTCGTAGATCTAGTAGGACACACCTTGAACTTGAAATATTTGGATATGTGGTGACTTAGGAAGGTAGTGAGTTAGTCATAAACCATAAGCCAACAACCTATCTAGAAGCTACTAAGGGACCAGAGTCTGAGAAATGGATTGAGACCATGAGACCTGAGATGGAATCCATGTACAATAACAAGGTATGGACCTTGGTAGATCCGCCTGAAGGGGTAAAACCCATAGGGTGGAAATGGTTCTCCAAGAAGAACACTGACATGGTAAAGTACAAACCTATACGGGCGGATTGGTTTCTAAGTGTTTCAGACAAGTTCAAGGTGTTGACTATGGTGAACCCTTCTCTTCAGTTGTGATGGTTAAATCCATCAGGATCATGCTTGCCATTGTAGCTTATCATGACTATGAGATTTGGAAGATGGATGTTAAAACTGTATTCCTTAACCGAAATCTTCTTGAGGATGTGCACATGACACAACCTGATGATTTTATAAATCTAAATGATGAAAATAAGGTTTATAAGCTACAAAGGTTAATATATGGATTGAAACAAGCATCTCAGAGTTGGAATCTTCAATTTGACAAAACAATCAGAGATTTTGGCTTTAGTCAAAATGAAGATGTGCCTTGTGTGTACAAGAAGGTTAGTGGGAGCATGATTGTATTCATCATATTGTATGTAGATGACATACTATTGATGGGGAATGACATCAAAACTAGATATTGTGTGATCAATGATGACTTTAACTGAACTTATGACTACCTTTTGAGGTTTTGCTCTTGAAACCACTGCATTTTTACTAAACTGTGTACCATATAAATCGCTTCAAAAGACACCATATGAGATATGGTATGGGAAGCGTCCCAATGTGTCTTTTATGAAGATTTGGGGTTGTGAAGCTTACGTGAGAAAGCAGTTTCTTGAAAAGCATGGATCCAAATCTAATAAATATTATCTTGTTGGATATCCTAAGGAAACCAAAGGATATTATTTTTATTCCCTATCTGACAATAAAGTGTTTGTTTCTGGAAATGTTGCATTTATAGAAAAGGAATTTATTTCCAAAGGAATTAGTGGGGGGAAAGTAGAACTCGAAGAGGTTCAAGACCAACAAGAAAACAATGAACCAGTAGATGTTTGAGAGGAACAAGGAGAATCACAAGTCATTCTGGAATCTCAAATTCCTCAAACAACACAGGAACCTCATAGATCTAGTAGGACACACCTTGAACCTGAAATATTTGGATATCTGGTGACTTAGGAAGGTGGTGAGTTGGTCATAAACCATAATCCAACAACCTATCTAGAAGATACTAAGGGACTAGAGTCTGCGAAATGGCTTGAGGCCATGAGACCTGAGATGGAATCCATGTACACTAACAAGGTATGGACCTTGATAGATCCGCCTAAAGGGGTAAAACACATAGGGTGGAAATGGTTCTCCAAGAGGAACACTAACATGGTTGGTAAAGTACATACCTGTAAGGGAGGATTGCTTGCTAAGGGTTTCATAAAAGTTCAATGTGTTGACTATGGTGAACCCTTCTCTTCAGTTGTGATGGTTAAATCCATTAGGATCATGATTTCCATTATAGCTTATCATGACTATGAGATTTGAAAGATGGATGTTAAAACTGTATTCCTTAATGGGAATCTTCTTGAGGATGTACACATGACACAACCTGAGGGTTTTATAAATCTAAATGATGAAAATAAGGTTTGTAAGCTACAAAGGTTAATCTATGGATTGAAGCAATATTGGAGTTGGAATCTTTGATTTGACAAAACAATTAGAGATATTGGCTTTAGTCAAAATGAAGATGTGCCTTGTGTGTACAAGAAAGTTAGTGGGAGCATGATTGTATTTGTCATATTGTATGTAGATGACATACTATTGATGGGGAATGACATTGAAACTTTAAAGATGGTAACACACTAGATTAGAAATACATTCTCAGTGAAGGAGTTTGGTGAAGCATCCTATATATTAGGAATCAAGATCTATAGAGATAGATATAGAAGGCTTCCTAGACTAAGTCAGAGCATATAGATTGGAAACTATTGAAGAGGTTCAACATGGAAGACTAAAAAAGAGGAAACCTTCCCATGTCTCATGGACTTGTCATCTCTAGAGATCAGTTCCCCAATTCTTGTGAAGAAAGGGAATGCATGAGTAGGACTCCATATGCATCTACAATTGGATCCATCATGTAAACAATGTTATGTAATCATCCCAATGTCTCATATGACTTGAGAATGATGAGCAGATATCAGTCAGATCTAGGTGATGCTCACTGGATAGGCATGAAGAACATCCTTAAGTACTTGAGAAGAATGAAGAATCAATTCCTTGTCTATGGAAGAGAGGAAGAGTTGGTAGTAAAGGGTTACACCGATGCAAGCTTCCAAACTGAAAAAGATGATTATCGATCTTAATTAGGATTTGTGTTTTGCCTCAACAATGGAGTTGTAAGATGGAAGACTTCTAAGAAAGAGACAGTTGTGGATTCTACAACAGAGATCGAGTATATTGATGTAGTGAATGCAGCAATGGAGGTTGCCTGGATCAATAAGTTCATCTCAAAACTTGGGGTGGTTCCAAGCATCAGCGATGTAATTGAGCTATATTGTGACAACAATGGAGCTATTGCATAGGCTAAAGGACCCAAATCACATCAATGTTCCAAGCATATACAAAGATGTTTCTATCTCATATGAGAGATCGTACAATGACAAGATGTGAAGATTTGCAAAGTACCAACCAAGAACAATGTGGCAGACCTCTTGACAAAAGAACTTTCATAGAAAAAGCATGATGGTCACGTTAGATTACATGGGATTAAGTTCATGGGTGATTGTTCTAAGTGCCAGTGGTAGTCTATTGGTATGTATGCCTAGAGAGCCAATCATATGATGATTGTAGTGGCATAACTTGTAAATGATTTGATTAATTATAAAGTGAATCTTCCACTTTATTGTGTTTTATTCAGTTACAAGATAATGTTGTAACATAATAAATGTATAAAGAACGATATTAATCATTGACGTATGTCATCAGGTTGATGACTTGGTCAATACAATCATATGGATGTCAAGAGTATATACATTCTTGATATGTCCCTATTCGGATGTTATTGTGGAAGGTTGATAGACACTAATAACACATAAGACTAGAGTGTGTATTAGTTGATGACAGAATCTCATCAGTCATGATACGTGATGTCAAACCAAACACATAGATACTTGTTAGAGAATAGTATATTGGACAAATCCACCATGAAAGTGACACATGGAAACTATTACATGGTAGTCAGAGTCATCTCTCATAGTGTTGGTGGTGATTGTGGTTCTTAGACATGAAATCACTACACTCATTACATGTCGTTCATTGCATTTTAACATCATACATCGTGACCTTGAATAAGGATCGGCATAAAGGTGATGATTGGGTGCACTATGACACACGGGGAGAACGATGAGTGATGTAGATGATTTGTCCCTCCTATTGGAGTATGACATCTTGACCACTTGATAAGAGAGACTGAGAAAATGCATGGCCATGCACATGTGATGTAACGACCCCGTCTCCCAGTAACCCCAAATTAAGGGAGACCCTAAGGTCAGAGCCATTATCCCAATTAACATGATCAAAGGTTTGACAAATAATTAGTAATAATTATGAAATTCTACCAAACTAAACTAAAATCTGGTATAAAATAAAACTTTGCATACTTTTTAAAACTTTGGTAATCTACTTCTATCCACATCTTGGATCTATTTTATCTAATCCTCCTTGCACTTTATTTCTTATTTCTACAATGTGTCATTTTACTTTTTGTTCTTTTCAACTTTGTACCTAAAACGTCGACAACTAAAACGTCGGTCAGCATATCAAAATATGTCGGTATGTGGGGACAACCAAAATTCACAGATATGGCTAACAATCTAAATATCACAATCAAGTTAATTAACAAGCCAAATTACACTTTCAGTATGACATTCTCCACCACTTTTACCTGAACACTGGAACACCCACCTTAGGGTTTCTCTTTTACCAATGACTGAAGGCCACCTTCTCAATCCCGAGCTTGGTGCCTGGGGTCACTTCTCATAGTACCCATTAGTCATTCTATAAAGACCACCTTCTCAATCCTGAGCTTGGTGTCTGGGGTCACCACTCATGGTGCCCATTAGTCTTCCCTCTTGGGCTTGACCTTTTGGCATCATCCATCAGGGTGGCATGTAGGTGCGAGAATACACATGTCTATTATTATTGTGATAATCATAGTGACTTTATGATTTTGCAAGTATGAACAGCCAAATGGTTAAGTTGCATTCAATGTGATGAATCATCCGGGAAACTCTTTGGGATACTAATGGGATTAACCATAATTAACCACATACCTGCCAAGCTAACTTGAGATAGAATTAATCCAACTAAGCAAGTAATCTAGTAACAAGCAAGCACACAAGATGATCCTGAAATATGTATCCAATTTCTTATCATTGATCATGCCATCAAGATATATTAAACTTAGCTCACTTCCTAGGGTTTCTAGTACACTTTTAGGGTTTCAATTGCAGTTCAGATTCCTCTTCATTTTTACTCTTTTAAACCCTAATTTTATACAATTAATCGCAAACCCTAATTATCTCATCTATTCTTCACGAAAGATGTTAAGGTTACCTTTTAACAACATATTACCTTAATTTCAGATAAAAGGCACAATTAAATTTCCATTAAGTCTATTATGCCTCTTTTACATTAAAACTACCATTTTTATCCTTTTAATTCATGACAACATCATCAGGCCTAATTATCATCTTTGGTTCCTTCCAGATTAATAACTCATAGTTCATTATGATCTAATTCACATTTGAACTTCATTTATCATTAATTCCACCTTTATCCATTAGAAAACCCTAATTACCATATTAAGGGTATTTATCCACAATTAGGAACTTTTATACTCAAATTAGCTTAGAACCATCATATCTCAACTTATTCATGAATTTGAACAATTAAAGCCATTAAGATTCACAATTACTAACATTAGGGTATCAAGGCCCATTAAAGCTCATTTTAGCACATGGAACTCTAAATTAAACCAATTACGTGTAAAGTTCATCCTTTTTGTTCTTAATGTATCTTTTTATGATTAACAGGTTAATATCAACTTTAATCATCCATTAAACCCTACTAAATACATTAAACATCTCAAAATAGGGTTTCTTAATCATTAAAGAATTAAAGTTGATAACTTCCATTACTTTTTTAATTGCAAGAGGAATTAGCTTCTAAAACTATTTTTAATGGATTCCTCTCATTTTTCTGAGCAACTTTCTTATTTTGACATGTATTGATCTGAGCTACCAATAAAAATATATGATTTTTTGCAATAATAACTTACTTGGACCATACAATAGCTGACACATCCTCCTTCTCCATGCAACGTGGCTCATTTGAGATTATAATGGAATGGCATATTTTCCCCCCACTTAAGCAGCCCATTCTTTAAAACGCGGAGGGGTAGAACTGTGCAACGACCCTTAGGTCGTCTTCTAGCTCGGATCAACCACGACGACTGTCAATGACAGCCCTTTGCAGGGCTGCCCACTCCTTTCCCAGTGCCCGATGACGACCACCGACCATTCCCCTAGCTCCGCCAGCTCTTGCCACACCTGGGGTGGCTTGTTCAAGAGCATCTGACCTGCAATGTGTGGCCGTCGTTGCGGCCATGTGGCTGTAGCTGCGCGTCAGTTAGGGCGAAGGGATTGCCACCAAGCATCTCGTTGATGTCGTGGGAGCTTCGTGCCTCCATTGAGACCCATCGTAGCTCCTCGTGGCCCTCATGATCGATCTACTTTCTTGGCTAGGGTTTACTTGCATAGAAGGAGAAGAATAAGAAGGGAGGGATCCGTGAAACTCTCCTTTGGCTTAGCTATGGGCTCTATCCTTTTATATAGGAGGGTAGCCATGCCCCAACATGCTTGCCCACGAAGAAACAAAGCCTCTTTCCAATAGGAATCTGATTCCTTCAATGAGAAGTAATCTTCTCTCTCCTATTTATCTCCTTGATAAAATATATTCTTTGGATATTTAGAAATTCGAAATTTCTCTCTCTTATTCTCTTTATGTTTGCCTTTTAATCCATTAGCACGAATTTATATTTTCTTTTAGTAGAAAATACCTCCTTTTTAACAATGCAACAAAATTCATTAATTATACATCACATTATTCTCTTATTTTGTATTATTGGTATTTTCTCTTTCTTTTTCTCTATTGGGGTTCCTTGGACCCCAATAAACTCTAATATTTTCGAAATACTTTCAATGGATACTTATTATCCTTTTAAATGCATCTATATCCATTAATTCTCATAATCCTCTTTATTTCTTTATTAAAATATCTCTTTTGAGGATTTCTCTTTATCTCTCTTTTTATTTTCCTTATTGGAATTCCTTCTAATATTAGAAACCTCATGGATACAAAAATCCATCAAGGATAACTCAATTATACCTCTTTCAACTTATTTTCCACATTTTATCATTGTTTTCAATTTCTTTGTTAATAAAGAAATATTTAACTGCTCTTTTCTTTTCTTGTTGCATTATATTTGCAACTTTGGACTCCTTGGAACCCAAGGAACCCAGGAGACACCAAATCCACCCTTGGATTATATTCTTTTGCCTTCTAGAGGTTTCTACATCTTTCTTTTCTCCATTTCTTATTAATAATGGAGTCTCTTTTGCCTTTTCCTTGTTATTGGGCCCAACAGCCAATAAAGCCCACAAAACAACCTACAAGGCTATTGTAAACAAAATCCTTTTATTCAAAACAAATTATATCATTATTTTTTCAAATATCTTTAATAAGAGAAATTACATTTCTCACCAAAAGAACCCAAAAATTGGGGTTGTAACATCCTTCCCCTCTTATAGGAATTTTGCCCCCAAAATTCCACCAGGCACACAAACAAACAAGATAACCCTTTCTTATGTCCATCATGGCTCCCATGTGGCCTCACCCTTCCCATGGTGCTTTCCAAGAACCTTCATCATCTCATATCCTTCCATCTGAGTTCTTTCTTACCTTGGTATATCGTACCCTCATATGTGACTCAGGACATTTCAGCCTCTCATAAAGCTGAATAGGTTTAGGGATCAACACTTAGCTTGGGTACCTCACATGGTGTTCAAGATTGGACTCAAGGAACACATTATACATCATGTTATCTTGAGGGTTAAGGCTAAACACAACCATCTCCATCAATCCATCTCAAATGGACCATGTAACCGGGACTTAGCTTTCTCTTAGCCATAACTTAGAGCGGTCAGATTTCACATCACATATTCTCCCACAGTGAACTGCATGTCATTCTGCCTTGCATCAGCTCATGACTCATGTCGCCCCTGGGCTCTCTCTCAGCCATTGTATGATCAAAGTGACTTCATCTGTACACACTATGGTCCTTTTTCCTAACCTTCGTGAGTCCCCTTCACCAACATCATCTTAATGAAGTGGTGATCGACACAACCTCCCTTACAGAGCTTCTTTACATCCTGACACTGGTTATGGTGGTTATCATCACATCTTATAGAAGACTAGAATTGTCTATATGTATCACCCTGAATGAGAAAACATGCTCTCATTAGACCCTCTAGTCTGGATCATACTAACCATTAGTTAGGGGTGATAAACTGTACTAACATCGAGTTCGTCTACTTCCACCTCATAGAAGTGAATATTTAGGTTGTAAAGAACTTTTGAACTCACATCATGGTATAGTTGAACCATCTCTATCTCATATGTAGTTCAACCGGATCCGTCCCTTGGCAACATTCTTTCTTTCTCATGTCATCTAGGTAAGGCGATCTACCATAACCCATATTGCATCTTGACCTTCCTTGGTCTAGGAGAGACTTACAACATCCATAGTGATGAGCTCCCATCCCCCTTTGGGGACTCTTTATCCTCTATATTAATACACTGGGTTACTGGTGTGCATCATTCACCTCATGTCATGCATGGCGACGAGCCACATGCATCTTTATACACCTTTCATCTTCTGGCATCAAAGTACTACTACCACTCATTATCTTAGCAGTACCATGGTGTATGGTGATCTTAAAATCATGATCTCCTGTATGTCATGATTCCTCAAGATTAAATCCTCAGAAACCCTAAACCACTCTAGTTGGGGTTTCATCACCTTCTTTCCCAGAGAAGTACATATGAGGTTCTACAAATATCCTTTCATTGCATCAAGGCCTAGGCTGGCTAACCAAACAACCACTAACTTGTTCAATAAATCTCGTCACATCTGAGTGTTAGCCAAACCTATCTTCTTTCCCAAACTTAGGGCCAACCTAACATCCTCTTATAGTCTCTAGCTAAACTAGGCAGCTACATCTCAACCAGAGCATCCATTACCACTTCACATCCTTAGGTGTTAGGTAATGTTGAAGACATTCACCTCCATCTATTTCACTTATCATCTCCTCTTGGACTCTAAGTCTACCTTCATCAAGAATACCCTGAGCTCATCCTCTTGGTTATCAAACTCAACTTTTTATAACTTGCAAATTCCACAGCTCATGATAAAACATCCTCACAAGATGACTACCTTAGTTCTCTTGATGTTTGTAAACCATCTACATATCGTTTACTCCACAAGGGTATGTTATCATCTCTGTCCTCATACCTCATAGCAACGTTCTAACTCACATCATCTTTCTGCTTGGTATAGGGCATGCGTACTGTCCTATCCCTCACTCCCATAACAAAAGGAAATAATCATTTGGCTGCAGTCCAAATACAAAGTTCTTCCTATTCCAAGAGTAGAGATGGTACATCCCACCTTGCCAGTACACCTTCAAATCTAAGTTGAAACGTGCAACTTATGTCTCAACATCATAATCATCTCGATATCAAAGTTACTTCCATGGAAAACTGGTCTTAAATCTACTTGGGTCACCACACACTCCTTGGTCATCTCCTCTAGGTCTGTAGGGTGCCGACACTTTTGGGATCATCTCTCTTCCCTTATGCATCCAGAGAGTGCCCTACTCATCTGCCCTTTGGGTCCCATGAGTTCATGAAGGTGATAAATCTCCTAACCCATGGCCCTCAGACAATGATAGTTGTTACCTCCCGACCCTATGGTCATGTGCAACTAGGGAGTTAGGCAACTCCCACTTCCATAGGTCTTATCCCTACCTGACCCTAGGATAGACTTAGGATTTTATTATAGTACATGTCCAACTTAGAACCTTACCCAAGCCTTCATCATCTCTCTCTACATTCATGGGCCATCTTCCATCCTTTATAGGGATCATGGTGACCTACCTACCTTGGTGAGGCCCCATACTGGTTACCACCATGGTATCCCACCCACATGCACTTAGAGATGGTTATCTATGGGTCTACAGGTTCATTATCATACCATGTAATTTCCAATTAGCTTGTTAAGATCCTTTGAGACCTCCTTCGGTTACCTCAAACCAACAAAACATGCATACACCCTACCAAAGGGTCCCTCTCCCAGGATGGGAGGAAGCTACATCTTGATAACAAAGGTCACAAACGTCCTTATGTCTAGGGTTTACATCCACGTGAGCATGCTAATATGTGTCGCTTAACACACCAATCACTAAGATTGTTAATACTAAAGTTTAATCCTTTTAAATCTTCGGTTAAGGCTAGTATAGAAAGGGTCGAATCCCAAAGGACAACTTTTAAAGATTGTTTCTTAAAAACCCAATTATTTGAATAACTTATATTATTATTTTTTTGTATTTTTAGATTTAGAACGGAAAGTAAAAGTCGGCCGGTTGGGGATTTGATTGATTACACTAATGAAAGAAAGAAACACAAGATAATATTGTAACCAAAAAGAATAAATTTTGCCCCTGTCACAAGGAAAAATGAAATGATTGTTAGCACAAATAAACTTGTGAATGGAAAGACTTGGAAGTAAAGAAAGCAAATCAAACGATGTTTGAAATCAAAGGGAGAGAATCGAGGCTTTTGGGGTGTTCACCAACTTAGCCTTGATAAGAATGTGAATTAGCTATTAATCGACAATATGCGACGACATGTGAATCACAAAAGAAACACAAAAGATGAAATCCACATGAGCACATTGGTCCTGGTGCTCATGTTTCCTAGTTCATCATCTGAAAAGAGATAAATCCACAGTCATATCAAAATCTCTATGCAAATTGGTTTAATCGTTCTAAACCCAGATTTCCATGGTCATTTCCATCCGGGTTAACATATGAATCTAAGTGAGTAATTACTTCGTTAGATTATCGATTTAATAAACCAATCGCCGTCTAAGGGAATTGATTAAAACTAATTCAATCAAACCATGGCTAAGGGGCTATTTCCCTTGCCTCAATATAGAACTACTCATTCATAGTTGAGGAGAAGAGGGAGACGGAGGAAGAAAGTACATTGGCCATAGTCTAGCCCAAAATAGGAAATTAATCCTTATGCTAGAGACAATGAAATGGCCAGGTTTTTAATTCCTTACTCCAGAACTAACGAAAGGGAAAATGAGTTCTAGATCTATAGTAGAATAAAAGAGTTGAGGAATAATATAAGAATGAACAATACTTCAAGAAATAAAATTGCTTTATTGCTGAACTATAAGAATAAAAGAATAAGATGCTCCAAGAATGCTAGTACAAAAGTAAAAAACCAAGATGCCCAAGGAGGAGGAAGTGCCCCTCATTTTATAGGATAAGGAGGGGGTATACATTAGGTTTAGGGAAAAATAAATGGTTGGTGGCGGCTGCTAACTTTCTAGATCTAGTCAATAGAGGAAACAATTGATTGTTTTGCATTCCTTTTGCAGTAATTTTCGACAATAGAAATTTCGAGCATATTTTTGGGCCAGTCATAAATTCGGAAGCGGTCCGAAAATATGTTTTTCCTGTAGATAATTGAATTATCTTTCCAATGCATACTTGCACATTAAATTCTTCCTTAGGATGTGGGAGTTATACCAATTGTGGTGAAAGGTATATACTGAAGTCAGACACTGTGGGAATTTGTGCAAAAATATCTTCTGGGGGAATTTACTCATGAACTATTTTCCTATAAAAAAAACAAGCAAATATATTTAAAACTCTAAATAAATAGAAAAGTCTAAACTAATACAATTAATAAAAAAATGAAGAAGACAAATAACAAAACAATCCTAGAAATATATCTAAAAGATGGAAATAAAGGGATAAATATACATTTATCAAAATACCCCGGACTTGAATCTTTGCTTGTCCTCAAGCAAATAAATCACAAATAAAGTCCAATTTATACTCCCAATATGCCATTATCAACTTAATAACATCACTACAGTCCTCACCTCCAAATTTTTGGCCAAGTGACCCAATCTCCTAGAACCATGTAGCATAAAATTCTATATTCCCTACCGAAACAATTGTCAAATCTAGCTTCTAAAATAAGAATTTGTAGAAAAATAGGCATCGTCTTAATTTATCTTTGACACTCTCAATTTTTATTACTCTTTTTTTTAGTTATTGCATAAGAATAGGATGAATTTGGGGGTGTGAAAACAAAGAAAGAAGTGATGAAAATATATTGATCCCTCCTCTATTCGACTCCAAATATAAATTTATGGAGTTGTGTCTACATTGGTCACAATTTTTTTCATGTGCACTTTTGGCATCTTTTGATGGTACACCCCTTTGTGGGGTATGAAATTTTCAATTTGGGAAGCATGCCAGCCCGGACTTGATTTTTGTCTGGTGGTGATTCTTTGCTTCTCTTTTTTAGAAGAAAAATAGAGGAAAGGAAGAGATGTTCTTATGCGTATAAATTTCAAACTTTTTTCATATATTTTTGTCAGAGAGTGTCATTGTTCTAGTTGGAGTATTCCTAAAAATCACATCATACAAATTTTATAACAAGATAATCCCTTGCTTAAATATAGGAAAATTTTTATGCTTGGTTCTGATCGATTCCTTTGACTTGCTAACTATTCCGAGGAGTGATGTTATTAGGTATCCTAGGTGACATGGTTGTTTCCGATATGGCAATTTGTAATAGTCTTTGCAAAAAGTTTACAAAATTCAATTTGAGGTAAAATGATATATGTCTAATAAATGGGCCGACCAGATAATGGCCTCTGTACAACTAAGGAAAAAAATGGCTGACTAGATAAGGGCCATAACTAAAGCAACTAATGAAAAAAAATAAATGAAAAGGAAAAATAAAACAAATAAGGAAAAGATAGGGGGTGGATCACGTACCACCCACCCCCACCCCGGACTTAGAATTTTGCTTGTCCCGAGCAAACTATTAGACCGAGATGGAGGGAAGAGGATCACGATAGTGGAGGATAGTATGGCGGTGGAGGATCATAGGAGGAGGCATGGTTGTGGTAGTGACTTGGTTGATTTCCTCGGAACCACTCCATCATCTTTGCTTGCATGTCTGGAAATGTATCCTGAATGGCTTGGCGTACGTCAGTATACCAAGGATAAAAACTGAAATCAAGATGGTTAGGTCCCCATGGTTTGACATATGGTGGAGAACAGTCATATTGAATCTCATTTGTATAAGGATAATTATTATAAGAAGCATTGTTTTGACTGAATTGTAGTTGTTTGATTATATGTTGTCCACTAGTATCAATGGGGGTTGGGATGAAGGGATGATAGTCAGAATATCCATCCATGACATTTGGTTGCACTGCTTGGGTGGTGATATGTAGTAGTGGCTCAAAAGACGTTTGGTGATTATCATAGAGCGGTTCCTCAAAGGGAGAGGGAGGAGAGGAAATGGGTATGGTCATAGATGGGTGCGGGGGTTGTGGGAGGGGAACTTCTTAAGTGGTGATCTTGGTTGTACCCACAGTATGAATAGTGGGAGGGTAAATGTCCATCTTGATAGGACTGACTGGGCCAATTTGAATAGCAACTTGATTGTCCACCAGAGAAATTCAGGTTTCGATCACATGTGGTGGTTCATAATTAAGGAAACATTGTCGCATCTTATTGAACTGGTTCATGCATTCAAGGAAATCGACTTCTTCCTCCTAGTTGTACTTCATGTTACCCCCAGAGGCTTGAAAATTTATGAAATATTTTCCCACTCTTAGTGTGAGAAGCCCTGCCTCAATATCGATGAGGGCCCTGGCCGTGGCGAGGAATGGCCGACCAAAGATGAGAGGGTAGCTAGTGTCTTCTTTTATATCAAGTATCACAAAGTCACAAGGGATATAAAAATTTCTGACCTTGACTAGCACATCATCAATAATACCAAGAGGCTTGGTAATGGAAGAGTCTGCAAGTTGAATATGCATCGGAGTTGGTCTAGCATCAGTTAGACCAAACCTTCTACACATGCTCAAAGGGATGATGAATACACTAGCTCTAAGATTAGCTAGGCCGGAATGGCGGGTAGAGTCACCGATAGAACAAGTGATCCCAAAAGAGCTTAGATCTTTGCGTTTCTTTGGCGTTTTACTTTAGATGATGTCTGATGTAGTTTTGGCCAATTTTACCATTTCAGATTCCTCGGTAGTGTGCTTACGGTTTAGAAGGGCTTTGAAGAATTTTTTCCATTCTGGTAGATCAGTCATAGTGTCCAAAAGTGGGATGTTAATGCATAAATTTCTCATAATTTCCATGAATTTGTTGAACCTATAGTCTAATTGGGTATATTTCAGCCGACCTGCAAAAGGTACACACACCTTATATACATGACTCTCTTCTTGTGGGGGAGGTGATCTCAGCGCTTGAGGGACAACAACAACCTTTTCATCACCCCCTTGGTCAAAATCTATGTTGGGGGAACTTCCTTCTTCTTCTGTGGTAAGGCTAGATCTGGTAGTGACAGCCTTAAGTTGTTCTATATGCCTAGGGTTGGGTTCAGGCTGCCCAGTAAAATGGCCGACAAGAGGTTTCTATTAGGCAAATAGACAAGCTAGCTGGGTGTCAGTCACCTTTTGATGAGCTTGTTGGGCAATGGTGATTTGTTCTAAGGCTGCTATTCTTTCATCAGATGAGGGGGTAGGGGTAGGAACATTTGGTTGAGGAGGTGGTTGATTGAGGTTTTAAGGGGGAAGGTTTAAGTTTTGAAATTGTTGTCCTTGATATGGTGGTCGAGTTGGATGATTTCCTCAGTAATTTCCTTGGGTTCCAAAGTTCCTATGGTTTTTGTACGGGAATCTAGGTGGTGGTCAATTGTTGCCTTGAGGGTAGGGAGACCTTTTTTGGGATTGGAGTTGGCTAGAGTTCTCGGCACCTGAAGGGTTCCCATATTGAAAACCAGGGTGGTTTCTAGTTTGGTTGAGGTTGTAGTAACCTTGTCCTGGTATGGTATGGATTGAATTGAGGTCTTCTGGTTGTTGTCCCATTTTGGGTAGCATGGGCATGTTGTAGGGGTATTGACAGTGAAGGGTGGCGTGATCATATCCTTGGAAAATGCCACAAAGAGAGTCCATAGCTTTTATTTGTTGGGGTGACTCCCTAAGGGTGCCTAGGGATGACTCTAACTGATCTTATTTTAAGGCAATTATTTTGAGGCTTTCTGCTATACTTTGGATATCATGATTAACTTCTGCCTTGGCTACCTTAAGGATTCCACCAATTCCCCTTCTACCCCTTGTTTTAGAAGCTCGTTTGACTACTTCCCATGCACTAGTCAAACTTTGATGCATGAAATTTCCTCCAGATGAGGAATCAAGAAAGAATTTGGTATCATCATCAACACCACGGTAAAAGATCTCTACGAGTTGGGCTTGAGAGATATCATGGTGGGGCCATTTCCTAAGTAAGACTTTGAACCTCTTCCAGGCTTCTCCTAAAGACTCTCCTGGGGACATGGAAAAGTGAGTGATTTGACCCCTGAGTTCATAGGTGAGAGAAGGGGGGTAAAATTTCTCAAGAAACTTGCTCTGTAGAACTTCCCAAGTTGTGACATGTTCTTCACTCTCCATAGTGTTGTACTAGCTACTAGCTTGGCCGGAGAGGGAATACTTGAACAATCTAAGGCGGATGGCATCTTCAGAGATGCCTAGAAGTTTGTTCAGAGAGCAAAGGTCAATGAACCTCTGAAGGTGATCTTGGCAACTTTCCCCATTGTTTCCTAAGAAGGGGTTGGCTTGCATCATGGTGATCCATTGGGTTCATATCTCAAATTGAGGAGCAATGATGTCAGGGGGTATGACTGGATGTTGTGCATAGGCAGTTTTGGGAATAGAAAAGTCCTTTAATTTCTTTTGCCTTTCGACTTCCCTCCTATCGACTTCTATGGCTTCTTGTTCAGCCCTATAGGCTTCTTGTAAAGCGGCTTCTCTTTCCACTTGTTCATCTTGGATGAGCTCACTTTGAGCTATGAGAGCTTGGTCAATTCTACGGGCGACTTCTTCTTCATTCATTCTTGCCAGATTTTGACGGTTTAAATGATGGAAAGTCCTTTCTATTTCCAGATCAAACGATTGAAAATCAACGTTCGGGCATCGCATGCACAAATGAAGCAGTTAATCGTGTGCAGAAAAAATGGACTGCCGGAATGGAAACTCGGAAGAAGGAGGAATAGCACTTCCGGAATGTTACTAGAAAGGCATAAAAAAGGAAAAAAAGTTTTTCAAAAATTTTTTTGGGGTTCAAAGAAACAAATCCATTGTCCCCAGCAACGGCGCCAAATTGATATGCGTCGCTTAACACACCAATCACTAAGATTATTAATCTTAGAGTTTAGTCCTTTTAACTCTCCGGTTAAGGCTAGTATAGAAAGAGTTGAATCCCAAAGGACAACTTTTAAAGATTGTTTCTTAAAAACCCAATTATTTGAATAACTTATTTTATTATTTTTTGTATTTTCAGATTTAGAACTGAAAGTAAAAGTCAGGTTGGGGGTTTGATTGATTACACTAATGAAAGAAAGAAACACAAGATAATATTGTAACCAACAAGAATAAATTTTGCCCCTATCACAAGGAAAAATGAAATGATTGCTAGCACAAATAAACTTGTGAATGGAAAGACTTAGAAGTAAAGAAAGTGAATCAAATGATGTTTGAAATCAAAGGGAGAGAATGGAGGCTTTTGGGGTGTTCACCACCTTAGCCATGATAAGAACGTGAATTAAATATTAATCGACAATAGGCGACGACATGTGAATCACAAAAGAAACACAAAAGATGAACTCCACATGAGCCCATTGGTCCTGGTACTCATGTTTCCTGGTTCATCATCTGAAAAGAGATAAATATGCGGTCACATTAAAATCTTTATGTGAATTGGTTTAATCGTTCTAAACCCAGATTTCCATGCTCATTTCCATCTGAGTTAACATATCAATCTAAGAGATAAGTACTTCTCTAGATTATCGATTTAATAAACCAATCGCCGTCTAAGGGAATCGATTAAAACTAATTCGATCTAACCATGGCTAATGGGCTATTCCCCTTGCCTCGATATATAACTACTCACTCATAGTCGAGGAGAAGAGGGAGACAGAGGAAGAAAGTACCTTGGCCATAGTCTAACCCAAAATAGGAAATTAATCCTTATGCTAGAGACAATGAAATGGCCAGGTTCTTAATTCCTTGCTCCAGAACTAAAGGAAGGGAAAATGAGTTATAGATCTAAAGTGGAATAAAAGAGTCGAGGAACAATCTAAGAATGAACAATGCTTCAAGAAATAAAATTGTTTTATTGCTGAACTACGGGAATACAAGAATAAGATGCTCTGAGAATGCTAGTACAAAAATGAAAAACCAAAATGCCCAAGGAGGAGGAAGTGCCCCTCCTTTTATAGGAGAAGGAGGGGGTATACATTAGGTTTAGAGCAAAAGAAATGGCCTGCGGTGGCTACTAACTTTCTAGATCTAGTCAATAGAGGAAACAATTGATTGTTTTGCATTCCTTTTGTAGTAATTTCCCACAATAGAGATTTCGAGCGTATTTTTAGGCTAGTTGTAAATTCATAAGAAGTCCGAAAATATGTTTTTCCTGTAGATACTTGAATTCTCTTTTCAACGCATACTTGCACATTAAATTTTGCCTTGGGATGTGGGAGTTATGCCGATTTTTGTGAAAGGTATATACTGAAGCCAGACACTGCGGGAATTTGTGCAAAAATATCTTCTAGGGGAATTTACTCATGAGATATTTTCCTACAAAAAAAAGCAAATATATTTAAAACTCTAAATAAATAGAAAATTCCAAACTAGTAAAATTAATAACAAAATGAAGAAGATATATCACAAAACAATCCCAGAAATGTATCTAAAAGATGGAAATAAAGGGAGAAATATACATTTATCACATGCTTAACCCTAGAAAGATATTAAGGCACAAGCAGACCACCTACTAATCTATGCTAGGTTACACTTGTTCTCATTCCTCAACACTGGACCAAGGTCATACCTTCCCATGTCATCAACTTTTCTATGAGGGGTTCATCAAATATACCTTAAACTTAAGGGGTTTCCCTTTCCTCAAAACATGAGGAGCACCATTCTCAAATCTATAGAAACTCAAGTCTCATCATGAGAATCAGGTATACCACTTCCCCTCTTAGGCCTAAGGACCCTTGGTTTACTTTTCTGATGTCCAACTGTCTTCTCAACCTCTTAACCACGAACCAAACATGTACAAGGTATGACATGCACTTCCTGTCATCCTTCTACTCGAGCAACCCTTCAGAGTGGAGTCCTCCTCAAGGACAACCCACTAGGTGTAAGGCCTCACAACTGGTTACTTAAACCTCCTCAGGGTCTAAGGCACTCTTCTTCTCATCTTAAAAGGTAAACACCTATACCATAGGCACATAGGTACCAGAAGCATCATCCTCTCTCTAGGGTTTGGTTCCTCTAAAGGAAACCAAGATATCATCAGCCTCCAGGGATCATGCATGAGGCAACCGTTATCATCCACTTAGGTCACATCATCCTCAACTCCCACTATTCCTCATACCTTGGGGTCTAAGCTTCTAACCTTCTTGCTTGGGTCCCGCTCTCTCTCTCTCTCTCGAGCTAACTCTACAACCTTCCGTACTACTAGAGGTCCTCTCTCCAAGAAGGATCAAGCTCATAAGCATACCCCTACATGGGTGAAGCCTATGTTCATATTATGTTTGCTGAAGATTAAGCATAGTCCTTTATGCTTATCTCATAAGCTATCCATCATACTCTCCTAGCCCGGGTTTCAACCTACTGCCCGTACTACTGACGTAATTTGGGTACATGTTATGCCCTACTCGCATAAGCCCATAGGGTTTCTATAGGTTCTTCACTAACCTCATCATTGAAGGAGCTATCCTTCACTCAAACATGCACGACCCTTTCCAGGGTTGGGTCGCCAAAGGCACTAGGTCATCCAACCTCACATGGCTCATATCGTCATGAGCATCTGAAAGCATGACCACACACCTGGTCTATCATGACATCTAACTCATCGTGTCATCTCTCTCTCTAATCACCACTTAGGGTTAGGGTTAGCATCATCCTCAAAGGATGTACTAGGTCTCTACCTTTAATGGAGATCTCTGCCTCCAAGACCAACTCTCTCTACTCATCCTCCTGACAATAAGGTCCAGCCTCAGGTCTCTCCTAAGGGCATGACAACATATGTCATACGACCTAAGCATGTATCTATTCTTTAGTTTACACTTCATCTATTAAGCTTATATCCATGACATCTTATTTACAAGCTTTTCATTAATTTGGTGGAGGATTCCTTAAACCTTATCAACCTTACCCATACCTCAAGAGAGTGAGGAAGAGAGAGAAAACCCTAATCCTTAAAATCTTTAACAACATTAGAGTTGATAAAGTATGAACAAGATGAGAGAGTCCTAAAGGTATCTTATTTCGAGTCAGATCCTAAGACATCATCTAGACAGTCACACTAATCTGGGAGTCCTCGTATTCTGACTAGTGGTGCGGAGGAAAATCTTGCCAGCCCCCGGATGTGATCCTTTTCTAGACACCTCTGTCTTTAGGAAAATCCTCTAATAACTCCCTCGGTTCTATGGAATTTGTAAAATTTAATAATTATTAAAGATTAAATGAAGAACCTATGCTCTGATACCAAATGTAATGACCCAGCCTCCCAGTATCCCCCAATTAAGGGAAACCCGAAGGTCAGAGCTATTATCCCAATTAACAGGATCAAAGGTTCACCAAATAATCAATAATAATTATGAAATTCTACCAAATTAAACTGAAATCTGGTATAAAATAAAACTTTGCATACCTTTTAAAACTTTGGTAATCTACTTCTATCCACATCTTGGATTTATTCTATCTAATCCACCTTGCACTTTATTTCTTATTTCCACAATGTGTCATTTTACTGTTTGTACCTAAAACGCCGACAAACAAAACGTCGGTCAGCATATCGAAATATGCCGGTATGTGGGGACAACCAAAATTCACAAATATATGGCTAACAATCTAAATATCACAATCAAGTTAATTAACAAGCCAAATTACGCTTTCAGTATGACATTCTCCACCGCTTTTTCCCTAATACTAGCACACCCACCTTAGGGTTTCTCTTTTGCCAATGACTGAAGGCCACCTTCTCAATCCCGAGCTTGGTGCCTGGGGTCACTTCTCATAGTGCCCATTAGTCATTCTATAAAGACCACCTTCTCAATCCCGAGCTTGGTGTCTGGGGTCACCATTCATGGTGCCCATTGGTCTTCCCTCCTGGGCTTGACCTTTTGGCATCATCCATCAGGGTGGCATGTAGGTGCGAGAATACACACTTCTATTATTATTGTGATAATCATAGTGACTTTATGATTTTGCAAGTATGAACATCCAAACTGTTAAGTTGCATTCAATGCGATGAATCGTCCAGGAAACTCTTTGGGAAACTAATGTGATTAACCATGATTAACCACATACCTGTTAGGATGACTTGAGACAGAATTAATCCAACTAAGCAAGTAATCCAGTAACAAGCAAGCACATAAGATGATCTTGAAATATGTATCCAATTTCCTATCATTAATCATGCCATCAAGATCTATTAAACCTAGATTGCTTCCTAGGGTTTCTAGTCCACTTTTAGGGTTTCAATTGCAATTAGGGTTCCTCTTCATTTTTACTCTTTTAAACCCTAATTTTATACAATTACTCACAAACCCTAATTATCTCATCTATTCTTCATGAAAGATGTTAAGGTTACCTTTTAACAACATATTACCTTAATTTTGGATAAAAGGCACAATTAAATGTCCATTAAGTCTATTATGCCTCTTTTACATAAAAACTACCATTTTTTATCCTTTTAATTCATGACAAGATCATTTGGCCTAATTATCATCTTTGGCTCCTTCCGGATTAACAACTCATAGTTCATTATGATCTAATTCACATATGAACTTTATTTATCATTAATTCCATCTTTATCCATTAGAAAACCCTAATTAACATATTAAGGGAATTTATCCATGATTATGAACTTTTATACTTGAATTAGCTTAGAACCATCATATCTCGGCCTATTCATGAATTTGAACAAATAAATCCATTAAGAGTCACAATTACTAACATTAGGGTTTCAAGGCCCATTAAAGCTCGTTTTAGCACATGGAACTCTAAATCAATCCAATTACATGCAAAGTTCATCCTTTTTGTTCTTAATGTATCTGTTTATGATTAACATGTTAATATCAACTTTAATCATCCATTAAACCCTACTAAATACATTAATCATCTCAAAATAGGGTTTCTTAATCATTAAAGAATTAAAGTTGATAACTTCCATTACTTTTTTAATTGCAAGAGGAATTAGCTTCTAAAACTATTTTTAGTGGATTGATATCGTTGTTTTGAGCAACTTTCATATTTTACATGTATCGATCCGAGCTACCAATAAAAAGATATGATTTTTTGCAATAATAACTTACTTGGACCAATCAGGAGTTGACACGTCCTCCTTCTCCACGCAATACGACTCGTTTGAGATTATAATGGAATGACATATTTTCCCCCCACTTAAGCATCCCATTCTTTAAAATGTGGAGGGGTAGAACTATCCAACGACCCTTAGATCGTCTTCTAGCTCGAATCAACCACGACGACCACCGATGGCAGCCCTTTGTCGGGCTGTCCACTCCTTTCCTAGTGCCCGACGACCACCGCCGACCATTCCCCTAGCTCCGCCACCTCTTTCTGCACCTGGGGCGCCACCCAACTCTTGCCCTAGGTGGCTTTTTCAAGAGCATCTAACATGTAATGTGTGGTCGTCGTTGCAGCCATGCGGCTGCAGCTGCGCGTCGGTTAGGGCGAAGGGATTTCCATGAAGCATCCCGTTGATGTCGTAGGAGCTTCGTGCCTCCATTGAGACCCATCTCAGCTCCTCGAGGCCCTCAAGATCGATCTACGTTCTTGGCTAGGGTTTACTTGCAAAGAAGGAAAAGAAGAAGAAGGGAGGGATGCGTGGAACTCTGCTTTGGCTTAACCATGGGCTCTATCCTTTTATATAGGAGGGTAGCCATGCCCCAACACACTTTCCCACGAAGAAACAAAGCCTCTTTCCAACAAGAATCTGATTCCTTCAATGAGAAGTAATCTTCTCTCTCCTATTTATCTCCTTGATAAACTATATTCTTTGGATATTTAGAAATTCGAAAGTTCTCTCTCTTATTCTCTTTATGTTTGCCTTTTAATCCATTGGCACAAATTTATATTTTCTTTTAGTAGAAAATACCTCCTTTTTAACAATGCCACAAAATTCATTAATTATACATCACATTATTCTCTTATTTAGTATTATTGGTATTTTCTCTTTCTTTTTCTCCATTGGGGTTCCTTGGACCCCAAGAAACTCTAATATTTTCGAAATCCTTTTAGTGGATACTTATTATCCTTGTAAATGCATCTATATCCATTATTTCTCATAATCCTCTTTATTTCTTTATTAAAATATCTCTTTTGAGGATTTCTCTTTATCTCTCTTTTTATTTTCCTTATTGGAATTCCTTATAATATTAGAAAACTCATGGATACGAAAATCCATCAAGGGTAACTCCATTATACCTCTTTCCACTTATTTTCCACCTTTTATCATTATTTTCAATTTCTTTCATAATAAAGAAATATTTAATTGCTCTTTTCTTTTTTTGTTGCATTATCTTTGCAACTTTGGACTCCTTGGAATCCAAGGAACCCAAGAGGCACGAAATCCACCCTTGGATTATATTCTTTTTCCTTCTAGAGGTTTCTATATCCTTCTTTTCTCCATTTCTTATTAATAATGGAGTCTCTTTTGCCTTTTCCTTATTATTGGGCCCAATACCCAAATAAGCCCACAAAACAACCAACAAGGCTATTGTAAATGAAATCCTTTTATTCAAAACAAATTATATCATTATTTGTTCAAATATCTTTAATAGGAGAAATTACATTTCTCACCAAAAGAACCCAAAAATGGGGTTGTAACATGTGAGTCAATATGTGATATTGAGCTTACATGTATCTCAAACAATCTACTCTGATTCAAGGAAAAAAGATTGAATGTTGAAAAGGATGACTATTGCATGTCTTGAGTTCAATTTCGATATTAGTTACAAAGGAACTATACAAACATTACAACACCAATCACAAACTGTATGTTGAAGCTGTTCCCGAACGTTTGATTTACTTGGGTAGCAGTGATGTGTTGTTAGATACCGTTCTTTGCTTGTGATGTCATTAAACAATGACATGCACTACCAACATAAATTGGAACCTATAGGGTCGCTCACATATGATACACTTGGAAAAGGGTTTGTTCATGAATGTTGTTTAACTTGATTACTAATGTGTTTAGGTATTTGACTTAAACAAAAACAATTGACTGACTAAACTCTGAACCGACCAGTATAACTGTTGCAATGATCTGTTGGAATGTTAGGTTGATTAGAAATTACATTGGTTCGACTTTGGATGAACCAAGTCATGAACCAACTAGTTCACAGACTGAACTAATTGGCTCAAGAATGTCAAATAACCAGTTCATGTGATGAGACGATCAATTCATGGATCAATTTGATTGCATCAAGAATTAGTGCCGACATCATGTTGGGGCATTAATTGAATTATAATTGCCAATACGATTGTAATTGGGAAACATAATGAAACGACTGATTCAAGTTTTAAACTGATCAACTCACATGCAAACCGATCGGTTCACATGTGAACTGATTATTTTGCCACTTACTGGTTTCAAAAATTTGTGAAATTTTGATCCCTTCCACTCATGTACAGATTGGGAACCCTGACCCTAATCCTCCAATAAATAGAGGGGTATTGGGGGCTTCCTAGAGACACAACTTAATTGTCTTTGACAATTGTTGTCTTCTCTGGTTGTGGTAACTGAGAGAACCCAAGCAAGTCCTACCTGATAAAGGGAGACATAATAAGGGAGAACATTTTTGGAGAGCAAGTAGATGCTAGTACACCAATGTATAGGGACAACTCCTTCTTGTCTGTTCTTCTAGAATGATAGGAGTTTCTGGTTGCCCATCTGGACTACTCTAGAGGTGAGGAGCTTTTCCCTATAGGAGGACAACGTCAAGCTGCTATCTGTGGTGATCATCTAGGAGTTGTTGCAGACATTATTCGAGTGTGACTTGAAGAAAGACTCATACTATGACGAGGAGATTGTCGTTAAACTTGATGCATGACTAGGTATATTCTCAAAACCATCCTTCCCATTATATAGGTATTGACACGATCTACTATTATAATGGGATAATGGCAGTTAAATTTGTGTTTCTGTTGCCTGCTCTGATGCCATATTTTCCTACAGAGGTTTCCTACCTCACCCGTGCATGTGGTACTCTAAGTAGTTGTATAATTTAACTAGAACTCCATTATCCTACTCCCATTCACAAGGTATTTCCACATGAGAGAGGAATTATGAGTCCTCTAATGACTAAACAACATGTTACCATTGCCTCATTATTAACAATGTGTAGCAAAGTGATGTGTATCATCCATTGACTAAAAAGATTTTGGTTCTCTACTAATGTGTCTCTAGGTGAGAAATATGTGCCCTTCGGTAACTAGACATATGTCATTGTAGATTGACCTAATATACCATTTATTGATGCACAACCTCTACTAATAAAACATACTACTGCTATTGTCGATGCACCTAATGTGCACCACTGCCAACCACTCTATCACGTCAATAAAAAGTCATTTTCTCTCTCTCATATGTGAGAGAACTCAACCATTTTCTCTTATTCTTTGGCTCTTCTTTCATGAAATAGTACCAACAACAATGATCATGAGATATAACACCTAACTAGAGCAATGATCTCAATGGCATCCTCCATGACCGCTATATATAAACCCTCATGCCATGTGGCTAGAACTAGAAATCCTATTTCAACCCCAAATAGTAGTACATAATTCATATAGGGATCCATATTCTTTCCTCTTTGAATTTTTCTTCTGTAAGATAGGAAAAAAGTCCTAATCCTACTTAGTCCAAGCCCATTAAGGATATGTATTAAAAATTTCATACCAACTATTTCTCTCTCCAATCCATGATGTGACTTAAGAAATTTTTGTGAGTATGTTATAGTCTCCCTCACCATTTGTGATAGATATGATAGGCAATCATTCTCCTACAACATGTTAGCATCCAGTTGTTTCCATTCATCTTCATGAATTACCACCCTGAGTTGACTTAGTTCCCAAAAAAAATTCAGAAGAATAATCTTAGATATATTGCTAATTTCTTTATTTCCTCATTTTTTAGGTGGGCATTATCCTCATATGTTCTAGCATTCTTATATTTTCATCCATATTCTTAAAGTCTCACCCTACACTTCACTTTTTTCCCAAATAACTGTAAACAGATATCATCTTCTTTGCATCGTTCTACATGCCTTCACCTAAAATTTTGTTACCTCCACTTGATCAGTCATTCGAGCAATACTGTATGGAAATTTTTTTTTCAAACTTCTGTAAAAATAGTTATAAATCCTTAATGATGCTCCCTTGTCTAAGAAACTCCATGAAGAGCTTGATCCTCCATTTGATATGTGAAAACTATACATCCATTAATTACACTTCCTTCTTCTTCACACTTGCATTGTCTTGAGTAAGTCTTTTGAACAATCTTAGGATTCTTCAAATCACACCTCTTGGTTCTTGAAATCTTTACCTTTATCCCTTCCTAACACATTTTAGAGAAATTTGCATCTCAGACATGCAACTACTAAATGTGAATGGCTCTCTACAATGAACATCTTCCTATCTATGGATGCTATCAAAATTCGTACTACGTCCTTTGAACCTCGTTCTGATATTACTGGTCATGAATTGAGGTGGAAAGTGGCAAATCTCTACAAAAGTAAAGGAAACAAATTAATACGAAGAACTCTTCCCAAGACAAGAAGAAAAAAATTGGGCAATATCATCTAATAAGCACTATTTAACCAAGATCACAACTCAAAATGTCCAAATTTTATCACCAAAGAATCTATGAACTCTCCTCCTCCAGAATAAACATAAGAAGAAGATAATCTCACCTTATATATAGAAAATATTGTACTTACTCATGACAACATGGTGTGGTTATGCACGCACGTATGATGTTTCGAATTTAAAAGGTTCTCCTAACTAGGTTCACTCACAACACTAAAATATGCTCTCGCAAGCGCACGGGGTCATGTTATAGCATAGATGAGAGGCAAGTAAAGGGGGTCGAACCACAGGGATAGAGGGGGCACTAGATCTTAGTCGGTGTTGGCTACGCTCCTAAAGCAGAGACTAGGGTTGAAGGGTTTAAAATGGGTTTTGGTTTGATTACACTAAGCGAGCAAGCAAGTAAGGGCCATATGCAAACTAGATAACCAAAAACTAGGTTATCATAAGCAAGTTAGGTCTAAGAAACTAGATTAAGAAATCAACTAAACAAGTGCAAGATGAACTACACTACTTTAGAAGGGCAATTATCAACTAAGAACTAAGCTAAACACTAAAGCAAGTAAGAATCTAAGTTAACCCTAACTAGAAAGACTAAGCAATTGACTAGAAGAAACAAAGGCAATTAAGCTAAACTAGAATTAACAAGCAAGAAGGCTAAGGTGGGTTTCAAGAAATGGATTAGGTAGGTGGGACGTTTGGGAATGTGATTTGATATTAGTTGGGGGGTGTCAACATGGCATGCAATTATCACAATTCAATCAATATTACCAAACCAAACAACAAGGCAAGTGCTATTAGAATGTACCCTATACTACTAGTTGGAGAATAAGGGTTAGGTATAATTCTAGTAGGACTTGTCAAGCATAGGCTTCCACGGTAAGTGGTATTAGGGAAATTGAGATCCAATGGTAGGAATGGGGGTAGAGATGAGGGTTTTTCACCTCATGATACTAGCCATCTAGCCTTTAGAAAGCTCTAGGAAATTGCACTAATCACACTTACACTAGATACTTAGATCTTACACTCACTTGTAGGAGGGATATGTATATAGGAACAATGGGGGCTAGCTAGGGATCCACTAATTGGACCTAGGAGCCATTTCTAAGATTTCTACATACATTCCAATTCCTCCTAGAAGCTAATAGTCATCAAACATCACAAAGCAAGAAATTTATGTTTAAGAGCAAAAGCCATATGCAAGATAATGGGAAATGAGATAGAAGCAAAGGCAATCGTCATAGAATGAAATTATGTTCATTACAAATTATTCTCCCCCAACATGGTATCAAAGTCACATTTTCACCCCAAATAGTCCACCACTAGGGGCTTAGCTAGACATAATCACTACTACAGAAACAACATTGAACGTCACTTTTCTGGGTGTCAGTTTTTAAGGAACACCGACGTCTATAACATTAAACGTCGGTTATTAAGGAACACCGACGTCTATATTCAAAGACCAGCCAGACATGGGTATCGCTTTGTATTCAGTGTCGACTGGAAAAAAGAAACCGACGCCTAAAATCGCCCGCAAAATCCAATTTTCGAGCAAAAACAAATTGGCCCCAAAGTGTCACATACAACGTCGGTTTTTTAAATAATAACCGACGCCTATATAAGATAAAAATTTGCACGAGAAGTTCCAATTTTGGCATCGGTTATCCTTTGATAATCGACGCTGATAATAGTTCCCGCCAAATAATTTAGGGTAAAGATTGTCCAATTAGACGTCAGGTTGTTACTTTCAACCGACACTTAAGATGTGTAGGTGTCAGTTTTGTAGATAACCGACGCCTTTTAAAAACTTAATAGACTTGTGATCATCCGAGTCTTCCCCTTTCTTCTATTTCATCGTGAGAATTCTCCTCTCCTGCTGCTCGCCTAAAATCGCCTGATGACACTCCCACCCGCATTCAACCTGTTGCTCGCCGCCACTGCTGCTGGTGCGTCTCTGCTCACCGCTACCGCCGCCGCCGCCACATCCTCCTTCTCATGTTGCCATTCTGCTCGCCGCAGTCAACCTCCACCGTCGTCGCCTGCTCTGCTCGCAACAGTCAACCTCCACCGCTGATGCATGCTCTGCTCGCCGCCTCCTTCTCTGCTCACCACCATTGCTCTCACACTGCCACTGCTCCTCTTCTCCACCTTCTTCTCCACACTCTTCTCCATGCTACTAGGTAGCCCTCTTCTTCTTCCTTCATGCCCCTCTTTTCTTCCTTCTCCCTCCTTACCAACAACAAGCACAGTCGTGGCTGTGTTGGCCGACCACATCTGTGTTGCCCAGCACGACCGTGGTAGGCCAACATTGCCACGACCGTGCTTGCTGTTGGTAAGGAGGGAGAAGGAAGAAAAGATGGTATTTTGTTCATGTACTTTTTTTATCTATTGCTTTGTATTTGTTTATCTACTTATTATATTTATTTATCTAATTCTTTGAGTTTACTTATTTAGATGTTGCTATTGTAAATCATCCAAGGGTAAACAAATCTTTTGCTTGCATATATTTGTGCTTCTAATCATAATGCTTGACCTAATTCAATAAATTTTGATGCATGTTGAAATAAGATTTAAACTTGTCCATTCTAGCATCCTAATTTGATTTGATTAAACCCTAACATTGATGAAACCCTAACATGTACATATCTATCATTGTGTTTGTTGGCCTAGAAACCCATCCAAGATTTACTCATTAGGAGTAAATCTTGGATAGTCCCCGGTTTGGGACTGTTCTTGAACACCTAATCTCACTAGTAAGTGTATAATGTGTATTGGGTTTTCAAGAAGAGAACAAAGGGGAAATGCTGCCGAAATTTTCTTGAAAACCCAATAGACATTATACACTTATTAGTGAGATTAGGTGTTCAAGAATGGGATAGGTGGTACACAATTATTATATATAAGAATGACAACACATGCATTTGTTGGCCTAAAGTTTTAACCATGCGAAAAACTCTAATATGTTAACCCTAGACCCTAATCTTGTTGTAATATATACTTGTTTTCTCTTTGATCATAGAATGGATAGATCATGGATGTCCATTCGCAATCGCTGCACCCCAGATTTTATTTCTAGTCTTGACCATTTTATTAGATTTTCTGAGGAACATAGGAAACAACCTGGAGATAGGTTCTACTGTCCATGTAGGCATTGTGGTAACAACTTGAAAGTCAGCACTGGTGACGAAATCAAAAGTCATGTCATGTGCAATGGGATTATACAAGGCTATACAGAATGGCATTGGCATGGAGAGATTTCAAACCTGAAACCAGTGGATGTCGATAGCAGTGCTTGTGTGGAAGAAGAAATTGCCTCCGATGACGTCGATGTGAATGAACCAGTTCCAGTAGACATTGTTGATGTACTGTTGGATAGTTGTGGGGTAGAGCACACCAATCCACCTCCCATTTTTAGAAATGTTGTGCATGATGCTGAGATATCGTTATACACAGTTTGTACTAAGTTTACGAAGCTTAGTTCTGTGTTGAGATTGTATAAGCTGAAAGCTAACAATAGATGGAGCGACAAAAGCTTCACGTTATTGTTGTCTTTGTTGAAAGAAATGCTTCCTGAAGGAAACGAGCTGCCAATCTCAACATACCAGGTAAAGAAATTGGTGTGCACAATGGGAATGGATGCCAAGAAGATACATGCATGTCCAAATGATTGTGTATTATTTCAAAAGGACTATGCGGATTTGAAAGATTGTCCAAAATGTGGTGCGTCACAGTATAAATTGACGACTTCGGGGGAGTCCAAAACTGGTTCTCCTGCCAAGGTGATGTGGTATCTACCTATAATATCACAGTTTCAACACTTGTTTGCCAATCTGATAGATGCAAAGAATTTGTGGTGGCATGCAAATGTTAAGAAAAATAATGATGGGATCCTACGACATGCGTCTGATTCCCCACAGTGGAAGAAGATTGATCTATTGTACCCTGAATTTGGTGAAGAAGTCAGGAATCTATGACTTGGGCTTTTTACAGATGGGATGAATCCATACGGGACATTGAGCAGCCAATATAGCACTTGGCCAGTCATGCTTGTTATATACAATCTTCCTCCCTGGCTGTGTATGAAAAATAAGTACGTAATGCTGGCATTGTTGATATCGGGCCCTAAACAACCTGGAAATGATATCAATGTTTATCTTGAACCTCTGATTGATGACTTAAAGAAACTCTGGGGTGAAGGTGTGATGACCTATGATGCTTCACGAAGAGAGACATTTTGTTTGCATGCCATGTTGTTTTGCACTATTATTGACTTTCCAACATATGGGAATTTTTCTGGATATAGTGTCAAAGGAGCTAAAGTGTGTCCTATATGTGAAGAGAACACTGATTCAACAAGACTAAAACATGGCGGTAAGACTGTATATCTCAGTCATCGAAGGTTTCTTACAAAATTCCTTCTGTATCGTAGGAAGCGCAAAGCATTCAATGGATTGAATGAGGAACGGAGTGCACCTAAACCTATACCAGGGGAGGTTGTTTATGAAAGAGTAAAAGACTTTGCCAATGAATTTGGTAAGAGATCACAATGTACTATGGCCACACAGAGTGATAAATCTTTCTTCAAGAAGAAGTCAATATTTTGGGATCTTCCTTATTGAAGTTCTTTGACAGTCAGGCATTGTATCGATGACATGCACATTGAGAAAAATGTCTGTGATAGTGTCATTGGTACTTAGTTGAATATACCAGGTAAGACTAAAGATGGGATAAAATCCAGACCGGACCTACGTGAAATGGGAATAAGGTTAGAATTAACAGAATTACATGAAATGGGAAATCGGAGAACATACTTACCTCCCGCTTGTTACACATTGTCTAGAAAGGAGAAGAAAGCTTTTTGTGAATGTTTGGTAAATGTTAAGGTGCCACAGGGTTACTCATCCAACATCCGTAGATTGGTATCAATGAAAGATTTGAAGTTCATAGGTCTTAAATCTCATGATTGTCAAACTCTAATGCAACAAATATTGCATGTGGCAATTCGATCTATATTGCCGAAGCATGTAAGGTTTGCAATGACCATCCTTTGTTTCTTTTTCAACAGTATGTGCAGCAAAGTTATTGACCCTGATACTCTCGATAATTTGCAAAGAGAAGTGGTTGTTACCCTATGTCAGCTTGAGATGTATTTTCCTCTGTCGTTCTTTGATATCATGGTACATCTTGTTGTCCACTTGACTAGGGAAGTGAAAATGTTGGGACCAATTTTCTTGCATTGGATGTATCCCTTTGAACGGTACATGAGCATTTTTAAAAGTGATGTTCAAAACCGTTATCGGCCTGAAGGGAGTATTATTGAGGGTAATGTGGCGAGAGAGGTTATGGAGTTTTGCAATGACTTTCTCAGTGGTAATGACACTCCTGGTAATGACAAGAATATTGAGGAACAATTTGGCAAAGGAATTTTGGGATCACGGGTGAAAGTAATCAGTCATGAGCAATTGGAACAAGGTCACTTGTATATTTTACACAACATGGACAAAGTGGGTGTTTATATCGAGGAACATACCAATTTCATCAAGAGATAATATCCTCGATCCAATACAATGTGGCTTGCTAGAGAGCATAATAAGACATTTATTAAGTGGTTTGAAGATAAAGTCTTACATCAACTATCTCAAACACCAGATGATATTACTGAAACTATCAAATGCCTCACCTTTAAACCAAAATTGAATGTTATGTCTTATGAAGGGTATGACATTAATGGATTCACATATTACACAAAGCGCCAAGATGATAAGAGTGTCGTCTAAAACAGTGGGGTCACCCTTCAAGCGTCGAATATGTTTTTTGCAAGTGTAAAGGATAAGAGTCCACGTGAAGTTAAAATGTCATATTACAGTGTCATTGAAGACATATGGGAGTTTGACTACATATATTTCAGAATTCTGCTCTTCAAATGTAATTGGGTTGATAACACCAAAGGTGTTATAGTGGATGAATTGGGTTTCACTTTAGTGAACTTTGAAAAGACTGGTGAGAAGGGTGAACCATTCATATTGGCATCACAGGTGAAACAAGTATTTTATATCAATGATCCTACAAATGATAAATGGTCAGTTGTTCTTCATGGTAAAAGACAGTTCATTGAAGATCCTATAGATGAAGAAGAGTACTATGATAAGTATGATGACTCCAGTCCATTCTCAGTTGGGTTGCCAACACCAGCAAATATTGAAGCTAATGATGACTTGTATGCGCACGGAGATCACAATGAAGGATTGTTAATTGATAAAAAATGGCAATGTTAGATGCATGTTTATATTTTTTTATATGTTTTATTTTTCTAAATGTGAACTTTACAATGTGAATTACTTTACAATGTGAATGTGAACTTTACAATGTGAATTACTTTACAATGTGAATGTGAACTTTACAATGTGAATTTTACAATGTGAACTTTACAATGTGAATTACTTTACAATGTGAATGTGAACTTTACAATGTGAATAACTTTACAATGTAAACTTTACAATGTGAATTTGAACTTTCAGATGGCTGAGCATTCTCCTAATGACCGTGTTGATGATTACCATGAGGGTGAGGACATCAATGCACTACCTCACAATGTAAGTTTTAAAAATATATCATATATTTATATCTATATGTCCATTTATAGTTATATCATGTGTGTTTATTATATCAAATTTTAGGTTGATGATGCACATGTACCCTCTGAAGAACTTGAGGCACTTGATGAGCAACACCAAAAAGTTGACAAGAGAAGGGGCATCACTATGATGAAGAAGTTAATAGCGCAAAGGGGCAATGGACCCAAGCTTGTTGTGGATTTTGATAATACAGGAAATGCAATTGGATTGAATCCCAATTCGTTTGTTTCATATCTTGAGTATGTTACTCGTAGCCATTGCGGTTGTAAGATAGATTCTTGGCATAAAGTTCCTAAGGGGAAGAAAGACGTAATATGGAAGGATTTATGCGTGAGTTATTATTAATTTGCAATTATATTTTGTAGATTACTAATTTTTTGGATACTAGTTAATAGCAATTCTATTTTGTAGAGTATATTTGAATTGGATGAAAATTTGCATCGTAAATGCGTGATGCAACACTGTGGGAGAGTCCTAAGTAACTATAGGACAAATCTCACTTGAGAATACATAATAGAAGGTGACAAAAGGAAGAAGACAGCCACTGAACAATGAAACTTCCTGGACCAAGAAGAATGAGACGCGTTTGTTGCTTCAAGACAAACTGATGAATTCAAGGTATTAAGCGTCACTCCCAATTTAATTAATATATGTTGTATTCACCTATTCAAGATTAACATTTAGTGTTACTAACCAAATCATTATTGTGCATACTAACGAGGCCTTCAGTGAGGCGCAAAAAGCAAGGCGTGCAATGCATGTGCATGACCACACAATGGGTCCAAATGGGTATGCAGGCATTCACCAAAGACTATAGGCCGAGTCTACTGCTCAGTCTACTTCTACTTAGGAGTCCTCTACTATAGGTACCACACCTCTACCTCGCCATGATGTCTAGATAGTTGGGAGGAAAAATAAGAAGGGAGAAATAAGGAAGCCCGTAACTGTTGAGGCGGCTGCAAAAGTGGTAAAATACAACTCTTAGAGCAATCGTTCGAATATTGATTATTTGTGGTGTTTACTTAATTACAAAATTTTGTTTTGGCGATTAGCGGGAGCTGTACGAGCTGAGGAAACAAGGCAAGTTCATCTCTAAGGGCACAACAGATGAATTGACAGTTGCTTTGGGTAACCCAGAGCATCCTGGACGTGTTAGGGCTACAGGCACTGGTGTGGGCATCAAAGCATTCTTTGGGCCATCCCAGTGCAAACATGTCCCAAAAGCGGAACTTTCATAAGAAGAGGTAACCTATTCTTTCTTTATAATGTTACTGTAAAGGAGAATTCAATAATCAGAAGCTAACATTTCTTTTATCCATGTATAGGTAGATAAGATAGTTGATAGGAAACTCGAAGAAGCAATGAGCAAGTGGCAGGCATCTCTGACTGCCACTCAGCAGACAATACCTATGGTGTCCCGCTCTACTCCTACTGCAAAGGTTTGGAGTAATCTTGTAGACCCACCACCTAGCACATCCACTGTAAGTATTTTTATGACATAGTAACTAGTCTTTTCAAGATGATATGTTTTCAAGATGATATGTATATATGTATATAACATTCTTTACACAAAAATTTGAGGGTTTGAAGCCATGTCGTCTAAAAAGTAAAGAATTTGTCATTGTAAAGGTGTCGGCTTACCCATCCCTACCAGGGGAAATGTTTCATGGGTCTCCATTACTAGATGGTTGGGTTCGTGTGAGCCCGCTACGTATATTCCCCAAGTGGATGGATCTTCCATTGCCATATGCCCACCTAGATTGTGAAACGCTTGGTGAGGCAGAAGGCGAAGTGATATTGTGGCCAAAAGCGGATGTCCTCTATACTGAAACTGTATGGTAAATTTACATTACGTTAAATTGTTAGTGTGTGTATATGATTTCAATTGATATGAAATTATATATATATACAGGTAAAAAAGAAGACACCCAGAGCATCTAGGCCTCCACCTCCACCTCCTACATTACCAAGTTGGGTTCCACAGGACCTACCTATCCTATTAGGTCCTAATTGTAGGGGTATGGCAATATGGTTAGGCGAACCTGATATAAATTGCCCTATAACTGTTTCTATAGATGTGGATGTTGCAGGTCAATCATACGAAAGCAACCTATTTATACAAGATATTTTGGAGTCGTTTCGATATGATTGGCTAAATACATCTGTGATAGAGCTATGGATAAGGTGAGATCTTCTTTATACATCCATATACCTTGTGTAGGATCTGGTGATCTGGTTTCTTATTTATTAATGCATATGTAATACATGTTTTGTAGCTACTTAGATAAGATATGTGCAGATTTTTCATTGAACCATGTAGGATTTTTGATTCCATCTTTGATTAGTCTAGTAGCTAAAGACCCTCTGTCAGTTCAACAATACTATTGTGATGCTTTTACAAATTTTTCTCAAAATAATACGATGGTGATAATAGCTCCATTCAATGTGGAGTAAGTTTACTTTCCTTATAATTTGGACTTAAGAAAATTACATTTTTATTGTGGATTTTGAGTTATTAATTTTTAACTTTTTTACCTCTAGTGGTATGCATTGGGAGTTACTAGTTATTGTCCCCAAGACGTTCACTGTCTATTATCTAGATCCTAAGGGGACTAAATTGAATTCAAAATATGGACACAAAATGAAAATGGCATTATTCCAGTGAGAAATATTTCATTTTCATATCTGTTTACATATGTTATTACATAACTATTTAATTATGCAATGTATTGTGTTACATTAACATGTAGGGGTTTAGATGAGTTCAAAAAGGCTGGAGGAAAGGCCCCCAGGAAAAGAACCTGCCAATAATTTGGAAGAACGTAGAAGTAAGTTCCCGACTGCAATGTATATATTATTTATATGAACAATGCTTAATTAGTTGTATTTTTTAATATTTTGTATGTTTCAATTTATAGTTTCATACACAAGACAACGGATGGGCATGTGCATATTATGTGATGTGATTTATGCACATGATTATCAAATATGCCGCAGTGGACATCGATACCATTCCTGAGGTATTATATATAGTCTCATTAATTAGATAATATGAAATATATCAATCTTATTTATATATTATTAATTATATATATACATCATTCTCTTTGCAAGTGTTTAAAACTAACCCCACTACAGGAAAGGCCTTACTGATGTACATGCTCTGTATATGACAGAAGAATTAAATGATGTAAGAGAAGAATGGGTACCAACCATACAAGTAGTGGGGGTTTTAACATATAATTGGGATGTTGATAGCAAATAATGACTAAAGAATAAAATTTTGTAAATGAATTTCTGAATTATAATACGTGTGAATGTTTCTACATGTCTGAATGTTTCTACATGTGTCTGAATTTTTATACATGTGTAAATGTGAAAATGAATGAAACTGTTGGCTGCTATATGAATGTTTCTACATGTGTGAATGTGAAAATGAATGGAACTACAAATTGCTACATGAATGTTTCTACATGTGTGAAAATCGAATGGAACTACATGTTGCTAAATGTGTGAAAATTAATGTTGTTAATTTTGTAGGTTTGTGGCCTGTTGTTGGCAGATATCAATGGATGTCGTAAAACCTGTAGTTCATAAGTGAACTGCATGTTTCTCATCCTGCGACCAGCCGCAACAGGCCTGCAGACTCATAAGAAAAAAACATGAAATAGGTGTCATTATTTGTTTAAAACTAACGTCAAATGATTACAGTGTCGGATAAATAATTATAACTGATGCCTAATGCATGTGATGTAGTGTCGGTTATCAATAATAAACTGACACTTATGGTTCTGGCGTTGGTTTCCCTACTAATAACCGACGTCGATTTCCCAAATGAGGCTAGGCACCATGGCCGTGCTGGCCAACACGGTCGTGGCAGCGAGCCAGACACCATAGTCGTGCTGGCCAGCATGGTCGTGGCAGTGAACCAGACACCACGGCTGTGCTGGCCAGCACGACTATGGCAGCGGGCCAGACAACACAGCCGTGCTGGCCAGCACGACCATGGCAGTGGGTTAGATGGCGTCAGTTATCACTAATAAACCGACGCTGAGAGTGCCCCAGATGGTGCCCTTTCTGTGGCGCGAAGGTTTATGGTGTCAGTTTCAAAGCTAATAACTGACGCCTATACCCCCTGCTGGCGCGTTTTTGGTGGCGCGCGAAGGGTTGTGGCATCGATTTGAGAACCGACACCAAACGATTGGCCTTTTAGTGGCGCCGACATAGGTGTCGCATTAAAACCGACACTAAAGGCCTTAAATAACCGACACTAAAGGCGGGTTATGTACTAGTGAATCAAAGAAAAGGCAAAAGAAAGGGGATAGGACTCCATGGAGCTCAATGTAGGTATTCCTTCGTCACCTCCTAGCTATTGTAGGGTGACCTCCTTCCTCTAAGGTGGATGATGGGCATGAAAATGGAGGGGGTTATGGTAGAAAACCTAAAAAACTAGGTTTGTATGGTGGAAAAGAGGGGGAAATGGTGGGTGAAGAACATAAATGCAAATGGATTGTAATGAATGCTCAAGAGTGGGTGGAGAGGAGTAATGGCAACTAACCTAGTGTTGTGGCCACCACCTGTGTATATATAGGTGGTGGTGGAAGCACTAGTATAAGTAGGGGCATTGTTGGAAAAATAGTACATAAAATGGTAGGGTTTAGGTGGTAGTACCGTCGTGCTGGGCAGCACAGCCGTGGTGGGTAGAGATGGGAATGATCATGGTGGTGTGGTATGGTCATTCCATGAAAGTATAAAAATCACACGTTAAAGTGGTGAAATGGAGGCTGGTAGAATGGCTATGCTGGACGGCCGTGGTGGAGGCTAGGTAGAACGGTTGTGGTGGTGGAGTTGGAGGGGAGGTTGTTCCCTTTAGCATGCTCATTCTGTCTTCAGCTAGCATGACTATGCTGGGTGGCACGGTCATTTTGGGGGTTCATGGCACGGCCATGCTGGTTAGCATGACCGTGGTGGCTGAGTTGTTGTAGCTTGGAATTATATTGGATTTCCCTGTAACTTGTGCATTAGCCAGTACGACCATTCCTTGGCACCACGGATGTGTTGGGGTCTTTAGTAGAAAATTAACTTTAATCTTCATGATCAATGGATTTCTTTGCTTGATGTTGAATCTTGTCCATTAGGGGTAGGTTGAGGGAGCTTTGGGGATTTCGTTGGACCCATCCATGAGTGGAGGAACCCTAGAACTCCTCCCTTCTATCTCATCCATCCAAAGCATGGTCCAAGTACCTAAAAATTATGCAAGGAACGTCCATAAGTGCATTTGACAATAATACCCATATTGGGGAATTTGACTTGCATTATACTATGTTTAGATGTGAGTAAAGTACAAAATAGCTCAACATGGAGCCCTAAAATAGAGTTTCATCACCACTCCAAACTTAAAACATACTTGTCCTCAAGCATGCTCCAACTTAATCTCTCTCTTTAGTTTTTTTTTAATAAACAAGAATGACAAATGCATAGCAAAAGAAGATTATTGACTAAATGGTCTTGGAAGTGACTAAGTGCATGTGTTCCACCTCTCTCCTCTCCTCTTTCACATACCAATCATGAAATGAGCATTGAGCATACCAACTTCAAATATAAAGCAAAGAATACACAAGCTTTCCATATGTCCTTCATATCATTCTGGGTAAACCATTTCATGTTGGCATTAATCAAAGATGACTAGGAGTGTTGTTTCATTTTCATGCATTCAATATTATGCCTCAAACCACACCAAATGACCCAAATGGCTGTAGAAAGGGTAAAGTGAGCTAGATTTGATGTTTTCTAGCTCAATAGCTATGAAAGTTAAAGAAAGGATTGCGGTAAGATTTTGGAGTGCTTTTTACACACTCATCTTTTCTTTATTTAGATGCTCTTAAATAGGAGCATCTTTTTATTTTCTTTTTGGTTTTTCTTTTCTTTTCCCCTTGGTGTACGTAGGGCATATGGTGGATAGAGTGAAGCGGGGAGATGTAGATATGACCACCCCAAACTTTTAGAGGTGGCCAAGGATAAATATGTGCTCTAAGGCATCCTTTCATGAGGCAGAGGGGTATGAAGATGGTGAGAGAAGAGTCGGGTCAAAGGGGGGTCATTAGCGTAGTCCTCAGCCTTAGATTTCCTACATGAAAATGAGTCCAACACTTCATCAAATGATATCACACCACATAATTGAACAACATGAGATTCACATGTATATCAAGTTATTCTATAGGCTCTAAGAATTTGTAGTTTGCTCAATTCACAATTCAACCGAAACATACACCAACTTAAGAGAAGTGGTGTACACGTAAAAAGTCAACAATCAAGACCATATAGCAATAAAATCTAAGAAAACGGCATGCATTTGTCAAAGACCAACATTTTCATTTCAAATAGTGGAGATTAAGACAAAACATGCTTTTAGGCAAGAACATTCAAGTTTGGGCAATATTGGCCAAAATGGTGCCAATTTGCCTTCAATCACATCTAAACCTAACTTTAGGGAAATTAAAACATAAATCAGCAAATCCTACTTAAAAACACACAAAAATTACCAAAATCTACATGAGAATGCAATGCATGACATGAAAAGAATTTTTTTTGAAAAATTACACAAAAATGCATGAAATTGAACTACATGTATGCATGGATGCAAGTAAAAGGAAATCTATACTAAAAAGGGAAATCAACAACTAAACATGGATCAGGTGAGACAGACATCAACAAAATAAAGCTCAGAAAAAGGGTATACCGCCTTACCACCCCAAACTTTTGAATCATGTTGTCCTCTGCATGAAACTAAAGCTTAGGAATGATAGGGTAGAAATCACTGCTCTGGCGGTGTGGGATCCTATGATGGGCCTGAATGTGGAGGTGGATGCTGGTAATAGTGGCCCCAGTAGTCTATCTGTGGAGGAGGGTATGTCTTCTGGTAGCCAGATAGTCCTCCCCAGAAATCCTGCCCCCATTGGGGGTTCCTCTGCACCTACACATGTTGGTAGTGGTACATGTGCAATCTGATGATGCATCTGCTGATGATCTAACCACATGGATTGTTGTGTCTGCTAAATTGCTTCCAATTGTGCATGAATGGATGAAATTTCATATGCATTTGTTGGAGGTGGTTGTGCATCAAAATCCTCAAACCTTGGTCGTGTGCGGCATGGCTTCTCAAGAATGTGTTTCTATTATGGAATATTCTTCTCTCCTCCTTCTTCGGGTAAGTCCACATTTGGTGTTCTGAACCCCTCTCTTGGATGCTCCTCCTCATACTATGCTACCACCTCAAAAAAGTTCTCTAGTGGCCCCACATCCTTGAGTAGGGGTAGCATGGTATGGGAGCTCCAAGGTGATTCCAGGGTACCTGGGGTTTAGAACATAAAAGATTTTGCTATCTCTGAGGGAAATCATTTGCGACCTAGCAAGATAGTTTAGATCAACATATTTGCTTCCTTCTACTTTGGTAAGCCCATCTAGACTGTATCCCATTACCTTTTCCATTATGGTGATAATCCCTCACATGATGAATGGATTTTTACTCTTAGAGGGGATTGTCTTCAAAAGGTCAATCACCATGGCTCCAATGTTCACAAATCCCTTACTTGCTACTGCGGCCATCAAATACAATTTTTTTTTGTGAACAACAACCCTGATTTTCATAACAGCCAAACAAAGTGTTTTCTAGGACCTTCTATATGTATCTCATGAAGGGATTGTAAATCTTGCTGGTCTTGGATTTTCCTACAAAAAAAGTTGCTTGACCAGTAATAGCCTTCCACATCTTGGAGTAGTCAGCTTTCCCATTCTTCTCAAGCCTCCCCTCATTGAAATTCTTTGCCATTTTTGGATTGGGCAAAGATAGTATTGATTTGGGAAACTTTGAGCACATGTGTTGAGCCATTCAGCTTGAACCTAAGTGCATCTTCACCTTGGTACTGTACTTTTTCCAAAGTTACAAAGAACTCACGAGTCAACTCCAAAAAGGTTTCTTCAACATCATTCAAGATCTTAAAGAGCCCACATCATTTCATTATGTCATGATACACATAGTTAATCCCTAGAGCTTTCATGGTATCCATACATGCATATCTAGTGGGCATCACCCTCCTTGTCAAACACTCAGGGTGGAGGGGTCTTGAGATCACTTTCCTTATTGTGTCTCTCCCATAAGCACTCTCCTCAGGTTGCTTCCCAACCCACTTCATCCAATCATCCTCCAGTTTGGACAAAAAGTCCATTGGCTCATCTTCCATCTCCTCGCTCTCTGTGTCATCTACCTCCTCCTCATATGTGTGTGACCCTAAACTTGTGTCCAAGTTTAAGGGCTCCACATGGACTGGTGCATCTTCGGCCTCTTCCTCAATCACCATTCAGTGCCTTATGGCTATTTAGTGGCAGTGGTTGTGTCGATGAGATGGAGTGTCTAGTCGGAGTCGAGCGTGGCACTCGTGAAGATGATGTGTCAGTGGCCTTGTTGGCCCTCCTCTCTCAGACTGGTGTGTCGATGTCCACCGAATCAACAATATTCTCCAACTCTTCTTCTTCCTCCTTCTCTTCTTTATCGGGGTTGCTATAGCTAGGATCTGACATATGGCCACTGAAGGAGGAGTGGTGGCATGATGCACTCGTCGATGCCGACCATCAGATTGATTGCAAAATCAAATTTGACGATGATGATGCACTATGGGACTACTGTGATGAATTAGAGGCTCGTTTGGAGCAGCTTTTGCCTCCGGTGAGTATGTTCGTTGTCTTCTTTACCTCCTTCCTGATTGCCTTGCCCATGGTCTTCATCTTTGCAAGGATCTTCGGTGAAAAATGAGCAAGAACAACACCAAACACGCTTTCGGGCTGTAGGGGCAGATTCTCCTTGGAGATGGAGAAATAGATGGTGATGGAGGGAGGAAAATGAAGCTTGAGGTTAGGAAAGATGATTGGGGACCAAGGGGAACTCAAATTTGGAGTTTGGGAGCAAGAGGAAGTGATTTGGGGTTGATTAAAACTCACCCTAGTCACCACTCACGTAGAGTGGCCGTGCTCTGTCATGAAAAATGAACTTTGGGTTGTGTTGGTCGGAAAAAATTGAGCACTTTAAGTACTGGGCAGGCCAGCACAGCCATTCTAGTGAGGTGCCGACATAGTCATGGTGGCCAACACAGTCATGTTGCCCATGCCCAAAACTTGATAATTCCCTATTAAAATGCACAAAGACAACACATTCATTCCATGGCAGCACGACCGTACTGGGTTTTCCAAGTTAAGAAATCTTCAAAATTCATCAAATCATTCTATCATTCATTCTCCAATCATTTTAATCGACCCACTTGATGTTATATGAATCATTTTGCACTGAAATTTGCCTCCTCCCTTAACTTTCACCTATCTCACCTGAAAAATAATCAAAACTAAAACAAAACAATCAACAACAAATGTGCGTGAGTTTATTCTTGGAATCATGTGAAAACAAAGTACAAATATAAAAAATAGAAGGTTGGGTGAAAAGTTCCCAAACCTATGTGGGTTGTCTCCCACTAGCACTAAATTTTACGCCTTTAGGTAGGCTTATTGATTCTTTACTTCATTCATCCTCGTGGGATTCCCAAAGAATCTTTGAAGTAAATGCCCCTCTCATGCGCATTCAAGAACATCTCCTCATCAATATGATGTTACTCAACTAGCATCACATCAAAACTTTGATTGGCTTTGTCTGGACCTACTTCCACAACAGATTTCAGCCTTTGTCCATTCATTGTGAATTCTTTAGCTCCTTTCTCACAAATCAACACAACTTCATATGGATACACCTTTTTTTATTAGATAAGGCCCTTCCCATCTAGACTGGAGTTTTCTGGGAAAGAACTTCATCCTTGATTTATACATCCATACCCATTTTCTAGCTCAAAGTCTTTCTTCTTGATTATCTTATCATATAGAAACTTTGTTCTCTCTTTGTAGCACTTGGACATTTCATAAGCTTCACATCACATCTCCTCTAATTGATTCAGTTGAGACTTTCTCTTCATCCTGGCATTCTCTCCATCAAAGTCCATGGCCTTTTAAGCCCATAATTCCTTGAGTTGCATCTCAACTGGCAAATGATAGCTTTTCCCATGAACAAGCTTGAATGGTGTGGTGCCAATTGGGGCTTTGTATGCAGTCCTATAAGCCCATAAAACCTCATTGAGATGTAATAATCAATCCTTACGGTCTGGTCTCACTGTCTTTTCTAGAATGAGATTTATCTCGTGATTGGCTAACTCAACTTGACCACTTGTTTGGGGGTGGTAAGGAGTAGCCACACGATGATTCACTCTGTGTTTCTTAAGCAAGCCTTCAAAAGTGTGATGGATGAAGTGACTTCTCCCATCACTAATCATTGCTCTTAGAATACCAAATCGGCTAAAGATATTTGATTTCACGAAGTCACACACCACTTTGTGATAATTTTTTCTAGTTGCAACAGCCTCAATATACTTTGACATGTAGTCAACGACAACGAAAATGTAGACATATCCGAAAGAGGGAGGAAAAGGACCCATGAAGTCAATCCCCCAAACATCAAACACCTCCACCACAAGAATGGGTGATAGAGGCATCATGTCTCTCTTTGAGATAGTGCCTACCTTTTGGCACTTCAAACATCACTTGTAAAATTCATGAGAGTCTTTAAACAAGGAGGGCCAATAGAATCCACTTTGGAGAACCTTGGCAGTCGTGTGTTTCCCACCAAAATGATGAAACCCTAACATGTACATATCTATCATTGTGTTTGTTGGCCTAGAAACCCATCCAAGATTTACTCATTAGGAGTAAATCTTGGATAGTCCCCGGTTTGGGACTATTCTTGAACACCTAATCTCACTAGTAAGTGTATAATGTGTATTGGGTTTTCAAGAAGAGAACAAAGGGGAAATGCTGCCGAAATTTTCTTGAAAACCCAATACACATTATACACTTATTAGTGAGATTAGGTGTTCAAGAATGGGATAGGTGGTACACAATTATTATATATAAGAATGACAACACATGCATTTGTTGGCCTAAAGTTTTAACCATGCGAAAAACTCTAATATGTTAACCCTAGACCCTAATCTTGTTGTAATATATACTTGTTTTCTCTTTGATCATAGAATGGATAGATCATGGATGTCCATTCGCAATCGCTGCACCCCAGATTTTATTTCTAGTCTTGACCATTTTATTAGATTTTCTGAGGAACATAGGAAACAACCTGGAGATAGGTTCTACTGTCCATGTAGGCATTGTGGTAACAACTTGAAAGTCAGCACTGGTGACGAAATCAAAAGTCATGTCATGTGCAATGGGATTATACAAGGCTATACAGAATGGCATTGGCATGGAGAGATTTCAAACCTGAAACCAGTGGATGTCGATAGCAGTGCTTGTGTGGAAGAAGAAATTGCCTCCGATGACGTCGATGTGAATGAACCAGTTCCAGTAGACATTGTTGATGTACTGTTGGATAGTTGTGGGGTAGAGCACACCAATCCACCTCCCATTTTTAGAAATGTTGTGCATGATGCTGAGATATCGTTATACACAGTTTGTACTAAGTTTACGAAGCTTAGTTCTGTGTTGAGATTGTATAAGCTGAAAGCTAACAATAGATGGAGCGACAAAAGCTTCACGTTATTGTTGTCTTTGTTGAAAGAAATGCTTCCTGAAGGAAACGAGTTGCCAATCTCAACATACCAGGTAAAGAAATTGGTGTGCACAATGGGAATGGATGCCAAGAAGATACATGCATGTCCAAATGATTGTGTATTATTTCAAAAGGACTATGCAGATTTGAAAGATTGTCCAAAATGTGGTGCGTCACAGTATAAATTGACGACTTCGGGGGAGTCCAAAACTGGTTCTCCTGCCAAGGTGATGTGGTATCTACCTATAATATCACAGTTTCAACACTTGTTTGCCAATCTGATAGATGCAAAGAATTTGTGGTGGCATGCAAATGTTAAGAAAAATAATGATGGGATCCTACGACATGCGTCTGATTCCCCACAGTGGAAGAAGATTGATCTATTGTACCCTGAATTTGGTGAAGAAGTCAGGAATCTATGACTTGGGCTTTTTACAGATGGGATGAATCCATACGGGACATTGAGCAGCCAATATAGCACTTGGCCAGTCATGCTTGTTATATACAATCTTCCTCCCTGGCTGTGTATGAAAAATAAGTACGTAATGCTGACATTGTTGATATCGGGCCCTAAACAACCTGGAAATGATATCAATGTTTATCTTGAACCTCTGATTGATGACTTAAAGAAACTCTGGGGTGAAGGTGTGATGACCTATGATGCTTCACGAAGAGAGACATTTTGTTTGCATGCCATGTTGTTTTGCACTATTATTGACTTTCCAACATATGGGAATTTTTCTGGATATAGTGTCAAAGGAGCTAAAGTGTGTCCTATATGTGAAGAGAACACTGATTCAACAAGACTAAAACATGGCGGTAAGACTGTATATCTCAGTCATCGAAGGTTTCTTACAAAATTCCTTCTGTATCGTAGGAAGCGCAAAGCATTCAATGGATTGAATGAGGAACGGAGTGCACCTAAACCTATACCAGGGGAGGTTGTTTATGAAAGAGTAAAAGACTTTGCCAATGAATTTGGTAAGAGATCACAATGTACTATGGCCACACAGAGTGATAAATCTTTATTCAAGAAGAAGTCAATATTTTGGGATCTTCCTTATTGAAGTTCTTTGACAGTCAGGCATTGTATCGATGACATGCACATTGAGAAAAATGTCTGTGATAGTGTCATTGGTACTTAGTTGAATATACCAGGTAAGACTAAAGATGGGATAAAATCCAGACCGGACCTACGTGAAATGGGAATAAGGTTAGAATTAACAGAATTACATGAAATGGGAAATCGGAGAACATACTTACCTCCCGCTTGTTACACATTGTCTAGAAAGGAGAAGAAAGCTTTTTGTGAATGTTTGGTAAATGTTAAGGTGCCACGGGGTTACTCATCCAACATCCGTAGATTGGTATCAATGAAAGATTTGAAGTTCATAGGTCTTAAATCTCATGATTGTCAAACTCTAATGCAACAAATATTGCATGTGGCAATTCGATCTATATTGCCGAAGCATGTAAGGTTTGCAATGACCAGCCTTTGTTTCTTTTTCAACAGTATGTGCAGCAAAGTTATTGACCCTGATACTCTCGATAATTTGCAAAGAGAAGTGGTTGTTACCCTATGTCAGCTTGAGATGTATTTTCCTCTGTCGTTCTTTGATATCATGGTACATCTTGTTGTCCACTTGACTAGGGAAGTGAAAATGTTGGGACCAATTTTCTTGCATTGGATGTATCCCTTTGAACGGTACATGAGCATTTTTAAAAGTGATGTTCAAAACCGTTATCGGCCTGAAGGGAGTATTATTGAGGGTAATGTGGCGAGAGAGGTTATGGAGTTTTGCAATGACTTTCTCAGTGGTAATGACACTCCTGGTAATGACAAGAATATTGAGGAACAATTTGGCAAAGGAATTTTGGGATCACGGGTGAAAGTAATCAGTCATGAGCAATTGGAACAAGGTCACTTGTATATTTTACACAACATGGACAAAGTGGGTGTTTATATCGAGGAACATACCAATTTCATCAAGAGATAATATCCTCGATCCAATACAATGTGGCTTGCTAGAGAGCATAATAAGACATTTATTAAGTGGTTTGAAGATAAAGTCTTACATCAACTATCTCAAACACCAGATGATATTACTGAAACTATCAAATGCCTCACCTTTAAACCAAAATTGAATGTTATGTCTTATGAAGGGTATGACATTAATGGATTCACATATTACACAAAGCGCCAAGATGATAAGAGTGTCGTCTAAAACAGTGGGGTCACCCTTCAAGCGTCGAATATGTTTTTTGCAAGTGTAAAGGATAAGAGTCCACGTGAAGTTAAAATGTCATATTACAGTGTCATTGAAGACATATGGGAGTTTGACTACATATATTTTAGAATTCTACTCTTCAAATGTAATTGGGTTGATAACACCAAAGGTGTTATAGTGGATGAATTGGGTTTCACTTTAGTGAACTTTGAAAAGACTGGTGAGAAGGGTGAACCATTCATATTGGCATCACAGGTGAAACAAGTATTTTATATCAATGATCCTACAAATGATAAATGGTCAGTTGTTCTTCATGGTAAAAGACAGTTCATTGAAGATCCTATAGATGAAGAAGAGTACTATGATAAGTATGATGACTCCAGTCCATTCTCAGTTGGGTTGCCAACACCAGCAAATATTGAAGCTAATGATGACTTGTATGCGCACGGAGATCACAATGAAGGATTGTTAATTGATAAAAAATGGCAATGTTAGATGCATGTTTATATTTTTTTATATGTTTTATTTTTCTAAATGTGAACTTTACAATGTGAATTACTTTACAATGTGAATGTGAACTTTACAATGTGAATTACTTTACAATGTGAATGTGAACTTTACAATGTGAACTTTACAATGTGAATTACTTTACAATGTGAATGTGAACTTTACAATGTGAATAACTTTACAATGTAAACTTTACAATGTGAATTTGAACTTTCAGATGGCTGAGCATTCTCCTAATGACCGTGTTGATGATTACCATGAGGGTGAGGACATCAATGCACTACCTCACAATGTAAGTTTTAAAAATATATCATATATTTATATCTATATGTCCATTTATAGTTATATCATGTGTGTTTATTATATCAAATTTTAGGTTGATGATGCACATGTACCCTCTGAAGAACTTGAGGCACTTGATGAGCAACACCAAAAAGTTGACAAGAGAAGGGGCATCACTATGATGAAGAAGTTAATAGCGCAAAGGGGCAATGGACCCAAGCTTGTTGTGGATTTTGATAATACAGGAAATGCAATTGGATTGAATCCCAATTCGTTTGTTTCATATCTTGAGTATGTTACTCGTAGCCATTGTGGTTGTAAGATAGATTCTTGGCATAAAGTTCCTAAGGGGAAGAAAGACGTAATATGGAAGGATTTATGCGTGAGTTATTATTAATTTGCAATTATATTTTGTAGATTACTAATTTTTTGGATACTAGTTAATAGCAATTCTATTTTGTAGAGTATATTTGAATTGGATGAAAATTTGCATCGTAAATGCGTGATGCAACACTGTGGGAGAGTCCTAAGTAACTATAGGACAAATCTCACTTGAGAATACATAATAGAAGGTGACAAAAGGAAGAAGACAGCCACTGAACAATGAAACTTCCTGGACCAAGAAGAATGAGACGCGTTTGTTGCTTCAAGACAAACTGATGAATTCAAGGTATTAAGCGTCACTCCCAATTTAATTAATATATGTTGTATTCACCTATTCAAGATTAACATTTAGTGTTACTAACCAAATCATTATTGTGCATACTAACGAGGCCTTCAGTGAGGCGCAAAAAGCAAGGCGTGCAATGCATGTGCATGACCACACAATGGGTCCAAATGGGTATGCAGGCATTCACCAAAGACTATAGGCCGAGTCTACTGCTCAGTCTACTTCTACTTAGGAGTCCTCTACTATAGGTACCACACCTCTACCTCGCCATGATGTCTAGATAGTTGGGAGGAAAAATAAGAAGGGAGAAATAAGGAAGCCCGTAACTGTTGAGGCGGCTGCAAAAGTGGTAAAATACAACTCTTAGAGCAATCGTTCGAATATTGATTATTTGTGGTGTTTACTTAATTACAAAATTTTGTTTTGGCGATTAGCGGGAGCTGTACGAGCTGAGGAAACAAGGCAAGTTCATCTCTAAGGGCACAACAGATGAATTGACAGTTGCTTTGGGTAACCCAGAGCATCCTGGACGTGTTAGGGCTACAGGCACTGGTGTGGGCATCAAAGCATTCTTTGGGCCATCCCAGTGCAAACATGTCCCAAAACCGGAACTTTCATAAGAAGAGGTAACCTATTCTTTCTTTATAATGTTACTGTAAAGGAGAATTCAATAATCAGAAGCTAACATTTCTTTTATCCATGTATAGGTAGATAAGATAGTTGATAGGAAACTTGAAGAAGCAATGAGCAAGTGGCAGGCATCTCTGACTGCCACTCAGCAGACAATACCTATGGTGTCCCGCTCTACTCCTACTGCAAAGGTTTGGAGTAATCTTGTAGACCCACCACCTAGCACATCCACTGTAAGTATTTTTATGACATAGTAACTAGTCTTTTCAAGATGATATGTTTTCAAGATGATATGTATATATGTATATAACATTCTTTACACAAAAATTTGAGGGTTTGAAGCCATGTCGTCTAAAAAGTAAAGAATTTGTCATTGTAAAGGTGTCGGCTTACCCATCCCTACCAGGGGAAATGTTTCATGGGTCTCCATTACTAGATGGTTGGGTTCGTGTGAGCCCGCTACGTATATTCCCCAAGTGGATGGATCTTCCATTGCCATATGCCCACCTAGATTGTGAAACGCTTGGTGAGGCAGAAGGCGAAGTGATATTGTGGCCAAAAGCGGATGTCCTCTATACTGAAACTGTATGGTAAATTTACATTACGTTAAATTGTTAGTGTGTGTATATGATGTCAATTGATATGAAATTATATATATATACAGGTAAAAAAGAAGACACCCAGAGCATCTAGGCCTCCACCTCCACCTCCTACATTACCAAGTTGGGTTCCACAGGACCTACCTATCCTATTAGGTCCTAATTGTAGGGGTATGGAAATATGGTTAGGCGAACCTGATATAAATTGCCCTATAACTGTTTCTATAGATGCGGATGTTGCAGGTCAATCATACGAAAGCAACCTATTTATACAAGATATTTTGGAGTTGTTTCGATATGATTGGCTAAATACATCTGTGATAGAGCTATGGATAAGGTGAGATCTTCTTTATACATCCATATACCTTGTGTAGGATCTGGTGATCTGGTTTCTTATTTATTAATGCATATGTAATACATGTTTTGCAGCTACTTAGATAAGATATGTGCAGATTTTTCATTGAACCATGTAGGATTTTTGATTCCATCTTTGATTAGTCTAGTAGCTAAAGACCCTCTGTCAGTTCAACAATACTATTGTGATGCTTTTACAAATTTTTCTCAAAATAATACGATGGTGATAATAGCTCCATTCAATGTGGAGTAAGTTTACTTTCCTTATAATTTGGACTTAAGAAAATTACATTTTTATTGTGGATTTTGAGTTATTAATTTTTAACTTTTTTACCTCTAGTGGTATGCATTGGGAGTTACTAGTTATTGTCCCCAAGACGTTCACTGTCTATTATCTAGATCCTAAGGGGACTAAATTGAATTCAAAATATGGACACAAAATGAAAATGGCATTATTCCAGTGAGAAATATTTCATTTTCATATCTGTTTACATATGTTATTACATAACTATTTAATTATGCAATGTATTGTGTTACATTAACATGTAGGGGTTTAGATGAGTTCAAAAAGGCTGGAGGAAAGGCCCCCAGGAAAAGAACCTGCCAATAATTTGGAAGAACGTAGAAGTAAGTTCCCGACTGCAATGTATATATTATTTATATGAACAATGCTTAATTAGTTGTATTTTTTAATATTTTATATGTTTCAATTTATAGTTTCATACACAAGACAACGGATGGGCATGTGCATATTATGTGATGTGATTTATGCACATGATTATCAAATATGCCGCAGTGGACATCGATACCATTCCTGAGGTATTATATATAGTCTCATTAATTAGATAATATGAAATATATCAATCTTATTTATATATTATTAATTATATATATACATCATTCTCTTTGCAAGTGTTTAAAACTAACCCCACTACAGGAAAGGCCTTACCGATGTACATGCTCTGTATATGACAGAAGAATTAAATGATGTAAGAGAAGAATGGGTACCAACCATACAAGTAGTGGGGGTTTTAACATATAATTGGGATGTTGATAGCAAATAATGACTAAAGAATAAAATTTTGTAAATGAATTTCTGAATTATAATACGTGTGAATGTTTCTACATGTCTGAATGTTTCTACATGTGTCTGAATTTTTATACATGTGTAAATGTGAAAATGAATGAAACTGTTGGCTGCTATATGAATGTTTCTACATGTGTGAATGTGAAAATGAATGGAACTACAAATTGCTACATGAATGTTTCTACATGTGTGAAAATCGAATGGAACTACAGGTTGCTAAATGTGTGAAAATTAATGTTGTTAATTTTGTAGGTTTGTGGCCTGTTGTTGGCAGATATCAATGGATGTCGTAAAACCTGCAGTTCATAAGTGAACTGCATGTTTCTCATCCTGCGACCAGCCGCAACAGGCCTGCAGACTCATAAGAAAAAAACATGAAATAGGTGTCATTATTTGTTTAAAACTAACGTCAAATGATTACAGTGTCGGATAAATAATTATAACTGATGCCTAATGCATGTGATGTAGTGTCGGTTATCAATAATAAACTGACACTTATGGTTCTGGCGTTGGTTTCCCTACTAATAACCGACGTCGATTTCCCAAATGAGGCTAGGCACCATGGCCGTGCTGGCCAACACGGTCGTGGCAGCGAGCCAGACACCATAGTCGTGCTGGCCAGCATGGTCGTGGCAGTGAACCAGACACCACGGCTGTGCTGGCCAGCACGACTATGGCAGCGGGCCAGACAACACAGCCGTGCTGGCCAGCACGACCATGGCAGTGGGTTAGATGGCGTCAGTTATCACTAATAAACCGACGCTGAGAGTGCCCCAGATGGTGCCCTTTCTGTGGCGCGAAGGTTTATGGTGTCAGTTTCAAAGCTAATAACTGACGCCTATACCCCCTGCTGGCGCGTTTTTGGTGGCGCGCGAAGGGTTGTGGCATCGATTTGAGAACCGACACCAAACGATTGGCCTTTTAGTGGCGCCGACATAGGTGTCGCATTAAAACCGACACTAAAGGCCTTAAATAACCGACACTAAAGGCGGGTTATGTACTAGTGAATCAAAGAAAAGGCAAAAGAAAGGGGATAGGACTCCATGGAGCTCAATGTAGGTATTCCTTCGTCACCTCCTAGCTATTGTAGGGTGACCTCCTTCCTCTAAGGTGGATGATGGGCATGAAAATGGAGGGGGTTATGGTAGAAAACCTAAAAAACTAGGTTTGTATGGTGGCAAAGAGGGGGAAATGGTGGGTGAAGAACATAAATGCAAATGGATTGTAATGAATGCTCAAGAGTGGGTGGAGAGGAGTAATGGCAACTAACCTAGTGTTGTGGCCACCACCTGTGTATATATAGGTGGTGGTGGAAGCACTAGTATAAGTAGGGGCATTGTTGGAAAAATAGTACATAAAATGGTAGGGTTTAGGTGGTAGTACCGTCGTGCTGGGCAGCACAGCCGTGGTGGGTAGAGATGGGAATGATCATGGTGGTGTGGTATGGTCATTCCATGAAAGTATAAAAATCACACGTTAAAGTGGTGAAATGGAGGCTGGTAGAATGGCTATGCTGGACGGCCGTGGTGGAGGCTAGGTAGAACGGTTGTGGTGGTGGAGTTGGAGGGGAGGTTGTTCCCTTTAGCATGCTCATTCTGTCTTCAGCTAGCATGACTATGCTGGGTGGCACGGTCATTTTGGGGGTTCATGGCACGGCCATGCTGGTTAGCATGACCGTGGTGGCTGAGTTGTTGTAGCTTGGAATTATATTGGATTTCCCTGTAACTTGTGCATTAGCCAGTACGACCATTCCTTGGCACCACGGATGTGTTGGGGTCTTTAGTAGAAAATTAACTTTAATCTTCATGATCAATGGATTTCTTTGCTTGATGTTGAATCTTGTCCATTAGGGGTAGGTTGAGGGAGCTTTGGGGATTTCGTTGGACCCATCCATGAGTGGAGGAACCCTAGAACTCCTCCCTTCTATCTCATCCATCCAAAGCATGGTCCAAGTACCTAAAAATTATGCAAGGAACGTCCATAAGTGCATTTGACAATAATACCCATATTGGGGAATTTGACTTGCATTATACTATGTTTAGATGTGAGTAAAGTACAAAATAGCTCAACATGGAGCCCTAAAATAGAGTTTCATCACCACTCCAAACTTAAAACATACTTGTCCTCAAGCATGCTCCAACTTAATCTCTCTCTTTAGTTTTTTTTTAATAAACAAGAATGACAAATGCATAGCAAAAGAAGATTATTGACTAAATGGTCTTGGAAGTGACTAAGTGCATGTGTTCCACCTCTCTCCTCTCCTCTTTCACATACCAATCATGAAATGAGCATTGAGCATACCAACTTCAAATATAAAGCAAAGAATACACAAGCTTTCCATATGTCCTTCATATCATTCTGGGTAAACCATTTCATGTTGGCATTAATCAAAGATGACTAGGAGTGTTGTTTCATTTTCATGCATTCAATATTATGCCTCAAACCACACCAAATGACCCAAATGGCTATAGAAAGGGTAAAGTGAGCTAGATTTGATGTTTTCTAGCTCAATAGCTATGAAAGTTAAAGAAAGGATTGCGGTAAGATTTTGGAGTGCTTTTTACACACTCATCTTTTCTTTATTTAGATGCTCTTAAATAGGAGCATCTTTTTATTTTCTTTTTGGTTTTTCTTTTCTTTTCCCCTTGGTGTACGTAGGGCATATGGTGGATAGAGTGAAGCGGGGAGATGTAGATATGACCACCCCAAACTTTTAGAGGTGGCCAAGGATAAATATGTGCTCTAAGGCATCCTTTCATGAGGCAGAGGGGTATGAAGATGGTGAGAGAAGAGTCGGGTCAAAGGGGGGTCATTAGCGTAGTCCTCAGCCTTAGATTTCCTACATGAAAATGAGTCCAACACTTCATCAAATGATATCACACCACATAATTGAACAACATGAGATTCACATGTATATCAAGTTATTCTATAGGCTCTAAGAATTTGTAGTTTGCTCAATTCACAATTCAACCGAAACATACACCAACTTAAGAGAAGTGGTGTACACGTAAAAAGTCAACAATCAAGACCATATAGCAATAAAATCTAAGAAAACGGCATGCATTTGTCAAAGACCAACATTTTCATTTCAAATAGTGGAGATTAAGACAAAACATGCTTTTAGGCAAGAACATTCAAGTTTGGGCAATATTGGCCAAAATGGTGCCAATTTGCCTTCAATCACATCTAAACCTAACTTTAGGGAAATTAAAACATAAATCAGCAAATCCTACTTAAAAACACACAAAAATTACCAAAATCTACATGAGAATGCAATGCATGACATGAAAAGAAATTTTTTTGAAAAATTACACAAAAATGCATGAAATTGAACTACATGTATGCATGGATGCAAGTAAAAGGAAATCTATACTAAAAAGGGAAATCAACAACTAAACATGGATCAGGTGAGACAGACATCAACAAAATAAAGCTCAGAAAAAGGGTATACCGCCTTACCACCCCAAACTTTTGAATCATGTTGTCCTCTGCATGAAACTAAAGCTTAGGAATGATAGGGTAGAAATCACTGCTCTGGCGGTGTGGGATCCTATGATGGGCCTGAATGTGGAGGTGGATGCTGGTAATAGTGGCCCCAGTAGTCTATCTGTGGAGGAGGGTATGTCTTCTGGTAGCCAGATAGTCCTCCCCAGAAATCCTGCCCCCATTGGGGGTTCCTCTGCACCTACACATGTTGGTAGTGGTACATGTGCAATCTGATGATGCATCTGCTGATGATCTAACCACATGGATTGTTGTGTCTGCTAAATTGCTTCCAATTGTGCATGAATGGATGAAATTTCATATGCATTTGTTGGAGGTGGTTGTGCATCAAAATCCTCAAACCTTGGTCGTGTGCGGCATGGCTTCTCAAGAATGTGTTTCTATTATGGAATATTCTTCTCTCCTCCTTCTTCGGGTAAGTCCACATTTGGTGTTCTGAACCCCTCTCTTGGATGCTCCTCCTCATACTATGCTACCACCTCAAAAAAGTTCTCTAGTGGCCCCACATCCTTGAGTAGGGGTAGCATGGTATGGGAGCTCCAAGGTGATTCCAGGGTACCTGGGGTTTAGAACATAAAAGATTTTGCTATCTCTGAGGGAAATCATTTGCGACCTAGCAAGATAGTTTAGATCAACATATTTGCTTCCTTCTACTTTGGTAAGCCCATCTAGACTGTATCCCATTACCTTTTCCATTATGGTGATAATCCCTCACATGATGAATGGATTTTTACTCTTAGAGGGGATTGTCTTCAAAAGGTCAATCACCATGGCTCCAATGTTCACAAATCCCTTACTTGCTACTGCGGCCATCAAATACAATTTTTTTTTGTGAACAACAACCCTGATTTTCATAACAGCCAAACAAAGTGTTTTCTAGGACCTTCTATATGTATCTCATGAAGGGATTGTAAATCTTGCTGGTCTTGGATTTTCCTACAAAAAAAGTTGCTTGACCAGTAATAGCCTTCCACATCTTGGAGTAGTCAGCTTTCCCATTCTTCTCAAGCCTCCCCTCATTGAAATTCTTTGCCATTTTTGGATTGGGCAAAGATAGTATTGATTTGGGAAACTTTGAGCACATGTGTTGAGCCATTCAGCTTGAACCTAAGTGCATCTTCACCTTGGTACTGTACTTTTTCCAAAGTTACAAAGAACTCACGAGTCAACTCCAAAAAGGTTTCTTCAACATCATTCAAGATCTTAAAGAGCCCACATCATTTCATTATGTCATGATACACATAGTTAATCCCTAGAGCTTTCATGGTATCCATACATGCATATCTAGTGGGCATCACCCTCCTTGTCAAACACTCAGGGTGGAGGGGTCTTGAGATCACTTTCCTTATTGTGTCTCTCCCATAAGCACTCTCCTCAGGTTGCTTCCCAACCCACTTCATCCAATCATCCTCCAGTTTGGACAAAAAGTCCATTGGCTCATCTTCCATCTCCTCGCTCTCTGTGTCATCTACCTCCTCCTCATATGTGTGTGACCCTAAACTTGTGTCCAAGTTTAAGGGCTCCACATGGACTGGTGCATCTTCGGCCTCTTCCTCAATCACCATTCAGTGCCTTATGGCTATTTAGTGGAAGTGGTTGTGTCGATGAGATGGAGTGTCTAGTCGGAGTCGAGCGTGGCACTCGTGAAGATGATGTGTCAGTGGCCTTGTTGGCCCTCCTCTCTCAGACTGGTGTGTCGATGTCCACCGAATCAACAATATTCTCCAACTCTTCTTCTTCCTCCTTCTCTTCTTTGTCGGGGTTGCTATAGCTAGGATCCGACATATGGCCACTGAAGGAGGAGTGGTGGCATGATGCACTCGTCGATGCCGACCATCAGATTGATTGCAAAATCAAATTTGACGACGATGATGCACTATGGGACTACTGTGATGAATTAGAGGCTCGTTTGGAGCAGCTTTTGCCTCCGGTGAGTATGTTCGTTGTCTTCTTTACCTCCTTCCTGATTGCCTTGCCCATGGTCTTCATCTTTGCAAGGATCTTCGGTGAAAAATGAGCAAGAACAACACCAAACACGCTTTCGGGCTGTAGGGGCAGATTCTCCTTGGAGATGGAGAAATAGATGGTGATGGAGGGAGGAAAATGAAGCTTGAGGTCAGGAAAGATGATTGGGGACCAAGGGGAACTCAAATTTGGAGTTTGGGAGCAAGAGGAAGTGATTTGGGGTTGATTAAAACTCACCCTAGTCACCACTCACGTAGAGTGGCCGTGCTCTGTCATGAAAAATGAACTTTGGGTTGTGTTGGTCGGGAAAAATTGAGCACTTTAAGTACTGGGCAGGCCAGCACAGCCATTCTAGTGAGGTGCCGACATAGTCATGGTGGCCAACACAGTCATGTTGCCCATGCCCAAAACTTGATAATTCCCTATTAAAATGCACAAAGACAACACATTCATTCCATGGCAGCACGACCGTACTGGGTTTTCCAAGTTAAGAAATCTTCAAAATTCATCAAATCATTCTATCATTCATTCTCCAATCATTTTAATCGACCCACTTGATGTTATATGAATCATTTTGCACTGAAATTTGCCTCCTCCCTTAACTTTCACCTATCTCACCTGAAAAATAATCAAAACTAAAACAAAACAATCAACAACAAATGTGCGTGAGTTTATTCTTGGAATCATGTGAAAACAAAGTACAAATATAAAAAATAGAAGGTTGGGTGAAAAGTTCCCAAACCTATGTGGGTTGTCTCCCACTAGCACTAAATTTTACGCCTTTAGGTAGGCTTATTGATTCTTTACTTCATTCATCCTCGTGGGATTCCCAAAGAATCTTTGAAGTAAATGCCCCTCTCATGTGCATTCAAGAACATCTCCTCATCAATATGATGTTACTCAACTAGCATCACATCAAAACTTTGATTGGCTTTGTCTGGACCTACTTCCACAACAGATTTCAGCCTTTGTCCATTCATTGTGAATTCTTTAGCTCCTTCTTTCTCACAAATCAACACAACTTCATATGGATACACCTTTTTTTATTAGATAAGGCCCTTCCCATCTAGACTGGAGTTTTCTGGGAAAGAACTTCATCCTTGATTTATACATCCATACCCATTTTCTAGCTCAAAGTCTTTCTTCTTGATTATCTTATCATATAGAAACTTTGTTCTCTCTTTGTAGCACTTGGACATTTCATAAGCTTCACATCACATCTCCTCTAATTGATTCAGTTGAGACTTTCTCTTCATCCTGGCATTCTCTCCATCAAAGTCCATGGCCTTTTAAGCCCATAATTCCTTGAGTTGCATCTCAACCGGCAAATGATAGCTTTTCCCATGAACAAGCTTGAATGGTGTGGTGCCAATTGGGGCTTTGTATGCAGTCCTATAAGCCCATAAAACCTCATTGAGATGTAATAATCAATCCTTACGGTCTGGTCTCACTGTCTTTTCTAGAATGAGATTTATCTCGTGATTGGCTAACTCAACTTGACCACTTGTTTGGGGGTGGTAAGGAGTAGCCACACGATGATTCACTCTGTGTTTCTTAAGCAAGCCTTCAAAAGTGTGATGGATGAAGTGACTTCTCCCATCACTAATCATTGCTCTTAGAATACCAAATCGGCTAAAGATATTTGATTTCACGAAGTCACACACCACTTTGTGATAATTTTTTCTAGTTGCAATAGCCTCAATATACTTTGACATGTAGTCAACGACAATGAAAATGTAGACATATCCGAAAGAGGGAGGAAAAGGACCCATGAAGTCAATCCCCCAAACATCAAACACCTCCACCACAAGAATGGGTGATAGAGGCATCATGTCTCTCTTTGAGATAGTGCCTACCTTTTGGCACTTCAAACATCACTTATAAAATTCATGAGAGTCTTTAAACAAGGAGGGCCAATAGAATCCACTTTGGAGAACCTTGGCAGTCGTGTGTTTCCCACCAAAATGGCCTCCACATACCCCAGAATGACACATAGATAGAATTTCTTACTACTCGATCTCCAGAACATATCTCTGAATAAGTTTGTCGGGGCAATAATTGAAAAGATGAGGATCATCCCAAACACAATTTCCGACCATAGCAAACAACCTTTTGCTTTACTCCCTTGTCCATGTGCTTGGCATCCTACCACTAGCTAAGAAGTTATCTATGTGTTTATACAATGGCCTTTTAGTGGATGAGAGTAGGAAGAGCTACTCATGTGGATATTGTTTCTTTGACTCTACTTGTATCATCAAAGGCTGCTTCCATTCGGGAGAGATGGTCAGCGGTATAATTTTCCACTACCTTCTTGTCTACAATCTCAATATCAAACTCTTGCAGCAACAAGATCCAACAAATCAACATTGGCTTTGAGTGTTTCTTCACAATGAGATAATTCAATGCAACATTGTCCGCGTATATCACTACCTTGTTTTGTAAACGATATGATCAAAACTTTTCAAAAGCAAAGATAATCGCAAGAAACTCTTTTTCTAGTAGTAGTGTAGTTCCTTTGTGCTTTGTCTAGAATCTTGCTAGCATAATAGATGGCATGTGGAATTTGGTCAATTCTTTGGCCCAACACAACCCCCATGTCCATGTCAGATGCATCAATCATGATCTCAAATGGCAAACAGAAGTCTGGGGGTTGCATTATAGGAGCAGAAATGAGCTCTTCCTTCAAGTGTACTTATCATCAAAGTGAAATTCAACATCTTTCTCCAATAAATGACAGAGAGCTCTTGAGATCCTGCTAAAAACTTTGATGAAGCAATGATAGAAACCTATATGTCCCAAGAAAGATTAGACATGTCTTACGGTCGAAGGAATGGTAAGAGTAGAATGAATCCAACGTTGGCCCTATCAACCTCAATACCGTCTTTTGAAACCCCGTGGCCCAGAACTATGCCTTTAGGCACCATGAAATGACTCTTTTCCCAAGATAGAACAAGGCGAACCTTGATGCAGCTCTCAAGAACGTTAGCCAAGTGGAGCAAACACTCATCAAAGGTTTTACCAAAAACTAAGAAATCATCCATAAATACTACAAGTGATGAATCATTAATGTCGGCTGAGATTGAGGTCACCGATCTCTAAAACGTGAAAGGGGCATTACACCACCCAAATGACATTCTTCGGTAAGGAAAAGTACCACTAGGGCAAGTGAATGTCGTCTTTTTTTAGTCTGTGGGATGCACAACAATCTGGAACTACCTGGAGTATCCATCAAGAAAATAATAGAAACTTTTCCTCCCAACCTCTCTAGAATCTAATCAAGAAATGAAAGAGGATAGTGGTCCTTCTTAGTCTTCTCATTGAGCTTTCTATAGTCTACACACATTCTACATTTGTACCGTTCTCTAACAGGCATCATCTCACCATCAACATTCTCTGCAACTATAATCTTTCCCTTCTTTGGTACAACTGGGATGAGACTCACCCATGTGCTATCAGAAATCAAATACTCAGCATCTAACAATTTCATGACCTCTTGGGTCACAACTTCCTTCAACTTTGGGTTCAACCTCCTTTGCATTTGGTGGGTTGGCCTTGCATCATCCTCAAAATAGAACCTATGCACACAAATGGAGTGGTCAATACCCCTTAAATCAGTAATGGACCATCTAATGGCTAGAATGTTCATCTTTAGGTCTTTCATCAATGCTTCTTCTTATTATGGAGAGGGAATGGAAGAAATGATCACCGAGAGGGTGTCATTTGAGCCTAGAAAAGCATACTTCAATCCTTCGAGGAGTGACTTGAGTTTAAGAGTTGAAGGTTCTTCAAGAGATTTCTTCAATGGCTTAGAAATTGATGGGTGGTTCTCGCTTGCAACTACCAAGGCTAACTCATTCACTTCATCCACTTCATCATCATCATTAGGGAACTCAACAATGGGCTCTAAACCTCTACCTTGAGTGGTAGTATGAATCCACATAGGTAGGCACTCCTACACAATCTCATCAAGACATTCAACAAGATATCAATCTTATTATGTGACAACTATCACCTCGGTTGTAGATGAAGACTTGAAGATGTTCAACCAGATCATCATGTGCATGAATGTCATGTACATGGTCCTAGATCTCACATGGATTACTACGTCAGCTGTAGCTAAGAAGGGCCTCCCCTATATGATAGGCACTCTTCTTATGTCCTTTTCCATATCTAGTACAATGAATTCGGCGGGGAAGAATGCAGAAGTATCATCATCAAGTCTAACTAGCACATCATCAACATGCCCTCTAGGCGTCTTCACTGATCGGTCGGATAACTACAAAGTATAATGAGTCAGACCTAATTGTCCCATATGGAGCTTGGAAAACACATCGTATGGCATCAATTTCACGCTAGAACCCATGTCTAGAAGGGCTTGGTCTATGTGGTGTGCTCCAATGTAACATGAAATGATAGGAGTACTGGGTCTTTCCTTTTTCTCAGCATGGTGTGATGTAGAACTGAGATCACTTACTTGGTGAGCTTGACCTTCTTGGTAGTTATCCCCATTGTTTTTCTTTTAAAAGTGCACAAATCATTTAGAAACTTGGTATAAGAAGGAATTTACTTAACCACATCAAGCACATGAATGTTTATCTTCACTTGTTTGAAAGTTTCCATGATATATTTAATATGTTTCTTCTTTCTTCTCTCAATAGAAGGATCCTTAAGAGCATCAGGTAATGGGGGAAGTTGGGCTCCCAAATGGCTCGGATCAATAGAATCATCAATTGGAATCACGAGAATCATGGTATCACTACTCAGTGTCATAGTATCAACTCCAGTGCCTGTCACAATATCATCACTCTGGATCTCAGTATCAACCTGTCTAATCACAATATTAGCTCTATCCTCACTGGCTGCAACATCAAAAATAGTATCATGAGGCTGCTCCAAAGTCTGCCCACTCCTCAAAACTGTCACTGCCTTCACATACTCATGGGTAGAGGAGGAAGCTTGTAGATTTGGTTGTGGATGTTGAGGTGGTGGTGGTCTTTGGTGGGGTGAGTTGGGATTTTGAAGGATGAACTGTGGTTGTGGTTTTTGTGGATGGGGGTGATATTACGGAGGGGTATATTGGTATGCGTGAGGTGGAGGAGGAGTATATTGATAGTTGAGAAGAGCTTGAGGAGGTGGTGGAGCATAGGGATTTGGTGGTGCTTGATATGAAGGTGAAGCATATAAACTTTGAACATTTCCCATAAAAGTTCCATCATTGCTTGGATTCGGCATTGGTTGGGATGAGAGTCTTCCTTCCTCCCTCCTAGCAAGTGAAAGTGATATTTGGTCCAATCTTTGCTCAAGACAGCTATTGGACTGCCCATGAGTGGACACATCTTTCTTTATCTCATCCAAACTTCTCAATCTTCCAAGCACTTCATTTTCAAATTTTGAGCTATACCTTGGCCTTGTCTGCCCTTGTCCTTGACCATCTTCATTTTGTTATTTCCATGAAAAATTAGGATGGTTTCCCCACTTGAGAGTGCAAGTGTTGGACATAAGACCTTGGTTGTTCTGGTTGCCAAAAGAGTGCAAAGCATGAACTTCCTCTTCTTCAACTTCAACCATCATGGTGAAGAACCACCAGCTTGGCCCTTCATCATATTCATCATGTCTGCCATCATCTTCATCATGTCGAGGTTGGTGGCGGTCTAGGCTAGAGCTACGGGAGGAGGTGGAGGGGTGTAGTTTTGGCTACACTATTCCCCTTTAGTAGAAACCTGATGGCGAGAATTTTCAGCAATGTGTTCAAACAATGGCCATGACTCCTCAGGTGGATTTGCCATAAATGTGCCTCCACATGATGAGTCTATATTGTTCTAGCTTAACTCTTCAAGCCCAGTGTAGAAATCTTGGACCAGCTACCACAAGGGTACCTCGTGATGAGGGTAGTCGGGTAGGAGCTTCTGGAATCATTCCCACGCCTCGTGGAAAGATTCATTTTCCTTTAGGGCGAAGGTGGTGATACATCTTCGCATGTGAGTTAGCTTGGCAATTGGAATGAACTTTTTGAGAAACTCATTTTTGACCGCATTCCAAGTCACTAGTTCCGGCTTCAAAATGCACCATTCTTTAGCCTTTTCCTTTAGAGAGAAAGGGAAGAGAGGCCTTCAGATGGAGTCATCGATGGCAGCAGAAGTGCAGAAGGTTGAACAACTCTGAAGGAAGGCGTCATTATGATGGTAAGGATTTTCATTCTCCATCCCATAGTAGGTAGGGAGGAGTCCAAGGAGTGTGGGTGGAATGGAGAATTGTTGACCCAACATTCAATAAGGGTGGCAATGAGAGAATTGTAGTTCCCTGATGTGAAATACTCATGGAAGGGGTGATTGGAATGCAGTGGTTGAGCATTTCCATGGGGTTCATTTTCTCTCATGTCGGTTGCTTGGTGCTACTTGTGGTGGCTTTGGCATCTCCTCCTACCTATCTCGGGTTCATACAACATCAAGTCAGTACAAGTAGAATGTGTATGGTGCATGCAAAGTTGTCACTTTTACACAAACAAGCAACAAGAAACCAAGTTAGAATGACAATATGCAAAAGTGAACAAAGAATAAAGAATATCAATGATGAGAGAAATAGGAAAGGCTAAGCCACACTAACTAGCTAGGCCGAGCGCCTCTATCCCAAGAAATGACACCAGAAAGCTTGGTGTAGTTTTGCACGTACATATGATCTTTTGAATTTATAAGGTTCCCCTAACTAGGTTCATTCACAACACTAAAATAAGCTCCCACAAGTGCACGGGGTCATGTTATAGCATAGATGAGAGGAAAGAAAAACGGAACAAACCACAGTTATAGAGGGCGCACTAGAGCTTAGTCAGTGCTGGCTATGTTCCTAAAGCAGAGACTAGGGTTTAAGGGTTTAAAAGGGGTTTTAGTTTGAGTAGACTAAGCGAGAAAGCAAGTAAAGGCAATATGAAAACTAGATTACCAAAAATTAGGTTATCCTACGAAAGTTAGGTCTAAGCAACTAGATTAAGCAATCAACTAAATAAGAGAAAGATGAACTACACTACTATGATAGGGAAATTAGAAACTAAGAGCTAAGCTAAACATTAAAGCAAGCAAGAATCTAAGTTCACCCTAACTAGAAACACTAAGAAATTGACTACAAGAAACAAAGGCAATTAAGCTAAACTAGCATTAAGAAGCAAGAAGGCCAAGGTGGGTTTCAACCAATGAATTAGGTAGGTGGGCCGTTCGGGAATGTGATTTGATATTAGTTAGGGGGTGTCAACATGGCATGCAGTTATCACAATTCAATATAGATTACCAAACCAAACAACAAGGCAAGTGTTATTAGAATGTACCTATACGACTAGTTGGAGAACTAGGGATAGGCGTAATTCTAGTAGGACTTCTCAAGTCTAGGTTTCTAGGGTAAGTGGTATTAGGGCAATTAGGAGCCAATGGTAGGAATGGGAGTAGAGATGAGGGTTTTTCACCTCATGCTACTAGCCATCTAGCCTTTAGAAATCTCTAGGCAATTGCACTAATCACACTTACACTAGCTACATAGATATCATACTCACTTGTAGAAGGAGGGATACGTATGTAGGAACAAAGGGGGCTAGCTAGGGATACACTAATTAGACCTAGGAGCCATTTCTAAGATTGCTACATACATTCCAATTCCTCCTAGAAGCTAAATATCATCAAACATCACAAAGCAAGTAATTTATGTTTCAGAGCAAAAATCAAATGCAAGATAATGAGAAATGAGATATAAGCGAAGGCAATAATCATAGAATGAAATTATTTACATTACAAATTATTCTCCCCCAACATTGTATCAAAGTCACTTTTTAACTCCAAATAGCCCACCACAAGGGGCTTAGCTAAACATAATAAAATAAAAGGCAAAAGAAAGGGGAAGAAGGGGATAGGACTCCATTGATCTCTAAGTAGATCTTCCTTCTAAACCTCATAGCTATTGTAGGGTGACCTCCTTCCTCCAAGGTGGATGATGGGCATGAAAATGGAGGGGGTAATGGTAGAAAACCTAGAAAACTAGGTTTCTATGGTGGAAATGAGGTGACAATGGTGGGTGGAGAGCATAAATGCAAAGGGATTGCAATGAATGATCAAGAGTGGGAGGAGAGGAGCAATGGCATCTAACCTAGTGTTGTGGACACCACCCATGTATATACAGCTGATGGTGGAAGCACTAGGGTAAGTAGGGGCGTTGTTGGAAAAATAATGCAGAAAATGGTAGGGTTTAGGTGGTAGCACGACTGTGGTGGGTAGAGATGGGAACGATCGTGGTGGTGTGAAACAGTCATTCTAAGAAAGTGGAAAAATCACATGTTGAAGTGGTGAAATGGAGGATGGTAGCACGGTCGTGCTGGGCAGCATGACCATGGCAGAGGCTAGGTAAAACGGTCGTGTTGGGTAGCATGGCTGTGGTGGTGGAGTTGAAGGGGGGGGCTCGTTCCCTTTAACACGTCTGTTAAATCTTTAGCTAGCACGACCGTGCTAGGTGGCACGGCCGTTTTGGGGGTTTTATGGCACGGTCATGCTGGGTAGCAAGACCGTGGTGGCTGAGTTATTGTATCTTGGAATTTTCTTGGATTTTCCTGTAACTTGTGCATTAGCCAGCAGGACCGTTCCTTGGCACCACGGCCGTGTTCGGGTCTTTAGTATCAAAGAACTTCTTTGCTTGATGTCGAATCTTGTCCATTAGGGGTAGGTTGAGGGAACTTTGGAGCCTTCTTTGGACCCCCTCCATGAGTGGAGGAACCCTAGAAATCTTTCCTTCTCTCTCATCCCTCCAAAGCCTGGTCCAAGTACCTAAAAATTATGCAAAGAATGTCCATAAGTGCATTTGACAATAATGCTCATATTGAGGAATTTAACTTACATTCTACTATGTTTAGATATGAGTAAAGTACGAAATGACACAAGATGGAGCCCTAAAATAGGGCTGCATCACACCACTATCTATGTGAGCGCTCATATGCATTGTGTATCTTTGCTTATTGTTGTTACGACCACCAATTGATTTGCCTCTACTCATGATGATGTCGCCTACTTTATCATTGCTTGTGGTACTTGTTTTAGATTTCTCTCCAACTATAATTTTGGTGTGCCACTACCATCATGATGCTCTTTCTCTACCTTAGAGATCATATGATCATATGCACATCCTCTACTGACCGGACCTAACTGTTACCATTGTTGCATCACCAAAAATATGTCAACCACTAATGTGTGTCATCTATTAGTTGGGCATATGTTGATTCACCACTAGTTTTATGTAAGTTGAAAGATATATATCCTTCGTTGACTGGACATACTATTATCAATGTGATGTATCCAATGTACCAATAATTAGTTCATGTGCTCTATCATTCTCGATGCACCCAATGTGTCCCTTCACACCACTTTTATTTTCCCTCTGGACAAAGTCATTGATTCTCTCTCATCCAATAGAGCGCTCCTCCATTTTTTCTTGTTCCCTGGATCTTCTCCCGTAGAAGAGCACCAACAACAACCAATTGGAGGAATCACATTAATTAAACTAGTGGGGTGATCGCATGCCCCGATGTTTCTGTATATATGCATAAATGCAATATAATTACAATTAGGGATCCTACTTCAAGTCCCGGTGCAACTCCAAATAATAATCCATGATGCGTATAGAGAGGCATTTCTTTCCTCTTTAATTTAATTTATATTAGCATTTACAAACACAAGTTCAATATATATTGATAGGGAACTTCAATAGTTTCCATGAAATAAATTTTATGGAATTACCGGAAATGAATCACTGGAATATTCCGGTACTTAGAGTTACTAACTATTTAGTTAAGAGTTACAGAAAATAATTTGGAACATAATCAATTAAACATTTGCTGAACCTTCTCTTTCCCGACACCATAGTTGAGCATGCGATGTTAGTTTTTTTATAACAGCTAGATGGCTTGACGGCTGACTATTCTTCTTCTCTTTCTCCTTTCATACTATCAACCAAGAAATTTACAATATTTTCATGAATTTATGCATGATTCTTAACAGTCGGAAATATTAATCATGTTCCGAGGTCCCTCGTGTTAGTAGCGTTACAAACTCAAACAAGCAATCATCTCCGATGGCCTGAAGCCTGGTACCTTGGTGAACTATCTAGCCAATTACCCCGTCTCGAGAGATTCTCTTGCAAACATTTTGGTCCACCCCCACGCACGCAACTGCACCAAGAAAAATTCTAGATATAGTCACCTACCCACCCGGTTTTCAAGGACATTTTGTCTCATACAATCAGCAACAATTAAAGCAAAAAAAGATAATAGAAGTAGAAGAGAGAGAAAATATTTTTGTCCATCACTTTCAACCCGAAATGTATTTTTTGATTAAATAAATTGTATTGAAATACTTATAGAAAATATTTTCCAACAATACTAGTGTTTACATACTTTGAAAAAATGATAATATGATAAAGATATAATATCCATATTTCAAAGTATCATACACATGTTCGAGACAGTACTTATGAGTACAATACATCAGATAATAGACATTTGATTGTCCTTCAAAATGAGAGTAATTTATCCCAATCATACGTATTGTATATCTACCTGGGCATATCACTAATGTTTTGGGGAAATTACTCTTATTTTTAGAGGTACAACACTAATATTTATTTGTTGACGTAGAGTATCCCAGAACATGAGTACTATACCTAGTATAATATGAGTGGTTACTATACCTAGTAATCTGAGTATACAGTACTTCAACTTTTTGGGGTACAATATCCGAAATACAATATACGAAATTTTATAGATACAATGTCTGAATGGTCAATTTGAGTACAGTACCCGAAATCTATGCATATTGTACTTTTATACTTCTCTCCTCTCTTATAATAATTCTCATATTATATTTTTCCAACTTATGTCAACATTGGTATTGATAAAAAATATTTTTATGATTAATCTAATAACTTTTATTTCGACAAAAAACTTTTTACATTTTAAAAATTATGTGCAAAGTATATTCATCTCTTCTATTTTGCTCTCTTTCATAGTGTGTCTGCTTTTTCTGCCACATCAGCAATAACCCCGCCTCCCAACCACCGGGTGGATGACCACGTGGGTGGGAGGGTGGATGTAGCATAACTCGTACACGAACTATCCATGTGTATGATATCTCGCCAAGCCACGTGCGAAGACAGTGGTTTTTGGGTTGCAAATAGAACTCATATCCAAGTAAAATCTAATTGTCGCGGTAGAGAGTGTAAGGAGCTGTTGTAAACGACTCTGGTGATTTAGGGCGCCGCGGCTAGGGTTCTCGAAGGGCGGCGACGGGCTTGGGGGAGGGGGTTCCGGCTGTCGATGCACGCCTCCCCACTCCCCCAGGCCTCTCTAGCTCAGGCATGTCCGGGATCTGACGACAAGAGGCGGGAGGTGGAGTCTCTCACCGGACTCCTTCGAACGACGTCGTGCTGCGACAGGGTCGCGGCGTTCTGGGCAGTGGTGTCGGACCGACGGCTGCGACAGGGTCTCGGAGGCACACACCTGTCCTCCCGTGAGAGGAGACCTCACCGCTCCCCCTTCTTTCTGGAGGTTCCAACGGCTTGCGCTTCCCCTTTCCGGTCTTTTTCTTTGCTTTTTCAGTGTAGTATTAGGTTGTTTTGTTGGGTTAGTCGCTGGTTCTCACCCTTGATAGTCGTCTTTCTCATCGGTCCTTTTCCTGTTACTGCTTTGCTAGTCGTTTGGGATCCCGATCAAGGGCCTTTCGACCTCGGCAGTGCTGGGGGCGGCGCTGGTGGGGAACGGCGGCGGGTTGTTGTTTTTTCTAGTTTTCTTGTGTCGTTCTTCTGGTTAGGTCAAATCTGTTAGGTTGTTTTGTTAGTGACAGGTGTCTTTAGTTTTTCTAGTCTCTGCCTGTAGGCGTTTTCTGTGGTCGTTGGTTGGTCGTGTCGTGCCTTGGGTTCCTTCTTGGGCGGACGGTGGGCTCGGGCGCCCTTGATGCTCCAGGCAGAGGAGGAGAAAGCTGGGTTTTGGGCTTCGTGTGAGTCTTCCGCCCCCTGTTCACAGTGGTGGTCGGGAGTGGTGGTGGAGTTCCCGACACCCTCTACTCCCCGCCTTTGTACTAGCATGAGCCGTCCTTCCTCTGTATCTGCATCCCTGGGGTTTGGCCTCCTTCCTGGATCTCCTGATTGGTGCAACCTTAGTGCTCGCCGTTGGTAGTTGAGTTTCTCGTCGTTTTTGTGGGACGTTGTGTTGTTAGGTAGGTGTTGTTGCTTTAGTAAGTTATAGGTTCTATGTTGTCGTGTGGGTTGTGTCCTCCTTTCATGTTAGGTCTTTTTTTGTTTCTTTGTTATATCGCAACAAGTGCGAAGGTGATCACTTCTTCGGTCACTGGTTTGGAGCATATACCTTATATCAGATATAATCTCAGGTTGAAGGAATCTCTCATAAAAAGTTATTTTGGTCAACGATATAGAAGAGAGATCAATACATCATTGTTCTTATCACGTTCCGATATGAGTTTCTGGTTATTGTATCTGCTCTTTACTTTTTTGTGTTCGGTTGGTGTATCTCCCTTTACATATAGATGCCGTATGACTTTAATGTAATGAATGTTGTGTCTTAAAAAAAAATCTAATTGTCGCGGTCCATCGATCCAACTTCCACCATTGACGGAGTTTCAGCCGTCTGCTATAAGTTTTGATGCTTCTGACGATTTTCCAGTTAAATATAACTTTGTTCGATGCTAGCTCCGTCAATTAGTTGCATTCATATTCTATAGGATACGTCATCGTTAATAGGATAGCAATTGAGTGGCATGCTAATAGCTGGCAATAGCATAGACTTGATTGATGGCTGGAAAGCGTCATTTACTGTGCAGCAGCGTGCGCATGATTTCCTATAGGTAAAAAATAGAGAGTTGTTGTATAGAGTCATTCTTGGACCCTAAACCAGACCACCATACTAAATGACAAAATTTGTCATGTCAACGGGTTTGCGAGTTGCTGCTCACCACCTCATTATTCTCACTCAACTCTTCTTGTTTATTCCGTCAACCCAGTTCCCCCACTCCAAACCGATTCAACTCTCCGCTCTCTCTCATTCCCGCTCATCTTTCCCCCTCTTTTCGCCCACCTCCCGGAGCTCCAAGCAGCGGCGGTGGCCGAGTGAAAAACAACACATCGGAGGCCTCAGCAGAAGGCAGGAAGAGCAACGCGATGTTGCTGTACGCGCAGAGAGGAGAAAGGAGCAGCGCTAGGTTTCTGCCGACTGAGGAAAGAGGAGGGTATCATCAAAAACGCCCCCCTTAACAACAGGATTGGTCCAACGCCGGAAGGTGAGCATGTGTCCCCCCTTCTTCTTCGATGGTGTAAAAGGATAGGATGACCTGATAGCGCCGCTAACCTGCTAACGCGATGATGATGCAAGAGGGTTTAGGGTTTAAGACGATGTAGAAGACAACAGAAGGGTTTGGACGTCTAACAACCCAACCTTGTTGCAGCGGGTGGTTGGTGAATGTCGAAGAGTAAAAAGCTGGGAGGCGGGGAAAAAGGGGAGGAGATGTGACCGGGGCTGTGGGGTTGGGGTGGTGGGCGTGTGTGTTACTTGACAACGTTGAGGGATTATGTTAGGAAGACAAACCAGAAGATGCAGGGGCTTGGTGGCAGAGGGTGATGCTGTGAGAGTGGTTGTAGGGCTAGCAATGAGGTAACAAGGCTAGGTTGTTAACATGAGGCAACAATGTTACCAGGTTGTTGGTGGGTGGGCACAACATTTGTTGCGGGGGAGGGGCAGCAAAGGTGAACTGCTTATAGCATGAGTAGGATGTTCTTAAAGGAATAACAAATGGGTATGTATGAAAATGCGATGTGGCAAGGTGATCAGGTAAAGTTGTGCATATTTTGGTTTGTTTTGCATATGTTATACATGACTGAAAGAGATTGCTAATTGGGTTAGTTATTTAACAAAGCAGTGTTACAAAGCTATATTCTCGACTGAGGTTGAGTAGATGGTATGATAGGTATGACTGTATAACTGTGGGGGGGGGGAGGTGTTGTGCAGTGGCGACATTGGTAACCTAACCAATGCCAAATGTTGTAACCTTAGAATACTGCTCTTAACAAGAGAAGAAGTTGGTTTGTGTGACCATGGTATGCGACAAGGTGGTTGGTGGGGTATGTGAAGTGTTATTGTTTTTATGTGTGCAACATGCATTGGCAATGGGTATGAGAAGGTAAGGTATTTGATGAAGTATGCTGACATTGGTATAAAATCCAATTAGCAAGCGTAGGTGATATGGTAGTATGCATATATTTGTCAATGCGAACCTGTAAGGTAGCTACGATGCTAGCTGTAGCGGTGAATAATGCAGAATGGTTAGTGACGAGGATTACTAAGGCACGAATGTGGATGTAATGTGGATTAGTTGAGTAACTAAGTAATGGTAATTTTAGGTGGGGATTGAGTATAAGAAGGTTGAATGCACATCAGTTATGTTGGCAGGAGCTACGACGGGAAAAAGTAATAATTTATTGAATAGGCACACATGGACACAAGGTTGCAAGTGTAAGAAAGACACACGAGGCAACAAGAAATTGATAAAGTGGAAGTTGGTATATAATGATATATGAGTAGCGATAAACATACCCATGTTGTGTGACAGATAAAACACATGAGATCTAAGTTACAAAAAAGATGTAAGTGTATAGGCACAGTGCGTCATGATAGTATGTAATGCATTACAGGGCAATGTTGAAATGTAATGGACTAGGCCAGGTGTGGGGGGTTGAATTGTACTTCAGTGATGCTAAAGTATTGTTTTAGTAAAACTAGTATGCACATGTATGAAATGTCTTTTGTAGAACCAGAGATAGATTGCAATACATTGTAGACTAGCACAAATGTAAACTGTTAATTGATGTACACAACAATACGGTGTAATGCAAACGAGCAGATAGAGTTCTATAAGAAATGGTTAAAAAGGGTTACATTACCGTCTTAACAAATGTGTAAGTACATGCATGATATCCATTGAGATCACTATTTTGTAAATGTTACATTATTTGCAAATTGTCAGATGTGTGATTTATGATGTGGACAACATACCCTACCAACTGTAGTAATGGCAATCAAACGTGGTAGCAGTGATGGTAAAGATATGCAAGTGCACGACCACTGACTGTGTTTTGTAAATCAATATATAAAAAAATAAATGGCCTGATAGTGTTATTTGTAGTACTGGTTATGAGAATGTGTAAATTTACAATAGTAATGCAATATTATAGAACATGAAAAATAGTGTGTGACATAACTTATAACACTTGATGTAGGATGAATGACTCTGGTTATGATGATGATGAAGAATGCAGTACATGTCTTGGCAAGGGTTTTAGCTCACGCTGTTCATTTCAGAAATTCCTGTCGGTGTTAGAATTTGCCAGGGACGAGCACAAGGAGATGTTGAAGACAATTGTGTTTGGACATTTTACATTGTTGAAATGGCCAAAGGGTTTACATCTTGTTTTTATAAGGGAAATTGTAGAAATGTATGACAAGAAAACTAGGACTTTCAAACTTGGTACCAATTCTGTCCCATTTAACGCTAGATAGGTTGGAATGTTTCTTGGTCTTCCTATTGCAGGTGAGATGCAACAACGACAATGAAATATTACTTGTTAATATTATGAGCATGTAAGTGTATTATCTTTGTAATGTTTTTATTTTGAAGGTGAGAAAGTTTTGCTAGGTGATGGACAAGGTACTCAAGTAGACTCGGACATCACTGATGAGTACTTTACAGGTGAGCCAAAGGTCTCAAGGGCCTATGAAATTTTAAAAGAACTGTCTGGCAAGACTGACCATAAATCAGATGAGTATTTTGTAAAGATTTGGCTTGCTGTAATGATATCAACATTTTTCTACCCTACGACTGGTTTCAACATAAAAAATGATTATGGTATTATGTATACCATTTGGATGAAATCAGTAAGTATAACTGGGTTGAATCTGTCTATACATTTCTGCATGGGGGTATGTGAGAGATGGGTAAAAGTAATAGGGGTTATCTTAAGGGATGTTGCATTGTACTTCTTGTCTGGTTCCATTACGTAACGCTAACACGAAGGAAAGTGAGAAAGAATATGACCCCTTTAGAAAATTGCTAGGAATACAACACGAGGATGAGTGGATGGCTTGCAGGGAAGAGCATGTCAGTGAAGAACCTGCCTGACAGGTATGTTAGGGATGAATTTCTGAGGGCCCGTCGTACCGATGAAAGACATGTGTAGGAGGAAGAGAATTCGGCCGATACGTCTACTATAGACGGAGAGGTATCGTAAACATTTAGTGTAAGGTGTTGTGATTATATGTTGCTGTGATTTGTTGTTATGTATAACGTTATATATGTTCTGTTCACTTTGCCCAGTTGGAATTAACGAAGCTGAAGCTAAACAAACTCAAATTACAGAAGAAGGTTGAGGAAGGCAAGGCAAAGCTAGGTAAGGAGACTGGAGATGCGAAGGAGAAAGTGAAAATGCTTGAGAAAAAGCTCAAGATTCCTACAACCGAGTTGGAGGCCTTGAAGGCCCAGTATGAAGTACAGTTATATGAGATTGAACTACTTAGACTCAAGTTGCAGACACGGGGAATTACAGACCCTACAGAACGTCCGAGCAGTTCAGAGGGGAGGTCTACCAGAACATGTATGGTAGACTATGATGATAAGGTGTGTATCTAGTGTGCCATTACAATTGTGTATGACAAATGCAACAACTTTGTTTGTATAAGCTGATGTGATTAATGTGGAATAATTTAACAAAGAAGCATAGTGAGTGATGAAGAGATTGAGAGTATAGCGGATGTATGTTGTTCACAAAGAGTATGCTGGCATGTAATATAGATATGTGTTATAACAATGAGTGAAATAGGTAGTTTCTGAGGAAGCGGAAGAAGAACCCAAAAAACAAGGAAATAGTAGAGTACATATCAGTGTAAGTGAACATATACATAAATATTTGTGGTGGTTAATTTAGGGGGTGTGTTAAGTTGCCTTTGGAATATGTTGTTCCAGTTGAAAGGATGTTCACCGTATGGTTGCAGTGAAACAAGCAAGGGTGTTATGACACCAACAAGGGTACATTGAGCTAGTTGTTAATTAGTTTGTAAACACTTGGGTTTTTATGAAAAATAAAAGGAGAGCCAATTGGTTATATGCAGGAAATAGGAAGTAGTGATACAGTAGTTGTAATTGATTTGTCAACACCTGTTACAGTATAGATTTGGATGCCTTGTTTTTGCCTTTGTGTGAATCATAATTTGTAATGGTAGATGTTTTTGATATTGATGTTGTGACAAACTTGCATCCAGGTTAGGACAGCATGTGCCAAGCCAAGTGGTGGTAAGGAAACATACACTTCCAATGTATCTGTAAGGGGCAAATGCAATGAACAACAGAAGGCAAATGTGATGAAGGAGCCGAGTTTTGTTTTGGAGGAAATTGAAGTGAGTGAAAAAGTTAAATGCATGATGTTAGATATTCATAGTCTGACTGTTTAGTGTCATTATCCATTTGATTGTTTAGGGTTTTGCAAAAGAGAAGGCCACAAATAAGTTGGAGGAAAACTGTAAGAGTTTAGGAGCAGGTGTTGCAATTACTGGCCACCGGGCAGCTGCAAAGTGTAACACAGTGAGTGTGGTAATCCTTTTAGATAATAGAGAACTTATATATTTTGCAGTGTAAAATATGTAATACATGTTGTGATTGCTTATAGGATGGTGAAGGGATTTGTTATGTGTTGGTTTCTGGAGAAGGCATTGTCATGTCAATAAGAAAGATTCCAAGTTCAAAAAAATTGTGTCTACGCAACTCACCGTGAATGGTAAGTACAAGGTAATTGTGACAACTATGTATGTATGCTGGGTATGTGATGGTGGGGGGTTGAAGTATGATGTAGGCGTAATAGGATGGCACGAACACTTCATAGTAAGTGGGAATCTGAATATAATATGAGATGCACATACTAAAATAGAACAAGTTGGGAACGGTAACTTTATTTGAATAATGTTGTATGTTGTTTGCTTTGTATCTGGGAAGGTTAGAGATGCAGACGCAGAGAAAGTTAGTAACAGCAAGCCACAGAGTGAGAGCATTGAACGGGTATTGTGTTGCATGTTAGAAGCATATGTTTTTCACGTGTGGGGTGGGTTTGTTACAAGACTTATTCGTGTGTTTGACATCAGGTTGTAATGGACATCCCCATGGAAGGGATTGCACCGTCTAACCTTATGCAAGATGAAATGGTGAGTTGTTGAATTGATAAGTATCTGGTCAGCAAATTGAGCCTTAAATGGAGTATGCTAATGATAATAAATTATGCAATGTATGTATTGTGCCTGCAGGTCAGCTACGTCAAGACCGTGGATGCTAGTAGACAGAAACCAAGGTATACATTGTTGAAAGAAGACCTGGTGGCCGCCCCGAAAGGCAGTGCATCAACGGGGGATGACAATGGAAAGGTTTGTTTCATTAATCCAATAATGGTTATTTGTATGTCTTTGTTATTTATTAATGTGGTGAGTATATATGTGATTCATTGAAGTCAATGGTTCACTTGCCGCTTCTGAAAATAAGCACCGTTGTTGTTGAAGAGAACACCGAAAAGTTGTATATGTGTATATAAAAGTGCAATTACTTGTATAAATGATGTTAATAATAGAGCTTAGTTTGTATATGGAGATGGTATATGCCTGCTAAAGCATTCGTGTGTGATAAATGAGATACTGAATGACATTGTTTGGTACAGGACAGAAGCGGTGATGTGGATAGACACCGAGTTGTTATGAGGTCAGTAACGAAAAAGGTACCATCTGGTTGCATTTGACTTGTAGAAGTAGGCTACAACTATTATTAATGTAACATGTGCACTTACTACAATATAAAACAATAATGTATAGTTACATGACATACATGCAAATCCTAATACATAGCAAGGAACTGTTGTGATTGTGATGTATGTGTGACAATGATACAATGTGTATGTACAAGTAGAATTAGGTTTCATATAATTGAATGTATTTTTATGGAAGTATGTTAGTGTAAGTTGTAGTGTTATATATTCCAATCAGTAACCGTATTGTTAGTATGTAAGATGCCTAAAAACCAAGCGTATAAGGTGCAATTTGTGTACAAATTATATGTTATTTTGAACTAAATGTTTATTATGTATATACTAAATGGGAAGACACCAAATAATGCAAGTGAGGGTGCAGTGACAAGATCTGCTTTGAAGAAGGTAGACTAGAGTATTACATATAATATATTAACAGTAGTGATACTGAAAATTAGGGGAATGTAATAAAAAATAGATATAACTTGGGATGACTTAACTGAGCAGGCTAGTTTACAGACACCATTAGTGCCATACTCGACCAAAAGAGGTGAGTTGACATCGCCCGGTAAAAGGAAATGGAAGGTATCCAAAACGGTAAGTATGTTGCAGTAAATACATGTAGATTACCCACAGTGTTATGTGTTCCATAGTAAATGCATAATGTAAAAAACGTGTGCATGATATATATGTTACGACACCCCCAAGGGTGGAAAGATTATTGGAGTTGGTAGTCCAACTAAAGGAAATTATGTTGAACATAACATAGAAGACGTAGGAGGAAGCCGTCCACAGACAAGGTCCATGACAAAAAGGGTATGCATAGACAAGAGTTTGTTTTCTTATTACAAATACATTTGTCAGAGGGATCAGTTGGCAATAGGCAAATAACTCAATTGAAATGTGTAGGATGCAGTGGAAACAATAGAATCTACTTTAGTGACTGGCATCTTATCTAGGAGAATGTGTGCTATAGAGAAAGGATGTATAACTAAAATGGTATATACATACAACAACTGACAAATCATTAACATTAGTTAAAATGTGGATTGAATTTTGCTGACCATATTGATATGTTTGTTTCCATACAGCTGAAGTACAGCTCGCTCGGGGCCGAAGATGGGACAAGCCCGTTACCAAATATGAGCTGAGATGGACAAGTTAGGAAGATCTGCAGTGAGGTTGAAAAGGTACATCTGAAAAATATTGTGTAAGTGATGTGATATTTGTAACTAGGAATACTCTAATTAATTTGATGTGTTGTGTTGCAGAGTGGTCAAGTTTCCGGTGAGGGCAGCCAACCTTTAAAGGGCTGAATTGCGAAAAGGCAGTTAGTGATCCCAGATTAGGGCCAGAATTGTGCAAGGTGGTAATCTACAATATGAGTAATTACGACAAAAAGTAAGTTACTACATGACTAACGATTTTTCATTTGGTGTGGCAAGACCAACAAGGCGAACAGTGATAGTGTTTTTGTGACACCTGAGGCAACGAAGAGCATTCCATTTGCATATGGGGTTGGGAGACCAGTTCCCAGGCACATCAGTGATGTTGTAGCGGATACTGCAGATAGGAATGTATGTAAATGTTATAACAACTATTGAATGAGAAATGATATAATTGATTAACTGCGTTCGACTGACTGGTGTTGTGGTGTACATGTATAGGACGGTGGAAAGTGACATGGATATATGGAGAAATCGATAAGATGCTAAGTGTGCTCAGTAAGCAGACATTGATCTCAATGTTAGTTGGGAGGAAGGGAAAGACTAAGCAGTGTGTGAAACCTGAGTGGGTTGTTGTGGATGTGGAGACTGCTGATGGAAAGGTAAATCTGGTCATAGAATGATAATTTACGTTAATGGCATTGAACTAACATATTACTAATATATAGAAATTGTTATCTCGTTTGATACAAAACCATTTAAAGGATATGGTTGACAAGATAAATGTTGATCTGGGGCAAAAGGATACCTTACGGGACGAGGTACACATATCTAATAGCCCAAGTTCCCTCGTGAAAAGAGTGAAAGAATCAAACCGGGAAAGAAGGCCAATGGCAATTGGAACTGGGATGAAAAAGGAGTTACAATTGATGCCAGGGTGGGACGAGCGTGCAGTGTTGTGGCTCGAAACTGCCAATGTTGAAAAAATGGATCGAGTAAGCAATTTTCTTTAAGTATCCTTGCACAACTTGTGAATATACTATTTGGAAAAAGTTGATGTAAATGATTATAGAACATTAGCTCATACCATATTTATGTTGCAGATGACAAGCCCCGAAAGGAACCCAGGGGATGTTATATTCAAGAGTAGAAATGATTGTATAATGCGGGCCGATTTTGTATCTATGATGAGGGTCGGAGGGGGCACATCACCAATCAGGTAAGAACCATGACGTATTGTGTATTGTGCAAAGTGTAGATTACAATATGACTGCTGCAAAATATGGTGGCAGGGAACATGTGTGTTATGTTGGCAGGGTACCTGATATTGATTCTGATGAAATATGTGTGTAATTCTTGTGATAACATAGTAGCACATCTATGCATGATTCATTGGAAATAACCATGTAGTTGTCGAGAATTATATAAAAATCTTGTTTCATAAATAGTTATGGTGTAAACTTTGGTATGCTTATTCTGAATATGGCATGTGAGAATACACAGAGGTAAATTTAGATATGCAACAGATAAACTTAATAAATGATACATTGGGCATATATTAAATGTTTGCATAAAATGTAATAGAATTGTTATTTTTTGGGTACTCAAACAGAAATCCATGTGAGATAAATAGGACAACAGATACATTTAGTGTTTTAGCGATTGGGACTAATATTATGTGCAGTATTCAAAGTGTGTATGTTATTGATGTTTTTTTACATATGTTGTAGTTCCTTGAAGGATACAGTGAGGAGATGCGTGAGGAGTTTAGCAATCGATTGGGAAGGAGGGTGTTCATCTTCCACACATCAATGACACATGCCATAAAGATAAGGGATGCACCCTGCATGAGAAAGTATTGCTATGAATGACGAGAACAAATAAAGAGGGTGAATGTTATACTCCTACCATTGCTCAGCTACCAACATTGGCATCTGCTTGTAGCATCACATGAATACAAGAAGATCCTGCATTATAGCAGCCTGCGGCCACCTAGGAGATATAACAAACCAAACACCAATCATCCTTATGACGATGATGCTTTCAGTGTGGTAAGTGCACACTTCAATGTTGTGATGTAGATCTTATTTAGTAATTGTGAATATTAGTTAGTTGAAACTATCTTATTCCATAATGCATGTTGCATCACTAAATATCCTCTTAAGTAAGATAAGTGGTGTTTCCAAACATGGGTGGAATATTGTGTTTGACAACAAAGCTGACCAACAACCAGCCAGGTCAAATGATTGCGGGTTGTACATTATGTGGTGGATGGAATGCATTTGCACAGGGTAAAGAATAGAAGAATCATATGGTGAAGAATATCACCAGCTGCGAGGCCACAATGCGCTGGAGATACTTAAATTACAGAAGTATGTTAACGAAGGGGCTTTATGATAAAACAATGTCAAATGTTTGTATTGTGTAAATGACTTGATAAACTTTGCTTAGTATGGATGTGAATGTGAGTATGCCATGCAGACAGGTGACAACCTGTTTGTGTGGATGGGAATCAAACTAATTATGTAATGCATCAGACTAAGTGTGTTGTTGAACATGTGCTAACTAATAATGTGTGGCCCTTGCAATGAATTGCCTACATTACATATGTGTTTGTCTCTGTAGCAGGTTGCTGGTAATAGATGTGCAAGTTGTGGAGAATTAATATATATAGTTGTGCAACATATAATTGTTCAGTATATAATGGGTACGTTCCTGCAAAATAGTGCATGGAAACAAGATTTGTGTTTTGATTTGCTTGTTTATGTGTTTGTGGAGATTTGTTGTGAAGCTACTTGTGGAAGTACTGCAAGTGAGCTTCTGAAATGAATATGTTTTTCTGGTTATGCATGGGTCGCTATGCAACTAACTAAGTTGTCCGTTATGTACAGAAAAAGTGGATTGGAAGGATTACAAAAAACTAAATAGGGATGTTTTGTGACATAGTTGTGAATTTGGTAGTATGAGTGCAAAATGTTACAATCTTTAGTTGAGGTATGTGCTATGAAATGCCTTGAGTTAGTGATATGTTGTTGAGTGTACCAATTTAGTGGTAGTAGGAATAGAAGTCGGTGTGAAGAATTATATAACTCTACATTTGCATATGTATTTTGTAACAATGAGTGATATTTATTGGTGGTAGCAAGTTAGTTGGTTACACAGAAGTTTTCAGCAAAGCATCAGTAGATACATGTAATCAAGGGTATTCCAAGAAATACATGTATAAATTGATCACGTTTTGGCATAATACATGTAAAACTAAATACATGGATAATGTTTTGAAAGTGCATCCAAAGTAGTGATTTAATTGATGTGTAAGCGTGAACATGAGATTGGTTGTTGGCTGGAAGAGAGAGGAGGCAAACAATTATGGCATTAACAGATTAGTAGAGGTAAATAAATGAGGGTAGTGGCAGTAGACTGTGTTGGTTGTTCCCACATGTTTGTCAATATCATGGAATGATACCCAACTTGTTTGGTATAATGACACAATCAAGTAGTAGTTTGTTTTGTTATACCCAGGAGGGGTTTCATTATAATGCACTTGTTAAGTGGGGGGTATTGATACGAAAAATTGTATTATGAAATGTTGGCACATGATGAATCCCTTGATTTGCAATCGCAAGCACGTACCAGAATATAAAGTGATCAATCAAACCAAGTGTGCAAAAAATAGATGAACAAATTTTGTTCAAAATGGTACTGTTACAAAATGCTGACAATGTGGCAGTGTTACAAAATGCTGCTGCTATGATACATGATTTTTTTGGCTGGAGTTGTAGTACACGTTGGGATATTCTTCATAATTCATACAATCAAAAACTCCACAACCAATGAAAGTAAAACAACTGAAGGAATACAGCAGTAGAATCTACGTTTGTTGTGATAGGGAACTTCAACCAACCAGCAGCCAGGTGCAATGGAATGTAATGTTGGTTGGGTAGATCCATAGGTCGCATAGTTGCTTGCTGAGAATTTGTGTTGATCGGTGCTTTGATTTTCCTAGTGGTTTGCTTTTCTTTGTTTTTTTTAGTAGCTGCATATGATGTTTTCTTTACATAATGCATTTCTTTCCAACTTTTTTCCGAACAAATGGAGGCCTGCCAATCTTTTTTGTGGTGGTTGGGTCTTTTATGCCATGGACATTGTCAGGAGAGTGGCTTGGTACCTTTTAAATTGAAAAAGCATAAAATTCAAAATGTAGAAATCAGTGAACATGAATGAAAAATAAATGCATTATTCTATGGTTGTAGGCAGTTTATAACTAAAAAAGCATATGAACTAAAATCAGAAAAGCAACAGTAGTTATAGAAAGAAAAAGGGTATGGTGTGTTTTGGAGTTAGGCGACCATATGTTGACCTATGCAGATATTAAAATAGACTAAGCAGTAACACATCAACCAGTTTGAGTGAAAGGCATATAAATGTTAGAATTGTTGTTGCCAAAATGGATTAAAATAACTGAACTAACATAAGAACATATAACAAAAACAACAGAGCATAATAAAGTTGTATAAATTACAATAGGGAAATAGGTTTTCATGTTGCATATAATGGATGGAAAGTGCATGATAGAATTCAAAAAATTACATGATGTACTTACAGTGGATTAGGATTGAGATGTTGCTCTATTTTGCAAGTTTGCATTGCTGTGAGAACTGCATTCCTGGCTGTGTTGTAGTGGTTTTCAGAAATCCTGGCTGTGACAATCAACTTTTGGCACATGTTAGCAATGTCTTAAGCTCTTGCGGATGACTCTGTACTCATGCCTATGTGATTCGCAACAATAATACCAAAATCTCTTGGGGTGTCTTTCCTCCACCTAAATAATACATACTTCATAGGCAACCTGTCTGACCTACAATTCCTGATAAGAACACAAAGCGATTGTTTGCACATTAGGCCTTTGCTCTCAAAGGAATGACAACTACATAGCAGGTTGGCTTGGGTAGGGTCATATGTTACTACATACTATTTTTGAACAAGTCTGGATTTGGTCTCAGATATGCTCACCCTGTGTTGCTCATTAACATAGAAAGTTGATAAAGTTGATATATTATTCAATACAATAGCTTCGCAATACATCATCCTCTATAGTTTGACTTGGAATTTCTTGAAGATGTTATGGGTGTAAACATTCCTAGCATCTATCTCAATCTGAAAATCCATCTGTAACTGAGCAACCTTATAAATGTCATTGTAATCAGCATGGTGTTCTGCCTCTAGATGTGCTTCTTGTGCCTATTGGTATTGATTGACAAACTATTTCAGCGATGTTTTAAAGTTAACACAGTTGTCGAAGAAAGAATTTATAGACTCACTCTGTTGAGTGGTTGTCATGTCGGCCCAGAAATAGTCATCCACATACGTAGGCACCCACATTTTCCTCAATTGATACATACGAGATAGCCACCATTGTTCGTTTGTCTTGCAGGAGAGTGTTGCGGCCTCCCAGTTTTGTTCAAAATCCTCAATTGTAGGACTTTCATATACGACATTCCTAATGAGTTGTGAAGCATTGAAATTTTTACCTAACTTGTCAGGAAAGTTATACATAATGTGCCATAGGTGTAGGCGGTGCCTCTCATTAAGAAAGACAGTCTGAATACCATTTATTATAGGTTGTGCTTGATCAGTAACGATGCCCTTAGGTGGGCTTCTTGAGTGCAATAACAAAACAATAGTACTATTGAGGGAGCAAAAGTAATTAATGGAACAATTTAGTACAATAACAAAACAATAGCTCAAATGAGTGAAGGTAGTTGGTGGAGTAACATATACAGGGTGATATATGTGTATATGGAAGGACATATATATGCAACACTGTGTTAATCCCATTTCATTAAGTGTTTGGTAGGACATATGTATGCTGCACTGGAGTTAAGTGTTAAATCTGCCAGCAACTAGACAAACAAACAACACAGTAACAGATATATTACATTCATATTCCATGTCATTTAGGATGCAAAAGAAAATAGGTGGTTCAGCTGGATAATCTGTAAAGGAAAAAGATAAAAATTACAGCGTTGTACACCACAATGCAGAGCTCAATCCAAGGAAAAGGAGGAACTGTGGTGAGATAGATACGGTAGTATATGAGATTGAATATAGTTGTATAATGAATAAGTTAGATAACTAGTTTCAACAAATGAGAATAAGTATTCACAACTTGTATGTTGTAATTCGTAGAATAGGAATATTTATAAACCTGACAACTACTGTGCTCACCCATGCATTGCAGCCAAGTTTGGAAAAGCCAAATATAATTATCAGTTGTTTCTTCACATAGCAGTCCACATCCAAGCAAAATGGACTGACTGTGATGGTTAATCCCAATGAATGGTGCAAATGGCATTTCATATCTATTGGTAAGGTATGTCGTATCAAATGTAACAACATCACCAAAGTGTTTATATGCCATCTGAGACCTTGTGTCTGCCCAATACACATTTCTAAGGACCCCGTCTTCATTCAAGTCTAGAACATAGAAGAATTCTGGGTTTTCTTTTTGCATACAGACAAAATATGTTTGTATTGCATGGGCATCACCTTCCCCTAAGAGGAGCTTCTGTGAATGAAGCAGATGGGTATTCATGTCCTTTTGAGTGAAGGAAAGTGTTTCATAACCTCCAACTTCACATATAAAGGATGACATAGTTTTTGATGCACCAATGCCTGCTGCATCGTTGAAATCAATACGCCTCTGAACATCTACATGAGTTTTTTGTTTGGATGGGAGATGCCTAACCATGTGTGTAGGAAGCATTTGGTGGTTATGGTGAAGGTTAACATTGGAAATCTGGTAGTCCCCTAATATTGTTCGTTTCATCTTGACATAAGATTTACATTATGTACGTGCCGTTAGCTTGTACTAGTATAGAGAATCCTTGCAGTTGGCTGGTGGCTTCCCACCCTTAATAAAAGAGAATGTGATCCTTGAGGTCTCATTGCAATGTCTACCCTTATGTGAGTGTGATATTTTGATACCAAATCCTGAAACGTCTGCATATGCCTCATAGAACTGCCTCGCCTGATTTATACTGGGAAACTTTTGCCCTATGGCAGGTGTTGGTCTGTTAACTATTGATGCTATGCTACTGGGGGTATTCAGTAAGTTAGATTGGGCATGACTTGTAGATGAATGCTCCATATCATCCTATGTCAGCACTACAACATGATCTGACTGTGAATCACGAGTGACATTGAAGCCTTCATCTACGGTGTTCTCTTCAAAGGCAGCAACACACTGTGGCTCTGGGTCTTGGTTCAAATCGATGACAACCACTTCCAAATTCTAAGACATTTAAGAATGTAATGAGTGCAAGGAACTGATACATGGAACAAAAGGGAAGTATTGTGTGTTGAACATGTAAATGAGATAAAGTGTACAAAAGGAACATTCTTGGGAAAATGAGATAAAGTGTAAAAATTCCAGAGCTGTTAAATAATCAGGAAACTTGAAAAAAGACCTTATAAATGGAAACAATTATGGATACACGTGGGAATCAAACATTTGGGAAAAATCAATATACTGGAATGGTGAAGAATGTCTTAACAGTAATAAACAACTAGTTGTACATGACTATGTTAGTCGGTCAACATGTAAATGCAAGGGTGGATTACTAGTGAAATCTCCACGCAACCTTTTACAAAGCTATATTAAACCAACAACAATATGAACTATAACAAGATTCAAAGGTTGGTCGAAACATTTTTAAAAAAAGAAGCCACGTATAGTAGACCAATTGGCATGGGAACAAATGGCAAATGGTAAGGGCTACTCCAGTAACTTATGAACTGATTTACATTCCTTCTGCACAGCAGACAAAAACCATACTAAATAACAGGTAATGCACGCTTAACCTGGAAGCTAAGGGAAACATGAGTTAAGGAATTAAATGTTGAGCAGAATTCAACATTGTTCATGTGTAAACAGCGCAAATGTTGCTAAATGACATTGATAACATCCATGGCACATAGTTGCTGGATAATTAATGTCTTTCCTGTTTGATGTATGTGTATATGGAATTTGGTAAACTGAATTTGTTACCAACAAGTAGCAGTAGCTAATAACTGACTAACAAGGAACTAAGAGAAAGAGCAGATTGAGGCCTAAAGGGGACATTAGGGACAAGGGCATTATATGGGTGTGACCACCAGAGTTACAATGGTAGGTAACCCACAAAAAATACTAGCTATGGTGTTAAAAATAGACAAAATATGAGCTAAAAACAACTGAAGTATGTGCTTAAATGCTGAAAAGTGAATTCCCATCGAGTAACAATGGTAATTGGAAAGCAGTATAAAATGATGCATTATTGACTTGTTGTGTAATTAACATGAAATAATAGTTGCTGGTATAGAATGTGCATATGCTAATTTGTTACAAACAAATAGAAGTACAAAACAACAAACTAACTAAGCGTAGAACAACTCAACTCATGAGAGGTAACAAGAACGAGTTGTTGTGATGCGTTAATCTAGTAACATTGTTTATTGGTTAGCATTGCAGACGTTGGTTATCAACTTGGATACAAACCCATGACACATGGTTTATGACTAAGCAATGTGAAACCTGACCGCATGGTAACAAGTGGGTTTTGTTATAGCAGTACAAAACAACAAACTAACTAAGAGAAGAGAAACTCAACTCATGAGAGGTAACAAGCACGAGTTGCTATGATGCATTAATCTAGTAACATTGTTCATTGGTTAGCATTGCAGAGGTTGGTTATCAACTTGGATATAAACCCATGACACATAGTTTCTGACTAAGCAATGTGAAACCTAACCATGTGGTAACAAATGGGTTTTGTTATAGCAATACAAAACAACAAACTAAATAAGCACAGAGAAACTCAACTCATGAGAGGTAACAAGCACGAGTTTTTGTGATGGGTTAATCTAGTAACATTGTTCATTGGTTAGCATTGCAGAGGTTGGTTATCAACTTGGATATAAACCCATGACACATAGTTTCTGACTAAGCAATGTGAAACTTGACTGTGTGGTAACAAACGTGTTTTGTTATGGTACTGCAAAACCCTAAAAGTGGGTTGTGATGGTGGTGTTAATCCCTCTAAATGGGCTTCCCACTGTGGTACTGTGAAACCCTAAAAGTGGAGCCATTACCTTTTTGGCCGATGATCCATTACCATGGCTTGGAAACATCATTTCTCCTCCAATACCATCGGTGCAGAGACTAGCCATGGAGAAGCAGCATAGCAGTTTCAAAGCAGCAAAGGTGGAGCAGCAGTGGCGGAGAGGAAAGGGGGCGACCCACAGGCGCGACTGAGCAGCGACGGTGGAAGAAAGGGGGCGATCACTAGAAGGAAAAAGAGAGAGAAGGGGGTGATCGAGACGGAAGGGGGGGAGCCGAAGAATAGTCCAATCACTAGAATCTCAGTGAGGAGAAGTCAAGGGTAATGAAGAAGAAGGACACTATGAGGAGAGCGGAGATCGAGAGGCGTACACGAGAATGGGGAAGAGAGGGAGACTGAGGGATGGGGGGAGTGTGGGGGGAGGGAGGGGGAGTGCGGTGGTTTAGGTGGGGGGAATTTTTTTTCAAAATGTGGGTGTTAGATGGAGGAGTGTGTGAGAAGACAAAACTGGAAAATGACATAGGGTCGTTCGAGTGTTTGTCCAACATTGGTCATCCCTATATCATTTTCCTAAAAAATACATGTGTGATGCCTAATATAAACATACATCTGCCCAGACATGCTGCAGCCGGCCCCACATAGCGGCGTTCGGTTGAATTAGCTCTACTAGGAGGTCAATATATTTCCTAAATTCATTGATATCATACACTTCAAACCCTTTCATATATATGGTTTATCGGAATGCAGGAAAGCACTCCATGTAACAAAGTTTTATAAATGTCACATTTGGAACTACTTATTTTATCTTGATATATATTTTATATAACTCACATGTGTTGACTATATGAAAACTCTTTCATATAAATAATGTAACACTGACTTGATACAATATAAATCCTTTTTGACATTTGAATTTTTTTTTTGTTGATCCGCTCTTGACATGAGCTACCTATTTGAGCAAACCTCGAGAGAAAAGAGGCAAAAACTGGGTGAAAAGCTAGCATGGACCCCAAAATGTGAGACGACGCTTGGTCCATGGGTGGACACATATGGAATCCTCCTAAAGGGAGTTCATCAGACCATCAACCCATCAACCTTATCCAAGGATTTAGCACAGATTCCACACTTGAGGTCAACTGCCCGATGCATTAAACACCACCAGATTTGCAAGAATTAGGCATAGATTCACGTGTAGGTTGTTGGACCTCTAAACACGCCGCTACTTGTTTATAACGCCCGAAATCACCTACGACCTGAGAGGTAATCTAGGTCAATTTGGAATGTTCATTTCTGATCCTTGAGGGAGGTGTTGGGTGATAGTTAAGGTTTTGACCTCATGTTGCGAGATGAGTGGGAAGGCCACATGGAAATAGCTACCATGTTTTAAGTGGGTGTGTATCTTAGTTGCCAGATAGGGCATCTCAGGGTTGTCAACGCCCAAGGACATCATACATAGCTAACCTAATTGTGGTTTATATAGCCTAGAATTCATTCTCTCATTTATTAGGATCATGGAACATATTTCACCTTTTATTGTGTTCTATTTCTTGTTTCATTTTAGTTGTTACACATATCCTGATTATATTTTAATTCACTTAGCCAAGTAAGAATTAATTGATAATCTAACAGACATATCTTGGTATTCGACCCCAATTACCACATTGACCTCGTATACATGTAGTAGTTGATTTAGTACGGTGTTATAAATAACTAAAACCCAATATGTTTCTAAGTCTAGTTCTTTCTAACACCTACTTTTGACTTGTCATTCATCCCCAAATCCTTCACATTGGAGAGAAACAACAATTTCTAGATGATTACATTGAATGATGTTAGCATGAAGTAATATCAACAATTATTGTGGACCAAATCAAGCCTCATATGCTTTATGGGTCTTACATTGTAGAATAGATTCATACCAAGGAGAAGAATAACTGATAACATTATCCTCACATAAGGGATCAAGAACATGATGCATACTACTATGGGGAGGGAAAACACATGGATATGAAGCTACATTCACTGAAAGCCTGTGACAAAATACATTGGTTTCTCATACATGAGATGCTAACTATAACATCGGTCCCGATTCATCTAATAAATCTTATCACAAATATTGTTACATCTACTAACTTATCAATATAGTGGACTAGGGAGATATAGAATCCATTTTAAAGCATCCCTGGGAGTGTGGTAAGGGGATCCATTCCCCCCTACATATTTGTCTTATGCTTTGATAGATTGACCCAAGAGATAGCTAAAGAGGAGCAAGAAGGCTGGTGGATACCACACAAAATCGTAAGAAGTGGTCAAAGATTCTCACATGTCTACTTTGCATATCTGAGATTGTTTGAGAAATCATTAGTTTATCAAGAAGAGATTATTCTTATGTGGTTTAATGATATCAAAGATGCTTCGAGGCAGATCCTAGCTGAAGAGAAGTACACAATCATCTTATCAAAAAAACACTATCACTATACTATATAGACACATCACCCGTGGAGCATGTATACAAAGATAGAAATTAGGAGCAAACACTTGGGAGTGTTGATCATCCACATTAGAACTAGAAAGTCCACATTAGAACTACAAAGTTAGTAATCCTCAATATGATAGTTTAAATTGAATAGGAATAATCATCATGCATGAATAGACTTCTGCCTCTTATTGGAAGAGATATGATGATCAAGATTTTGTAGTGTGACACCAACCTACGTGATGCAAACTACACAACTTCCCATGGAAGTAAACGGTAGGTGATACTCAAATTGTGAGAATGCTCCTCTAGAGCGTATTAATGACCATCCCTATATGAGCTTGTTCACATGGAACAATTTCACAATTGACAAGAGGATGGTATGATGAAAATTTGATCAAAAAATGTTCAAAATGAAGCCCTACTTATGAAGAATTGTTGGTATAATACAACAGAGAAGAACATGCATTGATTGGAAGTCATTTATACTATACATGAGCACTACAAGGATAGACGTGCAACTGTGTGTTCTACACTATAAAAGTTGATTGATAATCAAAAGGATGGTCTAAGAGAGGAAGTCATGAGGGTGGTGTTGAATAGAAGAAATTTCTCTGTATTGAATGATAAATTGGTTAAAGGAGAATATATAAAAACCTAAAAACTAAAGAACATGCCTTGAAATATGTACATTATCTGTGGTGGGCTCGGTGATCGATCTAATTGACCAATGGCATGAGAAATCCATACTAAATTTCTTTGGTAGACAAACTCATGAAGCCATTCTAAAAGTGTGCCCACCTGACCCATCTACTAATGAGGATGAATTGATCTACTCAGACAATAACAAAGGCATATTTTCAATGAAATCCATATACATTGGATTGGTGATGCAACAACAAGTCCATGTCCAAGACTATTGTGGATTTGTAAGCTAGAGGTCACTAAAAGGACCAACGCATTACTATGGTTGACGCACTATGAGGGATTATGATAAACAAGTACTGAATTCATAGAGGATTTTCTAAGGATGAACAATACCACAAGTGTGATACACAAGAAGAATCTATGTCACATGCTTCAAGTGATTAGAGAACAACAAAAGCACTATGTGATGACATCAGAAACTCTAGTGGGATTGAGCATGTCCCTACCAACAAATTTTATCAGTTAAAATCAAGTAACATCAAGAAATGTTTGAACTACATAGAATTACCATCATGGTGTAGTACACCATGACAAGTGTCTCCTTTATGTTAAGAAGTAGGTACAACTAAATCGGTTGGCATCCAAGAGCATATATGACATGAAGAATTTAAAAAATCATAAACAACATGGTGGAGATCTCCGACTCTATAATCCAAAATTCAATGAGAATGCCTCCATAGTTAAGAGATGCAATAAGGCGGAAATAGGTTTTATTGTAAGGAATAATCTTAGGGAGTGGAAGATGGAAGGCTAGAAATCAAACACCAAAACTAATAAACAAATAGTAGAGATGAGGGTAATCCAAAATGGTCTGGAGGCATCACTACAATGTGGGGGAATAGTTGTATAAAAAGATAGTCGTATTACCTTTAAATGTATCTAACGTGAATCAACTATACCAGAAAAATACAATGATGTTTGTTTGAATATTATGAGCCTCATTGTATTGCAATTTATACTGGATATATTCTCTATCAAAAGGGGTGCCAATAAGGCTATAGACTTATTTGGAAATGGGTAGTTAATTAAGAAATCTAGGAGATACATGGTCTAACTTTCCTAAGATCTAGAACTTGGTGAGAATGTAATTATATTATAGTTTTTTTATGTACATATATAGGGAAAGATGAACTTATAAACTCCTGGTAGATTAAAGAAAGGAAAATAAGGACTACATTCTAACACATATACCGACTAATAACTCCTATTTAGATACATCTATTCATATACATGCCTTATATGTATTATTATGTGTATTTATTTCAATTATTAAACAAATACTTTTATATTAACATATATTACAATTTATTTAGGATTACATATATTGTTACACATTACTTTAAAGTTCAATCATTATTGCATTCCATTATGTATCATCTTTGTATAATAAACGTGACATTTTATTTGTTGGAGTGTTAATTAACAAATTTAGTATCAAGTTTTTACCTACATAATATTATATGCCCATCTTAGACACTTTATTTTACACCAATAAGTTTATATCCATGGACTTAAGGGTAAACAAAGTCTAAAGAGAAGTATATGATTGTTGGCTGTATTTGCTTAAGATGTAACATGTGTACTAAATCATGCATACATGTTATAGGGCACTTGACCAATCTTAACATGTAATCATGCTTTATTATCATAGGTGTATGTTAAATAACATGAGCTAAATGATTTATTAATTTTTGGAATCAAGTGATTGATTAGGATCTCCAAATTTATGCAAATTGCACTTTGTTTGCCTTGATTTCAAGTTTTCCTATAGGTTATGGACTAAAATGAAATCTATCATAATGTGAGGTTGTGTTGAAAGTTTTGCAAAAAGTATAGAAACTTATGTTCTGCTTACTTACATGCTATATTTTGATATGATATCAATTGGTTAAGAGAGAAGATTAATCTACATCACATGTACCTCTATTGACTTGATATAGCAATTTTATGTACATTGTGAAATAGTATGTAAATTCATTGTAATTGAGGATCCAATTGAAAATTGAGATAGTTGTTATCCTTCATATTGTATTTTGATTTTATGGCCTTCTGATGCTTTCAAACTAGGTCTGGTTATGGTTTGGACCCTTCATCTCAAACCTAGTCTGGATGATCGAGTTCTCTTTGTTCAACCATGAGGGTTGATATATAGATTCCCTCCCACTGATATCTTAGATACTATATATCCCAAGGGTATCTATCTATTAGGTTCTCATGGGTGGACCCTTGATTGGTTTAAGAGTGGGTTAGGGTTGGTATGTTTTCTTGAGAGTGTACATCGACTGCTAGGTTTTGTGACCTCGATGGGTCAAAGAAATAGATGCCATATCCCCACACAAGATATCACTTTTAAGGCCTAAGTTTTCTAGGACCATTGATAGGGTTATCCTTGATGGTGTCAGCCTTAGAACCTTGATACCTTTCCCATTATACCCCTTGATAGTGTGACATAAGTGAGGCTAGATTTGACTTTTAACCCTTTTTCCTATATATACCTGACACGCCAATACTGTGCATGTGAACATAAGTGTAGATTTGTCAAGTAATATAAGACGTGAGTCTTGAGTTTTCAAACTAAGGGAAACATAAAAACCAAAAACTATTACTAACTAGAATCAAATCACCTAGGCCAATAAAAACTTTTAATTGGTTTGAATAAATTCAACTAAGAAATCTAGAGAAATGATGATTTCTAGATCAAGATGGATGGAAATCTCTATGTTATCTAGTTTTACCAAAATGTTATCGATATTGAACTCTATTCAATTATTAACAAGTCATTGTTTCCTTTTAATTAGGGGTATGAAGTTAGTAGCACACTCTCTCAAAGGATAATATTATGCTCAATTCAGCCAAGACCTTACTTTCATCACATTCATTATTTCAACTTAAATATTTAGGATTGATATCTTGATTATTCCTTACAAGTTGTTATCCCACTTTCACATCAGGTTTTTAATTGAGTTTATATAAATTCCCCTAAAATAATTTCATCTTTTGAATCTATAGAACTTCTAAAATTATCATATAAGTTGATTTAAGAAAAAAATCATAAATATATGCAAAAAGACTTAATTAATAAAAGCCAATTGTTAAATACATAATCACATTAGGCTACACATGGTGTCTGGAGATTATGGAAATTAGCTGGGCATGACTACAATTGCATCACAGTAGAATTTTTGGAGATAAGAAAACTTAAAAAGAGAGATATGAAACCCAAGGAACATGATTAATGGAGTCTCCTACTACAAATTCACACAAATGTTCTTCATTTCTTCCTTCAATATTCCTACGTAGTCTGTTGGGTGTAGTATCTTCTCTAATTCTTCTCCTCCTATCCTCTTGTCCATCAAAACATCTAAAATCAAATCAATTGGTGGTTGTAGGTGTATTAGGTTTTAAGGGATCAAAAGAACTAAGGATCAGTCAATTCAAATCTTGATCATTAGATGTGGCAGAGTTGGTGGCACTGACTAGAAAAGAATTACCGGCCTTGCTTTCCTTCTTCAAATTGGAGCATTGTCACTGCCACCAAGGCTAACTATTAGTGGCAACAACTTTGATGGCAAGAATTTCTACTAGTTGAGTCAGTGCCACAAAGCTTACCATCAGTTGTATCAACTTCAGAACATTGTTCTCTTTCATCTTTTGGGAAAATCCTCTATATCTAAACTAGTGGCAGTATCTGAGTCACACTGAACAAGAAGTCAGCGTTATTGATTTTGCTTGTTAATACTTGATTTAACCAGATATAAATAAGCAAAACATTAGGCAAGTATATAATGATAAAATCAAGATAAATACATGCAAAGAGAAAATAAGTGATGTAGAGTAGTTATATGCTACTTTGGTGATAAAAAAATAGAAGGATAAAAAATTGAGATCAATTCATGGATAATATCACGCAAATTATCATATAATATATTGGTAATTATATGTGCATTATAAACCTATAGGCTTGAATATTATTCATCCTTAAGCTATACTACTCTTATATTCTTCAAAAGAATTAGCAAGAATACATATTTAATCAACTCAAATATTCTAACCACCCTCCACTGATTAGACCCAAACTGGTCCTGGATAACAACAAACCTTTTAGCTACTCTATAATTATTGGTCATGCTCATAATGGATTTGCTAATAATAAGATCAATGGAAACAAAAAAATGTTAGAACATGAAAACATCATGGCCAATAGGAAACATGCTTGATGTGCCATATGAGCTCCATATCTACATTTCTTTGGAATAGATAATAGAATCTACACTAGATACAGTTTACAAATATGAGTGAATGCGAAAAAAATAATAGTGGGTGGCCTACCATACAAATCAATGGGTGGATTGAAGTCATTGTTAGAAAATAGAATTTACAATACAATCCACATCATTAAGCAACTCAAATAATATGATGCACCTATATGATGCATGTTATGAAATATGTCTCAATGCCTATTGGATTTGAGGGTAGAATGGTGAATGGATGGATGACTCGTCCTAATGACACAATCTAATGGTAGAAGGTGTTTTTCATAATTGGATTTTTTATCCTTCTACTTTATGATTCAAAGAGAGATATTTAAACATGAAGAAATATTTTTCCTCATTTTATATCTCTCTTTTCTATTTATTTTTATTTCATATACTTTTTTCTTTCAGGTTCCCTCTTTTTAAAAAAAAATATTAATGCTAGGGACTTTAAAATTTTAGAAGGAGATGTATGGATATAAGCTTCTCTCAATTTAAGAGGCAATTAGCATAATTACAAAACACAAAATGAATTATAAATGCACATGTAATCTTCATGGAAAATGGCATGCAATTTTTTTTTCAATATTGATGCAAAATAACATGTTTGAATCCTATTATGATATGAAATGCAATGGAAGAAATTTGGATTATAACGTTTTTCCTATGGGGATGGTGACTGTGATGAGGGTGGATGAGATCATATGACTAAGAGACATTGTATTCCCAACCATGATATGTCCCTGTGCTATTAATTTGTAAATTAGGGTGAAATCTAATTCTATTTATAAAATCTACATGATATATCACACTACCACTTGGTTGGTCTAGACTCAAACATCATCATCATACCATAAATAGGAGGCTTCGTTTCAATGTATTGTATCAACTCTAAACAATTACATCTTATTGAGTACAACTTCCTGTTTGATCAAGGGCTCCAGAGGGGGGTGAATAGAGATTCATAATTCTCACAAAAAGGATTAGACCACCAAATTATATTGAAGTACAGAAACTTAAACAAGTAGCAAATTTGATGTCATAGCTAGCAAGCACAACAAGGATGAGATACAAGGAAGACAAAGCACTTGGACATGTGGTTTAGAGTGGTTCCACATCCTAACTAGGAGCAATATCAGTCCACTACCTAGAGGTGGTTAATCTATAGAATTTGCAATCTTGGTACTCTTATATTCCATCATAAGATTACAAGACACAACAACCACACATCCAAGGGCTTAGTACCTCAAGCAAAGATCTTCAACCTATAGAAGGAGCATACCCACTTGAACCATGGAGTCTTCATCCATCAACATGGACTTACCCACTCCTTCTTCAAGTCTTCAACCTTCAAGGGATTACCTATCTTTCTTGAGTGCTTGCCTTGACTATCTCCTTCACTCGGAGATCTGGAACACCTTGCCTTCTTCAACCATGAAGAACAACAACCTCTTCTCCTTCACTCGGAGAAGATCATCAACCTTTTCTTTGATAGGAAAGAGGGTAGGAAGATGGCAGACGAGAGCTTTACATCAATACATGGAGCAACTCTCTTACAAAGGAACCTATCTCACTCATACTCATGAATTTGACTTGAAGGTATAGAGATAAAGGGGCTCAAAGGGTTAGACCACTCTTAACTAGGATAAGACCAAGCATGTAGTGAATGAGCAACCTTGGAATGAACTCAAAGAGGTCCTATTTATAATTGAGGGTGCCCCTTTAAGTTGTGGGACACTTAGATATGAAAATAGCCATTTTTTGTGCAAAGCAACGACTCTATTTTTGCTCAAAACACACACCAATGGTCACAATCACTTTTTATGCAAATTTAGTACAGTGCAATCGATCGAGTTTCAATAAAGGTAACTCAACCGATAGAGTAAAAGACAACGTCGATATTCAAATCATCGCTCGAGTTTGTCTTGGCAAAACTCGACCAATCAATGAAGATCTATTTGGTCAGGTACTCGATCAGTCGAGTTCTATGAAACCACAACTCGACCGATGCTATCTTCAGAAACTTGATCCAGGAGGATCGGTCATTTATGCAACATGACCGATTGACTGCTTGTGGTCAATTTTCTAAAGTGCATATAAAGTGATTAAAACTTGGTGTTTAGTGTCCCAATCAATTTTCTCAACTAAGTTACAAGTCAATTCATCATTACAAGTGATTACAAAAATGTTCTAAGGTTGTTTACATAGATTTCCAAAATTGCACACTTGTAGCTCTTTTGACTTGAACTTGACCCAATCTAGGGATTTGGATCTTTGATCCTTTTCTTGTACCTTACATCTGAAATCAATCTTTAATACACATATTAGATACATATGAATGGAATTGTTAAGTCATTATCAAAATATGGACAATGTATAACCTCTAGGTCAACATTCTCCCCCTTTTTGACAATGACAAACCATTCCTCAAACATATTGAAAGGATATAGAAGTTATACCTTTGCCTTGTGAATTAAGGGGATTCAAGATGTGAAAAATGTGAATTTATCCCCCTCAATCTATGCTTCCTCTAACCTGCATGGTTAGTCTATCTACACATAGTATGTTGGTATAAATATGCCCATAGAGCCATCCCAAGTGATTGCATGGAGTCGGATATTGATTAATCAATTAATGCGATTATTTGGTTAATTAATGAATTCCAGAATATTCTAATTAATCCATGAGCATTTTAATTAACGCAACGTTTCAGTTTACCGATGGGTTTAGGAAACCCTACTTCCCTTCGTATCCTATTTAAAGGAGGATTGATGGCCGATATCTATATAAGATATCGAGAGATGCTTTTAGTTTACGTTCACACACGTAAACCCTAGCCGTTACCGTCCTTAGGAGAGGAAGGAGAGCAACGGGCTGCTAGCACACCGCCACAGAGACACAACTCCTTCCCGCCAGCTTGGGAAGCGCGATGTGGAGTTCTCTCCATCCGCATGGATGAAGTAGAGACACAGACGCCTTGACGCCTGCGTTCAGAGGATGTCGACGACCACCTGTACGCTCTACGAGTGGCGGACATCACTTCCGCAAAAGAGCGCTGCCGGATCAACCTGTGACAACGAACGGGAGAGAAGTTCCATCCGTGTAGACAAGCAGCGTTGCACCGTCGTGTAGCAGGACATCACAGGACTTGCTCCGCGATAAGGTATATCCCGTAAACACTCCTTCCAAATATGTTGTCGACGAGATCCTGTTTCGGGTTGTGTGGATTTTATTGCTTCTGCCGCGCATGTTTTCTCCACAAAACCCAACATAGTAATCATAGCATATATGCACTATGTGATCCTTTGCAAGTCACATGATAAAATAGTAAATGAACAAGAAAAGGATCTCATAAGAAAATAAGCAATAGTATAACAATGAAACAATATGATTGAGTTTCAAACCATTGAAAATATCTCTCCCCCTTTTGAAATTATCAAAAAGTGGGGGGGTAGAAGAGAAAAAAAATCTAGGTCTTCTCCAAAACACAATCAACCAGATATACATACAAGAAATCTCATATCATATGGCAAACAGAGATGAAAGCAACATACAATCTCAGTCATAATCAAAATATGGTAGAAGATGTTACCAAAACATAAGATATATCAGAATAAATAGCAAGAGTGCACATCACATATATTACAACTCATATGCATGTTTTCAACAAAACAACTACAACCAAGAAGCGATGAAAATAGAGGATAAAATAGTACATCTCAGATAAATGTGCCTAGATATTTCTTATACACAATATCCTAGAAAGATGTATATGATTAGAATGCTAGACTAAAAACTAAGAAACAAGCTAAACATCTAAACTACCTATATCAACGACATCATCATCATCATCAGCTCTTGGCTAATAGTCCTCTCCATCAGAGGGTGATCTAGAACCATCACCATCACCATCACCATCGTCAGAAGCGTCCTCGCCATCACCATCATCATCATTATCAGCCTCAGCATCGTCATTCTGGTCTGGCATCTCCTCATCAGCAGGAGGACCGAAAGCATGATCGGGCCAAAGAGCGTTCTGTTCAGCCCATGACATACCAAGAGCGTGAAGCTCATTGGTCTATGGAAAGGACGGTGCAGAGTGTCCAAGGCTGGCCAGCAAGGTGTCTAGGGGGGCATCCGACAACGGGAGGTAGATAGGAGTGGAGCTACCAACAAAAAAGGGTGGAGGTGGAGTAGCAGCAGAAGGCTCAGGAGTAGGGTAGTAATGATTGTATGCATATGAAGCTTAATCACTACCTGGGTGTGGCTGGTAGGTGGGGTAGGGTGAAGCACATGACATGTTCATGGTAGACATGATGGAACATAGATCCTGATGCAGGTGGTCCTAAACCTGTTGGTTGTATGCTTGTTGGTGCATCATGTAGCCCATAAGGGTTTCATTTGATACACAGAACAAAGCACGGATAGGTATAGGAGGTGGATGGGGTGGTGGAGTACGGGCGGAGGAGGCAGGGGCTGCAGAAGCTGAGGCAGAGGGAGACGCACCAGGGGTAGAGGAGGCAAACACAGGAATAGAATTTTGAATTGTGGTCTCACTGATACAAACACCCCTTCTGGCTACTTTGTAATGAAAGACAGAAAAGAGGGAATTCTCAGTGGCGAACTAGAATAAACCACAAATCAAAGCTGGGTAGGGAGGGTGGGTGCCTTTGGTGTTCTTACCAGTGTCAAAGCATGTCATGTGGTGTAGAAAGTATCTAGCCCACTTGACACTGATGTTCTCTAAAAGGCAATACATAATGATGACAATGTTCTCTACAATATCCATTTGATTTCTCTTCAGATGAATATTGCAGTTGATCACTAACGCCGGAATGTGCTTCCTAAGGTCAAGGGAGGAGGAAGGAAGGGTGCTCTTCTTCTTATAGGGCACGTCAAGTTTCTTTAAGTAATGATGAATATCAGGGAGAGTCAATTCATTTAGCATGTAGAAACCTTCTGGATCCAAAAGGTCAAAATACTAGCCATAATCCTTACGCCAGGTTTTGTTTTCCTCATCTTCAGAAAAGAATACATTTAATATATCCTCAGAGATTTTGAAACACTTTCCTGCGATCATCGACGTGAGGATTAATTGAGTATTAGGCGGGGGAATGAGGGAGTCATAGTTCCAATGCAAATTAGCGTAGAACTCGTGAACAGCTTTAGTGCTAGACATGGAATTATTAAAGAAATCACATTCGACGGCCAAGGCAGAGAGGTGGTGAATGGCAAGCAACCTAGAGACTTGATGTATAACTGCTTGACGCCTAGGAGATGGATCAATCAAGGCACAAAAAGGAAAAGGACTCCTAGGAAGATTGTCCTGGGGAAAATCGACCGATCACTGGAGATCGTTTTGGTCTGGCACTTGATCAGTCGAGTTCTGTGTAAACACAACTTGACCAATGCTATCTTTAGAAAACTGACCAAGATGGATCGGCTGAGTTTGTCCTGGGGAGAAACTCGACCGATTGACAACCTGATGTCAATTTTTGAATATGCATCTAAAGTGATCTAACATTGGTGTTTATGTCCCAATCAATTTTCTCACCTTAGTTACAAGTCAATTCATCATTACAAGTGATTACAAATATGTTCTAAGGTCATTTACATAGATTTCCAAAAAAGCACACTTGTAGCTCTTTGATTTGAACTTGAGTCAAACTAGGGTTTTGGATTTGGGATCCTTTTCATGTACCTAATACCTGAATTCAATCTTTAATACACATATTAGATACATATGAATGGAATGGTTAAGTCATTATCAAAATATAGGCAATGTATAACCTCAGGTCAACATTCTCCCCATTTTTGACAATGACAAACCATTCCTCAAACATATTGAAAAGGATGTAGCAGTTATACATTTGCTTTGCGAAATAGGGAGATTCATGAAATGATCAATGTGAATTGCTCCCCCTCAATCTGTGCTTCTATTAACCTGCATGGTTAAAATATCTACACAATGTAGTAGCAATATACATGTAGTATGTAGTCCTTTGCAAGTTCACATAATAAGCAGTGAATTTAACAAGAAAGGATCTCACTAGCAAAAAGCAATATTATATCAAAGAAAAACATACATGCCAAAACACACACAACCATATATGCAAAGGAATGGGCAATAGTTAAAAGAATATATCACACAAGGACAAAAGATAACATACATGCCAAGTCATAATCAAAATATAACTCAAGATGGCACCAACACATAGGATAAAAATAGAGGAAATAGCCATAGTGCACATCAAAGATATTACAACATAGATATACGTCCACATAAGAGCAACTACAAGCATAAAAGTGATATAACAAAGATAAGAAATAGTATAGCTCAGAAGAATGTGCCAAGATGTTTCTGATACAAAATAGTCTGGAAAGATGTATATAATAAGCATGCTAGACTACAAATGAAGAAACAACCTAAACATCTAAGTTGTCTATATCAACAACATCCTTATCACCAGGTGTGTAGTCCTCATCCCCGTCAGAAGGTGGAGCAGTAGTGCCAGCATCATCATCAGTACCATCACCGTCACTGTCATTGAAAGCATCCTCGTCGTCACCTTCATCAACATCAGCATCCTTAGCCTGGTCTTGCATCTCCTCATCAGCAGGAGGTGCAAAAGAACGACAAGGCCAGCGGGCATTCTACTCAGCCCAAGACATAGCAAGAGTGTGAAGCTCATTGGCCTATGGGAAAGATAGAGAAGAGTCACCCAGAGAGGCTAGCAGGGTGGCCAGGGGGCCAACAGGTAACAGGAGGATGGCAGGAGCAGAGCTACCAGCAACAAAAGGTGGAAGAGCAGTAGCGGAAGGCTCGAGAGCAGGTTAGTAATGATCATATGCATATGAAGCATAAGCACTACCAGGATAGGACTGGTAGGTGGGATAGGGGTGAGCACAGGAAAGGTTCATGGTTGACATGATGGAACATAAATCCTAGTACAGGTGGTCCTAAAACTGTTGATTGTATGTCTGTTGATGCATCATATAACCCATAAGAGTTTTTTTTGACACATGAAAAGACGCACGGCTGGTTCTAGGAGGAGGTTGCGGTGGTGGAGCTCGGGTGGAGGAGGATGGGGTACATGAAGCGGTTGTAGAGGCAGAAGCACCATAGGCAAAGGAAAACATAGGAACAGACTTTTGAAGAGTGCTCTCACTAATACAAACACCCTTTCTGGCGACCAGATAATGGAAGTCAGAAAAGAGACATTTGTCAGTGGCGAACTTCAAAAAATCACAAATCAAAGCTGGGTAGGGTGGGTGGTGCCTTTGGTGCTATTTCCACTATCAAAGTAGGTCATGTGATGTAAGATATACTTGGCCCACTTGACACCGATATTGTTTAACAAACAATACAAAATGACTGTGGTGTTTTCAGCAATGTCCGTTTAATTTCTCTTTGGATGGACATTTTAGTTAATCACCAAAGCCAGTATGCGCCTCTTTAGGTCAAGAGAGGAGGAGGGTAGGGTGGACTTCTTCTTATAGGCCACATCAGGTTTCTTCAAAAACTGATGAATATCCAACAACGTCAATTTATGGTGTTTGTAAAAACCTTTCGGGTCAAGAAGATCGAAATACTCTCCATAATCCTTACACCATGTGTCATTTTTCTTGTCTCCGGAAAAAAAGACATTTAAAGTATCCTGGGAGAGTTGGAAATGATGACCGATGATCATAGAAGTAAGAATTACTTGAGTATTCGGCAGTGGGAAGAGTGAATCGTAGTTCCAACCCAAGTTGGCATAGAACTCGTGAATAACCTTGGTGCTTGACATGGTGTTGTGAAAGCAGTCATGTTCGATTACTAGGGCGGACAAATGGTGGGTGACAAGAAGCCGAGAAATAGAGGCAATAATCGCTTGATGCCTAGGGGAAGGATCGATCAAAGCCCGAAAAGGAAAAGGGCTTTAGGGAAGAAGATCCTTGTACCTATTTACAGCCTCAATCGACATAAAAGAGGTATTATCAAATGGAATCAAATGATTATTAGATGAGGAAGTTGGAGCATTGCTTGGAGCATGATTTTTTCATCTATGAGAAGACATGGAAGCAAAAATGAGATGAAAAACGTACAAACAAGAAATAGAAAACCTCAAATGTCAAACAAACACCACCAATGATGCCCGGGGAGGTCAAGATCAAGGTTTCTAGGTCGATCTAGGGCTAGGAGTGGGAGGTTTAGGGAAGGGGTTGAGAGCTTAGGGCTAAGAGGTGAGGAATCAGTCGTCTATTTTCTATTTGAAAGGGAAAATAGTCAGCCGATCCTATCTTTTAAGTTGGCTCAGCCCACGGATCGGTCGAGTTTTGTGTATGGAAAACTTGACCAAATGGTCCACTAAAGAAAAACTCTCAGTTCCTGATCGGTCGAGTTTTTCAGGGTGGAAACTCAACTGAAGGTCAACCTGACCTAAAAGTCACATTCTTAGTTTCTAGCCATATACATTCCAATTAAATTAAGTTTTCCATTCTATTATGTATCATTAACATACTTAGGCACATTTAGCTCATCATTGGGTACTATTTAGAGATGAAATAAGAAATTCGATAAAAACCCAAAAACAAGAAAAAACTAAGCATGTTAACAAGCAATTTGGGCAGATTGAAGCATATATTGGTATGTAAGATGAGAAATGACATGAGCAAGCATATAGATTGAAAACAACTAGTTAGATCACATAGAAACATCATCCAAATCAACAATAAGCAGTTTAGATCGAATAAAATTAAATTGATCTCTAGCTAGAGGTTTAGTAAAGATATTTGCCAATTGATTTTCCATGTCCGCATGCGTGATATAGATATCCTTCTTAGCAATGTGATCACGGAGAAAGTGATGGAGAACCTCTATATTCTTGTCTCTACTATGAAATATAGATTGTAAGAAAGATTAATTGCACTAGTATTGCCACAAAAGATAGGAGAAGCATAAAAAATATTTTATAGTCTTGGAGCATTTGCTTCATCCATAGGACCTGAGCACAATAACTCCTGGATGCAATGTCCTCAACCTCAGTAGTTGATAATGCCACAGTGCTCTGTTTCTTGGAGAACTAAGACACCAAGCATGGTCCTAGGAGAAAGCAAGTGCCACTTGTGCACTTTCTATCAACCAAACACCCTGCGTAATCCGCATCACTATATGCTCTAAGAGTAAAATCCCTTGATTTAGGATACCATAGTCCAAAATTTTGGGTTTTGGCTAGGTACCTCAAAATCCTCTTAACAACTATAAGATGTGAATTTCTAGGGATAAATTGAAAGTGAGAACACAAGCCAACACTAAACATAATATCAGGTCTAGAGGCAGTTAAATAAAGTAAACTTCCAATCATACCCCTATAGAGCTTCTCATCTACTTTCTCACCTTCTTCATCTTTATCAAGTTTGGTGGTGTTGGACATGGGTGTATCCATTGGCTTCATATTATCCATCCCAAAGCATTTGAGTAGTTCATTTGTGTACTTGCCTTGATTGATGAAGTTTCCTTCTTTGGTTTGTTTGATTTGAAAGCCAAGGAAGAAGGACAACTCACCCATAAGGCTCATCTCAAACTCACTCTACATAAGAAAACTAAACTCCTTGCAAAGATCAAGATCAGTTCTGCCAAAAATGATATCATCAACATAAATTTGAATAATAAGAAAATTGTTAGAAGTGTGTTTTAGAAACAAGGTAGAATCGACTTTGCCCATGACATACCCATTATCAAACAAAAAGTTCTTTAGTTTCTCATACCAAGCTCGAGGTGCTTGTTTGAGTCCATAGAGAGATTTTTGCAACAAATAAACATGATTAGGTAGCTTGTCATTTTCAAAGCTTGGGGGTTGAGCAACAAATACTTCCTCCTCGATTGTACCATTCAAAAATGCACTTTTATCATCCATTTGATATAGCAAGAAATTTTTATGACTAGCAAAAGCAAGTAGCATTCTAATGGATTCAAGTCTAGCAACAGGAGCATAAGTTTCATCAAAGTCAATACCTTCCTATTAGTTGTAACCTTGAGCTACTAACTTTGCTTTGTTTCTTACAACTTTGCCTTGCATATCTAGCTTGTTACGGTAGACCCACTTGGTGCCAATGATCTTTCTATCACTTTGTCTTGGAACTAGAGTCCACACACAATTCTTCTCGAATTTCTCGAGCTCTTCTTGCATAGCAAGGTTCCACTCATCATCACCAAGGGCTTCTTTAATGTTCTTTGGCTCTAATTGGGAGATGAAGGCACTGTATGTTTTTTCTTTGTTGTATGCAGCTTGTATCTTCACTCTCTTGAATGGATTGCCGATGATAAGTTCCTTGGGATGATTCTTTGCAAAGAGGAGTGTAGGTTCCTTCTTTTCTTCTTCTTCTTCAATCACTTGCTTGCCTTTGTTGTCGATGTTGAGATCTTTTCAGATAGGAATTAAGTCATCTACAACATCATAATCCACAACATGCTTGCTAACAATAGGGTTAGTTTCAATAAAATTAACATTAATAGATTCCTCAATTTTAAACAATTCAATGTTGAATACTCTATATGCCCTGCTAGTAGTGCTATAGCCTAGGAAGAAAGCCTTATAAGATTTCGGATCAAACTTGTAAAGTGAATCCTTTGTGTTTAAAACAAAACAAGGACATCTGAAAACATGAAAGAAATCAATAGACAGCTTTCTACCACGCCATAGTTCATAGGGGGTTTTCTTTAAAGAATGATGTGTAAAAACTCAGTTTTGCACAAAGTATGATGTGCTAACGGCTTCAGCCCAAAACTTCTGAGGAGTGCCATACTCAAGAAGCATGGTCCTAGTCATCTCTTATAGCGACCTATTCTTCCTCTCTACAACCCCATTTTGTTGAGGCGTATGAGGAGAAGAGAAATTCTATGAATAACCAAATTTCTCACAAAAATTCTCAAAAAGATCATTTTCAAATTCTCCCCCATGATCACTACGGATAGAAACAATCTGGCTAGAAGATTCATTTTTCAGCCCATTTACAAAAGCTCGAGAAAACATCAAGAGTATCACTTTTAGAAATGAGAAAGAAGGTCCAAGTATATCGAGAGAAATCATGAATAATAACAAGACAATACTTGGAACCACGAAGTGTTTGCTTTCTCATTGGTCCGAATAGATCAATATGAAGAAGTTCAAGAACTCTCTTGGTACTCATGACTACTTTGAATTTGAAGGAGGATTTGGTTTGTTTCCCTTGTGTACTAGGTTGGCATTCCTCATCCTTTTCAAAATCCAATTTGGGAACTCCTCTAACCAAGTCCTTTTTGCTCAATTTCTTCATTTGATGCATATTCACATGACCCAAACGGCGATGCCAAAGAGAAATATCGTTTTTATCAACTACCAAGCATCTAATTAGTATGGGATTAAGACCATCAAGAAAAATAACATAAAGATTACCATTTCTAGTTCCCTTATATATAACATTGTAGGAGAGGGAATCTAGAAGCAAGCATTCTAAAGAAGTAAACAACACAAGATATCCATTGTCACAAATTTGACTAACACTAATAAAATTGTGATGTAGGCCATCAACAAGCAACACATTTTTAATACATAGCTCATTGCCCACATCACCCTCATCGATGACCTTACCCTTCTTGTTGTGTTCAAAGGTTACCGATCCTCCTTTCTTTTTTATGAACTTGTTGAAATGACTGATTTCTCCAGTAATATGTTTAGAACATCCACTATCAACAATCCATCTCTTTTTAACCTGCAAGAAAGAAGGATGTCGGAACCCAACTCAAACTTTGGGATTCGGGGTTAGCTTAGGGATCCATTTCATCTTTGGGTTGGTCCCCTTGGGCTTGTAAGGACAATAAGTAGAGTAATGGTCATCACATTTACAATGAACACAAACCATAGGGCTCTTAGAGGTGGAAGTCTCTCCATGCAAGATAGGAGGTTCCACACTCTTCTTCTTACCCTTGTTCTTGCTCTTTTTCTTACCTTTGGGAGCAGTCCCATCATATCCCAAACCGCTAGTACCAACATGTTTGGTCGAGTGTTCTAGGACATCATTGAGGGATTTCTTTCCTGAGAGAAACCTTTGTAAGGAAGATCTTAACTTGGCATTATCATCACTAAAGTTAATGATAGTAGTAGAAAGACTAGAAAGATCATCTCCAGCATGCAATAGTTTCGACCTCAAGATAGAGGGCTTTAGTATGAAAAAAAATCTCTTTCTAAAGCTATGCTAGAAACTTCATTACTTTGCAAAATAGGTCTAGAAGATAATTCATTTACTTGAGCAAGAAATTTGGCATTTTCATATTTAAGCAAAACAATTTCTTTTTGATAAGCATTAACTTCATTTCTCCTAGCATCATCCATGAGTTTGAGTTCCACATTTTCAATTTTAAGAACATCAAGCTCATCTAGGCACTTTTGGTTTTCCATCTTAAGATTTTCAATATTTTTAATATATACACCATTCTCAACCTCTACTCCATTATGTTGAAGCTCAAGGTCAAGAAATTGCCCTTGCAAAGAGTCTATGCTATCAAGGAGTACTTTTTCATTTTTATCAAGGATTTCAATCTTAGCATAAAGATCATCAACTATCTTGCCTAACCTTTTCCTTTTCGATTTGCATTTAGTAAAGGATGATTGGAATTCATTTAGCATATCAATGATAGTTTCTTTAGGCGGCTCTAGAAAATTTACTTCACTTACCTTGCTTACCTCACTTACCTCACATACATCTTCACTAGTAGAGGCCATGATAGATAGATAGCATTCTCCATCTTCGGAGCTTGAGGAGCTTGAAGAAGACTCCTCCCAAGATGCATGGGCTACATCTCTTGATCTTCTTTCTTTCTTGTCCTTCTTCTTATACTTGCCTTCTTTATCATACTCCTTATCTTTCTTGTGGTTGATCTTGTGATGAATTTTCTTGTCCTTGGGGCAGTCACTCTTATAGTGGCCTTTTTTACCACACTCATAGCACCTTGGAGTTGAAGAGGAGGGCTTACTCTTGAAGTGTTTTCCCTTTGAATAGTTTGACTCATGCTCATTAGGGCCTTCATCTTCACTTGAGGAAGGGTTGGGGGACTTCAAAGCAAGTTGTTGTTGCCGCACCATTTCTTCAATTTGTGCTATGAAGGATGTGTCATTTATCTTCTTGGACTCTTTTTCTTCTCTCTTCTCTTCCTCTTCTTGCTTTTCAAGCCTAGGCTCATGGGCTTGAAGATTACCAACCAACTCCTCGATTGATAGCTCACTTAGCTTGTACACCTCTTCAATGGATGTCACATTGGGCTCCCATCTCTTTGGAAGAGATCTCAAGATCTTGGAGTTGATGGTGCCTTTATCTAGCACACTCCCAAGGGTTGCCAATCCATTTATGATGACATTGAGCCTAGTGTACATATCAACCACTCTCTCATTCTTAACCATCTTGAAGTTCTCTAGAAGACCACCAAGCATGTAGATCTTGGATTCCTTCACTTGCTCAGTTCCTTCATAGGTGACACACAATTTGTGCCATATCTCATGTGTGGTGTCCCATGAGGAGATCCAATTGAACTTGGATGGAGTTAGGGTGGCGTAGATGATACCCACAGCTTTGGCATTGAGTTGAGCATGCTTCATTTCAACTTCAGTTCATGTAGTGATGTGTCCCTTTGGATCTTCATATTTGAGGTGGACTATCTTCCACATTGCATAGCTCACACCTTAGAGGTAGAACTACATCCTTCTATTCCAACAGAGGAAGTTGGTGTCGTCGAAGACCGGAGGTCTCATAGAGAAGCTTCCTTCTAGGTTAAGTGAACCAAGTGCCGAATTTCCAATCTTCTCCTACTTGATGAAGTAGCTTGGAGAAGACCTTCTCTGATACCACTTGTTGGATCAATGGGCTCTAGAAGGGGCGGGGGTTGAATAGAGCTTCACAAATTCTCACAAGATAAATTAGACCACCAAATTATATATTTGAAAAGCTTAAACAAGCAGCAATTTGATGTCCTAATCTAACATTCCTAGCAAGGATGAGAGATAATGAAAAACAAGCACTTGGACATGTGGTTTAGAGTGGTTCCATGTCCAAAACATAGGAGCAATGTCAGTCTACTACCTAGAGTGGGTTAGTCTCTAGGATTTGCAATCTTGGTACTCTTATATTCCACAATAAGATTACAAGACACAATAACCACACATCCAAGGGATTAGTACCTCAAGAAAAGATCTTCAACCTATAGAAGGAGCTTACCCACTTGAACCATGGTGTCTTCAGCCATCAACATGGACTTACCCACTCCTTTCTTCAAGTCTTCTACCTTCAAGGGATTACCTATCTTCCTTGAGTGTTGCCTTGCTTCTCTCCTTCACTCGGAGATCTGGAGCACCTATCTCCTTCACTTGGAGACCTGAAGCTTGCCTTCTTCAATCTTGAAGAACAACACCTCCCTCTCCTTCACATGGAGAGGGATCTTCAACTTGACTTCAATAGGAATTGAGGTTGGAAGATGGAGGAGGAGAGCTTTACAACAATACATGGAGTAGCTCTCTTACACAGGAACCTATCTCACTCATACTCATGAATTTGACTTGAAGGTAGAGAGAGAAAGGGGCTCAAAGGCTTAGAACACTATCAACTATGCTAGAACTAAGTTTGCAATGAAAGAGCAGCCTTGTAATGAACTCCAAGTCTTCTATATATAGCTGAGGGTGTTTCTTTGAGTTAGGTGAACTTTTGGGCCGAAATATAGCCATTTTCCTTCAAAAAAACGTCTCTATTTTTGATCAAATAACCCACCAACGGTCACATCACTTTCTTCTGCAAATTTCGTACAGTGCAATCGGTCGAGTTTCAATAAAGGTAACTCAACCGATCAAGTAAAAGACAAAGCCAATATTCAAACGGTCAGTCGAGTTTGTCCTAGGGAAACTTGACCGAGCACTGAAGATCGTTTTGGTCTGGCACTTGATCGGTCGAGTTTTGTGTTAACACAACTCGACTGATGCTAATCTTTAGAAAATCGACCAAGATGGATCGGCCGAGTTTGTCCTGGGGAGAAACTCAACCGATTGACAACCTGATGTAAATTTTTGAATATGCATCTAAAGTGATCTAACATTGGTGTTTTATGTCCCAATCAATTTTCTCACCTTAGTTACAAGTCAATTCATCATTACAAATGATTATAAATATGTTCTAAGGTCATTTACATACATTTCCACGAAAGCACACTTGTAGCTCTTTGACTTGAACTTGAGTCAAACTAGGGTATTGGATTTCGGATCCTTTTCATGTACCTAATACCTGAAATCAATCTTTAAAAGACATATTAGATACATATGAATAGAATGGTTAAGTCATTATCAAAATATAGGAAATGTATAACCTCATGTCAACACTAGTATTATCACAATAGATAGGAGAAGCATCACAATGTATGCTAAAGTCATAGAGCATTTGCTTCATCCATAGGACCTGAGCACATTTACTCCCAGCTGCAATGTATTCAGCCTCGGTAGTTGATAATGCCACGGTGCTCTGTTTCTTCGAAAACCAAGTCACCAAGCATGGTCCTAGAAGGAAGCAAGTGCCACTTGTGCACTTTCTATCAACCAAACAACCCGCGGAATCTGTATCACTATATGACACAAGAGTAAAGTCCCTTGACTTAGAATACCATAGTCTAAAATTTTAAGTTTTGGCTAAGTACCTCAAAATCCTCTTAACGACAATAAGATGTGATTTTCTAGGTCTAGATTGAAAGTGAGCACACAAGCCAACACTAAACATAATATCAGGTCTAGAGGCAGTTAAATAAAGTAAACTTCTAATCATACCTCTATAGAGCTTCTCATCTACCTTCTCACCTTCTTCATCTCTATCAAGTTTGGCGGTATTAGACATGGGAGAATCCATCGGCTTCATGTTCTCCATCCCAAAGTGTTTGAGTAGTTCATGTGTGTACTTGCCTTGGTTGATGAAGTTTCCTTCTTTTGTTTGCTTGATTTGAAAGACGAGGAAGAAAGTCAACTCACCCATCATGCTCATCTCGAACTCACTCTGCATAAGAGAACTAAACTCCTTGCAAAGATCAAGATCAGTCCTGCCAAAAATGATATCATCAACATAAATTTGAATGATAAGTAAGTTTCTAGAAGTGTGTTTTAGAAATAAAGTAGGATCGACTTTGCCCATGACATAGCCATTGTCTAACAAAATGTTCTTTAATTTCTCATACCAATCTTGAGGTGCTTGCTTGAGTCTATAGAGAGCTTTTTGCAAAAAATAAACATGATTAGGCAGCTTGTCATTTTCAAAGCCCGGAGGTTGAGAAACAAATACTTCCTCCACAATTGTACCATTCAAAAATGCACTTTTAACATCCATGTGATATAACAAGAAATTTTTGTAACTAGCAAAAGCAAGTAGCATTCTAATAGATTCTAATCTAGCAACAGGAGCATAAGTTTCATCAAAGCCAATACCTTCATGTTGATTGTAACCTTGTGCTACTAACCTTGCCTTGTTCCTTACCACTTTGCCTTGCTCATCTAGCTTGTTGTGGTAGACCCACTTTGTGTCAATGATTTTTCTATCACTTGATCTTGGCACTAGAATCCACAAACAATTCTTCTCGAATTACTCCAATTCCTCTTGCATGGCTAGCATCCACTCGTCATCACTAAGAGCTTCTTTGATGTTCTTTGGCTCCAGCTATGAGATGAAGGCGTTGTCTGCTTGTTCTTTGTTGTAGGCAGCTCGTGTCTTCACTCTCTCAAATGGGTTGCCAATGATTAGCTCTTTGGGATGGTTCTTTGCAAAGCGAGGAGTGGGATTGTTCTTTTCTTCATCTTCAGCTTCTATCACCTGCTTAATTTTGTTATCGATGTTGAAGTCTTTCAAGATAGGAATCAAGTCATCTAGAACATCATTATCAACAACATTCTTGCCAACAACAAGGTTAGTTTCAATAAACTTAACATTAATAGATTCTTCAATTTTAGACAATTCAATGTTGAAGACTCTATAAGCCCTGCTTGTAGTGTTATAACCTAGGAAGAAAGCCTTATAAGATTTTAGATCAAACTTTTCAAGAGAATCCTTCATGTTTAAAACAACACAAGGAGATCTGAAAACATGAAAGAAATCAATGGATGGCTTTCTACCACACCATAGCTCATAGGGGGTTTTCTTCAAAGAAGGATGTGTAAAAACTTGGTTCTGCACAAAATAGGTGGTACTAACGACTTTGGCCCAAAACTTCTTAGGAATGTCATATTCAAAAGGCATTGTCCTCACCATCTCCTAAAGCGACCTATTTTTCCTCTCTACTACCCCATTTTGTTGAGGCGTACGAGGAGAAGAGAAATTGTGTGAGTAACTAGATTTTTCACAAAAATATTCAAAAAGATCGTTTTCAAATTCTCCCCCATGGTCACTGTGGATAGAAATAATCTGGCAAGAAGCTTCATTTTCAACCCGTTCACAAAATCTCAAGAAAACAACAAGAGTATCACTCTTCAAAATGAGGAAGAAGGTCCAAGTATATCGAGAGAAATCATCAACAATAACAAGACAATACGTGGAACCATGAAGCGTTTGCATTCTCATTTGTCCAAATAGATCAATATGAAGAAGCTCAAGAGCTCTTTTGGTACTCATGACTCCTTCGAATTTGAAGGAGGATTTGGTTTGTTTGCCTTGTGTACAAGGTTGGCATTCCTCATCCTTTTCAAAATCCAATTTGGGAAGTTTTCAAACCAAATCCTTTTTGCTCAACTTCTTCATTTGATGCATATTCACATGACCCAAACGAAGATGCCAAAGAGAAATATCATTTTTATGAACTACCAAGCATCTATCAAGTACAGGCTTAAGAGAATCAAGAACAATAACATAAAGATTACCATTTCTAGTTCCCTTATATATGACATTTTAAGTGAGGGAATCTAGAAGAAAACATTCTAAAGATGGTAAACAACAAAAGATATCCATTATCACATAGTTGACTTACACCAATCAAGTTGTGATGTAGGCCATCAACAAGAAAAACATTCTTGATACATAGCTCATTGCCTACATCACCCTCACCTATGACCTTACCCTTTTTGTTGTCCCCGAAGGTCACCGATCCTCCTTTCTTCTACATGAATTTGTTGAAATGGTTGAATTCACGTGTCATATTTTTTAAGCAGCCACTATCAACAATTCATCTCTTTTTAATCTGCAAGAAATAAGGATATTGGTACCCAACTCAAACTTTGGGATCCGGGGTTAGCTTGGGGACCCATTTCATCTTTGGGTTGGTCCCCTTGGGCTTGTAAGGACAATAAGTAGAGTAATGATCATCACATTTATAATGAACACATACCATAGGGTTATTAGAGCCGAAAGTCTCTCCATGGAAGATAGGAGGTTCCACACTCTTCTTCTTACCCTTTTTCTTGCTCTTGCTCTTACCTTTGGGAGTAGTCTCATCATATCCCAAACCATTAGTACCAATTTGTTCGGTAGAGTGTTCTAGGACATCATTGAGGAATTTTTTCCCGTAAGAAACTTTTGCAAAGAAGATCTTAACTTGGCATTATCATCACTAAGGTTAATGATAGTAGTAGAAAGACTAGCAAGATCATCTCTAGCATGCAATAGGTCGGCCTCTAAACAGAGGGCTTTAGTATGAAAGGAATCTCGTTCTAAAGCTATGCTAGCAACTTCATTACTTTGAAAAATAGGTCTAGACGATAAATCATTAACTTGAGCAAGTAACTTGCCATTTTTAGATTTAAGCAGCAAAATTTCCTTTTAATAAACATGAATGTCTTGCTTTCTAGCATCATCAATGAGAGTTAGTTCTACAATTTTAGTTTTAAGAACATCTAACTCATCTTGGCACTTTTGGTTGTCTTCCTTAAGATCTGCAATTGTCTTAAGATAGACCCCATTCTCAACCTCTACTCCATTATGTTGAATCTCAAGGTCAAGAAATTGCCCTTGCAAAGAATATATGCTATCAAGGAGCAGTTTTTCATTTTTATCAAGAATCTCAATTTTACATAAAGATCATCTACTATCTTGCCTAATCGTTTCCTTTTATATTTGAATTTAGTAAAAGATGACCGGAAATCATTAAGCATATCAATAAGAGTTTCCTTAGATAACTCATGCAAATTGACTTCAATTACCTCACTTACCTCACCTACATCTTCACTTGTAGAGGCCATGAGAGCAATGTTCCATTCTCCATCTTCGGAGCTTGAAGAGCTTGAGGAGGACTCCTGCCAAGCTGCATGAGCTGCATCTTTGGATCTTCTTTCTTTCTTTTCTTTCCTCTTGTACTTGCCTTCTCTCTTGTACTCCTTGTCTTTCTTGTGGCTGCTCTTGTCATGGCCCTTCTTAGCCTTTGTGTAGTCACTCTTGAAATGGCCTTTTTGGCCACACTCATAGCATCTCGGAGTTGATGAAGAAGGCTTCCCCTTGAAGTTCTTGCCCTTGGAGTAGTTTGCTTCATGCTCATTTGGACCTTCATTTGCACTTGAGGAAGGAGTAGGGGACTTGAGAGAAAGTTGTTGCTGCCAAACCATCTCTTCAATTTGAGATTTGAAGGTGGTGTCCTTGATCTTCTTGGACTCTTTCTCTTCTCTCTTTTCTACTTCTTCTTGATTATCAAGCCTAGGTTCATGGGCTTGAAGGTTACCAACCAGCTCCTTGGATGACAACTCACTTAGCGTGTACACCTCTTCAAAGGATGTAACCTTGGGCTCTCATCTCTAAGGAAGAGATATCAATATCTTGGAGTTGATAGTGCCTTTGTCCATCACACTCCCAAGGGCTGCCAATCCATTGATGATCACATTCAGCCTAGTGTACATATTAGCCACTCTCTCATTCTTACCCATCTTGAAGTTCTCAAGTATCCCACCAGGCATGCATATCTTGGCTTCCTTTACTTGCTCCGTACCTTCATATGTGACACATAGCTTTTCCAAATTTCATGTGCGGTGTCCCAAGAAGATATCTCGTTAAACTCAGATGGAATGAGGGCTGCGTAGATGATGCTCACTACTTTTTCATTGAGTCAAGCTTGCTTCATTTGTGCTTCAGTCCAAGTGGAGATTTTCCCCTTTGGGTCTTCATACTTGATGTGCACCACTTTCCACATCTCATAGCTCACACCTTGAAGGTAGAACTACTTTCTTCTCTTCCAATATAGGAAGTTGGTGTTATCGAAGACCGGAGGTCTCATGGAGAAGCTCCCTTTAAGGTTGAGGGATCTAAGACACAAATCACCCATCTTCTCTTACTTGTTGAAGTAGCTTGGAGAAGACCTAAGATACCACTTGTTGGATCAAGGGCTCTAGAGGGGGGTGATAGAGCTTCACAATTCTAACAAAAAGTATTAGACCACCAAATTATATTAAGTACAAAAACTTAAAAAAACCACAAATTTGATGTCTTAGCTAGCAAGCACAACAAGGATGAGAGACAAGGAAGAGCAAGCACTTGGACAGGTGGTTTAGAGTGGTTCCATGTCCTAACCAGGAGCAATGTTAGTCCACTACCTAGAAGTGGTTAACCTCTAGGATTTGAAATCTTGGTACTCTTATATTCCATCATAAGATTACAAGACACAACAACTACACATCCAAGGCATGAGTACCTCAAGAAAAGATCTTCAACCAATAGAAGGAGCTTGCCCACTTGAACCATGGAGTCTTCAACCATCAACATGGACTTACCCACTCCTTCTTCAAGTCTTCATCCTTCAAGGGATTACCTATCTTTCTTGAGCGCTTGCCTTGACTATCTCCTTCACTCGGAGATCTGGAACACCTTGCCTTCTTCAACCTTGAAGAACATAAACCTCTTCTCCTTCACTCGGAGAAGATCTTCAACCTTTTCTTTGATAGGAAAGAGGGTAGGAAGATGGGTAAGGAGAGATTCACATCAATACATGGAGCAGCTCTCTTACAAAGGAACATATCTCACTCATACTCACGAATTTGACTTGAAGGCAGAGAGAGAAAGGGGCTCAAAGGGTTAGAACACTCTTAACTAGGCTAGGACCAAGAATGTAGTGAACGAGCAACCTTGGAATCAACTCCAAGAGGTCCTATTTATAGTTGACGGTGCCCCTTTAAGTTGTGGGACACTTAAATATGAAAATAACCATTTTTTACTCAAAGCAACGATTCTATTTTTGCTCAAAACACACACTAACGGTCACAATCACTTTTTTTGCAAATTCTGTATAGTGCAATCGGTCGAGTTTCAATAAAGGTAACTCGACTGATATAGTAAAAGACAAAGTCGATAATTAAATCATCGGTCGAGTTTGTCCTGGAAAAACTCGACCGACCAATGAAGATCTATTTGGTCAGGTACTCGATCAGTCGAGTTTTGTGAAACCACAACTCGAACGATGCTATCTTCAAAAATTTGATCTAGGAGGATCGATCGAGGTTGCAACTCGACCGTTTGACTGCCTGTGGTCAATTCTCTAAAGTGCATCTAAAGTGATTAAAACTTGGTGTTTAGTTTTCCAATCAATTTTCTCAACTAAGTTACAAGTCAATTCATCATTACAAGTGATTACAAAAATGTTCTAAGGTCATATGCATAGATTTCCAAAATTGCACACTTGTAGCTCTTTTGACTTGAACTTGACCCAATCTAGGGCTTTGGATTTTTGATCCTTTTCTTGTACATAACATCTGAAATCAATCTGTAATACACATATTAGATTACATATGAATGGAATCGTTAAGTCATTATTAAAATATGGACAATGTATAACCTCTAGGTCAACACTTCCTAGTTTTCATAATAAAAAATTAGTCACCATATCACCAAAAGGACAAACGTAACCTAAATTCTTTTCATTTTTTGTCCTTTTTACACTTTATGTCCACAAGTACTCTATATATAAGTGGATTATAAAAGAACTAGGAAATAACCAATGTATATATGAATATCTAATGATGAAGATAATGATTTTGGGGTAAGGAGATGTTCAATTCCATTTTCCCTCAATGCTTCAATTTGACATTGTCCCTAGTGTAAAAAGCAAAGAGAAGAAAATGGAAATGGGTTACCAATGTGGCTTGGTTGGAGGAGAGAAATTTGATAGTTGTGAGTCTAGATGTTATGCCATCCGATGAATGCTTGAGCTTAGTGAAGAATGTCTATTACAAACTTGACATGATGTAGAGTCTGGTATCATCTACCAACTTAGGTTTGAGGAGTGTAGATTATGGCATGAAGAAGTACCTCCTAAAACTCTTCCTACAGACAAAAAATTTCACATTGTGTGATTTTCTAGGATCAGTGCCACTAATATGGTGTTAGTAGTACCAACTTCGGCATGTGCTTTGTCGGTGTTGGTAAAAATTTGAGCCAAATCGCCTCTTTCAAGCATCAATGTTGTTTATTGGGAAGTTGGTAATGTCATGATGAAATCTATTGTTAACTATTGGCTTCACTGATAGGGTTTTCGGTCCCAATGAGTTGAAGTTGAGTCTTCACAACTCAATTTAGGGAAGCATCTTTGTGCTACCGACATATTGGTTGGTATCATCGAGGTGAAATCTAGGACTTATTGTAGATTTTTCTAGATTGCTTTACTGTCACCTTTAGGAAACTTTTTGATGGCATTGACATTGCATCAGTGTTTTCCTATAGCCCACATGAAAATAGTAGGTGGTACTAACCATGCATCTTATTCCTCCAGACTATCTAACTTGATTGTTGTAGAAATGGTACCACCAACTTGGTGTTGATGGCATCAAATATTTTACGTTTTACACACTGGATAAACTCATCAATGTATCTTCTTTACTTGCATAAAAACCATTCTATGATATAATTTTGAATATAGTTCAGATAATTATAACAAAACTAACTAACAATTGAACATATCAAAAGAAAATCTAAACCTAATTGGTTGGTTGCCTCCACAAAATCACCATTTTTTACATGCTAGGATCAACAAAATCAAGATCACTAACATGGATTATCTCATTTAAACACTAGAATTTGATTCAAAAATCAGAATTACACTCATTCATGTCCTATGACCAATATGTTAAGCATTCTCTACAGATGGAAATGATCACATCCATTGTAGCTTGGAATGACCTCCTTAATAATATTTTAGATCCATGACCATTTTTCATATCCAACACTAAGAAAGTGAAATGATATATGAATTTGTATAGCTTCACAAGATTATCCTCACATATCTAAAGGGTCTAACAATATATTTGTCTTTTAGCCGTATAACCATGTTGGTTTTTACTGCCTCTTTAAATTGATCCACTCGAATGTCATGAGGAGCATGAGGTTGATGATCTCCCCAGATTCACACAAGGAAATATTTATTGTCTATCATCCAATGGAATAATAGATTTTAATCATCATGGATCTTTCTTCTTTGGTGACATACTAAATTGGGTCAATGCACTAACCACTTCATCAACTATCACCACATTTATTTCTTCTTGTTGATAATATACTTCAAAAATTTCCCATGTGTTGGATCTACTCAAATTCTTCAACTAATGGAAGATTAATATGAAGTATCCTCGAAAATATATAGAATTTTTTGTAATTTATCATCTCTCCTCCTCGAATTCAAACTATTCGGTGATGGTACCATTGGAATGTGAGTGTGCATGGTTGGAGGAACATAAACTTCTTTAGGGGTATCCTCCCCTAAGTGTTCTTTGTATCTACTATCTATTGGAATGGAAACTAGTTTTGTTGTGAGTATTTGTGTGTCCTCCCCCTCTTGTTCTATAATACTATTTTATGCATGCTTAATGGGATCTCTGTGCATTTGTACCCTCCCAACAAGTTGTTGCGAAATGGAATTCATGGCACATAGAATTATATTGAATGAGTCTTGCATGGATCAGTTGGGATCTCCTCAATAGAAATATCCTTCCAATGGTAATTTGAAATCAACTTTGCCTAATTGTGTTTTGGTCAACCCTAGTGTTGCCTAGAAAACAATATTGTAAAAACTTTTTTATTTTTGGAAATATCAATTTCAAACTGTGAAATATGAGTCTCCACACTCATCATTGGAGAACCCAGATTTAGTATATCATGATGTCACTAGTTAATGTATGATTATGTCTTTTTAATGAGCTTGCCATAAATAATCCTAAAATAGTCAAGTTATATTAGTTCTCTATCTCCAAGATTTTCTACTGTGTGGGTTGTTGCAATTGAATAACATGATCATGTAGATGAGATAGATTTTTTTGGAAGTGGTTTGGACCACTCCATCAAAAATTTAAATGAATATGTTAAGGAATCTTATCATTGAGCATGTGGCTAGGATGTGCCATGTGTGTATACATTCCTCCTCTTGAGATGTTTTTGAGTACAAGTCCCCCAACTAGTTGGTCAAATCGCTCATCTCTAGCCATTTGTTTGGCCTATAATTTATTATGGCTTGACCCTTGTACTTTCATCACCCTATATTGTTTCATGGCCATATTCTTTATGATATATTTGTATTTAGCTTCTTTATTATTAAGAAAGTAACCTATATCATATGAGTCAATCATGGTTCTCTTCATAAGACATAGTCCATAATAGATAATTTTTCCTTGGTCAAAATTTAAAATATTGTGTCGATGATACTTCCTCCACATGTCGTTGAATTGCTCTAAAGCTTCAAAATAATATTCATCAGGTCTATGCTCAAAGTTGCAAATCTTTCCCACCAACTCTATAGTCTTCTATGTGGAAAACATCTCTGAAAGAATTTGTCAACAGTTAGATTACAAGTCAGTGTAGAGTTTCCAAGAAAACTTTTAGAAAAAGTCTATCTATATTCATGAAGTAAAATGGGAAGATCTTAAGATTGATTGTTGCATATGGAATCCTATTAATATTCACCATTTCAAAACACTTGAAAAATTACTTATGTGATGCATATGATCTTTGTTTTGGTGCCCATGGAATGCTTAAGGGTTCACAGTGCAACAAGGCTTGGGTAAAGGTTGTAGCTACTAATAATTACTACCTACCATCTTATGTGGCCTTGTTGAGTTGTGGTTAAAGAGGCTCAAATTATATCCCATACTATCTGTCTGGCCTTGTCGAGTTGTGGTAGAGGAAAAATATGGACGAGTGTATAGTAATGTAGTGTATGATCACCATAATTAGTGGTGTGGGTCCGTACCATTCACTAGAACCTAAAAAGATTAAAAAATATCAAAAAAAGAAAATACTAACAATGATACCAAATGGATTTTCAATGATTTGAAAACAAAAATTAAAAATTGGCCTAGATGAGGTGGTCCTAGCACACATAGTGTTGATGTTTATTAGTTTTGCAGAAATGTCACAAAAACCTTTTCACAAAAATAACATGTATGTGGATATCAGTGTATGGTATCCAGTTTAGAGCACATCATTAACTGAGTTTATGAAAAGTCCCTTGACAAAACCCCCTTTTCAAAGTAGTAACACGTCCAAAATTACTATCTCTTTTGATCAAGCATAGAAAACAGATTCAAGAATGAATTTCACAGAAATTATGCAATGACAACTTAATTAAAAAAAATCAATCATTCAATTCATAATCACACCATGTAACTCTCGATGCCTAGTGGTTATGAAAATATGTTGGACATGGATAACATGGTATCCAAGTAGATGGACGTGAATCTCCTTTTTTCTAACTTCAAAGTTCATCCATGATTCATTGGGTATGCTATCTTATCTAGTTCTCCTTTTCTTATCTTCTCTTGGTTGTTAAAACATTCAAACCCAGATCATTTTTTGATTGTCGATGTATTGAATATAAAGGGGATCAAAAGATCCAATTTATCACATAATGAATGGATTAATTAAATCTTAATCATTAGGTGTGGTACATTTAGTGTTGTCAACCTTGCTTTTCTTGTCGAATAGACACAATGTCAGTACCTCGTAGTTGACACTTGACGGCATTGACCTTGGTGTCAGGATTTTCTAATAGTTAAGTTGGCGCCACCAAGATGACTATTGGTAGTACTGATTTTAGAACTTAATTTCTCAATAATTTTCTAGGAAAATCCCTTGTGACCACATTGGTGGAACATACAATGAGGTTAGTGTTATCATCTTTTCTAATAAACTAGATTTTGTATTCAAACAAGAAACACATTGGGAACATATATGTAATGATAAATTCAAGCCAAATACACAAAAAAGATAATAACTTATGAAAAGATGGCTTTATGCTTCTTTGTAGATAAATGGATAAAATGGCATGTAATTGAGATTAATAAATAGATAAAATCAACCAAATTAGCACATTAGAATACTAATAATTACACGTGAACTAATACCCAATCACCCTCAACCTCTGACTCATTTGTCTATCAATGCACCTTCTAGAAATGAGGTGGATGATCTCTAGACTCTAGACACCTTGGCTTTAAGGTCTATATCCTAGATTAAGTGCTTGCATCCACTTGCATGTTGATGAATCAAGGTCCTTTGGTGCTTTATAGATTTTGTATCTTCTTTCTGCCCATCTTAACTAGTACATAAACTATCTCTAGCATCGGTTAAAACAACCTTAGAACGTCGGTTATAGACTGACACTTGAGTGAGTGACATTACAACTACATGGTCTAAGGCATCAATTCTTTGGGGATGGAAATACCAATGCTAGACATCCACACTACTACAGAAACGGACTTTTGCGTCGGTCGTTTAACCCCATTTGGCGTCGGTTTCTGACCGACGCCTATGTGGGCGCCGCTAAAGGTCGAACACTTCGGCGTCGGTTTTTTAACCGACGCCTATATTCCATACAGGCGTCGGTCTTTTGGTATATAACCGACGCCAAAAGTGTTCGCGCCACAACAAAACGACATCATCTAGGGCACTTTCTGCGTCGGTTATTTACTAAACAACCGACGCCTATATGGAATATAGCGTCGGTCTTTTAGTAGATAACCGACGCATAAAGTGCCCTAGATGATGCCATTTTTTGTGGCGCGAACACTTTTGGCGTCGGTTATATACCAAAAGACCGACGCCTATAGGTTAAATAGGCGTCGGTTTGATATGAATATCCGACGCCATTTCCAGGACTGCTTTGGCCACATCAGGCGTCGGTTTATTGAAAAAAACCGACGCTGTAGGTCTTTCCTGACGGTTTTCTATAAATAACCGACGCCTATTTATATTTTTTTTTTCATATCAGTTTGCAGGCCTGCTGTGGCTGGTCAGCAGGATGAGAACCTGCAGTTCAGTTTTCTAAACTGCAGGTTTACGACATCCATTGATATCAGCCTACAAACAGGCCGCAAACCTGCAAAAGTCACAAGCAAAATTCTACACAAGTACATACATTCAGACATCAATTCAATTCTCACATTCACACATATAGAAACATTCAAATACATGTATTAACATTCAGAAATATTCATTTACATAGTATCATTCATTATCGCTATCAACATCCCAATTATATCTTACAGTTGCCACTGCTTGTATGGCTTTTGCCCATTCTTCTCTTACTTCATTTAATGCTTCCATCGTATATGGAGCATGTATATTTTTTAAACGTTTACCTGTAGTGTTGTCAGTTTTAAACACCTGCAAAGAGAATGATGTATATATATAAGTAATAATATAAAAATAATATAAGATGGATATATTGCATACTAACTAATGAGACTATATATAATACCTCATGTATGGTATCGATGTCCAATGCGGCATATTTGATAATCATCTGCATAAATCGCATCACATAGTATGCGCATGCCCAGCCATTGTCTTGTGTAGCACACTATAAATTGAAACATACAAAATAATACAACTAAGCACAATTCACATCAATAATATATATATTCGAGTCGGGAACTTACTTGTACGTTCTGCCAATTTATTGGCTGGTTCTTTTTCCTTGGGACCGTTCCTCCAGCCTTTTTGAATGCATCTAAACCCCTACATGTTAATATAACACAATAAATTGCATAAGTAAATAGTAATGTAATAAAAGATGTTAACGGATATAAAAATGAAATATTTCTCACCAGAATAATGGCATTCTCATTACGTGTCCAATTTTAGTGTTCAATGTACTCCCCGCAGGATCTAGATAATAAACAGTGAATGTCCCAGGGACAATAACTAGTAACTCCCAATGTCTACCGCTAGAAGTAAGAAGTTAACAATTAATAACTCAAAATGCAAAATAAAAATGGAATTTTCTTAAGTCCAAATTATAAATAAAGTAAACTTACTTGACATTGAATGGAGCTATTATTATCGTCTTCTTTTGCTGACCAAAAATTGTAAAAGCATCTATACAGTATTGTTGAACATTATCAGGGTCTTTAGCTACCAAACTAATCAATGATGGAATCAAAAATCCCACATGATCAAATGCAAATTGTTTGCAATGATCTTCGACTAGGTAGCTGCAAAACATATAGGCGTATGCATTAATATATAAGAAACCAGATCACCGGATCTTACACAAGGTATATGGATGTATAAACAAGATCTCACCTTATCCATGTCTCTATCATTGATGTATTCAGCCAATCATACATAAACAGCTCAATAATATCTTGTATAAATAAAGAGCTATCGTATGATTGACCTGCATAATCTGCATCTAAAGAAATAATTATAGGGCAATGTACATTATGTACCCGTAGCCAACATGCCATTCCCCTACAAGCAGGACCTAACGGGTATGTTAGGTCAGTTGGAACCCAATCAGGTAATGCGGGAAGTGGAAGTGGAGGCCTAGGTGCTCCTGGTGTCTTCTTTTTAACCTGTACATATAATTTCAGATCAGTTGACATCATATATACACATTAACAGTCTAAATCAATGTAAATTTATCTTACAATTTCAGTCGTGTAGACGACATCTGCTTTGGGCCACAATATCACCCCGCCTTCTGCATCAGCAAGTCTATCAATATCTGGGTGGGGATATGGCAATGTAGCTTCTCTCCAATCAGGTAACACACGTATCGGGCTCACACGAACGTAGCCCTGTGGCATTGGAGTCCCGTGAAACATTGCCCCAGGAAGGGACGGGTAAGCCTGCGCCTCTACAACAACGTAGTCTTGCATTCTTAAGCGGCATGGCTTCAATGCCTACAAATTTACGTAAACAATATTATACATATATACATATCATCTTGAAAACATAACAACTTGAAAAGACTAACTACAATGTCATAAACAATACTTACAGCAGACGTGCTAGGCGATGGGTCTCCAGGATTACTCACAGTCTGTGCATCAGGAGAAGAGTGGGTCGCCATAGGCGTATTGGAAGCCTGAGATGCCTGCCACCGCAGCAATTCTTCCTTGACCTTCTCAGCAACTACATCGTTGATCTTCTTAGCAACTAAATCCTCAACTCTCTTATTCTCCTATACATGGATAAAAGAAACATTAGCTTCTTATTAATGAATTTCCTTTTGCAGTAACATTCTAAAAAAAGAATAGGTTACCTCTTCTTGAGAAAATCCCGCTCTGGGTTTGCGCTGGGATGGCCCAAAGAATGCTTTGATGCCAACACCAGCGCCGGCACCTCTAACACGTCCAGGATGCTCTAGGTTACCCAGAGCAACTGTCAATTCATCCCTTGTGCCCTGAGGGATGAACGTGCCTTGTTTCCTCTGCTCGTGCAGCTCCCGCTAATCACCATAAACAGAAATTGGTAAGTTAACACCACAAATAAGCAATATTCAAACGATTTCTCTAAGAGTTGTATTTTACCATTTTTGCAGCCGCCTCAGCAGTTACAGGCTTCTTTATTTCACCCTTCTTGTTTTGCCTGCCAGCTATCCAGATATCATGGCGAGGCATGGGTGTGGCAGACTCCTGAGTAGGAGCAGACTCCTGAGTAGCCGCAGACTCCGCCTGTAGTCTTTGGCGAACGCTTGCATAGCCTTTTGGACCCATAGTGTGGTCATGCACATTCAGTGCACGCCTTGCTTTTTGTGCGTCACTGAGGGCCTAGTTAGTATGCACATTAATGATTTGGTTAGTAGCACTAAATGCTAATCTTGAATAGGTGAATACAATGTATATTAATTAAATTAGGAGTGACACCTAATACCTTGAATTCTTCAGATTTTCTTGAAGCAACAAAATTGTCCCAATCTTCTTTGTCCAAGAAGTTCCATTGTTCAAGGGCTGACTTCTTCTTCTTATCACCCTCTTTTATGTATTCTCTGTTCAGATTTGTCTTATAATTCCTAAGCATCTTTCCAGCGCGTTGCATCACATTTTTACGATGCAACTTCTCATCCAATGCAAACAGATTCTGTAAAATAGAAATGTTATTAACTAGTATCCAAAATAGAATTGCAAATAATAGAATTTGTAATCTACAAAATAGAATTGCAAATAATAATAACTCACGCATAAATCCTTCCATATCAAGTCTTTTTTCCCTTGAGGAACTTTATGCCAATTGTCATACTTAACACCACAATGGCTCCGAGTGGTACACCCAAGATAGTTCACAAAATTATTGCGGTTCACTCCAATTGGATTTCCTCCATTATCAAACTCCACCACCAATTTAGATCCACTACCACTTAGCGCTAATAACTTCTTCAACAGAGTGATGCCCCTTTTCTTGTTAAGTGTCTGGTGTTGCGCATCAAGTTGCTCCAGTGCTTCAGTGGGTACAGGTGCATCAACCTAAAATTTGACAAAAATAAAACACACTAACTTAGCCCAATATAGAAATATAGGATATATGACATAACTAGAAGATAATGAATTTTATAGAAATACAGGATATGTTTTTAGAACTTACATTAGTATCCTCGCCATGCTCGTCATGGACAGCATGCTCATCATGGACTTCATGCTCATCATGGACATCATGCTCATCATGGTCAGCCATCTGAAAATGTCATTAAAAAGGCAAACATTTAGCATTTCTATTAACTAGAAAAAGGCAAACATTTAGCATTTGTATTAACTAGAAAAAGGCAAACATTTAGCATTTGTATTAACTAGAAAAAGGCAAACATTTAGCATTTGTATAAACATACATGTCTCTAAAATTGTGATCTTTTATCAATTAACAATCCTTCATTGTGATCTCCGCGCACATATAAGTCATCATTAGCTTCAATATTTTGTGGAGTTGGCAACCCAACTGAGAATGGACTGGAGTCATCATACTTATCATAGTACTCTTCTTCATCTATAGGATCTTCAATGAACTGTCTTTTACCATGAAGAACAACCGACCATTTATCATTTGCAGGATCATCGATATAGAATATTTGTTTCGCCTGTGATGCCAATATGAATGGTTCACCCTTCTCGCCAATCTTTTCAAAGTTCACCAAAGTGAAACCCAATTCATCCACTATAACTCCTTTGGTGTTATCAACCCAATTACATTTAAAGAGCGGAATTTTGAAATCTATGTAGTCAAACTCCCAAATGTCCTCAATGACACCGTAATATGACATTTTAGCTTCACGTGGACTCTTATCCTTTGCACTTACAAAGTACATAGTCGACGCTTGAAGAGTGACCCCACTATTTTGGACGACACTCTTATCATCTTGGCGCTTTGTGTAATATGTGAATCCATTAATGTCAAACCCTTCATAAGACATAACATTCGGTTTTGGTTTAAAGGCGAGGCATTTGATAGTTTCTGTAATATCATTTGGTGTTTGAGATAGTTGATGTAAGACTTTATCTTCAAACCACTTAGTAAAAGTCTTATTATGCTCTCTAGCAAGCCACATTGAACTTGCTCGAGGATGTTGTCTCTTTATGAAATTGGTATGTTCCTCGATATAAACACTCACTTCATCCATATTGTGTAAAATATACAAGTGAGCTTGTTCCAACTGCTCACGGCTGATTACTTTCACCCGTGATCCCAAAATTCCTTTGCCCTCCTCAATATTCTTGTCATTATCAGGAGTGTCATTACCACTGAGAAAGTCATTGCAAAAATCCATAACCTCTCTCGCCACATAACCTTCAATAATACTCCCTTCAGGCCGATAACGGTTTCGAACATCACCTTTAAAAATGCTCATGTATCGTTCAAAGGGATACATCCAATGCAAGAAAACTGGTCCCAACATTTTCACTTCCCTAGTCAAGTGGACAACAATATGTACCATGATATCAAAGAACGAAGGAGGGAAATACATCTCAAGCTGACATAGGGTAACAACCACTTCTCTTTGCAAATTATCGAGAGTATCAGGGTCAATAACTTTGCTGCATAGACTGTTGAAAAAGAAACAAAGTCTGGTAATTGCAAACCTTACATGCTTCGGCAATATAGATCGAATTGCCACGGGCAATATTTGTTGCATTAGAGTGTGACAATCATGAGATTTAAGACCTATCAACTTCAGATCTTTCATTGATACCAATCTACGGATGTTGGATGAGTAACCATGTGGCACCTTAACATTTACCAAACATTCACAAAAAGTTTTCTTCTCCTTTCTAGACAACGTGTAACAAGCGGGAGGTAAGTATGTTCTTTTATTACCCATTTCACGTAATTCTGTTAATTCTGACCTTATTCCCATTTCACGTAGGTCCAGTCTGGATTTTATCCCATCTTTAGTCTTACCTGGTATATTTAATAGAGTACCAATGATGCTATCACATACATTTTTCTCAACGTGCATTACATCGATACAATGCCTGACTGTCAAAGAACTCCAATAAGGAAGATCCCAAAATATTGACTTCTTCTTGAATGAAGAATTGTCACTCCGTGTGGCCATACTACATTGTGATTTCTTACCAAATTCATTGACAATGTATTTTACTCTTTCATAAACAACATCCCCTGGTATAGGTTTAGGTGCACTTCGTTCATCATTCCATCCATTGAATGCTTTGCGCTTCCTACGATACGGATGGAATTTTGAAAGAAACCTTCGATGACCAAGATATACAGTCTTGCCGCCATGTTTTAGTCTTATTGAATCAGTGTTTTCTTCACATATAGGACACGCTTTAGCTCCTTTGACACTATATCCAGACAAATTCCCATATGCTGGAAAGTCATTAATAGTGCAAAACAACATAGCGTGCAAACGAAATGTCTCTCTTGCTGAAGCATCATAGGTCATCACACCTTCAGCCCAAAGTTTCTTTAAGTCATCAATCAAAGGTTCAAGATAAACATCGATATCATTTCCGGGTTGTTTAGGACCCGATATCAACAATGACAACATAACATACTTATTTTTCATACACATCCAGGGAGGAAGATTGTATATAACAAGCATGACTGGCCAAGTGCTATGTTGGCCACTCAATGTCCCGTACAGATTCATCCCATCTGTACAAAGCCCAAGTCTTAGATTCCTATCTTCTTCACCAAATTTAGGGTACAATAGATCAATCTTCTTCCACTGTGGGGAATCAGACGCATGTCGTAGGATCCCGTCATTATTTTTCTTAACATCTGCATGCCACCTCAAATTCCTCGCATCTTTCGGATTTGCAAACAAGCGTTGAAACCGTGATATTATAGGTAGATACCACAACACCTTGGCAGGAGAACCAGTTTTGGACTCCCCCGAAGTCGTCAATTTATACCGTGACGCACCACATTTTGGACAATCTTTCAAATCTACATAGTCCTTTTGAAATAATACACAATCATTCGGGCATGCGTGTATCTTCTTGGCCTCCATTCCCATTGGGCACAACATTTTCTTTACCTGGTATGTTGAGATTGGAAGCTCGTTTCCTTCAGGAAGCATTTCTTTCAACAAAGTCAACAATGAAGTGAAGCTTTTGTCGCTCCATCTATTGTTAGCTTTCAACTTATACAATCTCAAGACAGCGCTAAGCTTCGTAAACTTAGCACAACCTGTGTATAACGGTATCTCAGCATCATGCACAATGTTTGTAAAGATAGGAGGTGGATCGGTGTGCTCTACCCTACAACTATCCAGCATCGCATCAACGATGTCTGCTGGAACTGGTTCGTTCACATTTACGTCATCAGAGGCAATTTCTTCTTCCACCCAAGCACTGCTATCGACATCTACTGGTTTCGATTTTGAAATCTCTCCATGCCAGTGCCATTCTGTATAGCCTTGTACAATCCCGTTGCACATGACATGACTTTTGATTTCCTCACCAGTGTTGACTTTCAAGTTGTTACCGCAATGCCTACATGGACAGTAGAACCTATCTGTAGGTTTTTTCCTATGTTCCTCGGCAAATCTAATAAACTGATCAAGACCAGATATAAACTCTGGGGTGCAACGATTACGAATGGACATCCATGATCTATCCATTCTATGATCAGAGAAAACAAGTATATATTAGGAAACAAGTATATATTAGGAAACGATTAGGGTATACACTTACATCCTAAGCGTATAATGTGATGTCATTCTTATATATAATAAATGTGTACCACCTATCCCATCCTTGAACACCTAATCTCACTAGTAAGTGTATAATGTATATTTGGTTTTCAAGAAAATTTCGGCAGCATTTCCCCGCTGTTCTCTAAGTACATATGTACTTAGAGAACAAACGGGGAAATGCTACCGAAATTTTCTCGAAAACCCAATACACATTATACACTTACATCCTAAGTGAGATTAGGTGTTCAAGAACAGTCCCAAACCGGGGACTATCCAAGATTTACTCCTAATGAGTCAATCTTGGATGGGTTTCTAGGCCAACAAATACATTTGATGTCATTCTTATATATAATAAATGTGTACCACCTATCCCATCCTTGAACACCTAATCTCACTAGTAAGTGTATAATGTGTATTTGGTTTTCAAGAAAATTTCGGCAGCATTTCCCCGATGTTCTCTAAGTACATATGTACTTAGAGAACAAACGGGGAAATGCTACCAAAAGTTTCTCGAAAACCCAATACACATTATACACTTACATCCTAAGTGAGATTAGGTGTTCAAGAACAGTCCCAAACCGGGGACTATCCAAGATTTACTCCTAATGAGTCAATCTTGGATGGGTTTCTAGGCCAACAAATACATTTGATGTCATTCTTATATATAATAAATGTGTACCACCTATCCCATCCTTGAACACCTAATCTCACTAGTAAGTGTATAATGTGTATTTGGTTTTCAAGAAAATTTCGGCAGCATTTCCCCGATGTTCTCTAAGTACATATGTACTTAGAGAACAAACGGGGATATGCTACCGAAATATTCTCGAAAACCCAATACACATTATACACTTACATCCTAAGTGAGATTAGGTGTTCAAGAACAGTCCCAAACCGGGGACTATCCAAGATTTACTCCTAATGAGTAAATCTTGGACGGGTTTCTAGGCCAACAAACACAATAATAGATATGACAAATATATGCAAGCACAAGATTTGTTCATATATGCAAGCACAAATGTATGACAAATATATGCACAAATTAGAAGTTCATAACCCTCATAACCCCCCATCTTAGGATGATGAAGGTCCATCTTTGCAGTCCTTGGCTACCATATGAGCCAATGAACAAGGAAGTTGGTCGTTTGTCCCAGGATTAACATTGTGAAATTTGAGTTGAAGAACATGAACAAATTTGAGTTGAAGGTCCATCTTTGAGGTCGGTCATCTAGGTTCACCCACAATACAACTTATCAGAAGAACATGAACAACTTTCAGGGCAAGGTCAAAGCAAAAATCAGAATGATGATGACATTGATGAATTTTTTGTTGGTTGAGATTGAGAAATTCATGCCCAACTATAATATATTTCACTCATATTTTAAGCCCTTTTTAGTTAGAGGGATAGGGCTGAACGTATATGACCACATTATGACTTTATAGAGGTTCAAGTAAAATTAAGTATTGATTGAGATCTTGATAATAATGTTCTATCTGATCTTGAAGATTTTTGGATGGATAAAAAAGATATTATATATGAGGGTATGAAATTTCCATCCTTGAGGTGCTTATATAGGTGAATAAGTGGATTTTAATATTGATACTTTGTGACATAATAGTTATGTCTTGATTTGGTGAAATTCGGAGTAGTAATACTAATTTAGTTTGATTATTTACGAAATTAGACATATATGATTGTGTTCAATACATTATGCGCGTCTTGCATCTTAAAAAATATATTTAATAATGTTATAGGGATGATTCTACGTTGAGGCGACTTTCAGGACTTGTAAAATCTAATTACAAACAGATTAAACGATGTTTTCCTTTTTGTTTGGGAGAACAAATAGATAGGTACTCGTAGAGAGAGTGTTTATTTATGTTTAGGATATGTTTCTTGGGTTTCCTTTTTGGTATAGGAAAGTGACCCATCAGTTGCTAATAGTTAATGTTTTAATTAGATTTGCGTTTTGAGCATCCTTGTATCTCACAATCTGACATAGGAAAAGACGACCTGGCAGTTTGGTAGGGGAGGGGGTTCTCTCAATCACAATCAAATATGATTGAAAAATTAAACCGTTCTCCTTTGAAAAATTACAAGCAAATATAAATGACAAAATGAACCAAATTGCAATAAAAAACAACAACATGTTGAATATGATTGAAGCAAAAATGAGTTGTGTAACTAGGTATAAAAACTCATAACCAAATGATTGACCAACAACTCAGAAACCAATCTGACCTTATAAAGAACACACATTGAAGGATCCTATAACAGAGTAAAATCGAACCTGTAAGTAGCAAGCTCGTGGAGGAAGAAGAGGAGTAGCTCTGTCGGTAGCGAGCTCCGTTAAGGAAGAAGAGCAGTGGAGGTGGCGACGTTGAGCAGTGGAGGCGGCGGTGTAGGCAGTGGAGGCGGCAGCGGCGTAGGGCAGTGGCAGCAGCGGCGGAGACGCGGGGGTCGTCAGGCGGAGATGCGGCGGCGGAGAGGCAGTGGCAGTAGTGGCACAGACGTCGGCAGAGAGCAGCGGCGGAGAGCGAGCGGCGGAGAGCAACAGCGGAGAGCGAGCGGCAGAGAGCAGCAGCTGGAGTCGTCGGGCAGAGAGCGAGCGGCGAGCAGCAGGATGAAACAGGAAGAAAGGGGGAAGAGCTGGGTGATCGGGTCTATTAATTTGGTAATCAGCATCGGTTATTTAGAAAACCGACGCCTCTAACGCTTTAGCGTCGGTTGTCTGTAAAAAACCGACGCCCGTTTAGAAAACCTGTACCCTAAATTTTTTGGCGGGAACCATAATCAGCATCGGTTATCTGGCACAACCGACGCTGAAAGTGAGACATTTTTGCACAAATTTTCATTTTAAATAGGCGTCGGTGAATACCTATAAAACCGACGCTAAAGATGACCTAAAATGTTTTTGCTCAAAATTTGGATTTCGCGGGTGCTTTTAGGCGTCGGTTTTTTATAAACAGCCGACGCTGAATATAAAGCGGTACCCGTGTCTGGCTGGTCTTCAAATATAGACATCGGTTTGTATAAATAACCGACGTCTAATAGTATCGGCGTCGGTTTCTGTAAACAACCGACGCCCAGAAAAGAGACATTGAATGCTATTTATGTAGTAGTGCCAGTCTCGGTTGTGTGGATAAAAGAAATTAACACGGATAGGAGTCTTAGGTGTCAGTTGGATTCCAAAAACAAACATCACAAGATCCATACCAGGTCACATTTGTAACTAGTAAAGGATCCTACATCGTCGGTTCGGTAACAAATGACACCTATCATGATGTTCAGTGTCTGCTACAAACCAAACAACTGACGACTATGATGTAAAATGATGGTTAAATCTAGAAAACTAACGACTATGACATGCTACCCAATGAGACCATGTTGACCAGCACGACCATTTTAGTTTTGTCCTTTAGTGTTGGTTATTTTATCGAAACTGACGACTCAAACCTATAGTGTCAATTATTTTATTACAACTGACGACTAAGTTTTTTTTAAATGACAGGCATGTAGACCTACTACCCAGCTGGTCAGCAGGATGCATAATCTAAAATTCAGAATTGGAGTTCTGAGCTACATGTTAACAACATCCTGTGAGTTCAGCTTAACAATAGGCCACCAAACCTGCAATAACTAAACATAATATTTGCATATAACACTAATCATTCTCCAATTCCATTATAATCACACGTGCAAACATAAATCTTCACATACATCTAAGCCTTCATTATGTAAAATAATGTAGGAAACAAACAAATCCTAACTAAAACATGCTAAATTACAAAACTCTACATTATATGCAACACATGATAAAAAGAGCAATTTTTTTGAAAATTACACAAAAATTGGAATAAAGTAAACGACATGGCATGCAAGCATGCAAAGCAGCTAAAATATACTCTAGATAGCAGGAGCAAGAAAACAAAACTAAATGGAAGGTGAACTGCAAAATGAGTGAAATGAGAAAGGGCATATTTCCCTACCACCCCAAACTTTTGAATCATGTTGTCCTCAATATGACATTAAAGTATAGGACAATAGGGTATATGATCACTGTGGTGGATCTGGTGGTGGTCCTTCCTGTGGTGGAGGATGCAAGTAGTAGGTGCCCTAATATTCTACATGCGGAGGCGGGTAGGAATCATGGTATGTAGATAGTACACCTGTGACAAAGTGGATTTTAGCAAAATAATGAGATAATTACTCTTTTGCCCTCATTATACCTACTAATGGTCCCACATTAATTTTTTCTTGTCTTCATAATCATTATTGAGACTCAAATCCAAGATATGGTGACCAATATAGTTTTTATACACACTATAACACTTCAAATTGGATTCATTCATCACTCTGTCCAAAAGATCAAATTGGTCAATCAAACTTTGTCTTTTAATTCTCAAACTTTTTCAAGATATTCTCCACATTATTTTTAAGATTTGATCCAAATTTGAGGTAATTCGGACATTCCTACAATTTTATATGAATTCTTGAAGTTAATGGGTTAAAAACCCCTTTTTTTGCTCTTTTATTGGCTTTGCCATGTCATCAATCCGCGGGGTGTGTATGGGGGGCGATTCAGGGCCCTTGGATCTGCCCCTCACAGATCAAGGCCCAATCTGACAGCCACTGGTCATCTCCTACCTCCCGCAATCAGCGGGGAGGAGTAAATGAGGACCGATTGAGAAACCTCACGCCCTTGACTACGATTCTAAATTCTGAGCGAGCCAAAAACCCCGCCTCACAAATTCGAACTCGGCAAGCCCTATTTTGACCAGCATACATTCTCTGTTCAGCCACCTAAATGTTTCCCTTGCTTGCCCTTCTCCTTCCGGCGGCCATGGCTGCCAACCCAACTCGCCTAGCCCTAAACCTAAGTCCTAATACTATATAAACCCCCTCCCAAGGATCGCATACACTTCACCATGCTCAGAGCCTCGCCGTTGCTCACCCCCTCAGCCCCGAGTGCCCCTCTTTTCTTGCTGTGATCTTCTTCTGCTGTAAACAGCACCGCCGCCCAACCTTGATCGGCGTTCCTCCACCACGCCACCTCTCCTCGACCCACCACCGCCATCACACTCGCGGAGGAACGACAAAAATAGACAGCAACTCGACAGCCTCCCTCGCCTTCTCCACCCTTGATCCCCCTTGCGCCGGCGAGCCCTCCGCCTTGTGCCTAGGGTCGTGCGGGAGTTTGTGCAGACAAGAGTCGGGAGCCAGACTATTGGCTAAACGATTCCCCAAACCGGCCGGTCCAGAGGAGTCAAACGCAGACTGAACCGAGTCCACTGATTCACTAGACCAGTGACCCATGCGGCACGATCGAGGCCATCCATTTTGGATCCAGCGGCCCTCATTTTTCGTAATTAAGGTGTTATATTCTCTTCTCTGACAAATATTCAATTATATGCCCATATCTCGTTTTAATCATAGAGAATGCATCTGAACTCCAAAAATTACAAATAAGTAGTCAATCTTGATCAGAAAAATCTAGTGCATCGTTTAAAAATACATTTGAAACCTGATTCCAAACTATTATTACTGATATAATTAAATCTAGATCTCTTGCTTATTTAGTTTACTAAATGGCTCAATAGTGATGTTAATTCTTGGAAAACCTAATATCTGACTCTAATGATTACCTTGAAATAACAAATCTAGATCTGATTTAGTTGATTGTTGAAAATGAATCATTAGTGATCTTGATCTATTTTGATTCAATCTTAATTATAATGGATAATGAGTAAATCTTGATATTGACCTTAATCATGCAAAACCCTTGATATAATTTTGACCCATCAATCTAATCTTGAATACAAATGATGTTAGAACATGATGATGCTCTAAAGATTTGATGATGATAATGACCATAAATTAGGGTTAACACATATGATCCTAGAAACCTAGGAAAGTCATTCACACTTGAAAATACTTGATATCTGAAATAATGATGGACAAATTGAAATATTGGTTGATCATAAGTGGATGACCTAACCCTAAGGTTGACCTAGGAAAGTGTAACCCTAATCTCGAATATTGAAACCTGATATTCTGAACATCATGATCTTGACCAGTGATCCAATCTTGATGATTTAGGATCTGACTCGAAGGGTTGACCTATGATCAGATATTGATTATACTCGAAATCTCGGTGAAAGGTACGCTATTTATATAAATCCTCCTTGATTGTATTGAAGATACTTTTATGTATCTCTTGATCGTATGCTTGGCTATTTACTTGGATGAGCTACTGTTCCCTATGATTAGTCTTCTGTTTTTCTATACTATATTTTGAAAAACATGAAAACATAAATTGCATGCCCATTATGACTGCCCGTATATTGATAATGATGATGATATTGATAATGTTGATAATGTTGATATTAAGTACAATTATCCCTCTTTTGGAAGTGGGACTTGTACATTTGGCCTCCTATGTTCCTGTGGTGAGAAGGAGCCCAGTGACCTTCCCCATCGCGTTGGGGTAATAGTGTCGCACAAAATATATAAGCATGCTTCTTGAATTACAACATAATGGGAACTCGTAATAAAAGTCGAATGCTTGATAAACTTGTCGAATAAATGTTGGTTTTGCAAAATTTGTTTATTATTCTTTTGAATATAAGTCCCGCCAAGTATACACATCTTTCTTATAAACTGTTTTCCTTGATTTTGATAGCGTTCCGTGCAATTGCATGATTGTGTCTTGATTTTCTTGATTTTAGGCAATGTATATGGAATACTGAATAAGATTCGCTTCCGCACTCATACGCTCTGATGACAAAGATATATTGGTGAAATCTCCATATTGGGTTAGTTTTTCTTTAATTATCCAGTTTTTGAGTTATTTATTTCTTATTGTATATGCCAGTGTGTTAGATCCTACGGGGCCACTCAGGGACGGGCGCTTCAATCCTTTTTCTACTGTTTCGGCAGTAGGATTGGGATTGGGGTAAGAACGGTTCCGTGACAGTTGGTATCAGAGCTTACACACTCCCATATACTTTAAGTAAATAATTTCTCAAGTCTCCTACACCCAGGAAACCCTAAAGTCCATAATGGTGAAAATTGAGGTGTCTAGGCTCGGGGTCCTGACATAATTTCTCCTATCCGTCTTCACGGTGGTTGAGATCCCCCGCTCTACCTGGCCTTAATTGATCTAAAACTGGACCTAAGGGTTCTCTTGTGAAACCCTAGAGAGTCTTCTAGCATCTAATCTCTTCTTTAAGGACAATCCTAAGCCACCCATGTAGATGAAGATTAGGTAGTCTTCTCATCTCATCATGTGGTCCTTCTCATGACTTTTCACCACGTGATGACTCGATTTTGGGTGGCTTATGAATGAGAAAATGAATATTGCTAAATCTTGAAAGTTGATACCATGATCTGACTTTGAAAAACTCGATTTTGATCAATTAAGCTTGAAATCACATACTCATGATGACCCTAATTGCAAACTTGATTTAATCAAAACTTGACTATAGGCTTCCTATGTTTGAGGTAAATATCAATGACTTTGATCTGGTGAAATAAGAAGGACTTATACCTTATACCTCATTGTTGATGAGGTCTCTATTTGATTAATGTCCATGTTGCCCTATTGTTGATTAAACCTCAAACATAGTTAAGCAAACTCGTATCCTATTTTATACACATCTTGACTATGCTATTAGGTGACTAAGCTCAAAACTCACAAAATCATGATGTAATACCTATGATGCAAAAAGCAATTTTTCCTATTGACCATTGGTGCCTTTTGCAATCTAAATTTTGATATGATAATGATATGCCTAGATTTTGCACTATTATGCTCTAATTCCTCGAATTCCAAATTGAAATCCTTGATTTCCAAATTATACCACTACCTTGATCATAAGAGGAAAGGAATACAAATCTTGACGTTATTGCCCTATTATCTTGAATTTTGATGTTATGACCTTGTAAAACATGTTTTGATCTTTGATACTCTTCCTATTTGAATAAGCTCAACGGACAATGACTATATTGACTCGCTCGATTTATGACTTAGGGTTTAGCTCTCATTAGGACTAGTGTGGGACCTTCCCATTGATTTTGAGCTTGAAATAATGATACTGAAAGCATGATGTTGAATGTTAAATTTTGAAATTTGAAATCTCAAATCATGGATATATAACCCCACCTAGTAAATGTAGAGGCTAAGACCCTGAGATATTGGGATTGAAAGTCACCTTGTACACTTAAACTCTATTTGTTTGACCTAAAAATATGATATGTCCAAATTTGTGAACAATAGGAAGCTTTCCATATTTATGACTCATATAATGACTTTGGACAATGGATGTGTTGATTTTGATACTCAATTGCTCGATGATGAAATAATGTTAATACCAAGTTGATTATGATATGGAACATGGAATCTCAATTGTGATTTTTGGGACTAATTGAAGTTTGAGGACATGATTTTGATTTCATAGTTGAGGATGTTCTAGTAATTGAGGATATGATCTGGATTTGAGTAATTCTAATTTTAAGGGTATTTTGAATTTTGGGGACAAAATTCCTTTTTAAGGAGGGAAGGATGTGACAAAGTGGATTTTAGCAAAATAATGAGATAATTACTCTTTTGCCCTCATTATACCTACTAATGGTCCCACATTAATTTTTTCTTGTCTTCATAATCATTATTGAGACTCAAATCCAAGATATGGTGACCAATATAGTTTTTATACACACTATAACACTTCAAATTGGATTCATTCATCACTCTGTCCAAAAGATCAAATTGGTCAATCAAACTTTGTCTTTTAATTCTCAAACTTTTTCAAGATATTCTCCACATTATTTTGAAGATTTGATCCAAATTTGAGGTAATTCGGACATTCCTACAAATTTATATGAATTCTTGAAGTTAATGGGTTAAAAACCCCTTTTTTTGCTCTTTTATTGGCTTTGCCATGTCATCAATCCGCGGGGTGTGTATGGGGGGCGATTCAGGGCCCTTGGATTTGCCCCTCACAGATCAAGACCCAATCTGACGACCACTGGTCATCTCCTACCTCCCGCAATCAGCGGGGAGGAGTAAATGAGGACCGATTGAGAAACCTCATGCCCTTAACTACGATTCTAAATTCTGAGCGAGCCAAAAACCCCGCCTCACAAATTCGAACTCGGCAAGCTCTATTTTGACCAGCATACATTCTCTGTTCAGCCACCTAAATGTTTCCCTTGCTTGCCCTTCTCCTTCCGGCGGCCATGGCTGCCAACCCAACTCACCTAGCCCTAAACCTAAGTCCTAATACTATATAAACCCCCTCCCAAAGATCACATACACTTCACCATGCTCAGAGCCTCGCTGTTGCTCACCCCCTCAGCCCCGAGTGCCCCTCTTTTCTTGCTGCGATCTTCTTCTGCTGTAAACAGCACCGCCGCCCAACCTTGATCGGCGTTCCTCCACCACGCCACCTCTCCTCGACCCACCACCGCCATCACACTCGCGGAGGAACGACAAAAATAGACAGCAACTCGACAGCCTCCCTCGCCTTCTCCACCCTTGATCCCCCTTGCGCCGGCGAGCCCTCCGCCTTGTGCCTAGGGTCGTGCGGGAGTTTGTGCAGACAAGAGTCAGGAGCCAGACTACTGGCTAAACGATTCCCCAAACCGGCCGGTCCAGAGGAGTCAAACGCAGACTGAACTGAGTCCACTGATTCACTAGACCAGTGACCCATGCGGCAAGATCGAGGCCATCCATTTTGGATCCAGCGGCCCTCATTTTTCCTAATTAAGGTGTTATATTCTCTTCTCTGACAAATATTCAATTATATGCCCAGATCTCGTTTTAATCATAGAGAATGCATCTGAACTCCAAAAATTACAAATAAGTAGTCAATCTTGATCAGAAAAATCTAGTGCATCGTTTAAAAATACATTTGAAACTGATTCCAAACTATTCTCACTGATATAATTAAATCTAGATCTCTTGCTTATTTAGTTTACTAAATGGCTCAATAATGATGTTAATTCTTGGAAAACCTAATATCTTACTCTAATGATTACCTTGAAATAACAAATCTAGATCTGATTTAGTTGATTGTTGAAAATGAATCATTAGTGATCTTGATCTATTTTGATTCAATCTTAATTATAATGGATAATGAGTAAATCTTGATATTGACCTTAATCCTGCAAAACCCTTGATATAATTTTGACCCATCAATCTAATCTTGAATACAAATGATGTTAGAACATGATGATGCTCTAAAGATTTGATGATGATAATGACCATAAATTAGGGTTAACACATATGATCCTAGAAACCTAGGAAAGTCATTCACATTTCAAAATACTTGATATCTGAAATAATGATGGACAAATTGAAATATTGGTTGATCATAAGTGGATGACCTAACCCTAAGGTTGACCTAGGAAAGTGTAACCCTAATCTCGAATATTGAAACCTGATATTCTGAACATCATGATCTTGACCAGTGATCCAATCTTGATGATTTAGGATCTGACTCGAAGGGTTGACCTATGATCGGATATTGATTATACTCGAAATCTCGGTGAAAGGTACGCTATTTATATAAATCCTTCTTGATTGTATTGAAGATACTTTTATGTATCTCTTGATCATATGCTTGGCTATTTACTTGGATGAGCTACTGTTCCCTATGATTAGTCTTCTGTTTTTCTATACTATATTTTGAAAAACATGAAAACATAAATTGCATGCCCATTATGACTGCCCGTATATTGATAATGATGATGATATTGATAATGTTGATAATGTTGATATTAAGTACAATTATCCCTCTTTTGGGAGTGGGACTTGTACATTTGGCCTCCTATGTTCCTGTGGTGAGAAGGAGCCCAGTGACCTTCCCCATCGTGTTGGGGTAATAGTGTCGCACAAAATATATAAGCATGCTTCTTGAATTGCAGCATAATGGGAACTCATAATAAAAGTCGAATGCTTGATAAACTTGTCGAATAAATGTTGGTTTTGCAAAATTTGTTTATTATTCTTTTGAATATAAGTCCTGCCAAGTATACATATCTTTCTTATAAACTGTTTTCCTTGATTGTGATAGCGTACCGTGCAATTGCATGATTGTGTCTTGATTTTCTTGATTTTAGGCAATGTATATGGAATACTGAATAAGATTCGCTTCCGCACTCATACACTCTGATGACAAAGATATATTGGTGAAATCTCCATATTGGGTTAGTTGTTCTTTAATTATCCAGTTTTTGAGTTATTTATTTCTTATTGTATATACCAGTGTGTTAGATCCTACGGGGCCACTCAGGGACGGGCGCTTCAATCCTTTTTCTAGTGTTTCGGCAGTAGGATTGGGATTGGGGTAAGAACGGTTCCGTGACAACACCCCACCAGTCTTCCCCCCACCGGGGGTTCCTCTATGCCTGGGCATGCTAAAACTGATACATGTGGTTAATCTAATAGTCCATCTATTGATGATCTAACCACATTGCATCTTATGTGCACTGATAACCCTCTTGTTCCCTCAGAATCCTATCCTATGTGCTTTGAATGCCCTCTAGCAACACATGTATATCCGATAGGTCATATGCATTCACTGAAGGCTGATGTGGCTATTGTGATGTCTCGGCCTCACATCGCCTCACCCTATGTGTCTCTATCTCTCATCAATTGTCCTCCTCCACTCGGAAGCTGCATGTGACTCTCCAAGTCCTTCAAGCAGATCTCTGGGCTGCTACTTCCATGTGTCTCTAGGATGCTCCTCTTCACACGTCCTCAAGATATCCAAAAAATCTAGAGATGGACCACACCCATCTAGAAGAGGTGTAGCATGGTAGGGGAGCTCTAGTGAAACTCAAGGGTAATTTTTTTATTTGGATATGTAGTTAGTTGTCGGTTTGTTCAGACATAACCAACGACGATGGCCCTAAATTTGTATCTATTTTTTGTTTGGTTTAGGAGTTAATCATCGGTTTTGTATTTTTAACCGATGATGATGTACTAATTCGTTAGTTTTTCAAAACAACTGAAAAATATGAGTAACTTAATAGAACGACACAAAATATACTTTCTCCCCATTCTCTATTTCATTGTGATTCACCTAGGTCTCTGGCGGTTTTTCCCAATCACTCAATCTGTCGACGCCGTAGCTCTTCCTCCAGCCATCGTCACTCCTTTTCTCGCCATCTGCCACTCTTCCTCTAGCCGTCTCTGCCACCATTTCTTGCATGAGTAGCTGCTCACCGCCAGGAGCTTGGGAGTACGTTGAAGCATGGGAAGACGTCAGAGCTTGGGCCTGAGCTAGCCATCATCACCTATGTCTCTGGGGCTTTGGCTAGAGCTTCTACTAGTTCTTCCCTCATCACTACTGGAGTTTCCCCTACTGCTATGTAAGCCTCCAAAATAGCTTGCACCTCACCTGCTTTCCCACCTTCTAGGTAATTCTAATTTAAAAGCTTCGACTCATGTTTAAAAGTTGAACATGTCTAATTATTGAGGACATATTATGCACCAAAAAATAACAATATGATTGAGCAACATCTTATTATTGTGAAATTAGGAAATATAGTTTTTACATGTGTGAATCACTTTTTTATGGTTAGTTTTTATGTTCTTGCATTGATTAGTGTTAATTAGGATTTCTATATCTAGTTTGTATAGTTTGCCTTCTTTCCTTAGTTTGCTATATCTTGATGATGAACATGTATGTACATTGGAGATGTTGAAATAAATGTTATAGAAAATGATATCTAGAATAGGGTATGCTTAAGATTACAAGATGTTGCTAAAATCAACTCATACATTGTTTGTAATCTTAGGACCTCTTTGAGGGACACTTTTCAAAGATCTAGTCAAGAATCTCAAATTAAGGTGCCTAATCTAGTTCTCTTAATTAATATTGATGTTTACTTTCTCTCTTAATGAATCGAATTAAATGATGTTACATAGAACCTAGGATATCAATGATGAAACTAGGATCATAGGTATGGGAATGACAAGACACATGTATTTTGTTGGCCTAGAAATACGTCTGAGATTTTCTCATTAGGAGTAAATCTTGGATATTCCCTGGTTTGGGACTATTATTGAACACTTAATCTCACTTAGTATGTAAAATGTATAATGTATATTCAGTTTTCAACATGTTTCTTCAACACTTTCCTATTTGTTCTCTAAGTACAAATGCTGGTGGACATTTGACATTTTTTCAGATGGCATCTGACAATGAGTATGATGACCATGATGATGATTACTATGAAGATGAGCAACATCCCGATGTGCACCTTAAGACTGGTGTAAGTTGTGCATTTTACAATATGTCTATCTTGTTGTATTGTTTTATCACATTTATAAGTTATATTTGTTTATGACCTATATGTGTTTTTTTTTCAATTTTAGGTTAAGGGTGTACGTCCTTAGGATATTGTTTAGATTGATAAGCAACATTAAAAAATAAAAAATAAGGGGCATCACCATGATGAACAAGTTGATACAACAAAGGGGTTACAAACTGAAGTTGGTCTTTAACTTTGATAATGCAAGAAGTCCTTTTAGAAAGAACCACAACTCTTTTGTTTCATATCTTGGCATACAATTATGAGCAGAAAATTGATAAAAGCATGAAAGACTTCATATGGAAAGAACCATATATGAGATATTATCATTTGCAATTTTGTTTTTAAAACTATTTACAATTCCATTTTAAGAATATTCCATTAAGTATATGAACTTTTGCGAAGCATATATGGCCTGTAGGAAAATCTGCATCACAAAAAGGTGATGCAATGCTATGGTAGGGTACTGAGTAATTAAGGACAAATATGACAAAACAATACATACGGGAAGTTGATAATAGGAAGAAGTCATCCACTGTGCAATGGAATTATCTTGACCCAGAGACGTGGGAGGTGTTTGTTGCTATGAAAAAACCCAATGAATTCAAGGTATTAAGACTCACTCCCCATTTTTAATACAATTTATCTTGACCTTGATTATTATGTTTTAGTTACCAATTACTATTGATGATTGTCTCTAACCAAGCTATAAGAGATGCTCAAAGGGAAAGGTGTGCAAAGAATGTGCACAACTACACAATAGCTCTAGGTGGCTATGCAAGTCTTTGCTAAAAGCTACTACATACATCTTCTTCTCAACAACCTACTCATGGGACTACTGAGTTCTCTACTACCGCCACTGAACCTCTACCTCACCATGATATATGGATAGCTAGGAGGCAATCCAAATATGGAGAAATAACTAACCTTGCAACTGTTGAGGTGGATGTAAAAATGGTAAAATTCAACTCTCAAAACAATGAGTATTGATGATTGTTATGTTTTACTTACTAATTACTATTAATGATGATTAGCGAGAGTTCCATGAGCAAAGGAAATAAGACAAGTTCATCCCTGAGGGTACAATGATGAATTGAGAGTTTCTCTAGGTCTCCCAGAACATCCTAGGCGTTGGTGTGGGTATAAGAGCATTCTTTGGGCCATCAGAGCACAAATATGTCCATAAAAGGGGATTCTCCAAAGAGGAGGTAAAAGAGTTAATTGCAAAGGGAACTCAGAAAGTAATGATCCAGTAGGAGGCTTCTCAGTAAACTACTCAGACAGTATTAGCTGTGCTGCCCCACTCTTTATATGAGGTGGACCCCCAGAGGTGGTTGCGAGTAATCATATGGATTCAACACCTAGCATGTCCACTTTAAGTATTTTTATGACATAGTAGTCTTTTTAAGATGATATGTTTAGGTTTATATATAACACTCTATGCAAATTTGTAGGGATTGAGGCCATGCCCTCTAAAATTACTAGAACATTTCATTATTGTGGGTGATGCTTACCCACCCCTTATAGGTGCCATGCTTCATGGTGCTCCATTACCTGTCGATGCGGTTCGCGTGTTCCCGAGGCTTGTCTACGAAGCTTGGAAGAAGTATCCACTGCCATATGACCACCCCGATACTGAGACGATAGGTGAAGTAGAAGGCGGCATGTTCGCGTGGACCAAAGCAGGTGTTATCTATAATGATAATGATGTATGGTAACTTTATATTGTGTTTTTATATGTATATACATGCCAATTGATATGAAATTATATATATGCAGGACATAGGGCCTAAGAAACCCCTTATAGCTCGTCCTCCTCCACTTCCACCTCCTCCTCAATTACCTGGTTGGCTTGCACATGACCTATTCAACTTGACGGATCCTCAATGCAGGGGTATGGCACTATGGATAGGTGAACATGAAGAAGATTTGCCTATGATGGTTTCTATTAAGGAGGATGATGTAGGTCAACGTTATGATACTAGTGTATTTCTACAAGATATTTTAGAGTTGTTTCGTTATGCTTGGTTGAATACATTTGTGATAGAATTTTAGATATGGTGAGATCTTATATAGTTATATACCTCATTTTATATATGGTGATATGTTTTCTTGTGTATTAATGCATACATGATATATGTTTTGCAGCCACTTACATAAGATTTGTGAAGAGTTTTCAATGACCTATGTGAGATTTCTAGTTCCATCCTTGATTAGTCATGTAATTAAAGACCCTGCATCTATTACCCTATACTGCTATACCACATTTACATATTTTAGTAAAAATAAAAAGTATGATATTAGCTCCATACAATGTTGGGTAAGTTTACTTACTTTGCTTATGATTTTGACTTAAGAAATTACAATTCATTGTGGATTTTGAGTTATAATTATTTAGTCTTCTTATCACTTAGGAATAAGCATTGGGTCTTATTGGTTGTTGACCCCGGGATGATAAATATTTATTATCTAGATCCTAAGGGCGATAAAACAGACAATGGGGGACACGATTTAAGAAAAGCATTATTCATGTGAGTAAATTTTTATATTTATATCTATTAACATATATATTACATGATTATTTACTAATGTCTATTAAACATGTTACATTAACGTATTGGGTTATAAAACAATTCAAAAAAGCCGGAGGAAAGGTGACCACAAAAAAGAAAGTGATAGTTGGGGAGAGTTTAAAGGTAGTTTTCTGACTCTAATGTATATTTATGCCAACTATGCTTACTTTTTATTTATTAACATTTTATATGTTGAAATTTATAGTGTTCTATACAAGACAATGGTTGGACATGTGCATATTACATGATGCAGTATATGGACATGATTGTTAGATATGTGGCAATCGACATCGATGAGATACATAATGTAATCCATATATATAGTCTTGATCATCATAAGTATATAGTCTTATTAGATAATATGAACATATCAAACTTATTAATTATATAAGTCATTCTCTTTGTGGGTGTTTAAAATGAAAGACTTCGATATGCTAGAAAGCTAATAGACATACACATGCCCTATACGAGGAAACAACTAGATGCAAGATGAGAACAATGGGTAGAAGCCTTCGAAAGGGAAGTGCACTTTGAATTTGATTGGGATAAGGAATGACTTTTCTAAAGTTTTATATCATTATTTCAACCTCAAACATGTTGTGCTTATGTTGCAACTTTAAATTTGATGCGAGTAAATTATTGGTGCATATGTGAATGATGATCTATATACATGTGTGTGAATGTGAAGATGAATGAATGAATGAATTGTGTTTCTACATGTCATGAGAATGGAATTGGTGTATATTGCACATATAAAAAGTCAAGATTTTGGCCATTCACCAATAAACCATGATAGTTCAGTTGCATTTTTCAACAGTCGTCATATTCAATTTAAAAAGTTGAGACTGGTTCAAAACACACTTTTAGGCAAGAAGTTCAAAACTTGGGTAAAATTGGACAAAACAGTGCCAAGTTGCTTTCATTCCTCTCTTATGCTTGTGAACTGTTTGGTTAAATTGTGATTGAAGCAAGTCACAAACACATAGAGTTTTGTAGATTCTCAGGATAGAAATGTGGTTTTAATATTGCTCATTCATGTGATGTGTCATTTCTTGATGAAATTATTGGAGTAACTTTCATGCAGGAGAACTCATGTTTTAGTCCACACTAGTAACCCATCTTTGACTCACTTTTATTCTATATCTTCTTACCTCATGAAAGGATGACAAAGTGTACACATTCAACCTTGGCCACCTCCAAAAGTTTGGGGTGGCCATATCCATGCTCCCCCCACTTAAATCTCATCATCATGTGCCCTATCCACATAAAGGGCAAAGAAAAAGAAAAAGGAACAAATATGCAAAAACAAAAATAAAAGAAGCCCATGTTTAAGACTATCTAAATGAAGAAAAGATGAGTGTGTAAAATCACTCCAAATTCTTACCACAACCCAATCTTCCTTTTGCATGCTTGTGCATCAATACTAGCTCATTTTTCCCTTTATCCACAGCCATGTGGGTTACTATGTGCGGATGGACATATGATACTGTATGAATGAATGTAAAATAGCAAAATTAATCATTTTTTTACCTTTGCTACCATGAAACGGTCTACCCGGAGTGATATGACAACCATATGAATTGATTGTGTTTTTTATGCTCTATATTTGAAGTTTGCAGGCTCAATGTACTAATCATGATTGGTTTGTGAAAGAGGAGAGGAGAGAAGTGGAATGCATGTACTTAGTCATCTTTGAGCCGATTTCGTCAATATTCATCTATTGTATTGCATTTGTCATTTCTTGATTATGAAAAAATTATAGAGAGATTGAGTTGGAGCAAACTTGAGGACAAGTATGCTTTAGGTTTGGGGTGGTGATGCAACCCTATTTTAGGGCTTCATCTTGTGTCATTCTACATTTCAATCACATCTATACCTATTAGATTACATGTTATTTCCCATAATATGCATACTTGTGTAAAACGCACCCATGGACATTATTTGCATCTTTTCAGGCATTTAAACCAAGCTTGGATGGAAGAGATAGAGGAGTGATCCTAGGGTTTCTCCACCCTTGGAGAGTCCTAAAGTGAAGTTTGAGGCTTGCTCTACCTACCCCTAGTGGTCAAAGCTCCACTGAAGCAAAGATGTCCAAGAAAATCTAAGAATCAAGTCAAAGTGTTGCAACAGAGACCACCACGACCGTGGTACATCAGAAAGGCCGTGTTGGCTCTTTCAAAATCAACAAAGTCAACTTCAAGAAATGCAAGAATCACCATGACCGTGCCACACAAAACGGCCATGGTAGATGGACCCAGAATGGTCGTGCCACCTTGCATGGTCGTGTTGCAGTAGAGCCAAAATGGTCATGGAGCAGAGAACGGGCTGACTGATCTAAGACACCATGAACGTGGTGACCACCGTGGTCGTGATACTTCATGTAAAAATTGACCAAGTTACTGTTTTTTTTTTCGTTTCTCACCACAGTCATTCCACTCCACCACTATTGTTCTGACCCCACACAACCACAGTCGTGCTACTCACAACCCTAACCTATTTTTGCACTGCTTTACCCATATTGCCCACACTTAACCCTAGATCCCTATATACACCTTGGGGGCGGCTAGAGCTTAAAGTAGTCAACCCTTGGCCACCCCTAGCTCACTTCTAGCACTCCATGTTTTGCATTCCACCCATTCCACTCCATTTCCAGCTCCATTCCACTCCATTTCACCATTTGCACCACCAAAACCCTAGTTTCCTAGTGTTTTGACCCTATTCCACCATCATCCCATGCCTTGCACCTTGGAAGAAGGAGGTGGATGTCTTGCAACAGTTGAAGAGGAGGATTACTACATCTACACCAAACTCCATGACTTCTACTACCTCTTTCTTCCTTCTTTTTGTATTTTGCATTTCCATGAGTAGTTAGGCCCCTTAGGTGGGCTATTTGGGAACAGAAATGTTACTTTGATACCATGTTGGGGGATAATGATACATAAACATTGTAATTTCATTTGTTGATGATTATGTTCTATGTCTATCTCACTCTTCATGAATTTCTTTTTGGTTTGTGCTTGAAATCACCTAGGAATTTTGGGTAACTTCTTATATGTGTGAAAATTCGGATTTGCTCCTCGGTCCAATTCATGGATCCCTAGCTAGCTACCCATCCTCCTACATGATAATCAATTCTCCTAACCCTATTTGAGAGATCTAAGTAGCTATTTCATATGAATTTAGTGTGATTAGCCTTGAGCTTTTTCAAGGCTAGAATGTGTATGGACCTTGACCTTCGTTTTGGGCTTACCCTATTTGTTTTGTCTAAACCTGGTGCTTGATTGCTTGCTAATCACCTTTTAGTGATTATTAGGGTTTTCTTGTGCTCTGTTGAGAGTTGAGGTGCTACTTGCAAAATAACCTAAGATAGGGTTGAAGAGCAAGTTTTTCACCTTGAGAGATGTCTTTCTCTCTCTTTGCTTCCTCTAGGATTGAGAGGGAAGTTTGGGATCGTGCCTTGGGTTGTCTTGGGCTTGGTTGAGCTCTTTTGGGCCTTGTTCCCCCTTTTTTGGGCCTTTCTTTGCTTGATTGAGCCCTATATCGGGTAAGGGTGCCTTAGATCGGCCATGGGGTATCACCCATGAGGGTTTATTGGCCATGGAAGAGTAGTGTGTCGGCCTTCGACCTTTGTTGACCTTCTTGCCTTGGTTGTTTCACCCTAGCTTAGACATGTGGTCGATCCTTGGTTGAGTTGTGGCATGGCATGTGCATGTGTTTTGCAAGGTGGTGGAACATGTGGACAAGAATGTGACACCTTGCCTTGGTCTAACCTTGACCCCCATCTATATATGCCTTGCCTTTCTCTTCCTGAGGAACCCTTTAGCTCTTTTTTTCTCCTCTCTTCCTTGGTGCACGATACACCTCTCCCTTGCAACCTTGGTGGTCGATCCCTTTGAAGGAGTTCTTCTTCTTCTTCCCTTATCTTGGTGGTCGAACCCTAGGCGGGTCTTGTTCTTTGGTGGCCAATGTAGTGTGCTTGGAGGTAGGAGCTTGAAGCTTGTAGCTTTGGAGCTTTAGGAGTTTACTTAAGGTGGGTTACATAACTTCTAACCCTAGCTATACTACTTTCCCTATGATTGCATGCTTCATATATGTTGACAATCGGCCATGCATGTATGTTTCTTGTTCTATAACATGTTGTTGATCTTATGGATTATAGGAGTATGATGTTGCTCATGTTATGGATGGGTTATATGCCTTTACACTTAGTTGGTCGAACCATAGTTGAGGTTTCCTTTGGTAGCAACACTCCTTTCTCTCTTTGGTCTAGAGAAGTGAGTTTGAGTTCTAGTAATGTGGGCAATACCCCCCTCTCGTTTAAGTTGAGAGGTGAGCTTATATTCTAGTTGCTTGGGCAATACCCTCCTCTAACCATGGATTTGAGAGGTGAGCTTTTGATGACCTAGGTTGAGGTTGGATCCTTGAGGTTTCTTGATTTGTGAAAGAGGTTGTGCAACACCCCTCTCTCTTGGTTGTTGAGAGGTGAGCCGACCTTCTTATCAATTAGGGTTTGGTGCACTTGTGCTTGAGGTTGAAGACGACCTTGTTGGGTTGTGTCTTGCATGACATGGCTTTGGGGTTAGTGTTGCCCGATACCCTTCTTGTCTTGGGTTGTACCTTTGGCTGATACCCATGTGTGCTTGGGCATTATGGGTTGTTGAGTGCCCTACCCGATACACCTTGTTGAGATAGTTTTGCCTTGGTGCCCGATATCCCTTATCCACCCTAGAGTTAGGGTTTGGGCGACATGGTTGCTAACCCCTGGATGGGCATCTTGGTCAATATGAAGCCTCAATCCAAGTGTGGGCGTTAGTGCTGCTCTAGGCGACATGAGTTGTCTACCCTTCATGCACGATATGTCCTTGAGGTGTAAACCTTAGTAGATAAGCTTGCTTGGGTGATCCTTGTATCCCTGGAAGATATGCTTAGTTGAAGCTTAGTTGGTGCCCGTCATGGTCCCTTGGCTGACACCCTTGGTGGAGTAGTTGGGTGGGCGATACACCTTTGATGAGATGTTTCCCGATATCCTCCTTAGGGTTAAGTCTTGGACAACACACCATGTAGAGATGGTGCTCGATGCACTCCCTTGTCTTTAGGTGGCCTTGGCCGTTATCCTTGATAAGCTTGGACGATATGGTTTCATGCCCAGCATGCCAACCCTAGGTTGCTGACTGCTATGATGCTGGCCATGAACGACACCTTCCTTGGGCGTCACGATTACCCTCGCCGATAGGGTTAACCCTCGGTTGATGCTAGAAGTTTGCACGATAGGGGCTCCTTGGGCAACACCCCTTTGGCCGATATGGCTCATGTGGAAGGTTAGCCCGATAGTGGAACCTAACCCTAACCCTAGCTTGGTGCACATTAGACCCTTGGCCGATAGCCATGGTAGTGTTGCACGTTATGACCTTACGGATGGCTTCCCGACACCATGAGTGTTAGTGGAACCGTGGGTGTGTGTTAGAGGAAGTGCGGTGTTTGGTTGATATGGTGGTGAGTTGCTTTAGGGTTTGGAACCCTAGCCGGTACACCCTTTGGTGAGGGCATGGAGCTGTGCGCCATACCTGTAGTGAGGGTTGTAAGAGTTTTGGTGAGGGTTCTGAGAACCCGGAATGTATATAGTTGATGGTTCTCTTTTAAGAATGATAATACAAGTGACATGATGTAATCACCTTGCATCCTACAAATATGATGATGGGATATAATGGTAGGTTGTGAACCAGGAAGCTTGGAAGCTTATGATGTTGCTTCACATGTTAATATAACACATGCATATGGTCACAAGCATAAGGAATAACATATGTCCCTAATTGATTATAATACTATGAATGAAAAAGTTTGTGTAATACTTGATAGTATGATCTTTGTGTTCATCCATGATGGCTTTAATTATGTATATACTAACCATGCAGGTATTTCATGTGGATTCATGGCCTGGTAAGCGCTATGAGATATATGCATTTTGACTAGCACAATGTGATGATAATCCTTGTTAATAAAATAACAAGTTGATAGGTCTGAGGACCTGATATAAGGCTGAGTGCCTAGTGGAGGTGTTATCCTCTGATGATAAGATAAGGGATGCGTTCCCAGGATGTTGATGCATGATTGTGATGCCTTGAGAGGCAATGGTTGATATCATGAGGGATTGAGGTCCCAGAATAGTATGTTGATGGCAATAGTGATGCAATTCTATAAGGCTATGTTTATACCTTGTTTTGTCTCAACAATTGGCTTAAAATATACTAATCAATGATAGATAAACATATCATGTAGTTTGCCCTGGCCATAGATCCATTACCGTCAGTATTTGGTGATGGTGGAACAGGTTTATCCTGTGGGATTACCTGGAGCGCATATTGTTGAATATGCGAGGTTTCCCCTAGCCTAAAATAGGAGGGTTGAGTGCAACTATGGTTGCAGACTCAGGATGTATGGAGCATGATGAACATACCCATGGATCAGGATATGTGATGATGAGCATGATGCATTCATGGCTCAGATGTATATACTAGCACCTATGATGAGGTGAGCTAGAGATGGGTAGCTTGCGGATCTAACCCACAGGCTGAGACCTATAAGCATAAGACTGCGGTCTTGCTAGATGATTCATGTACTGATCATGGGAAGGTGAGGTCATGGAGTCTGGATCTCCTTAGACCTTGTATGGCACCGGATTGGGCTTCACAGCCAATGGTTGGATTTGAGCAGGGAAGGCTCACTTCCTTAGGGCATGATAAAATGTAATCCAGTCGAATAGTATATCTTGCTTAGGGAAAAACATGGAACATTGATTGAGGCCTTGCTTGTATAGCTGATCTAGTTACACCTTGCAGATATGTGTATGATCCTTATATCTTGTGATAAGTTCTTATAAAGCTTATCTTATCAATCATGTTCCATAAAGAAATAATTGGTAATATGCCTCCCGGATATCTTGGTAAGCTTGATGGTAATAATATCTTTGCTAAGTATGCTGCTCTTGTTATATGCTTATACAGTTATTTGTTGTTACCTTCTTTAACCTTTGAGGTTTTATAGTTTCGGCGAGGAGTTATGTTTCTCGATTGGACTGTGTGTCTCACCCCGCTGGTTTACACCCTTTTTAGGTGATCACTCTAGGCATGGTGGTGGTCATGAGGTTGCATCCGAGTAGCAAGAAGAGCAGTAGAAGGCAAGATATGGACATGCTGCTATTTTGGTGGTTTTGTAGTAGTGTCCTAGAGTCATCCCTGTACTCTCAGGTCCTTGGAAGTATTTGGACGATGTTTCACGATGTTTAGCTGCTGTAATTTTTGTATATCCTGTTGTTGGCCGTACGTGGCCTGTTATGTATAAACCGGTGATGAACTAAAATGAGCTATTGCGACAGTGGGTGGCTTTAAGTTGTGAACATATGTGGCAGGTGATCTTGAATATATATATATATATATATATATATATATATATATATATATATATATATATATATATATATATATATATATATATATATATATATATATATATATATATATATATATATATATATATATATGACCTGATCTTCTTGTAGGGCATGGTTGTAAAAGTTCTATATGTATGCTTTCCGCAATCGGTTTTAATTAACCCGTGTTTTCGGTAATATATGGCTCCACACATTTTCGCATGTCATATCGTTGTCTATATGATGGCGGGGTGTCACCGTTGGTTTGGTATCAGAGCTCTAGGTTTGCTGAGTCTACAGGGATCTAGGACTAGGTTTGCGTCTATTCTTGTGAGTTTTCCAGATTTCCTTACAATAACCTTCTGCTCTCAATGGAAGATAAAGCTTAAAGATGTCTGGAAACCATGAAGAACATGCCGCCGAGAGCAGTGATGTTGCATTAGTTGATGGAGCAGAAGGACAGGCACATGGAGATCGGGTGCCTGAGGTCACCTTGCATCCTACAAATATGATGATGGGATATAATGGTAGGTTGTGAACCAGGAAGCTTGGAAGCTTATGATGTTGCTTCACATGTTAATATAACACATGCATATGGTCACAAGCATAAGGCATAACATATGTCTCTAATTGATTATAATACTATGAATGATAAAGTTTGTGTAATACTTGATAGTATGATCTTTCTGTTCATCCATGATGGCTTTAATTATGTATATACTAACCATGCAGGTATTTCATGTGGATTCATGGCCTGGTAAGAGCTATGAGATATATGTGTTTTGACTAGCACAATGTGATGATAATCCTTGTTAATAAAGTAACAAGTTGATAGGTGTGAGGACCTAATATAAGGCTGAGTGCCTAGTGGAGGTGTTATCCTCTGATGACGAGATAAGGGATGCGTTCCCAGGATGTTGATGCATGATTGTGATGCCTTGAGAGGCAATGGTTGATATCATGATAGATTGAGGTCCCAGAATAGTATGTTGATGGCAATAGTGATGTAATTCTATAAGGCTATGTTTATACCTTGTTTTGTCTCAACAATTGGCTTAAAATACACTAATCAATGATAGATAAACATATCATGTAGTTTGCCCTGGCCATAGATCCATTACCGTCAGTATTTGGTGATGGTGGAACAGGTTTATCCTGTGGGATTACCTGGAGCACATATTGTTGAATATGCGAGGTTTCCCCTAGCCTAAAATAGGAGGGTTGAGTGCAACTATGGTTGCAGACTCAGGATGTATGGAGCATGATGAACATACCCATGGATCAGGATATGTGATGATGAGCATGATGCATTCATGGCTCAGATGTATATACTAGCACCTATGATGAGGTGAGCTAGAGATGGGTAGCTTGCGGAGCTAACCCACAGGCTGAGGCCTATAAGCATAAGACTGCAGTCTTGCTAGATGCTTCATGTACTGATCATGGGAAGGTGAGGTCATGGAGTCCGGATCTCCTTAGACCTTGTATGGCACCGAATTGGGCTTCGCAGCCAATGGTTGGATTTGAGCAGGGAAGGCTCACTTCCACAGGGCATGATAAAATGTAATCCAGTCGAATAGTATATCTTGCTTAGGGAAAAACATGGAACATTGATTGAGTCCTTGCTTGTATAGCTGATCTAGTTACACCTTGCAGATATGTGTATGATCCTTATATCTTGTGATAAGTTCTTATAAAGCTTATCTTGTCAATCACGTTCCATAAAGAAATACTTTGTAATATGCCTCCCGGATATCTTGGTAAGCTTGATGGTAATAATATCTTTGCTAAGTATGCTGCTCTTGTTATATGCTTATATAGTTATTTGTTGTTAACTGCTTTAACCTTTGAGGTTTTATAGTTGCGGCAAGGAGTTATGTTTCTCGATGGGACTGTGTGTCTCACCCCGCTGGTTTACACCCTTTTTAGGTGATCGCTCTAGGCGTGGTGGTGGTCGTGAGGTTGCAGCCGAGTAGCAAGAAGAGCAGTAGAAGGCAAGATATGGACATGCTGTTATTTTGGTGGTTTTGTAGTAGTGTCCTAGAGTCATCCCTATACTCTCAGGTCCTTGGAAGTATTTTGACGATGTTTCACGGTGTTTAGCTGCTGTAATTTTTGTATATCCTGTTTTTGGTCGTACGTGGCCTGTTATGTATAAATCGGTGATGAACTAATATGTGCTATTGCGATAGTGGGTGGCTTTAAGTTGTGAACATATGTGGCAGGTGATCTTGAATATATATATATATATATATATATATATATATATATATATATATATATATATATATGACCTAATCTTCTTGCATGGCCTAGTTGTAAAAGTTCTGTATGTATGCTTTCCGCAATCGGTTTTAAATAACCCGTGTTTTCGGTAATATATTGTTCCACATATTTTCGCATGTCATATCGTTGTCTATATGATGGCGGGGTGTCACCGTTGGTTTGGTATCAGAGCTCTAGGTTTGCTGAGTCTACAGCGATCTAGGACTAGGTTTGCGTCTATTCTTGTGAGTTTTCCAGATTTCCTTACAATAACCTTCTGCTCTCAACGGAAGATAAAGCTTAAAGATGTCTGGAAACCATGAAGAACATGCCGCCGAGAGAAGTGATGTTGCATCAGTTGATGGAGCAGAAGGACAGGCACATGGAGATCGGGTGCCTGAGGTTCCCCAACTTGAACCAGCCATTCTCGAAAACCCTTCCTACCAACAACTTATGGGGCAGATGATGGCTATGATGAATCACATGGTGGAAAGGTTGCCAGTGCCTCAGCCAAGAGCATAGGCTAGCCATGGTGAAACATCAGGTATTGGGAAGACCTTTGAGCGGCTTTGCCGAGTCGGAGCTTCAAATTATGATGGGATGGCTGATCCAGTGGATGCAGATCTGTGGCTGACAGGTCTTGAAAAGGCCTTCCGGATCCTTGACATCCCTGAAGCAGACAAAGTCAAGCACGCTGTCTACCTTCTGAAGGGCAGTGCTGGCCACTGGTGGGCCATCGAGGAGGAGAAGTGACCCAGTGAGGAGATCGATTGGGAGATCTTCCGGTAAGAGTTCGTTAGCAGATAATTTCTAAAGATGTATCTAGATGAGAAGATCAACCAGTTCGAGCATCTACACCAAGGATCTATGAGCATCACCAAGTATGAAGCCAAGTTCATGGACTTGTTGAGGTTTTATCCTCACATGGCAGTGACAGATGATGAGCGGATCAGGCGGTTTGAGAAAGGTTTGAGTGCTGAACTGTCGACAGCTGTTGCTGCTTTAGAGAATCGGGAGCGGTATGCCACATTCGTGGAATCCGTCTGTAGGATTGAACGATCTGTTAGGGAGAAAAGGGAGTCCATGACCAGGAAAAGGCCTGCTCAGTTCCAGGGACAGAGATCTAGTGGCTTCAAGAAGTCAAGGTTTTCAGCACCTTCCATGATGAGAGGTTCTAGTGCACCATTACAAGGGTCCCCGAGTAAGGGAAGATGTTATGTTTCTTCGCCAGCAAAGGCACATAGTACATCTTTAGTGACAGTAACAAAGCCATCTAGACGACAGACAGAAGGTAGGTCATGTTATCACTGTGGACAAACAGGGCATTTAAAGTCAAATTGCCCAAAAAAAGACGTTGATGTGGAAACACATCCCACTATCACATAGACAGTGAGGTGTTACACAAAAACATGCGGAAATCACCATAAACCACAGATTACTAAAAACACGGGTTAATTAAAACTGATTGCAGAAAGCAGAATAACTAAGAAACTATTACATTTGGGTCCTCATCCTGCAAGGAAACATGTTATATAAACATATACAAGTCTTGATACGTGTCCACAGCTTAGGATATTAGTTGTCCATCCATCACATGAGTTCATCACCTATTTATACATACATAACGGCCCACATCCGGCCAGCAGCAGGATATACAAAACATCATCAACTATATATCATGAAACAAGGTCAAAATGCCTCCAAGGACCTGAGAGTACAGGGATGACTCTAAGACTCTACTACAAAACGACCAAAACAACAGCATGTCCATTTCTTGCCTTCTACTACTCTTCTTGCTGCTCGGCCGCAACTCCACGACCACCACCATGTCTAGCTCGAACACCTAAAAAGGTTATAAACCAGCAGGGTGAGACACACAGTCCCAGAGAGAAACATAACTCCCCGCTGAAACCATAAAATCAAAGGAAGATTAAAGCAATAGCAGTAGATAACTGATAGAAGGTATAGCAAGAGCAGTCTATATTGCAAGGCTATTCATATCATCAAGCTTACCAGGCTGTACGGAAGGCAGATAACCATATATCTCTTTATGGAACATGATTGACAAGATAAGATTTATAAGATCTTACCACATAACACAGAATGTAAACTCGCTCCCTGTGGTCGTCTTTTCACTCTAGCGATTAGGGTTTCCACGAGTGGGCATTCTCTCTACCTTCTAGGTCTCTTCTCTTGCAAGTTCAAGGACAGGACGAGTACCCTGGTATTCTCTCCATGATGGCAGAAGACCTTGCAGACAAATACGCAAGGATGCACTTGACAGCGGAAGAAGAGGAGTCGATCATAATACAACGGGAGCCGGAAGAAGAAGGCTCGGAACACCTGAAGCTGGCACTTGTGGCACGGATCCTATCGGACAGATCGGTAAATTTCTGGGCAATGAAGAGAACCCTAACCCAGGCCTAGGGTCTAGCACAAAAAGTGATCTTCAAATAGTTAGACGGTGACAACTTTGTGATTCAGTTCTTGGACTGGTGGGACAAGCAAAAGGTTATTGATGGGGCACCATGGAACTTCGAGAACAAGCTTCTCCTATTCAAGGAAATCGAAGAAGAAGAATAGCCTGGAGCCATCGTCATCACACACATCCCCTTCTGGGTGCGGATATACCGGCTGCCGCTAGGGTTCTGATAGAAGCACGCGATCGAGGAGGTGGCGATGCACGTGGGAGTCGTGATTGAGATGGACACTGACGAACTCGGCTGGGACTCTTCTGCAAGAATCTACATCATGTTGGACACCACTAAACCCCTTAAATGGGTGTTGTGGATCAAGGGAAGTCATAACAACATCATGAACCTGGATCTAAAATACGAAAGGATTGCGAATTTTTGCTACCATTGTGGAAGGCTAGGGCACATTGAGAAAGACTGTGTCGAGCGAGGGGAAGAAGATGAATAGGGTTCGCAATGGGGAGCATGGATGAAAGCATCTCCAAGGAAACTGAGGGTCTCATTACACGAGGAGATCCATGGAAACATCAGAACGAAGAGGAGTATCCAGTTCAAGACTAGACCTGTGACGGACACAGTAAAGACTGCAGCAGCGTCGATGAACAGATCCTCACACAACAGCAAAACAGACAGAGGCAGAGAGGTATCCAAGGGATAGAAGATAGACACACTGAGAATGTAGAAAGACAACATCAACAATATTGAAGAAAGCGATGAGTCAATTGTCAATCTAGAGGAATGGTTCCCTGAGAAGCAAAATGAAAAGGGAGTGCCAGAGGAGGAAACTGGAGGTAAAGAAGGGGGGAATCAGCCGCTCACGCTAAAGGAGTCAAGAAACGAAGGGACTCAATTGTTGACAGAAAACAGAGGGCAAAAAATAAGACACTCCAGGGCAGAACTACTAGCATGGGGGGGCGAGGGTTGGGAGATCAGGGAGGTGAGATGGAAGAAGATACAGCATTAGGTGAAGCAACTAGATACAAAGGTTCAACAGGGAACAACGAGGACCAAAGTTCTCACAACCGGAATGAAGACAGGGGAATAGAAACACACAGGATCACGACCAGGGCACAAAGAGGAAAAGTTCTAGGGAAGAAAGAATTGAAGCAAAGGAAGAGAGATCCAAAGAAAAAGAAAGAGCTTCCATGGGTCTACAAAATGAGCAGAGCCCAACGTCTGGGAATATAAGAGTCTGAGGTGATTTGGGAAGCAACCACAGGAAAAAGAGGCAGATTGTCCGAACCATGTAACATGGAGCTCGATGAGGCAGACATTTCTGAGACAAAGGGGAAGAAAGCAAGAAACACAGAGAAAGATTCTCTCAAAGAAGGGGATGTTACAACCAAAGTAGCAGAGGCTGGGGTGATCCAGCCCCGTGAAGAACAATGAAAATCCTGAGCTGGAGCTGTCAGGGACTGGCCCGTCCTGACACGGTGAATGCCCTTCGGTCATGGTGCTGGAGGGAGGGTCTGAGCATAGTTTTCCTCATGGAAACAATGATTTCAAGTGCTGATTTAGAAATTGTTAAGAGAAAATGTGGATTTATGCAAGGTATCTGTATAAGCAGTGAGGGAAGAGCGGGTGGTTTGGGTTTATGGTGGAGAGATGTGGATCTCAAAATTATGTCTTTCTCACAACAACACTGTAGCGGAGAGGTGACAGAGATGGGGACAACTTATATGTGGAGGGTGATTGGCATATATGGTTGGGCGGACCAACAACAGAAATTCAAAATGTGGAATTTGATTAGGGAGTTAAAATCAAATTCAGATCTTCCAACCCTTTTCTTTGGCGACTATAATGAGATAACGTTGAATTCTGAAAAGCAGGGAGGATCGCCAAAACCAGCGAGATACATACAGGACTTTAGAGATGTGATAGATGACTGTGATCTCATAGACCTGGGTTACACTAGCAGCATATTCACTTGGCAGAGAGGTCGGATGCTAGATACTTTCATTCAGAAAAGGTTAGACAGAGCTTTGGCCTGCCCAATATGGTCTGCAAAATTTCCTCAAGCCAGAGTCATACATCTAACCAAATATGAATAACATCATGTGCCTATAGTCATCAATACAGAACAAAGGAAGCAGGCAAAGAAAAGAAGACAACAACACTTCTTCTTTGAACCCATGTGGGTGGAAGAGGAGAGACGCGAGTAGATCATCAAAGAAGTGTGGGTTGAAAGACAAAATTCTGGTCTAGAAACCAAGATGGATTTGTGCGGCAACAAGCTAAAGAAGTGGGCAAATGAAAATTTTGGAAAGATGAGTAAGAAAATCAAAGAACTTGAAGGGCAACTGGCGGAGGAACAACTTCTACCCCCCGACAGAGGAAACCTAGACAGATGCACAGACATATCTACAGAGTTACAAAGAGGGCACAAACGGGATGAGGCTTTTTGGCATGCCAGGGCCAGGGTCAATAAGATGAAAGCGGGTGACAAGAACACAACCTACTTCCATCACAAAGCATCGCAAAGAAGGAAGAGGAACTCTATTGATGGCTTATTTAATGCAGAGGGACATTGGTTAACTGATGAAAAAGAGATTGAAAGGATTATCTTAAATTTATTTCAAAACCTTTTTCAAACATCCAACCCAACGGGATGGGAGGAGGCTACACAGGGGTTGACGACAAAGATTGGAGAGGAGGAGAAGGTCATATTAGAGCGAGATATCACTATGGAGGAAATCAAAGCAGCCCTGAATAATATGCATCCTAACAAAGCCCCAGGTCCGGATGGAATGAAGGCTCTTTTTTTCCAAAAGTATTGGCACATAGTGGGTGATGATGTGGCTAACTATATCAAAGGGTGGTGGAAATCTGACAATAGCATTGCAGAGTTAAATTCTACCTTAGTGGTGATGATCCCTAAAGTCCAAACACCTACTAAAGTTGAAGAATTTCGTCCTATTAGTCTGTGCAATGTTGTTTACAAAATTGCTTCTAAAGTTATGGCCAACAGGCTGAGACCAATCATGGACAGGATTGTCTCGGAACAACAAAGTGCATTCATCCTGGGCAGACTCATTACCGATAATGCCCTTATTGCATATGAAATCTTTCACACCATGAAAAGCAACAAGGGGAGAAAGAAAGGGCATATTGCTTTAAAGTTGGACATGTCTAAGACATATGACAGAGTAGAGTGGAGCTTTGTGGATTATATCCAGGGAAAGCTAGGCTTTGGAGAGAGATGGAGAAGGAAAGTTATGGACTGCATGTCAACAGTGACACACTCTTTTGCCATCAATGGAGAGCGTACCAGGAAAACTCAACCATCCAGAGGACTGCGACAGGGAGACCCTCTATCCCCTTATCTTTTCATTTTATGTGCGGAAGCTTTTTCTACCTCTATCTTATTAGCAACGCAACAAAACCATATCCATGGAGTGCAGGCAAGCCGTCATGGCCCCCGCATCTCTCACCTCTTTTTTGCAGATGATTCTATCCTTTTTGCAAGGGCAAACAAAGAAGAATGCCTGAAATTAGCTACTATCATCAGCCAATATGAACGGGCATCCGGACAGAAGATTAATTTATCAAAGACTGAGGTGGCCTTTAGCAAAGGGGTAGACAGGGAAAGAAAAACAGAACTGGTGAATCTTTTACAGGTACATGAGGTGGACAGACATGGCAAGTACTTGGGCCTTCCCACAGCAATGGGCAGATCTAAGAAACAAGTCTTTGCTTATATCTAGGATCGCATATGGAAAAAGCTTCAAGGGTGGAAAGAAAAACTTTTGTCTAAAGTGGGAAAGGAGGTCCTCATCAAAGTAGTAATCCAAGCTATCCCCTCATATATCATGAGTATATTCCAATTACCATCTTCCCTCTTGGACGAAATTAACAGTACTATCTCGAGATTTTGGCGTGGATCACAAGGAACAGAGAGGAAAATTGCATGGGTCAGCTGGGACGAGCTTTGCAAACCAAAAAACCAAGGAGGTATGGGTTTCCACAATATCCACATTTTCAACCAAGCTTTACTAGCAAAACAAGTGTGGCGGCTCTTTCATAGACAAGATACACTGGTGTACTGGGTACTCAAAGCAAGATATTTTCCATCGTGCACAGTCCTAAAATCAAGGTGTGGACACAACCAGAGCTTCACTTGGCAGAGTATTTGGAACTCGAAGAGTATCATTTCAGAAGGTATGTAGTGGAGAGTGGGGGACGGGGCAAATATTAACATTTGGGTGGACAATTGGCTTCCAAACATGCAAGGTAGTATAGAAATTGTTCATGGGGTCTCTAGCCCGACAATCTGGTCTGTAAATCAACTTATTGACAATGAAAGAAGATGCTGGGAAAATGAGAGTGTAAGAAGTTTGTTCACAGAGGAGCTAGCCCATAAGGTGTTGGCAATCCCTTTATGCATGACGAGGAGCGAGGACACAATCTTTTGGAAATAGAGCAGGAACGGTGAATACACGGTGTGATCTACATATTGGCTAGCGTCACAATGGACAAGTAGCACTGCTAACGTTCCCACCAATGAAGGAGACAAATTCTGGAATCTAATCTGGAAGAGGGGACTCATTCCGAAGGCGGCACACTTCCTTTGGCGTTGCGCAAGAGGGGCGCTGGCCACGTTGGGACGCCTCTACGACCACCATTGCCACGAAGACGGGATTTGCAGAATCTATGAACAGGAGAAAGAGGACATTCGTCACATGCTCTTTAGGTGCCCACAAGCCTGGGAATTATGGCGTGAGCGGCCCGAGGGGCTGCAAGCTAAAATCAGAAGGGTGGCGCGTTGGCAAGTGGACGTAGCTCGAAAGGAGCTCACTTGGACGGGCAAGGAGGAGGTGGATGAAGATAACATTGCAGCATTATGGGCTGTATGGACGAGGAGGAACGATATAGTATTCGGGAGCAAGCTGCGACCACCAGCACTGGTGCACCAGCCGCTACTGGAACTCATCCAAGGTCATCGCGAAGCCAACACCAGGAAGCTCCCAACTCCACGGGCAGCAATAAGAGAGAGATAGAAGTCGCTGGATCAGTAGACAATCAAGCTGAATTGCGACACAGCAGTGGGCATACAGGGCAATGACGACACGGGCATGGCGTGGAGGAACTCGGCGGGCGAAGTAGTGAGGGCCGCAGGGAGCAAGAGACCGACTTTTATGGATGTGTAGTGTGCTGAAGCATGGGCAGTGCGGGAGGGTCTCCGGCAGTCAAGACAAATGAGGATAACCAATCTAACGGTAGAGTCCGATGCAGAGAGCGTGATCAACCTGATCAAAGGAAAATCTCAGAGGAAGGATTTTTTGGGCACAATCTTAGAAAACGTTTATCAGTTATCTTCTTACTTTCATAGTATTTCTTTTAATTCTTTTAGGAGACAAGCTAATTCTCTTGCACATATCTTGGCGAGGCAAGCGATTCTCAGTAGTTTCTGTTTTAGAGATAGCTCGACCTTGCCGATGTCTGTAATGAATAGCGCTGCTGCATATTTAAGCTAATTAAAGATATCAGCTTCCCTTCAAAAAAAAACATAACACATAGAACGTATAAGTAACTGTAAGTATAACAAGAGCAACTACACAAGCAAGGCATCAACCAATGTTCCGTGTTTTTCCTTAAGCAGTAAATACTATACGGCTGAATTACGTATTATTATGCCCTGAGGAAGTGAGCCGTACCGCTTAAATCCAACCTTCGGTTGCGAAACTCAAGCCGATGCCATACAAGGTCAATGGAAGAGCCAGACTCCACGACCTCCCACCTCGTGGTCAGTGCATGAGAACCAAAGTAGGACCGCAGTCTCGTGCTTAAGTGGCGTCAGCCACAAGGTCAGTTCCAGAGGCTGCCCTCTGCCTAGCCCGCCTTAGTATAGGTCTCGGTGCTAAAAAAAATCTGAGCCACGGTCCTGTTCATCGTGCTCTGATCCATGAACACATTCATGCTCCTATATCACATATCCTGAGCCATGGGCCTATTCACCATGCTCATATACATATCCTGAGTCTGCAACCGCAACTGCACTCGATTCCCTCTCTATTTTAGGCTAGGAGAAACCTTGCATATTCAACAATATGCGCTCCGGGTTAACCCGGAGGAGAACTCGTTTCACCATCACCAGCTCCTAACGATGATGGATCTATGGCCACGGAAAACTACATGATATGTTCCACTGTGATTAGTTAGTATCTTTTATGTGGATTGCAAGATTCAACCAAGTTGTATAACATGCAAACTATAATAAGAATAAACAACATGAAACTCAATATCATGCTTTTACTGTCATCAACATCATCTAGATCCATCACAAGGATCATCACATTTCCATGGGATCTCAATCCCTCATCACATAGTGCCACTACCTCTCAAGGCTTATATCATCACCATGGGATAGTAATCCCAGGTCATCATCAAAGGATAACACCTCATCAAAGCACTTTAGCTAAACTTAGGTCCTCAGACCAAAACACATATGCATATTATTTCATTAACAAGACTAACCATCAGGGAAGTGTTACTCAAACATATATATACCTCATAGCCCCTTACCTGGCTATGCATCACCTGTATGGTTAGTACAGAAAGATCATATTAACAAACATAGGGCAATATTGATGATTATAAACTTTGTCATCCATGCCTCAATCTATGACCCAAGACATAGGTCATACCATTAAGCAAAACATCTTATATGCTTACCATTTCCCTAGCATTATACAGATGATTCAAGATAATTATAAACATAGGTACTATCATGTCAAGCTACATAGATGTGCACTTACTATAGCAATTACCATCAAGCATATCCAGGGTCATTTTCATATACCAAACGTGACATCATAGGACAAGATCTAGCACATAGGTTTTCTAGAAGGAACAAGACTCTCGCTAAAAGTGCCCACTACCCTCACCAAAGGTGTGACGGGTAGGGCATCCTCACCAAAGGTTGGTATTGGGCAGGGCACTCTCCCCTATCACCCAACACTCAACGCATAACGGTTAAGCAGACCAACACATATCGGCCAAGCACAAGGGTGTCGAGCATCCAAGGCATAATGGTCAAAAGCATATCGTGTAGCTATGTCCAGGAGACATATCGTGCAATGCAGCGTCCTGCACCTCCAGGAGTAACATGTAGCTCAGTCCATGTCATGCAACGATGCGTTGTGCATCTCTGTGTCATACAACAACTACGGTTACTATGGATTACTATATCGGGCATCCTCACTATGCCGTGACACCCAGCACCAAGCTAGCCACATATCTCCATATTGTCCAAGGTATGCCGACCACTAGGCTACCACCTCCGATCAGGTGTAATGGAAAACACTACTCAACAAGCTATGACGCCCAAGGACACAACTCAAACGGGCGGTAAGGACCTGTCGTTCAACCAGCCTATCCATGGCCTATCGGCCGACACAAGGCAAGGACCTATTGTGTGACGTCCGTCACAAGGTCAAGGATCAGGGTGTATCACCCATCACAACCACTACATCAGGGTATAACAAGGTGAAGGGTTTCGGGCAAGGTACTTATCATGGTGTGACACCCGACACAACAAGGCAGGAACCAGAGGTGTGATGCCTGACACAACACCACATCAGAACATCCAAAGCTCTAGATAAAGAGGGTATTGGGCAACACCAACCCCTAGGCCATATCGGACAAGATGAAACCCAACATGGTCACCACCGACCTCAAGCACAAGATCACCAAAACCCTAATGCATCTAGACGATGACTCACCTCTCAACTATCAAGAGAGAGGGGTCTTGCCAAGCTTCTTAACACCAATCAGGTAACACAAGGAACAACCCTAACCAGGTTTACATCTACCACAAAGATCACCTCTCGAATCCATGGTGAGAGAAGGGTGTTGCTCAAGCAACTAGAACACAAGCTCACCTCTCAAATCAAACGAGAGAGGAGTATTGCTCATACCACTAGAGTTTAAGCTCACTTCTCAAGACCAAGGAGGGAGACGGGTGTTGCTCAACAAGAAACCCTAGAACATAGGTTCGGCCAACAAGGTGCAACTAAGTAAGAAACTAAACTAACAACATACTTAATCGATATGATCATAGCAACATAAAAGATCATAAAAGAAGGTAGTGTAGTTAGGGTTAGGAGTTATGTAACCTGCCTTAAACAAGCCCAAGCTCCTAGCTCCAAGCGCCACCAAGGAAGAAGAGTAAGGCACTCTAGGGTTTGGCCACCTCTAGAGGAAGAAGGAGACTCTAAGAAGGATCAGCCACCAAGCTTGCAAAAGAAGAGGGGTGACGTGCACCAAGGGAGAGGGAGACTAAGGAACTAAACGGATCCTTAGCAAGAGAAAGGAAACACATATATAGAAGGGGATGGAGGAAAAACCAAGGAAAGACAAAGCAAGGTGTCACCCACCTAGGGACACTTGTCCATGGGAAAAGTCATCACTCTAACATGTCCTAAACACATGTCTAAGGCCATTGCCACATGCAAGCATCAAGCTCCAAGTGTCCACTAGTGGTGACACAGACGAGGTCAAAGAAGGTCAAAGGGTCCATGGGTGACACACCTCCACTCCATGCCCGACAGACTCCCAAGGGCGACACAACTCAGGTCGACGCAAGCATGGCCAATACACATAGGACGACACAGGGCTCTCTTGCCTGACACAAGGTCCAAAGAGGCAAAGGCAAGGCCCAACAAGCTCAACCAAGCCCAAAGGAACTCAAGAAACGAGCCCAAACCTTCCTCTCAACACTAGAGGAAGCAAGGAGAGGGAAGAACACCTCATAAGGTGACAAACCTGCCCACAAACCCTAGACTTGGGTTAATTGCAAGTAGCACCTCCAACTCTCAGCAAAGCACCAACAAACCCTAATAACCACGAAAGGTGACTAACAAGCAACTAAGCACCAGGGTTAAGCAAAGCAAACAGGATAAGCCCTAAACGGAGGTCAGGGTCCTTACAAGACAACCCCCTACAAAGGGATTTCGACCCTGAAATCCAAAGAGAAAAGCGAGGGATACTTCCTCCTCATCTCTTCCTCAAGCTCCCACGTGGCTTCCTCAATGCCACAATGATGCCAAAGAACCTTCACAAGAACCAGGTCCTTCCTATTTAGCTTTGTAACTCTTCTGTCAAGGATTTTCATAGGACCTTCCTCGTAGGTCACATCTTCATCAAGCTCAACCTCGACCGCCTGTATCATTGTTCCTGAATTTGGATGACTTTTCTTCAGCATACTGACATGGAACACTGGATGTAACCTGTACAACTCTGGAGGCAACTCTAACTCGTAAGCTACCTTGCCCATAAACACTATGACTGGGTATGGCCCCATAAATATGGGTGCTAGCTTACCCTTCCGGCCAAACCTTAGCACACCTTTCCATGGTGAGACTTTAAGATACACTTTGTCTCCTACCTGGAACTCCAAAGGTCGTCGGCAATTGTCTGCGTAAGACTTCTGCCTGCCCTGTGCCGCTTTCAACTATTGCTGTATCACTTTGATCTTTTCAGTTGTCTATTGTACTAACTCAGAACCCAAAAGCTGATATTCACCAGACTCATACCAAAACAAAGGAGATCTGTACTTCCTGCCATATAAGGCCTCTTAAGGAGCCATGTCAATGCTCTGCTGATAACTATTGTTGTAGGCAAACTCTATCAAACTGAGATGTACGTCCCAACTGCCTATGAACTGCAAAACACAAGCTCGAAGGAGATCCTCCAAAGTCTGAATAGTCCTCTCAGACTGTCCATCTGTCAACGGGTGGAAGGTGGTACTAAACCTCAACTGCGTTCCCAATGCTTTGTGAAACTATTCCCAGAAATTACTCATCAACTGAGGACCTCTGTCAGATACTATCGTCACTGGAACACCATGCAAACGTACTATCTCATCCACATATACTCGAGTGAGCTTCTTGGTTGTATACATTGTCTTTACTGGTATGAAATGGGCAGACTTCATCAATCTGTCCACTATTACCCAAATGGAATCATGATTCCTAGTTGTCCTAGGTAGACCAACTATGAAATCCATGGTTATATGATCCCATTTCCACTACGGTATTAGCAGGGGCTGCAACGTACCTTCCGGCTTCTGAAGTTTAGCCTTGACTTCCTGACATACCGCACATCTAGCCACAAACTCAGCTACATCTTTCTTCAAGCCGGGCCACCAATACAATTCCTTCAGATTATGATACATCTTGGTGACTCCTGGATTCATAGCATACATCGACGTGTGTGCTTCCTCGAGCACTAACTTCCTTAGATCATCAGCATCGGGGACCACCATCCTATCACGATAGCAAACTAGGCCATCCTCGGACTCATGGAACCCATCACGCTTTTCACTACCAAACTCTGATCTGATCAACTGTACTATATCATCTATTTGCTGTGCATCTTTGATCTGTTGTCTCAGTGTAGGCTTGACTTTCATCTATGCTAAAAGTCCAGCTAACATGGAAACTTCCATCTGCACATTCATCTGCCGCAAGGAAACAAGCATATCCTGTCTATAGCATACCAGGGAACTCAACTGTGCCTTCTTTGAAGGAAAAGAAGAAGACTTTCGGCTAAGTGCATCAGACACCACATTCGCCTTACCAGGATGATACTCAATGGTGCAGTCGTAATCATTGATTAACTCCATCCATCGACGTTGTCGCATGTCTAACTCATGCTGCGAAAAGATGTACTTCAGATTCTTATGATCTGTAAAGATCTGACACACTCCCCATAAAGATAGTGTCTCCAAATTTTTAATGCATGAACCACTGCTTCCAACTCCAAATCATGAGTCAGATAGTTCTCCTCATGTTTATTAAGCTATCGTGAAGCCAAAGAAACCACATGATCTTCCTACATCAGCACACAACCTAAACCTTTCTTGGAAGCATCACAAAAAACAACATAGCCCTTTCCATGCTCTGGTAGCACTAACACTGGAGCACTAGTCAGCTTCTCCTTCAAACTTTGGAAAGCTTGCTGACAATGATCATCCCAGACAAAAGGTACATCCTTCCTAGTCAACTTCATCATCGGCAACGCAATCGTATTGAAGTCTTTGATAAACCTCTAGTAGTATCCTGCTAAGCCCAGGAAACTACGAACTTCTATCGGCATCTTCGGTTGTTCCCACTCTGCAATGGACTCCACCTTCTTCAGGTCCACTTTGACTCCTTCTGCAGATATCACATGACCCAAGAAAGTCACTTCTTCCAACCAGAACTCACACTTACAGATTTTGGCATACAACTGATGTTGGCGAAGAAGAGTCAATGCTAGTCGAAGATGTCGATTATGCTCTTGCATGTCCCGACTATAGATCAAGATGTCATCTATAAAGAGTACAACAAACTAATCTAGGAACAGACGGAACACTCGATTCATCAAATCCATGAAAGCATCAGGTGCATTGGTTAGCCCGAACGACATAACCACAAACTCGAAGTGACCATACCTCATCCTAAAAGCTGACCTTGGTATGTCATCCGCCTTAATCCTCAACTGATGCTATCCGGACTGTAGAACGATCTTTGAAAACATTGTAGCACCATGCAACTGATCGAACAGATTATCTATCCTCGGTAACGGGTACTTGTTCTTGATTATGACTTTGTTCAACTGTCGATAATCTATACATAACTGCATCGATCTGTCCTTCTTCTTTACAAACAACACTGGAGCACCCCAAGGCGACGTACTTGTCAGATGAAACCTTTCTCCAACAACTCTTGCAACTGCTTCTTAAGCTTGCCATCTCTACTGGAGCCATCCTATATGGTGTTTGTGCAACTGGCTGCGTTCCTAGAACCAGATTGATCTCAAAATCAATCTCTCGGGGTGGAGGAACACCAGGGAACTCATCAGGAAACACATCGGAAAACTCTTAGACAACTGAAACCTCTTCAAGGCTAGGACCTTTCGCCTTGGTGGCCACAACGGTATCCACAACACGAGCTAAGAAAGCCTCACATCCTTGCCAGAGCAACTTCTCTGCCACCAAAGCCTGACACGTTGGAAGAATCTTTCTATCTCCTTGGAAGATCCACTTCTCTCCATCATCAAACACAGCCTGCTTGGAACCACAATCCAAAACAACCTTATACTTATCTAACGTATCCATCCCAAGGATAAAATCGAAACCATGCATATCAAGTGGTATAAGATCCACTTGTATACTCTGTCCCGAAAAAGATAAGGTACAAGATGGACACTCTTCTCAAAGAATCGAGGAACCATCAAGAGGGGTTTCTAACAACAAGCTATCTTTCTTATAGCTAACAGGTAAACGATAGTTTTCAAGCATACTATAGGAGATAAAAGAGTGTGTAGCACCCGGGTCAACCAGAACAGATATAAGGCAAGAAGAAGACATATCAGAATGAAATAACTCCATCTGACATGTCACCACTCGCGGGTTGACTATCGCCTCCGGCTGACTCATAGCATAGAATCGAGCCATTGCTTGCTGTCTACGTCCTCTGCTTCCTTGAGCAGACGATCCTGCTTGTGACGCTTGACCACGTCCTCACCCTCTGCTACCACTGGGCTGCTGTCTATCTGACCCTTATTGGTTCTGCCTCGGCTGCTGCATCACTTCAACATCTTTGTTTGGGCAATTCGACTTGAAATGCCCCGTGTGACCGCAGATATAGCATGTCTTAACTTCAAACCATAGCCTAGATGGCCCTGTCACTGCCACTGAAGCTGTACTATGTGCCTTAGATGGCAAAGAAGCATATCCTCTTCCCTTACTTGGAGACCACTGCGACAGTGCACTAGAACCTCTCATCACTGAAGGTGTTGAAAACCTAGGCTTCTTGAAGCCATCAAACCTCTGTCCTTGGAACTGAGCAAGCCTCTTCATAGACATGGATTCTCTTTTCTCCTTAACTGACCATTCAATCCTCCAGACAGATTCCACAAACATAGCAAACCGCTCTTGGTTCTCCAGCGTAGACACAGGTGTTGTCAGCTCAGCACTCAAACCTTTCTCAAAGCGTCTGATTCGCTCTTCATATGTTGCTACCATGTGAGGGCAAAACCTTAGTAGGTCCATGAACTTGGCTTCATACTCAATGATGTTCATCGTTCATTGGCATAAGCACTCAAACTGACTGATCTTCTCATCCAAATATGTCTTCAGAAAATATTTGTTGACGAACTCACGTCGGAAAACCTCCCAACCAATCACCTCACCAAGTCGCTTCTCTTCCTCGATGATCCACTAGTGACCAACACTACCCTTCAGAAGGTAGACAGCATGCTTTACTTTGTCTGCTTCGGGGATGTCGAGGATCCAGAAAGCCTTCTCAAGACTTGTCAGCCATAGATCTACATCCACTGGATCAGCCGTTCCAGCATAGTCCGAATCTCCGACTTGGTGAAGCCGCTCAAAGGTCTTCCCACTACCCGATGTTTCACCATGGGGAGCATGTGCTCTCGGCGGAGGCACTGGCAATCTCTCTACCATGAGATTCATCATAGCCATCATCTGCCCCATAAGCTATTGGTAGGCAGGGTGTTCAAGAATGGCTGGGTCAGGTTGGGGGACCTCAGGCACCCAGTCTTCATGTGCCTGCCCTATAGCTCCATCAACTGATGCAGCATCGTTGTTCTCAGCAACATGTTTTTCATGGTATCCAGACATCTTAGGTTTTCTTCCGCTGAGGGCAGAAGATGATTGTAAGGAAATCTGAAAAACTCATAAGAACAGACACAACCTAGTCCTAAATCCCTGTAGACTCAGTGAACCTAGAGCTCTGATACCAAAACTTGTTCCAACACATCCCACTATCACATAGACAGCGAGGCGTTACACGAAAATGTGCGGAAATCACAATAAACCACATATTACCAAAAACATAGGTTAATTAAAACTGATTCCAGAAAGTGGAATAACTAAGAAACTATTACATTGGGTCCTCATCCTGCAAGGAAACATGTTATATAAACATATACAAGTCTTAATACGTGTCCACAGCTTAGGAGATTAGTTGTCAAGACATCACATGAGTTCATCCCTGTTTATACATACAGAACGACCCACATCCGGCCAGCAGCAGGATATACAAAACATCATCAGCTATATATCGTGAAACAACGTCAAAATGCCTCCAAGGACTTGAGAGTACAGGGATGACTCTAAGAATCTACTACAAAATGACCAAAACAGCAGCATGTCCATTTTTTTTCTTCTACTGCTCTTCTTGCTGCTCGGCCGCAACTCCGCGACCACAACCACATCTAGCTCGAACACCTAAAAAGGTTATAAACCAGCGGGGTGAGACACACAGTCCCAGTGAGAAACATAACTCCCCGCTGAAACCATAAAACCAAAGGAAGATTAAAGCAATAGCAGTAGATAACTGATAGAAGGTATAGCAAGAGCAGTCTATATAGCAAGGCTATTCATATCATCAAGCTTACCAGGTTGTACAGAAGGCAAATAACCAAATATATCTTTATGGAACATGATTAACAAGATAAGATTTATAAGATCTTACCACATAACACATAGAACATATAAGTAACTGCAAGTATAACAAGAGCAACTACACAAGCAAGGCCTCAACCAATGTTCTGTGTTTTGCCTTAAGTAATAAATACTATATGGCTGAATTACATATTATTATGCCCTGAGGAAGTGAGTCGTACCGCTCAAATCCAACCTTCGGTTGTGAAACCCAAGCCGGTGCCATATAAGGTCAATGGAAGAGCCGAAATCCATGACCTCCCACCTCGTGGTCACTGCACGAGAACCAAAGCAGGACCGCAGTCTCATGCTTAAGTAGCCTCAGCCACAGGGTCAGCTCCATAGGCTACCCTCTGCCTAGCACGCCTCGGTATAGGTCTCTGCGCTAGAAAAAAAATCTGAGCCACGAGCCTGTTCACCGTGTTGTGAGCCATGAACGCATTCATGCTCCTATATCACATATCCTGAGCCATGGGCCTGTTCACCATGCTCATATACATATCCCAAGTCTGCAACCACAGATGCACTCGATTCCCTCTCTATTTTAGGCTAAGAGAAACCTCGCATATTCAACAATATGCGCTCCGGGTTAACCCGCAGGATAACCCATTTCACCATCACCAACTCCTGACGATGATGGATCTATGGCCAGGGCAAACTACATGATATGTTCCACTGTGATTAGTTAGTATCTTTTATGTGGATTGCAAGATTCAACCAAGTTGTATAACATGGAAACTATAACAAGAATGAACAACATGAAACTCAATATCATGCTTTTACTGTCATCAACATCAACTAGATCCATCACAAGGATCATCACATTGCCATGGGATCTCAATCCCTCATCACATAGTGCCACTGCCTCTCAAGGCTTACATCATCACCATGGGATAGTAATCCCAGGTCATCATCAAAGGATAACACCTCATCAAAGCACTTTAGCCAAACTCTGGTCCTCAGACCAAAACACATATGCATATTATTTCATTAACAAGAGTAACCATCAGGGCAGTGTTACTCAAACATATATATACCTCATAGCCCCTTACCTGGCTATGCATCACCTGTATGGTTAGTACAGAAAGATCATATTAACAAACATAGGGCAATATTGATGATTATAAACTTTGTCATCCATGCCTCAATCTATGACCCAAGACATAGGTCATACCATTAAGCAAAACATCTTATATGCTTACCATTTCCCTAGCATTATACAGATGATTCAAGATAATTATAAACATAGGTACTATCATGTCAAGCTACATAGATGTGCACTTACTATAGCAATTACCATCAAGCATATCCAGGGTCATTCTCATATACCAAATGTGACATCATAGGGAACGATCTAGCACATAGGTTTTCCAGAAGGAACAAGACTCTCGCTAAAAGTGCCCACTACCCTCACCAAAGGTGTGACGGGTAGGGCATCCTCGCCCAAGGTTGGTATCGGGTTGGGCACTCTCCCCTATTGCCCAACACTCAACGCATAACAGTTAAGTAGACCAGCACATATCGCCCAAGCACAAGGGTGTCTGACATCCAAGGCATAACAGTCAAAAGCATATCGTGCAACTATGTCTAGGAGACATATCATGTAACAAAGCATCGTGCACCTCCAGGAGTAACGTGTAGCTCAGTCCATGTCATGCAAGGGTGCGTTGTGCATCTCTGTGTCATACAACATCTATGGTTACTATGGATTACTATATCGGACATCTTCACTATGTCGTGACACCCAGCACCAAGCTAGCCACATATCTCCATATTGTCCAAGGTATGACGGCCACTAGGCTACCACCTCCGGTCAGGTGTAATGGGCAAAACTACTCAACATGGTATGACGCCCAAGGACACAACTCAAACGGGAGGCAAGGACCTGTCGTTCAACCAGCCTATCCATGGCCTATCGGCCGACACAAGGCAAGGACCTATTGTGTGACACCCGTCACAAGGTCAAGGATCAGGGTGCATCGCCCAGCACATCCACTACATCAGGGTATAACGAAGTGAAGGGTGTCAGGCAAGGTACTTATCATGGTGTGACACCCGACACAACAAGGCAGGAACCAGGTGTGTGACGCCCGACACAACACCACATCAGAACGTCCAAAGCTCTAGATCGGGAGGGTATCGGGCAACACCAACCCCTAGGCCATATCGGCCAAGATGCAACCTGACTGGGTCACCACCGACCTCAAGCACAAGAGCACCAAAACCCTAATGGATCAAGAAGATGACTCACCTCTCAACTATCAAGAGAGAGGGGTCTTGCCAAGCTTCTTAACACCAATCGGGAAACACAAGGAACAACCCTAACCAGGTTCACATCTACCACAAAGCTCACCTCTCGAATCCATGGTGAGAGAAGGGTGTTGCTCAAGCAACTAGAACACAAGCTCACCTCTCAACTCAAACGAGAAAGGAGTATTACTCATATCACTAGAGTTCAAGCTCACTTCTCAAGACCAAGGAGGGAGAGGGGTGTTTCTCAACAAGCAACCCTAGAACATAGGTTCGGCCAACAAGGTGCAACTAAGCAAGAAACTAAACAAACAACATACTTAACTGATACAATCATAGCAACATATAAGATCATAAAAGAAGGTAGTGTAGTTAGGGTTAGGAGTTATGTTACCCGCCTTAAACAAGCTCCAAGCTCCAAGCACCACCAAGGAAGAACAACATGGCACTCTAGGGTTCGGCCACCACTAGAGGAAGAAGGAGACTCCAAGAAGGATCAGCCACCAAGCTGGCAAAAGAAGAGGGGTGTCGTGCACCAAGGGAGAGGGAGACTAAGGAACTAAATGGATCCTTAGCAAGAGAAAGGAATCACATATATAGAAGGGGATGGAGGAAAAACCAAGGAAAGACAAAGCAAGGTGTCACCCACCTAGGGACACTTGTCCATGGGCAAAGCCATCACTCTAACATGTCCTAAACACATGTCCAAGGCCATTGCCACATGCAAGCATCAAGCTCCAAGTGTCCACTAGTGGTGACACAGATGAGGTCAAAGAAGGTCAAACGGTCCATGGGCGACACACCTCCACTCCATGCCCGACACACTCCCAAGGGCAACACAACTCAGGCCGACACAAGCATGGCCGGTACACCTAGGCCGACATAGGGATCTCTTTCCCGACACAAGGTCCAAAGAGGCAAAGGCAAGGCCCAACAAGCTCAACCAAGCCCAAAGGAACTCAAGCAACGAGCCCAAACCTTCCTCTCAACACTAGAGGATGCAAGGAGAGGGAAGAACACCTCACAAGGTTACAAACTTGCCCACAAACCCTAGACTTGGGTTAATTGCAAGTAGCACCTCCAACTCTCACCAAAGCACCAACAAACCCTAATCACCACTAAAGGTGATTAGCAAGCAACTAAGCACCATGGTTAAGCAAAGCAAATGGGATAAGCCCTAAATGGAGGTCAGGGTCCTTACAGTTGAGGTAAGACAACAGCTAAGACAGAATCAACAAGGACCAGACAGACATCAACCCAGTCCTAGCAGAGGGTGAGGATGCGATCAAGCGTCGCAAGTGGGATCATCTGCTCAAGGAAGCAGAGGACGTGGACAACAAGCAATGGCTCGATTCTATGCTATGAATCAGCCAGAGGTGATAGTCAACATGCAAGTGGTGACAGGTTAGATGGAGTTATTTCATTCTGATTTGTCTTCTTCTTTCTTTATATCTGTTTTGGTTGACCCAGGTGCTACACACTCTTTTATCGCACGTAGTATACTTGATATTTGTCCTTTACCTATTAATTGTAAGAAAGATAGCATGTTGTTAGAAACCCCTCTTGATGGTTCCTCGATGCTTCAAGAAGAGTGCCCATCTTGTGTTTTATCTTTTTCGAGACACCGTATACAAGTGGATCTTATACCACTTGATATGCATGGATTCGATGCGATCCTTGGGATGGATACCTTAGAGAAGTTTAAGGTTGTGTTGGACTGTGGTTCCAAGTAGGCAATGTTTGATGAAGAAGGAGAGAAGTGGATCTTCCAAGTAGATAGGAAGATTCTTCTGAAATGTCTAGTGTCAGTGATGGTGGCAGAAAAGTTGCTATGGCAAGGTTGTAAGGCTTTCTTAGCTCACGTTGTGGATACTAAGGCGAAAGGTCCTAGCCTCGATGAGGTAATTGTTGTCTGAGAGTTCACGGATGTGTTTCTGATGAGTTTCCCGGTGTTCCCCCACCTCGAGAGATTGATTTTGAGATCAATCTGGTACCAGGAACACAACCAGTTGCACAGACACCGTATAGGATGGCTCTAGCAGAGATGGCAGAGTTGAAGAATCAGTTACAAGAGTTGTTGGAGAAAGGTTTCATCTGACTCGAGCACGTCTCCTTGGGGTGCTCCAGTGTTGTTCATTAAGAAGAAGGACGGGTCGATGCGTCTATGCATAGATTACCGGCAGTTGAACAAAGTTGCGATCAAGAATAAGTACTCGTTGCTGAGGATAGATGATATGTTCAATCAGTTGTGTGGTGCTACAGTGTTCTCAAAGATCGATCTACGGTCTGGATATCATCAGTTGAGGATTAAGGTGGATGACATACCAAAGTCAGCGTTTAGGATGAGGTATGGTCACTTTGAGTTTGTGGTTATGCCGTTTGGGCTAACCAATGCACCTACTGCTTTCATGGACCTGATGAACTGAGTGTTCTGTCCATTCCTAGATCAGTTTGTTGTAGTCTTTATAGACAACATTTTGATCTATAGTCGGGACAGGCAAGAGCATGAGCGTCATCTTCGACAAGCGTTGACTCTTCTTCATCAACATCAGCTGTATGCTAAGTTCAGCAAATGTGAGTTCTGGTTTAAGGAAGTGACCTTCTTAGGTCATGTGATATCTGCAGAAGGAGTCAGAGTGGACCCTAATAAGGTGGAGTCAGTTGTAGATTGGGAGCAACCAAAGACGCCAAAAGAAGTTCGTAGTTTTCTGGGTTTGGCCGAATACTACCGGAGGTTTATTAAGGACTTCAGTGCAATCACGTTGCCGATGACAAAGCTGACCAGGAAGGATGTACATTTTGTTTGGGATGATCGTTGTCAGCAAGCTTTCCAAATTTTGAAGGAGAAGCTGACTAGTGCTCCAGTGCTAGTGCTTCCAGAGACTGGGAAAGGCTATGTTGTTTTTTGTGATGCTTCCAAGAAAGGTTTAGGTTGCGTGCTGATGTAGGAAGATCATGTGGTTTCTTTTGATTTGCGACAGCTTAAGAAACATGAGGAGATCTATCTGACACATGATTTGGAGTTGGCAGCGGTGGTTCATGCGTTAAAGATTTGGAGACACTATCTTTATGGGGAAGTGTGTCATATCTTTACAGATCATAAGAACTTGAAGTATATCTTTTCGTAGAGTGAGCTGAATATGCGACAACGTCGTTGGATGGAGCTAATGAATGATTATGATTGCACCATTGAGTATCATCCTAGTAAGGCAAATATGCTAGCTGATGCGCTTAGTAGAAAATCTTCTTCTCTCCCCACGAAGAAATCACAGTTGAGTTCCTTAGTATGCCATAGGCGGGATATGTTTGTCTCCTTGCGGAAGATGAATGTGCAGTTGGAAGTTTCCTTGTTGGCAGGACTGTTGGCACAAATGCAAGTCAAACCTACATTGAGATAGCAGATCAAAGATGCACAGCAGGCAGATGGTGCAGTGTAGTTAATCAGGTCAGAGCTTGGTAGCAAAAAGCGTGATGGGTTCCATGAGTCTGAGGATGGACTAGTTTGCTATCATGGTAGGATGGTGGTTCTCGATGGTGATAATCTAAGAAAGCTAGTTCTCAAGGAAGAACACACGTCGATGTATGCTATGCATCCAAGAGTCACCAAGATGTATCTTAACCTAAAGGACCTGTATTGGTGGTCTGGCTTGAAGAAGAATGTAGCGGAGTTTGTGGCTAAGTGCGAAGTATGTCAGCAAGTTAAAGCTGAGCATCAAAAGCCAACAGGTACATTGCAACCCATGTCGATACCACAATGGAAATGGGATCACATAACCATGGATTTCATAGTTGGTCTACCAAAGACAGCTAGCAATCATGATTCCATTTGGGTAATAGTGGACAGGTTGACAAAATCTACTCATTTTATACCGGTAAAAACAACATATATAGCAGAAAAGCTAGCTCGGGTATATGTAGATGAGATAGTGTGTTTGCATGGTGTACCAGCAACAATAGTTTCTAACAGAGGTCCTCAGTTCACAAGTCGTTTCTAGGAACAGTTGCACAAAGCTTTGGGAATGCAGTTGAGGTTCAATTTGCTTTCCACCCCCAGACGGATTGATAGTCTGAAAGGACTATTCAGACTTTGGAGGATCTTCTCCGAGCTTGTGTTTTGTAGTTCCTAGGTAGTTGGGACATGCATCTCAGTCTGATAGAGTTCACTTATAACAATAGTTATTAGTGGAGCATTGATATGGCTCCTTATGAGGCTCTATATGGAAGGAAGTCTAGATCCCCTTTATGCTGGTATGAGTCCGGTGAGTATCAGCTTTTGGGTCCTGAATTAGTACACCAGACAACAGAAAAGATCAGAGTGATATAGCAAAAGTTGAAAATAGCACAGGACAGATAGAAGTCTTATGCAGACAATCGTCGACGACCTCTAGAATTCTAAGTAGGAGACAAAGTGTATCTCAAGGTCTCACCTTGGAAAGGCGTGCTAAGGTTTGGCTGGAAAGGCAAACTAGCACCCAGGTATATGGGGCCATACCCAGTAATACCACATGTTGGTAAGGTAGCTTACAAATTAGAGCTGCCGCCAGAGCTATACAGGTTGCATCTAGTGTTCCATGTCAGTATGCTGAAGAAAAGTCATCCAGACACAGGGACAGTGATACAGCCAGTTGAGGTTGAGCTTGATGAAGACATGACCTACGAGGAGGGTCCGGTGGCGATCCTTGACAGAAGAGTAAAGAAGCTGAAGAGGAAGAACCTGGCTCTTGTGAAGGTTTTGTGGCATTATCGTGGCATTGAGGAAGCCACATGGGATCTTGAGGAAGAGATGAGGAGGAAGTATCCCTCACTTTTCTCTTTGGATTTTGGGGATGAAATCCATTTGTAGAAGTTTATGGCTTGTAAGGACCCTAACCTTCGTTTTGGGCTTACCCTGTTTGTTTTTCCTAAACCTGGTGCTTGGTTGCTTGCTAATCACCTTTTAGTGATGATTAGGGTTTTCTTGTGCTCTGTTGAGAGTTGAGGTGCTACTTGCAAAATAACCTAAGATAGGGTTGAAGAGCAAATTTGTCACATTGAGAGATGTCTTTCTCTCTCTTTGCTTCCTCTAGGGTTGAGAGGGAGGTTTGGGCTCGTGCCTTAGGTTTTCTTGGGCTTGGTTGAGCTCTTTTGGGCCTTGTTCCCCCTTATTTGGGCCTTGCTTTGCTTGATTGAGCCCTGTATCGGGCAAGGGTGCCTTGTATCGGCCATGGGGTATCCCCCATGAGGGTGTATCGACCATGGAGGAGTAGTGTGTCAGCCTTTGAACTTTCTTGACCTTCTTGCCTTGGTTGTGTAACCCTAGCTTAGACATGTGGCTGATCCTTTGTTGAGTTGTGGCATGGCATGTGCATGTGTTTTGCAAGGTGGTGGAATGTGTGGACAAGTGTCCCTTGGTAAGGTGACACCTTGCCTTGGTCTAACCTTGACCCCTATCTATATATGACTTTCCTTTCTCTTCCTTAGGAACCCTTTATCTCTTTGTTGCTCCTCTCTTCCTTGGTGCACGATACACCTCTCCCTTGCAACCTTGGTGGCCGATCCTCTTGAAGGAGTTCTTCTTCTTCTTCTTCCCTTAGCTTGGTGGCTGAACCCTAGGTGGGTCTTGTTCTTTGGTGGTCGAAGTAGTGTGCTTGGAGCTAGGAGCTTGAAGCTTAGAGCTTTGGAGCTTGAGGAGTTTGCTTAAGGTGGTTTACATAACTTCTAACCCTATCTATACTACTTTCCCTATGATTGCATGCTTCATATATGTTGACAATTGGCCATGCATGTATGTTTCTTGTTCTATAACATGTTTTTGATCTTATGGATTCTAGGAGTATGATGTTGCTCATGTTATGGATGGGTTATATGCCTTTACACTTAGTTGGCTGAACCATAGTTGAGGTTTCCTTTGGTAGCAACACTCATTTCTCTCTTTGGTCCAGAGAAGTGAGTTTGAGCTCTAGTAATGTGGGAAATACCCCTCTCTCATTTAAGTTGAGAGGTGAGCTTATATTCTAGTTGCTTGGGAAATACCCTCCTCTCACCATGGATTTGAGAGGTGAGCTTTTGATGACCTAGGTTGAGGTTGGATCCTTGTGGTTGCCCGATTTGTGAAAGAGGTTGTGTGACACCCCTCTCTCTTGGTTGTTGAGAGGTGAGCCGACCTTCTCGATCAATTAGGGTTTGGTGCCCTTGTGCTTGAGGTTGAACATGACCTTGTTGGGTTGTGTCTTGCACAACATGGCTTTGGGGTTAGTGCTGCCCGATACCCTTCTTGTCTTGGGTTGTACCTTTGGCCGATACCCATGTGTGCTTGGGCGTTATGGGTTGTTGAGTGCCCTGCCTGATACACCTTGTTGAGATCGTTTTACCCTTGTGCCCGATATCCCTTATCCACCCTAGAGTTAGGGTTTGGGCAACATGGTTGCTAACCCCTAGATGGGCATCTTGGTTGATATGAAGCCTCAATCCAAGTTTTGGCGTTAGTGCTACTCTAGGCGACATGAGTTGGCTACCCTTCATGCACAATATGTCCTTGAGGTGTAAACCTTGGTAGATAAGCTTGCTTGGGTGATCCTTGTATCCCTGGCCGATATGATTAGTTGAAGCTTAGTTGGTTCCCGTCATGGTCCCTTGGACGATACCCTTGGTGGAGTTGTTGGGTGGGTGATACACCTTTGATGAGATGTTGCCCGATATCCTCCTTAGGGTTAAGTCTTGGATGACACACCATGTAGAGAGGGTGCTCGATGCACTCCCTTGTCTTTAGGTGGCCTTGGTCATTATCCTTGATAAGCTTGGACGATATGGTTTCATGCCCGACATGCCAACCCTAGGTTGATGACCACTATGATGTTGGCCATGCACGACACCTTCCTTGGGCATCACGGTTACCCTGGCCGATAGGGTTAACCCTCAGTTGATGCTAGAAGGTTGCACGATAGGGGCACCTTGGGTGACACCCCTTTGGCAGATATGGCTCATGTGGAAGGTTAGCATATAGACAATTAATAAAAACTGATTGGCATTGGGTTACCCTGGCCGATAGGGTTAAACCAACTGTGACACCACGCCGTCATATAGACAACGAGATGACACACGAAAACGTGTGGAACCATATATTACAGAAAACACGGGTTAATTAAAACCGATTGCAGAAAGCATACATACATAACTTTTATAACTAGGCCATGCAAGAAGATCATGTCATATATATATATATATATATATATATATATATATATATATATATATATATATATATATATATATATATATATATATATATATATATATATATATATATATATATATATATATATATATATATATATATATTCAAGATCACCTTCCAGATATGTTCACAACTTAAAGCCACCCACTGTCGCAACAACACATATTAGTTCATCACCTATTTATACATAACAGGCCACGTACGGCCAGCAGCAGGATATACAAAATTTACAATAGCTAAACATCGTGAAACATCGTCAAAACACTTCCAAGGACCTGAGAGTACATGGATGACTCTCAGACTCTACTACAAAACCACCAAAACAGCAGCATGTCCATATCTTGCCTTCTACTGCTCTTCTTGTTGCTCGGCCGCAACCTCACGACCACCACCACGTCTAGAGTGATCACCTAAAAAGGGTGTAAACCAGCGGGGTGAGACAAACAGTCCCAACGAGAAACATAACTCCCCGCCGCAACTATAAAACCTCAAAGGTTAAAGCAGGTAACAACAAATAACTATATAAGTGTATAATAAGAGCAGCATACTGAGCAAAGCTATTATTACCATCAAGCTTACCAAGATATCCGGGAGGAATATTATCAAATATTTCTTTATGGAACATGATTGACAAGATAATCATTATAAGAACTTATCACAAGATATAAGGATCATACACGTATCTGCAAGGTGTAACTAGATCAGCTATACAAGCAAGGCCTCAATCAATGTTCTGTGTTTTTCCCTAAGCAAGATTTACTATTCGGCTGGATTACGTTTTATTATGCCCTGAGGAAGTGAGCCTTCCCTACTCAAATCCAACCATTGTCTGCGAAGCCCAATCTGGTGCCATACAAGGTATAAGGAGATTCAGACTCCATGACCTCACCTTCCCATGGTCAGTACACGAATCATCAAGCAAGACCACAGTCTTATGCTTATAGGCCTCAGCCTGTGGGTTAGCTCCGCAAGCTACCCATCTCAAGCTCACCTCATCATAGGTGCTAGTATATACATCCCAGCCATGAAAGCATCATGCTCATCATCACATATCCTGATCCATGGGTCAGTTCATCATGATCCATACATCCTGAGTCTGCAACCACAGTTGCACTCAATCCTCCTATTTTAGTCTAGGGGAAACCTCGCATATTAAACAATATGTGCTCCAGGTAATCCCACAGGATAAACCTGTTCCAGCATCACCAAATACTGACGGTAATGGATCTATGGCCAGGGCAAACTACATGATATGTTTATCTAATCATTGATTAGTATATTTTAAGCTAATTGTTGAGGCAAAACAAGGTATAAACATAGCCTTATAGAATTACATCACTATTTCCATCAACATATTGTCATGGGACCTCAATCCCTCATGATATCAACCATTGCCTCTCAAGGCATCACAATCATGCATCAACATCCTGGGAACGCATCCCTTATCTCGTCATCAGAGGATAACACCTTCACTAGGCACTCAGCCTTATATCAAGTCCTCAGACCTATCAACTTGTTACTTTATTAACAAGGATTATCATAACATTGTGCTAGTCAAAACACATATATCTCATAGCTCTTACCAGGCCATGAATCCACATGAAATACCTGCATGGTTAATATATACATAATTAAAGCCATCATGGATGAACAGAAAGATCATACTATCAAGTATTACACAAACTTTATCATTCATAATATTATAATCAATCAAGGACATATGTTATACCTTATACTTGTGACCATATGCATGTGTTATATTAACATGTGAAGCAACATCATAAGCTTCCAAGCTTCCTGGTTCACAACGTACCCTTATATCCCATCATCATATTTGTAGGATGCAAGGTGATTTCATCACGTAACTTGTGTTATCATTCTTAAAAGAGAACCATCAACTATATACATTCCGGTTTATCAGAACCCTCACCAAAACTCCTGCAATCGTCACTACAGGTATGGTGAGAAGTTCCATGCCCTCACCAAAGAGTGACCGACTAGGGTTCCAAACCCTAAAGCAACTCACCACCATATTAACCAAACACCTCACTTCCTCTAACATGCGCCCAGGGTTCCACTAACACTCATGGTGTCAGGCAACCATCCACAAGGTCATAACATGCAGCACTACCATGGCTATCGACCAAGGGTCTAACGTGCACCAAGCTCGGGTTAGGGTTAGGTTCCACTGTCGGGCTAACCTTCCACATGAGCCATATCGGCCAAAGGGGTGTCCCCCAAGGAGCCCCTATTATGCAACCTTCTAGCATCAACCGAGGGTTAACCCTATTGTCCAGGGTAACTGTGACGCCCAAGGAAGGTGTCGTGCATGGCCAACATCATAGTGGTCAGCAACCTAGGGTTGGCATGTCGGGCATGAAACCATATCGTCCAAGCTTATCAAGGATAATGGCCATGGCCACCTAAAGACAAGGGAGTGCATCGCGCACCCTCTCTACATGGTGTGTCGTCCAAGACTTAACCCTAAGGAGGATATCGGGCTACATCTCATCAAAGGTGTATCGCCCACCCAACAACTCCACCAAGGGTATCGTCCAAGGGACCATGACGGGCACCAACTAAGCCTCAACTAAGCATATCATCCAGGGATACAAGGATCACCCAAGCAATCTTATCTACCAAGGTTTACACCTCAAGGACATATCATGCATGACGGCATATAACCCATCCATAACATGAGCAACATCATACTCCTAGAATCCATAAGATAAGATCAACAACATGTTATAGAATACGAAACATACATGCATGGCCGATTGTCAACATATATGAAGCATGCAATCATAGGGAAAGTAGTATAGCTAGGGTTAGAAGTTATGTAACCTGCCTTAAGAAAACTCCTCAAGCTCCAAAGCTCCAAGCTTCAAGCTCCTAGCTCCAAGCACACTACTTCGGCCACCAAAGAACAAGACCCACCTTGGGTTCAGTCACCAAGCTAAGGGAAGAAGAAGAAGAACTCCTTCATGGGGATCGGCCACCTAGGTTGCAAGGGAGAGGTGTATCGTGCACCAAGGAAGAGAGGAGAAATAAAGAGCTAAAGGGTTGCTAAGGAAGAGAAAGGCAAGGAATATATAGATGGGGGTCAAGGTTAGACCAAGGAAAGGTGTCACCTTACCAAGGGACACTTGTCGACACGTTCCACCACCTTGCAAAACACATGCACATGCCATGCCACAACTCAACCAAGGATCGGCCACATGTCTAAGCTAGGGTGACTCAACCAAGGAAAGAAAGTCAAAAAATTCAAAGGCTGACACACTACTCCTCCATGGCCGATACACCCTCATGGGTGATACCCCATGGCCGATACAAGGCACCATTGCCCGATACAAGGCTCAATCAAGCAAAGCAAGGCCCAAACAAGGGGGAACAAGGCCCAAAAGAGCTCAACCAAGCCCAAGACAATCCAAGGCATGAGCCCAAAACTCCCTCTCAACCCTAGAGGAAGCAAAGAGAGAGAAAGACATCTCTCAAGGTGACAAACTTGCTCTTCAACCCTATCTTAGGTTATTTTGCAAGTAGCACCTCAACTCTCAACAGAGCATAAGAAAACCCTAATCATCACTAAAAGGTGATTAGCAAGCAACCAAGCACCAGGTTTAGGTAAAAAAAATAGGGTAAGCCCAAAACGAAGGTCAGGGTCCTTACAAGCCTTATTTGTAACACCTGAGCCCACTGCCCAAGGTTCTAGCAGGGTTTCAGGAATGACGATTGACCCCAAAAACCACTACTAGCCTTAACTGCGCACTTTGTCCACACTGACGCGCAAGATAGGATCAACTTCCCGATTAATCACCCATCCTAGTACTACTCCAAGTAGAGCACGCTTAACTATGGAGTTCTTTAGTGATGGGCTTCCTGAAAAGGAGGTGCATCTTGGTGATATGGGGAGTCCAATCATTCTTTTTAAGATCATGTTATTTGAGGCCTCAAATCCTGGGATGTTACAGTCTCCCCCACTTAGACTCTTGACGTCCTCGTCAAGGCTCAACTATTCGACCTCATAATTGCTTCCCCATTTCAGTGTAGACCCAAAACGGCCCATGGACACCCAACTCCCATCCACGGCTACCAGTGCAAGGGCGGCTCCATCTCGTCTCTGTGGATAGCCCTTTCCAACTTGACTCGAGCCCACTGCCCGAGGTTCTAGCAGGGTTTCACGAATGACGACTGGCACCACAAACCACCACTAGCCTTGACTGGGCACTTTGTCCACACTGACTCGCAAGCCAGGATCAACTTCCCGACTGGTCACCCATCCTAGTACTACTCCAAGTAGAGCACGCTTAACTATGGAGTTCTTTAGTGATGGGCTTCCTGAAAAGGAGGTGCACCTTGGTGATATGGGTAGTCCAATCATTCCTTTTAAGATCATGTTATTTGAGGCCTTAAATCCTGGGATGTTACAGAATGTGGGTGATGTGAGACCTAAATCCTCATTTCTACCCCCATTACTACCCTCATCCCCTAATCACCCTAATGTCATATAAATTTAATTGCACATACACCCGGATCCAATTGAGCCTTATAAGGGTAGTAGGAGGTGTTAGGGACTAGTTCCCTATAAACAACCTATCCTATCCATGTCCAGTTTGTAGTTTAGGGTAATTCATTAGACTCTAGATTGTTTTTTTGGTTTTGTAAACTAAGTGAAAGCATATGTACACATGTCACCCCCAACCTAGTTGATAAGTGCATCCCCCCAAACAGCCCACACACCCCCTTTATTGCTTTAAAACCCTAATTTCCATCTTGCTTATCTAGTGTTATCTTAGTTAGCTCTTTACTTGCTTAGTTAGCTTCTTACCTTGTTCTTGCTTTGCTCTTGCTAGTTTATGTCTGTAATTTTTCTTTTGCTTTGTTTCTTAGCTTAGAGTAGTGTAGACCTTTTCTTTCCTGCTTTAGTGTAGTTTGTTCTTTCCTTGCTAGCTTGTCTTTTCTTACTCAGTACAATTAACTGTCTAGGGTTAACTTAGGTTTTAATGTCTTTCTTTAATTTCTTTCTTGTTCAACCTTTAATGTAATCAACAAATCACCTTTAAACCCTTCAACCCTGGACTCTGTAGTAGGAACCTAGCCCAAAAACTAATTAATTTAGCTCTAGTGCCCCCCTTATTCCATGTTGATTGACCTTATACTTGCCACCCTCTTATACTATGACATGACCCTGTGCTCTTGTGAGTGTAGTGTTTTTAGTAAAAGTAGGTGTGTTAAGTTTAGGTCATTATAAATTTTGAAAGTTAATCCACCATGTGTTATTTTCTCGCAGAGTAGCATCTATTCAAATTCCAATTGAGTAGTGTGTAACACCGTTAGTAGGGATGCACCCAGCTTTCTAGCATCATTGTCAGGGAGAAAGGCACTTGGCCTAGCTAGTTAGTTTTTCTTTGATCTATTCCTACTACCCCCATTATTACTATTCTTTATTCCTTATTCTTTGTATTCTTTGTGCATATTAGTTTTCTAACTTTCTTTCTTTTGTTTGGTTGTGCCTTATGCATGTGAAAAGCCACACGGGGAAGAAAAGATGGAAGGCCACAATGCACCTCACAAGCCACTTCAAAATACTTCATGCCTAGCAACTAGAAATCACCAATTTCTAGTAGAGTTGATCAAATACCAAGGGAGCAATTCTCCATATCTCCAAGTCTTCTTGGGCTCCTTCCCTTCTTCTACGACCCATAGTGTGATAACCCCTACAAGCACTTGGACTCATTTCTTGAAGTATGCTCCACCTTCAGGATGTCAATGACCTGTGATGGCACAATCTGATTGACCTTGTTCTATTTCTCCCTCAAAGAAAAAGCCAAAGATTAGTATTATTCAAGGAGGAACATCATCAGATGGGAAGATATGAAACATGGCTTCCTAAGTCAATTCTACTCTATAGCAAGGTTGACACAAATGTGGTGTAACATAATAAGTTTCAGTCAAATGGGCAGTGAGCAGTTTCATGATGCTTGGGAGACATTTAAGAAGATGTTGAGAGAGTGCCCGCACCATGAGATCCCTTTGTGGTAGCTAGTTTAGTCCTTCTACTCCAGTCTATCTCCAAAGAGTCAAGCTTCAGTAGATTCTTATTGTGGAGGAGTTTTCATGGCTAGGACACCTGAGAAGATATGGCCCTTGTATGAGCAGCTGACATAAGGTTTAAGAATATGAGCTTCTAGCATGATGAAGGACAGTGATTGCCCCTTGATGTGACGTCTCTGACTCATAATGACTCAAGCCTACAAGTGATGAAGATTCTTGGTGACATGGTGAGCTTCATGAAGAACCAAGTGACAAAAGTTTTGTGTCACTTGATCAATTCTATTGAGTTCTATGATGAAGAAAAGAAGACACCTCACTCTTATAGCTACCAAGAACCACAAAGTCTAAGATATAGCTCAAGGATTGAGGAAGAGGTTCTCTCTAGGTTGAAAAGCTTTGATGATGTCCAAAAGAATGTTATAAGGCTTGAGGAAAGGATAGAGCACCTATCATCCATGCTATCTGTATAAGAAAAAAAGTTGTCTTCAAAACCCATCTTAAGTTTCAATCAAGCAAGTGGACCAATACCTTCCTCACAAGTTTTCTATAGTCCACCTCCCATGAAAGTGCATCCCATATACCACTTCCAAGGCCATTCAAAGCCTTACACTCCTCCTCCCCCTCTAACACCACAACTTTCTTAACAAATTCACCTACCTATTGACTCAAGGTCAATTAGGTCAATGTTGACTCATGTCTAAATTGACTAAACCCTTGTTTTGATGATGACTAACCATTCCAAATATTGGTGTCTAATTCTTCTACTTGAGTGTTTTCATATCAGGTATAGACACACTCTAAATGCCCTAACTTGTGCATATCAAATTGGAGAAAAGACAAGTCAAAGTCAATACAAGTGCACGTTTTTGTAATATGATGTAAATCCATTAGAATCATGTTGTAAATCACTTGTAATGATTGTATGACTTGTAATTAAGCTTGGAAAAAATCAGGAGCACTTAGATCGACTGTTTAAGCACTCAAAAGCCATTTTCCAAAATTTACATCAGGTTGTTCATCGGTCGAGTTGTCAATACACAGAACTCGACCGATCTTGATTGGATCTTGAAAATGATTTTTGATCAGTCAAGTTTACTCTTCACAGAACTCGACCGATGGAGTACATGACCAATTCGATTTTCATTGGTCGGTCGAGTTTCCCCAAGACAAGCTCAACTGATGGTCTGAATATCAGCTTTGTCTTTTACTCTATCGATCTAGTTACCCTTATAGAAACTCGACTGATTGCATTGTATAGAAAAGTGCAGAAAAGTGCTTCTAGCCGTTGTGGAGTTGCAACAAGTGAAAATATATCTGTTGCAAGCCACAAAATAACTAGTTTTCATTCTCAAGTGTTCCCAAAGTCTAAGAGGCATCCCCAGTAATAAATAGGACCCCTTAGGCTTCAATCCAAGGATGAGCATTCAATGCAAAACTCTATGTGAGGTTCCTATTCTATAGTTGAGTGCTTCCTATAGCCTCCTCTCTCTGTCTCTAAGCTTAATCACTTGCTACATTCATTAGAGTGAGTAGGAAATCTATAAGAGAGCTAGTCCTAGATGTATATCTTGTGAGGCTCTCACTTCCACCACCTCTCTATCTCTCATTTCAACCATGAAGATGAAGGTTCTCTCTCTTGGCTAAGAGAGGTGAAGAAGAACAAGGGAAGGCATCCCTTGGTGAAGATCAAGGTTGAAGACTTGGAGCAAGAGTGGGTAAGCCCTTGGTGAAGGCAGAAGACTCCTTGCTCAAGTGGGTAAGTCCTTGGTGGAAGCTTCTCCGAGTGAAGGTGAAGTCAAAGGCGGAAGATCCAAGAAGATTGGGTAATCCTTGCAAGGTTGAAGACTTTTGTAAGAGTAGGTAAGTCCATGGAAAAAGGCGAAAGACTCCTTGTAAAGTGGGTAAGTCCTTGGTAAGGTTGAAGACTCTTTGTATTGGATAGGTAAATCCTTTGGTGGTCATGTATTGTATCTCTTATAACGAATATAATGAAGGTGTAAGGTTAATAAATCCTAGAGGTTGACCTCTCTAGGCAATGGACTGACTCACTTCTAGTTTGAAGTGTGGAACCACTCTAAATAGATTGCAAATTGGTGTATGTTCAATCTCTCTCTCCCTTGCTATGCATGTTTTAGTTGCACACAAATTTCCTATTTAGCAACCTTATCTTGATATATCTTGAAGGTCTAATGAGTTTTGGTTAAGTGCATTTAGTTCTATTCAACCCCCCCTCTAGAGCCTCTAATCACCCATCTAGGATCTAACAATTGGTTTCAGAGTAGGCTTCTCCAAGCATACTTCAACAAGTAGGAGAAGATGGATGAATACCAAGGAGGAAGATACTTAATCATCCTACCAATCTTTGATGCTAGTAATTCCCTCTATTGGAGAAGAAGGCTTCAATTTTACATCCAAGGATCAAGTCTTGAGATGTGGCAAATGGTGAACAACCCATACAAGCTACCAAAGACAAAGATTGAAGAATGGGATGATTCTACTTTGAATAAAGCAACCTTGAATGCTAGATCCATGCACATCCTCTATGCCTCCATGACCTCCACCGATTTTAATTGGATTTCTTAATGTGAAATAGCCTATAAGGTATGGAGAAAGCTATGCATCACCAATGAGGGGACAGATCAAGTGAAGGAAAGCAAAGTCTACATGCTCAAAGGGCTTCTTAAGAACTTCAAGATGGGAAAGGAGGAGAAGATAGCCAACATGTACTCAAGGCTCAACACCATTATGAATGGTTTTGTTGTTCTAGGACATCCTATGTCTAGTGGAGAGATCAACTCAAATATCCTTAGAACTCTCCCCAAGATGTGGGAACCCAAGGTGACTTCCATTGAAGAAGTAAGGTCTCATAAGGATGTACCCATTGAATATCTCATTGGAAATCTATAAGAACATGAAGTCACACTTGACAAGAGAGAAGAAGTTGCAAGACAAGAGGAGAAAGAGCTAAAGAAAATGAAGAAGGATGAAATGAAGGCTCAAATCAAGCCTATTGTTGGTCAAGCCTCTCCATCTTCTCAAGTTGAAGAAGATGTCATGTACTCCAAGGGTAAACTCTATAAAGGCAAGTCCTCCTCCATCCGGTGATTCAAGTGTGGATAGAAGGGTCACTTCAAGATAGATTGCCCACAAGTTATAAAGACCCATCATCACAAGAAAAGAGAAGATAAGTGCCACTCAAGATCAAGTGACTCCTCCAGCTCAAGCTCAAGTGAAGATTAAAGTGAAGGATCAAGCTCAAACTCTAGTGATGAAGCAGAATGCCATTTTGCTCTTATGGCATCAAAACGTTAAGACTCAACTGAGGAAAATCTAAACACTTTAGATAAAGAATCTTTGATTTCTATTATTCATGATACTTGTGCCTCTCTTAAGTCTTATAAAAGGAAAAAGGAAAATCTTGCTAGAATTGTTGATAATTTGCATATAGAACTAGATGATCTTGAACATGCTAATTCTTGCTTGATTGATGAAAAAAATGATTGTCTTAGTCAAGTTGATTCTCTTAAACTTGAAAATGCTAGTTTGCTTGATAAGATTAAATTTCTTGAAGCTCGACCTCTCATGCCTAGTTATAATGAAGAGCATACTTTAATTATTGATTCTCTCATGCATGATATTGATGTTCTTAAATCTAAAAACAAGGACAAAGATTTTGTTTTGCAAGAATCGGAAATAGAAAATGCCTCCTTGCTTGCTAAAATCAATGTGTATGAATCTTGTTCTAGTTCTACTAGAAGAGAGAGTAATGTTGCTGGTCTTCATATTGAAAAAGAGTCCTTCATGGCAAAATCTCTTTGCTTAGAAAATGATCTTTTGCATGCTAGAGATAACATTAATCAATTGTCTTCTACTATTACCTCTCTTGTGCATGATAATGGTACTTTGAGATCTTCTTTGCAAAAATTCTTAATTGGTAAAAGGAATCTTAAGGATATCCTACAGCATACTACGAAACAAATTTGTAGACATGGTTTATGATATGATAGTAGTCAAAGGAACAACAAAGGTAAAGGACCTCCAATATTCCATGGAGAATCCTCTAGTTCCAAGACTATGGGCATATGCAACTATTGCAATGAAATTGGTCATTATTCTACTTGTTGTCCTTTTAGGAAAGCACCCAAGAGAAATAGGACTTGGGTTTCTAAGCTAACCCCTCCGGACCCAAAAACATGATTGGGGACCATTTCATCTTTCTTCTTGTAGGTACTTGCAAATGGATTGACTTGAGCTATTGAATTGGAAATTGACTTCTCAATCCACATGAAAGAAGAAAGGTGAGATGTGTAGAGGGTGACAATAAGTGGAAAAAGAAATGGTAAGAAAAAAGGTAATGTTTTCTTGCTTATAACCATTTCTAACTTGTTTTTGTCAAGTTAGTGTGAACTATGCATGTGGTTTTTGAGTCAAAAGGGGTATTTTGTGTTTCTCTTCACACTCTTGCTCAAAAACTATTTCTAATGCTTCTATAGTGCATTACTAACTTGCTTAGACATGTTTGGATATGGTTTTTATTTCTAGCAAGCCTTTAAATATGTTTTTATGAAATATATGTGCCTTTTGACAGTAGCTCTGTCGGTCAAGTTTGTCTCATTTGAAACTCGACTGATAGTCACCAATGGGTGTTGCCAGCAGCTGTCATCGGTCGAGTTGTCAATACACATAACTTGACCGATAACACTGTTTACAGAATATACATTTGGCTAATTAAATGAGAATTTCTCTCTCAACTAGATTTTCTCAACCAATAGACTTATTCTTTGGCATTCTCATTTGGTACTGTTATATATGCATATTGCCATGCTCTAAATTGCCTATCTTGCATACAACTCTATCTCTCTAATTGTTCTAAATTGGCATATCTATATCTTGCAATTACTTGATTTGAGTTGTTTTGTAGGTTTTGATAGTGATCTCTTTGGATCTCTTGGTTGTGTCTAAAATTGCTTCTGCTACATCTATATAGGTCTATATCTTGTGTTGATACAACCTTAAGGTTCTTCGTGGTAATAATCTTTTGGTAATGATGCATATTTGTATGTGAGTTATATCCTTTCATACTTCTAAAATTGCTTATCTCTTTGTTTGGATATATCTCTACATCTACTCATAGCTTGCTTTATCTTGTGTATATTTTGGTATCTCTTGCTATGACCTAGATCCTACTAGTAGTCCTAACTTGTGATAACATCTACTAGTAGTTTACTACATGTAGTTCTAACCTTATTTATAATTGGTATCTTTGCTCATCTAGTGGTATTTCACTATATGTTATGCTTGTATATCGTCTCATACATGCTCAAGCTTGTTCCTTGAATTGCATATCTACTATCTTGAGTTTCTTGCATAACATTGTGATGCAGGATACATAGATCTACATTGTATGTAGAAATTGGAGAATTTTTTGGTTTTCATGTAGATTTTGCTCAAGTTTTAGTTTTTGGTGCAAGACTAGTGTTTTTATGCAGAAACAACCTTCTGAGTAAGACTCATTGCTATGCCATGAGCCCTGACACTTTTTGGGAAGATTCTGTCATCTTGAGGGTCAAAATTGCATTTTATTGTTTTTCTGTAGAACTTTATCTTGCATTTTGGATTGTTCAAGTATATGCTTTAACTTGCTTTTTTTTCTATGCTTGGACAAGCCCCTAGCTGTGCTCTTCTACCCTCCTTTTATAACTTTTGTTATCTCCTTTCTCTTTAACAAGTAATGTTTCTTATCCCTTCATACCCCTCGCTTTTTGAAATGACAAAGGGGGAGAAAGGTATGTCTTCTTTTGACAAAAGAGGAAGACGACATGTCTTACATGAAGACGAGAAGCATGTTCATATAAATTGGAGATGGTAAATGGGAGAAGACATATATCTATAAATGTAATGAAAGCTAACCATGCAGGAGAAATAACATCAATTGAGGGGGAGTATGAGAACTTCATGCGCATCAATTGAGGGGGAGCATATGAGCTCAATCATATTGAAACCCCTAGCTTTCTCCGAAGGTATGATTTCACTTAAAACCTTTCAATGCATTTATGGAATGGTTTGTCATCTTCAAAAAGGGGGAGAATGTTGACTCAAGGTCAATGTTGACTCACATCTAAATTGACTAAACCCTTGTTTTGATGATGACTAACCATTCCACATATTGGTGTCTAATGCTTCTACTTGAGTGTTTTCAGATTAGGTATATACACACTCCAACAGCCCTAACTTGCACATATCAAATTGGAGAAAAGATAAGTCAAAGTCAATACAAGTGCACATTTTTGTAATATGATGTAAATCCATTAGAATCATGTTGTAAATAACTTGTAATGATTGTATGACTTGTAATTAAGCTTGGAAAAAATCAAGAGCGCTTAGATTGAATGTTTAAGAACTCAAAAGCCATTTTCCAAAATTCACATCAGGATGTTCATCGGTCGAGTTGTCAATACACAGAACTCGACTGATCCTGATTGGATCCTGAAAATGATTTTTGATCAGTCGAGTTTACTCTTCACAGAACTTGACCGATGGAGTAACTGACCAATTCGATTTTCATTGGTCATTCAAGTTTCCCAAGGACAAACTCGAATGATGGTCTGAATATCAGATTTGTATTTTACTCTATCAATCGAGTTACCCTTATAGAAACTCGACCTATTGCACTATATAGAAAAGTGCAAAAAAGTGCTTCTAGCCGTTGTGGAGTTGCAACAAGTGAAAATATATCTGTTTCAAGCCACAAAACGGCTAGTTTTCATTCTCAAGTGTTCGCAAAGGATAATAGGCACAAAACGGCTAGTTGAAATATCACTCTCCCCATAAGCTGGATGGCGGCGCTAGGGTTCGGAAGTGCGAGTGGGGGAGAGGGGCGATCGGGGAAGGAGGCGATCAAGGTGGCCGAGGAACCCAGGGAGATAAAAGTGATGGAAGGGAACTGGATCCGAAGGAAGGAACCCATGGCTCACTGGACTATGTCCCGAGAGAGGGTGAGGACATTGTTCCGATGGACGAAATCCTCCGAAGAGAGGAAACTCGACGGGGCAAACCAACCCACTGCATACCGGAGATAGGTCTGAGTTTCACGGTGGCAGGCATGAGAGGAACCGCTACTCTAAGTGAAAATCATCCGAACCCAGACGTGAGTCCTCAGGGAGGAACGGAGGAACATCTTCGCGGTAATCAAAGCCCAGATCGGGCGGCCGGAACTGTCGACAGAGCCGTCTCATTCGCAGAAGTCGTGAACTCAAAAAAGAACCCTAGCAGCGGCAACCCAACAGATCGGGAGGAGTTCTTCTTGGAGAATTTATTTGAACAGAACCTACCGTTGGGGGCGGTATCTCTGACTGACGATGATGGAATCCCAAGTATCAACGACGATCCTGACATAGAGGAAGACCTGGCCCGTCCATGGAGGTATGCCGTCGTCGTGCGGATGCTTGGGACCGAGGTCAGGTACATGACCTTGAGAGACAAACTGAAGCTTCTATGGCGAATCAAAGGAAGGTTTAATATGTTTGAACTGGAACATGGGCACTTTATAATGCAGATGTCATGTAAACACGACTACAAAACGTGTCTTACAGGTGGTCCTTGGAAGATGTTCGGGTGCAATGTCATTGTCTGGGCCTGGTACCCTCTGTTCCAGCCAACTGTAGCATTCCTAGACTATATAGTGACTTGGGTACGAGTAATGAACCTGACATTACACCTGTATGTTGAAACCATGTTTGAATATATTGGCATGGCGTTGGGGAGCCTAGTCAAGGTCGACAGCTATACAGAGAACATATCGAGGAGCAGATTCGCCAGACTAGCGATAGAAATCAATACGAACAAGGAGCTGGCGAGCTCCATCCTTATAAACAGAAGGCTCTATGAAGTTGTGTTCGAAGGTTTCCCATGGGCGTGCACCAAATGTGGAATGGAGGGGCATATTTCAAAGAACTGTCCTCAACAGGGCACTGAAGAGGAGGTACAAGAAACACAAACCGAACCTATTCGACCAACAAGTGGAGGCGGCAACGTTTTAAATAATACAGGCGGGTGGCAAACACAAAGGACGAAAGGGGGCAGAAAGAGGCATCATAGAATACAGGAAGTGGCCATGGATGTACATACAAACATATTTGAAGGACTGCAGGAGGATGAAGGTGTCGACATGCGAAGCACTAACACAGGCATGGTCCATGAAACAGATCAGCAGCATGTTGGTCACAAAACCGCGAAGATATGGAGAAAGAAGAAGTCTACCACAGTGAATATGGGTGACAGGAATAATGCTGGTAACAAAAGTAAAAGTGCTTTCGGGGACATCACTAACACAGTGGGTAACAAATCGACGAAGGAGAATGCTATGCAGAAAGGAGACATCAACGACGGAAAGCATAAAGCAGTCAATCCAGCAGTAGATGAGGTTATAACCGTCGAGGACATGGACGACGAACCTACGGCCACCACTGTCAATGAAGAAAAAGAAATGGAAGAGAACGAGCATACGAAGCCAGAGAAGACCTCCATGACAAATCGGATCAGAAGGTCCAAGGTTGGGAAAGGAATTACTGAGAAGGAAAAGGCCCTGCAACCAAGGAAAGCCGGACCGATCAGCGGCATCTTGATGAAAAGGAGGGGCAAACCGTCGGATACAGGGACAGGAAAGCGTCGTAGCACCCGCCTAGATAAAGCCATAACTAAAAGTGAAGGGATTGGGCAGGCTATTTCCGGTGAGAAGGACCAAAGAAAGGAGCTGCCGTAGACCGAGAAGAGTGATGACGGTAAGGCTGCCGAGACAAACCCTTGCTAAGATAAGCTATCTGCGTTTATATCTAAGAAGAAGTCGTTCACACAACAAAGCTCGCATCAATATGAACATTATGTGTTGGAATGTTAGGGGTATTGGGAACAAAGATAGGTGCTCCACTCTGATGGATTTCATGAGGGAACACAAACCTGATGTTGTAGCTGTTCTTGAACCATAGATAAGTGAACTTAAAGCCTTAAAAACTATCAAACGTCTGGGTTTCAGTTTCTCTTATCGGGTGGAGGCTAGGGGGTTTGCTGGAGGTATATGGGTGTGCTGGAAAGATGATCAGCTAAGAGTTCAAATTCTATGCTGCCATAGATAGTTCATCACCTACAGGTTCAACAATAGTATGGTGGTCTCGTTTATATATGCCAGCCCCCATTTAGCTATTCGTAAGCTCCTATGGAAACATATCATAACTTTGAGCAGAAACATCAAAGAACCTTGGGTTATCCTTGGTGATTTCAACACAACCCTCTCACCAGCTAAGAAAGTCAGGAGCAACTGGTATAATTATAGAGAAGCCAGGGTGTTCAAAGAAACGTTGATGGAGGCCGATTTATCTGATTTGGGGTTCTCAGGCATCGGATTTACTTACAAGCATGGCATGCTGCAAGAACGATTGGATAGGGCCGCTGCAAATGTTGAATTCATGAACTCATTTCCAAATGTCAACTTGATACATTTATCCAATGTCTCATCCGACCACTACCCGCTCCTGCTTCATATGAAGAAGGAAGAAAGACGCCCTCATCATTTCCTGACCAAAGTTAGTTGGAACAAGGAGGAGGATTTCAAAAACTTGTTGGGTTCCAAGTGGGATGGTACTGCAGATTTCTACTCATCTCTCAATTCGGTAAGACAACATATCCTTAATTGGGAGAGGGAAAAGAATAAAAAGAAAACAAAGGAAAGAAATCTCTTGTACCATAACATCAACACACTCCAAAGGATGCTCGCCGATCGGTTTGATCCCATCACTGATTCCTTATGCACTAATATGCAAGCTGAGTTGCAGGTGTTTATCAATGAGGAAGAAGAGGACTGGAAGCAAAAATCACACATTAATTGGCTCCGCAATGGAGACAATAACACTCGCTTCTACCAAGCTTGGGTGAAGCAGCGGAAGTGAACCAACAACATGCTGGCTCTTAAAGATCAACATGGTAGCTGGATCACCGATGAAAAGGAAATCATGCACATGGTAACTTCCCACTTCGAGAAGGCTTTGTCCGCACCGATTGAGAGCTGCCATTCTAGGAGCCACAGACCCGAAGCCAGTATACCAGGATATTTCAAACAGCTAAGTGGGGAGGAGGCTGCTAGACTTGCTGCAACACCAACATATGCGGAAGTACAACATGTGCTGAACAATATGCAGGCTTACAAAGTTGCTGGGCCTGAGGGTGTCAATGCAGAATTCTTGCAATATAACTGGAATATTGTTGGACACTCAGTTACCAAATCAATTCAGGACATGCTACAAGGAAAGCCCCTTCCAGATGAGGTCTGCAATGCCACTATCATTTTAATCCCTAAATGTCCTAACCCAGTGAAGTGTGAGCAGTTGTGCCCCATCTCCTTGAACAATATCATGCTGAAGTTAGCTTCTAAAATCGTGGTGGAACGGCTTAAGAAGCATATCCCTAGCTGGATCTCTGAGGAGCAGAGCATCTTTGTTCCATGGCGTCATATAACAGACAACATTGCACTGGTCCAGGAACTTATACATGGCATGAAGAATCCAAAGGGAGCAAAGACCATGGCCATTAAAATCGATCTAACAAAGGCGTATGATCAAATGTCATGGAAGTTCATCCAGGATACTTTGGACCGGGTGGGAATTCCAGCTTCCATTAAAGCTTATATTATCAACTCAATCTCAAGCAGTGATACCTCACTAATATGGAACGCAAAAACTTCTCGCCCCTTCAAAACTAGTCGAGGGTTGCGACAGGGAGATCCAATCTCCCCGTATCTATTTGTACTTTGCATTGAACAGCTAAGCCAGATGATCCAGGAGTGGTCTTGTAACAGTACATGGAGGCCTGTCAAGCTGGGCAGATCGGGCATCTCGGTTGCTCATGTGTGCTTCGCAGACGACCTGATCCTTTTTGCTCAGGCGACCAAGGAACAAATGAGGTGTATTATGCAATGCTTCAAGATTTTTGAGCAGGCATCGGGACAGTCCATCTCAGCATCAAAATCTCGTATTTTCTTCTCCGCTAGTGTTCCGACATCGGTCCGCAGACAAATCCAGCGCAGATGTCATTTTCAAGTCACAAACAACCTGGGGCGTTACCTTGGAGTACCCGTCATTCATTCCAGAGTGAAGAAGCATACTTATGCAGACATTGTCGAGAAGGTGGAGGGTAAATTCAGCGCCTGGGAAGCGAGGAGCTTGTCTCTCACAGGGAGGTTATGCCTCGCAAAATCCACGCTTACAGCAGTTCCTACGTATGCTATGCAGACATCGATCCTACCCCTCACGCTCTGCGATCGGCTGGACAACATCATACGGAAGTTCATTTGGGGAGGAAGCAGAAGCAGGTCCATTTCCCTGGTTTCTTGGGACAAGGTGACTAGTTCAAAAAGTAAGGGAGGTTTGGGAATTAAAACTATGAGGGACTGGAATCAAGCGCTACTGGCTAAACATGCTTGGGACCTTCTATCCGGAAGGGAGACTACCTGGTGTAAAGTGATGAGGCAACACCTTAACAAATGCAGTGTAGGGGGAGAAGGCTCACTTTCGAGACTAGGGAAAGCCTGTGCATCTATGCGTCATTTCATGAAGGATAACAACATGATGATCCCCTTGAGCGGCAACTCAGTGAACGTTTGGGACGATATTTGGGTGGCTGAGCACCTGAGGCTTAGGGAGGTAGCAAAGAGGCCGATCCCAGAGGACATCTCAGACCTGAAAGTGAGCTCCCTAGTCATTGAGGAAGGACGATGGGACATAGCTTTCCTACAGGACTGGCTCGAGAATGATATTGTACAGCAAATTCTCCAAATCCATACACCTTTAGCGGATGATATGGCGGATCGCAGCTGCTGGAGTCACACCGACAATGGTGTTTTTTCCACAAGATCAGCTTACGAGTTGATTAGAAGGTAGAAAGAAGTAGTGACACTGGGAAAATGGGAGTCACCATGGAATTTACGCATGGCAGGTAGAATCAAGACTTTCGCTTGGCTTGCTTGATAAGATGCACTTCTCACAAACGTCAAAAGGAAAATCCGGCACATGACTGAGGAGGACACTTGCCCTAGATGTGAGGAAGAAGAAGAGTCACTAATCCGTGCCTTAAGGGACTGTGGTGTATCCAAATTCGTGTGGCAGGACCACATTCCTTTGTCCCAGCAGCAATCTTTCTTTGCAGCAAGAAATCTTGAGACATGGTACAAATTCACTATCAAGGAGACTGGACTCCACGAAGAACTTTTCTGGGTGATATGCCATGGGCTGTGGCAAGCAAGGAATAGCAACATCGTGGAAGGGAAACCTTTAAGCAAGGAACATATACGGGTAGGTATAAGGAGGGACGTCCGTCTGCATGGGATGGCGTGGGCGGCCACATCTCCTGAATCCACACATATCTTAGGTGAAGACTAGATTCCACCACCATGCGGAACCATTAAGGTTAATGTGGATGCAACAGTTACAAAACGGGGGCAGCTGCAGTAGCTATTGCCAGGAACCACAAAGGAGAATGGATTGGGGCATGGGGCATGCCGGTGGAAACATCCCATGCTACTGAAGCTGAACTCGCCGGAATTCTGTTGGCACTGGAACAAGCTGAAATCCATAGCTGGCCTGCTGTTATTCTAGAATCGGACTGCAGTGTGGCGGTGAGGATGATCAAGGAAGATGATGGAACATGGCCTAGTTTTGCTCTCTGGCTCGCGAAGATCAGGAAGAAAAATCGGATGAATATTGAAATCCATTTCAAGAGAAGAACTAGTAACGCGCTAGCAGATAGTCTAGCAAAGTTACAACTAAAGAACAAGGATCATTTCCGATTCTACCAACGGCCGCCCAGGGAAATTTCAAATGTGTATAGACAAGACTTAGACAGAGTCAAAAATAATGCCGATGTAACCAGTATTTAAGTTAGTAGTTATTTGAATGAAAAAAAAGGCTAATAGGCATCCCCAACTATAAATAGGACCCCTTGGGCTTCATTCCAAGGTTGGGCATTCAATGCAAAACTCTATGTGAGGTTCCTATTCTATAGTTGAGTGCATCCTACAACCTCCTCTCTCTTTCTAAGCTAATCACTTGCTACATTCGTTAGAGTGAGTAGGAAACCTGTAAGAGAGCTAGTCCTACATGTATATCTTGTGAGGCTCTCACTTCCACCACCTCCCTATCTCTTATTTCAACCATGAAGATAAAGGTTCTCTCTCTTAGCTCAGAGAGGTGAAGAAGAATAAGGGAAGGCATCCCTTGGTGAAGATCAAGGCTAAAGACTTAGAGCAAGAGTGGGTAAGCCCTTAGTGAAGGTAGAAGACTCCTTGCTCAAGTGGGTAAGTCCTTGGTGGAAGCTTCTCTGGGTGAAGGTGAAGTCAAAGGCAGAAGAACCAAGCAGAGTGGGTAACCCTGCAAGGCTGAAGACTTGTGCATGAGTTGGTAAGTCCTTGGAAGAAGGCGTAAGACTCCTTGCAAAGTGGGTAAGTCCTTGTTAAGGTTGAAGACTCTTTGTATTGGATAGGTAAGTCCTTTGATGGTCATGTATTGTATCTCTTATAATGAATATAATGAAGGTGCAAGGTTAAGAAATCCTAGAGGTTGACCTCTCTAGGTAGTGGAGTGACTCACTTCTAGTTTGAAGTGTGGAACCACTCTAAACAGCTTGCAAATTGGTGTATGTTCAATCTGTCTCTCCCTTGCTATGCATGTTTTAGTTGCACACAAATTTCCTATTTAACAACCTTATCTTGATATATCTTGAAGGTCTAATGAATTTTGGTTAAGTGCATTTAGGTCTATTCACCCCCATCTACAACATCTAATCACCCATCTAGGATCCAACACTTCCAACCTAATTTCTCCCCTCCGCCTCAATTTCAAAACCAAGTACCACCTCCATCTCCTCCACATCCACAACTAGCTACCCCTCTCCACCATGACAAAGGAAGTGTTGTGATAGTTCTAAGGAGTGGGAAATCTCTTGAGCAGAGGCAGCCAAGTGGTGATACTATGATTGAGATTGCTTAAGATGATTCTATAACACTACATGTTGAGTTTGAAATACCTTGTGCTCCGCCTCTCACTCTATTTGCAGGTCCCACCATCCCTAGTGTTACACCTCATATGCATTCAAGTAAGACCAAAGTAAGTGAGCGACCATTCATTGAAGTACTAGATGAGCCACTGGAAGTAAGGAGGAGACAAAAGCACAATGTTGACATTCTAGAGGTGTTTCGCCAAGTGAAGGTCAACATTCCATTGTTGGATGCTATCAAGCAAATCCCATCATATGCCAAGTTCCTTAAGAACTTACACACTGTAAAAAGAAGTTCAATGGAGAGAGTACCAAAGATAGTAAAGTTGACTGAACAAGTGAGCTCAATCCTCCAACACTCATGTTCCGTGAAGAGGAAAGACCCAGGAGCCCCACTCATACCTAACAACATTGGGGGACATCGCATAGACAAATCCCTACTTGATTTGGGATCTAGTGTGACTTTGATGCCATATAGTGTCTATGTTGAGTTGGGCTTAGGCAAGTTGAAACTAACACATTGCACTCTCCAATTGGTAGATTGTTCTGTCAAAGTTCTAAGAGGAAGGGTGGATGATGTTTTTGTGATGAAAGACAAGGAAAGAGGAGTTGTGTTCCTGACTAATTTCATTGTTCTTGACATGGAACCAGATGATAGGAAGATTCCCATCATCTTGGGAAGACCATTCTTATCTACATATGATGCTGAGATACAAATTCACTATGGCATAATGAAGTCTCTTTTATGGACATGAAGATAAAGATCAACATATACAAGTCCTCAACCCAACGAGTTCGAGATGAGGATATTGGACATGGTCACTTCAGGAGTCCAACTGGTCATTTGAGAGAAGGAGATCTGGATGAAAGATTTGATGATAGCTTTGGTGATCAAAGGGATGAGGAGCATAGGATGAGTGAAAATAAAAGATGCATTTACTATAGGAATGGACACATGAGAACTCCAAATGGATGAATGTTGTAAGAATCTACAAGAAGCCTTTGAAGGCATGAAACTCAACGCTTGTGGGAGGCAACACACATAGGTTTGGGAATTTTTCACCCAACCTTCCATTTTGATACTTTTAGTTATTTTTACACTTTTTCAAGAAAATACACACACTTTTTTTTAATAGTGTTTATTTAGTTTTAAGATGTACATCTGAAAATAGGTTGAAATGAGGAAAATCAGATGAAATTTTGACAAAGAATTCATGAAAAATCATTATGGACCAAAGAATTGATGTTTTCATGAGATTCAAGTTTATATGAACTACCACAGTACTCACTATGGTTGTGGTGTAATGGAATAGTTGTGGTGGTACACTCAAATCAGCATAGAAATCAAGGAATTGAAGAATTGAGGAATAGACTCATCACGATCTTGTAAGGCAACACGGCAATGTAGCTACCTATGCAAAATGGTTGTGTGGAGTGCCACGACCGTACAGTAGGTGAGCCAACACAGCCATGCCACGTAGCACGGCCATGCTGTGACCCGACCCAACATTTAAGTCGGTAATTTCCAATTTTTTTCTTCACTTGTTCAGTCGACCTCACACTGATAGAATGGCCATTCTGTGTATGAGAGAAGTCATGCAGCACTGTGCCATCCCTTCTCCACCCTTGTTCCCTCCTCAAATCACCCCCAATCTATCCCAAATAATACATCCATCCATCATTTCCACCTAATTTTACCCACCAATTTCTCCACTTTCTCTCCATTCCGCCCCACATTCGTAGAACTACGAAAATCCCTAAAATCCCACGTTTCTCCACCAATTTCAGTCAAAGATGAAGCAAATTACTAAGAAAGACATGGCTAAAACTAAGGAGGTCATTTCCTACTGACATTGGCCCAAGAATGTGTCATCTTTAGTGTTGTCGACATCCCTAGATCTTCCACCACCATCGACAGCCTCCGGTTCACAAGGATAATCACAACATATAGAGGCGAACATGGACCCTATGATGGAGGAATCCATGAGATTACATAGTGGAGGAGGGACAATATCCCGACCCTCAGTTTCCTCATCTCGGTCGTCAGTTTTAGCGGCACAACCTTCGACATCCATGGCACTGCAACCACATCCTCAGCCTTGAGCATGACGAGGAATGCTTATAGATGATGAATATGAAGTAATTCCAGATGCATGGTAGGAGGATGTACCTAAGGCACATCATGAGGCAACACCTGAGGGTAAGAGAAAGAAGGTGAAGAAGCCAAAGCACCCAGAGTGCTTGATGCACTAAGTGATTTCCACTCACTATGCTTTCCAGGAGACGATGGAGACTTTCGGCATCTTTGATTTTTTTTAGTATATCTTGGAAGCTATTGGGTTATTTGAGGTGTTGACCATAGTCCAGGAAACTTATGTTGAGCTTACATAGAATTTCTTTGCAACCCTAGAGAAAGCCTAGCAGGACGCCTTAAACATCACATTGGGAAATGGTACTTACCTTATCACTACATCTTTTGTCAATGGTATTTTTACTCCCACCCCTAGGCAGTAGAATTACTTGATCAATGGAGCACAGATAGAGAAAATATTGTGAACTATACAGCCATGTGGAAGAGGCTTAAATTGCAAAGAAACTTTGTGGCTGTAAAATCAAAGTCAAGTCTAATTCACAACCCCATCTTGAGATACATTCAGAAGGTCTTGGTGAACACCATCTTCTCCCGGTATGAGAATCAAGATAGTTGTACAAAGAAATAGATCTTTGTGTTGGTATGTATGGTGCAGGGAAAGCATGTAAATTTGGGGTCGCTCATCATTGATCACTTGAAGACAATCTTGTCCAAGATAAAGAATCCTTTTATTATGGGAGGGATTGTGACTTCAATTGCTCTAGCCCTGGAGCATGACGTATCTGGCTACACCAAGGTAGAAAGAGGGAAGCTCATGGACCTACACTACTTGACTCGCTCATCCATTATTTCAATGATTGGTCAGAAGATTTTCTACCAGGTCAACCCTCCTTATGCAGGAGTTTCATTGAGCTCCCCTACCATGCCACACCTCTCCTAGAGGGTTGTGGTCCATCTCCATATTTTTGGATATCTTGAGGAGGTGGGAAGAAGAGCATCCTAGAAGCCCAGAGATCTTCCTGAAGGACTTGGAGAGTCATATGTAGCTATCGAGAAGAGCAGGATAGTTGAGGAGAGAGAGAAACATGTAGGGTGAGATGACATGAGACGGAGACATCATAGTAGCCACAGTAACCTTCAGTGAATACATACAACATGTACCCTATACATGTGTAGTTGGAGGGCATTTAGAGCACACATGGCATGATTCTGAAGGCACATGAGGGTTATCAGCGTGCACAGGATGCAATGTGGTTGGATCATTAGAAGATGGAATACCAGACCAACCACATGTATCTATTTCAGCATGCCAGACATAAAGGAACCCCCAGTGGGGGGAAGACTGGTAGGGTGCATTGTTTGCATACCAGGATTCCTACCCGCCTCCACAGTCAGACTGCTAGGGCAGCTACTACCTGCATCCTCCACCACAGGGAGGACCACCATAAGAGCCACCATAGTGATCATCAACCTTATCACTCCTATACTTTAGTGTCATGTTGAGGATAGCACGATTCAAAATATTGGGGTGGTAGGCTGTTATGTCGTTTCTCATTTCACTCATTTTGCATTTCACCTGATGTTTATTTTGGTTTTCTTTCTCATTATATATAGAGTAGATTTTACTAGATTTACATGCTTGCATGTCATGTAGTTTACTTTATGCAATTTTTGCATAATTTTCAAAAAAAATTACTCTTTTTGTCATGCATTGCATATCATGTAGATTTTTGTAATTTTTGCATGTTTTAGATACAATTTGTTTGTTTCCTACTTTATTTTCCATAATGAAGGCTTAGATGTGAATGAAAGCAACTTGGAACCATTTTGGACAATTTTTCCCAAGTTTAGACCTTCTTGCCTAAAAGTGTGTTTTGATCAAATCTCTACTTTTTAAATTGAAAATGATGACCGTTGACAAATGTAAGTGAATTAGAATGGTTTATTGCTAAATTGCCTAAATATTGATTTTTTTACATGTGCATCACCTCTCTTATACTTATGAATTGTTTGGTTTAATAGTGATTAAAGCAAGTCACAAACACATAGAGTTTTGTAGAATCTCATCATAGAAATGTCGTTTAAATATTGTTCATTCATGTGGTGTGTCATTACTTGATGAAATTGTTAGAGTAAATTTCATACATGAGATTTCATGTTGAATTCCACACTAGTAATCCCTCTTTGACTCACTTTTCTTCTACCATCTTCTTACCTCTCCGTCTCATGAAAGGATGCCAAATTACACACATTCAGCCTTGGACACCTCTAAAAGTTTGGAGTGGCCATATCCATGCTCCCCCCACTTCACTCTCATCATCATGTTCTGTATCCACATCAAGGGCAAAGAAAAAGAAAAAAAATATGAAAAAAGAAAATAAAATATGCTCATGTTTAAGAGCTTCTAAATGAAGAAAAGATTGTTGGCTAAATGGACATCATTTAAATCCTTTTGTTTTGATAATGACAAACATTTCATTCTTGTGGAGCTAACATGCTACTTGAGTGCTGCAGGAATAGGGTGGATGACACAACTTTGGAAGATCTAAATGCTCAAAATGTTTTAATTTTATGATTGTAATCAAATGTAAAAACTTGTACAAGTATATAATGTACAAGTACTTAGATATCATGTAAATCAAACATTTAGATCTTCCCTAGCCATTCAAAACACTTAGATAGGTCATCCCCTATAATAGTGTCACAACTACACACTCATACACACACTTAGTATTCATGTAGAACCAACAAAACAGAGACACTCTTAGTCAAACTCTTTGTCGACCGAGACAAGCTCGGTCGAACATCTTCTCGATCGAGAGTCTCCTGGGTTATTTCTTCTAATAGGTTCTATAGTCATTAGACACAGTAGACAAGGTAGTTGGGAGTTGGAATCAAATGTTATATACACTTGCTCCAGATTGTCCCTTGGTCGACAAAAACTTCGACCAACGGACTCTCAGTCGACAAACTTCTCGACCAAGAAGAACTCTGTCTGCACTTTTCAGAATTAATAAACTAGTTGTTGCTAAAGCAATTAGTGGATACCTAACGGCTAGTTAAGCACTTAGAACCCCCTAGAAAGTTTTTATAACGTCCTTAAGCATTCATAGGCCATTCCTATAAATATTACATGCCTTAGGACACCCAAAACATACTTGTGCAATACTTCAGCATACATACTTGCAATTGGCAATCCTTTCTTGTGAGCAATTGAGAAACTTCTACACTTGCTAATCTTTCTCATTTCTACAAGCTCATGTCCTATAGGATAACATCTCCTACCCACTGCACTTCCACTTTCATACACATTGGTTAGGAGATCAAAATGCTTAATATAGGATTCAAGCATTGTGCTACAGCGGTAATTGTAATTTCCTTTTTCCCTTCTTGTTCATTCTTATTTGCTTTGTACTCTCCTTACTACTCCTAGGGTTGGAGGCTGCAGATTGGAGAGGGTGCTATCTTATCAAGTGGAGAAGGATCTTCTCGGTGGAGAAGGAGGACGTTGGACTACTTCAAGAAGGCTATCTCAATGGGAAGCTACTTCAAGAGGAAGGCTACTTCAAGGGGCAGCTTTAAGTTACTTCGAGGAAGGTTGCTTCGAGGTTGGTGGGACTACTTCTAGGTGAAGGTTGTCCAAAGGGTGGTGAAAGTATTTGTAATTTTATGTAACATCCTTGTGAGGTAATAAAATTTAAATACATTCAAAATCCCAATTGGAAACAATTGGGTAGTGGACTAACTCCCTTAATTTTTACTAAGGGTGGAACCACTCTAAACACCTTGCCTCTTTCTTCTTATATCAACTGTGGTTGCTTGAGTTGAATTATAGTTAAAATAATTATAAAACCCTATTCACCCCCCTCTAGTGGTTTTCAATTGGTATCAGAGCTAGGCTTCAAGGAACTCTAACAAAGTCTTGAAGAAAGGGTGACGGGGTACTCAACAACCTCAACTTGGAAGGGACACTCGTGGCTAGGCCTCCACCATTTGATGGCACTAAATACACCTACTGGAAGAGGAGGATGCAGTTCTACTTCCAGGGAATTAGCTGGGATCTCTAGAGGATGGTGTCAAATCCATATGAATTTCCTCAAACAGAGTATGCAACTTGGGATGCTAATAAGGTAAGATTAGCCCAAATGAATGCAAAAGTTGTAAGTGTACTCTATTGTTCAAATTCCGTTGGTGAATTCAATAGAATATCAATTTGTGAAACAGCATAGAGATATGGCATAGACTCTCTATAACCTATGAAGGAACTATTCAAGTTAAGAATTCTAAAATCGGAATGCTTAAACAAAAGTTTGAACAATTTTGTATGGATCAAAATGAGTCTGTTAGTTAAATGTATGCAAAATTTTCTTCTATTTTGAATGGTTTAAATGCTTTAGGTAAAGTAAACAGTGAAGAAGATCAAGTATCAAAAATCCTTAGGTCTCTTCCTCCCAAGTACAAGCCCAAGGTGACTGCTATTTAAGAAGCAAATGATCTCACCTGGCTAAGGATGGAACAACTCATTGGCAACTTAGAAGCACATGAGGCAACCTTGGAGGAGGTAGAAAGATGAGAGCATGAACTTCAACAAGGGAGAAAAAAGGACATTACATTCAAAGCATCAACCAAGATTAGTCATGACACAAGTGAAGATGATAGTGAAGAAGGAACTCTCATTATAAACAGTAAGCAGTATAAAAGTTTTAAAACTAACAAAACTTCTAGTGTTTCTTCTTCCAGGTGCTTTGAATGTGGTAAAAAGGCATACTTAAAAGGTGATTGTCCCAAACTTAAGAAGGGGAAGAAATCATCTCACAAGAAGAAAGAAAGAGCATATAAAGTTGCATGGGATGATTCAAGTGATGATAGTGAAGATGGAAAAGAAGAAGTAGAATGTCTTATTGCTACGGCCAATGAATAAGAAGAAGAGGTAAGTCTTTTTTATTTACCAAAAGAAAATCTAATTTCTAGTCTTCAAGAAACACATGAGAAATATATTGATTGCAAAAATAAACTTAAGAAAGCTACTAAAACTAATGAGGATTTGTATGCTAAATTAAATAATCTTTCTTTTGAAAAGGAAAATATTGTTTCTGAAAATCTTACCTTGAAATCATCTTTAAATGATTGCAATATGAAGTTGCTTACTTTAGAAACAAATCATGATCTTCTTTCTCAAGAAAAGGTTGATTTGCTTGCAAAATTGCATAATTTTCAGACTCAACCCATCCTATGTAATCATCTAGATTATGATGCTATTGTTAAGGAAATAGATGCTTTATCATCTAATCTAGATCAAGCAAAGCTAGATATCAAAAAGAAAATGGATGAGATTACCAAGTTACAAAGAGAGATTAATAGATTGAGAAACAATGATGTTCTTGATAAAATTCTGAATAATTCCTCTAGTTATAATGGAAGGAGAGGTTTAGGATATGTTTGAAAAGGGAAATCCTATCAACCTAAACCTAGAAGAGCACAAGCACCCAAGGCCAAGATTATGTATGTACCCAAAAACAACTCAACTACTAGAAAGAGAAATGAGATTGATTTTATTAGTTGTCACTATTGCTTGCGTCTTGGACACTACTCTTTTTCATGTTCATACAAGAAAAGGAATGATGACCTAGTTTGGGTTCCTAAAACTTAGAGATTTGAATTTGATTAGTTTAGATTTGACCTAAAATGTTTCTTTGATATTCAAATGTCTTATCTCAACAAAACTGAGCTTTAATATTTATATTCTTGCAAAAGTGTATTACCTTTTGCTTGCAAATAATTATTGAAAAATAATATAGAAACATTCTCGATCAAGAAAATGTTCGACCGAGACACTATCGGCCGAGAATTAGTCGACCGAGCAGGTTACTATTTTTAAGCTTGCAAAAATCTGATAAAACTTGTACAAACAGCAGAATACTCGATCGAGAAAATCTTCAACCGAGATAAGTTCGATCAAAGAATAGTTCGACCGAATCAAGTTCTGTTGAACCTATTTAATTGATCCAGTTTTCTATCAATTTACTATTAATGATTGATATAATCTGCAAATCAAGAATGAATCTTGGAGAAAATTATTGAAACATATTGATAAGCTTGCATTATTAATATACTTTGATTATAACATTCTTCTTAAACTTGTTACAAAACATGTATACTTTTTGCACACTAAAATTTGACATACCTTTTTGCAAAAATGAATCAATACAGATATAGCATAGATTGCAAGTTCAATTGTTATAATCTCCTACATGGTTTGGCTTAAAACTAAAAATTATGAACCATGTTGGTTTAATCAAGGAAATTATTGTTTTATCATAATTCACGTGGTTTGCCTAAAATATTCCTTGATAAATTTCATGAACTATGTGCCTTGAAGAAAACTTTATTGAACCTATGGATTTGATTCTGTTGGATTGAATAAATATTTTCTTGCCATCAAGATGATTATAGTAATTCAGCTCATTGGATACATAGATGATGCTATAAAATTGAAACTACCATTATTGTATTAAGGTAAATTTCTACGGCATAAAATGCATCTTGACACATTATGATTATCTTGTTCTTAGCTTATGGAAAAGATATCATCTTTGTGATGCATGAACATTTTCACTATGGACTTTAAGTTTTATGTTTTGCATATAAAATCTTCTATGAAAAGACAAGCAAGATTATTTGATTTTAATATTTTTCTTAGAACAGGAACATTAATGCTTTATCTAATTGTTTGTCTAAAAGCAGAAATGTTACAGGTCATATAGATTTGCTTCAAATCATTAATACTATAAGAATCAAACCTGTTTTTAAGGAACAAATGTTTCTATACATAAAAGCTTTATATTCAATCAAATAGGATCATTGTGAATGCTTAATTTGGAAATCTGTAGAAATTGCCTCTCGGTCAAAATTAAGTTTGACCAAGGGGTGCCTTGGTCGAAGTCAAGGTCGACCTAAAATAAGCTTGACAAAATGCTTAATTGTAAATCATTTCCTTGTACTCAATCTTAGTATAATTCTAGTGCATAGCTCTCATAAAAGGTTAACTTATTATGATCTAATGCTTATTATGACCTTAGATTCGTAAAATTATCTTGATTATAAGATTAAGGGGGAGTTCACAAAAACTTTGAAAAGAAAATTTGAAACAAGTTATGAACTTAGTATCTTAAAGTAATCTTGGTTATGAAAATAAAGGAGCCTACAATATTTATGAACATAATGTATATCTTGTCCTTAATTGAATTCTCTAAACAAATTAGGGCTTAGCATCACATGTATTTGGTTAGAGATATGTTCATTCATAAGCTTAAAAGAATCTCATATCATTTTAGGGCTTAACATTCCTTATAAATTGTTGAGAAACTATTAAATATACTCATGAGCTTAAAGGATTCTCATGTCATTTTTAGGGCTTAACATCCCTTGTAAAATGGATGAGAAATCAAAACACATATGCCATGGATCTAAAACGATCTCATGTCATTTAAAGGCTTAACATCCTTTGCAAATGATTGAGAAATACATTGTGGCTAAATTTGACAACACGTGGTTTGTATTCATATTAATCCCTTACTTTTAAAACACTGAATATCTTCTTAAGGGGGAGCATAGAAATAAAATTAAAGGGGAATAATAAAAGTCATACCTAATGATTATCTTGGTTATCTTTTTGAAATGACAAAGGGGGAGAAATAATATAAAATCAAAAATATAAAAAATGAGTTTCATAATCTCTCGGCCAACACACACTTGCAAACAAGAGAATGGCTACAAAAGGTAAACTTTAGGTATGAAAATCATATGATTTATATTGTCTTGATATATATTGTGGAAATATTTGTCATCTTCAAAAAGGGGGAGATTGTTGGCTAAATGGACATCATTTAAATCCTTTTGTTTTGATAATGACAAACATTTCATTCTTGTGGATCTAATGTGCTACTTGAGTGTTGCAGGAATAGGGTGGATGACACAACTTTGGAAGATCTAAATTCTCAAAATGTTTCAATTTTATGATTGTAATAAAATGTAAAAACTTGTGTAGGTATATAATGTACAAGTACTCAGATATCATGTAAATCAAGCATTTAGATCTTCCCTAGCCATTCAAAACACTTAGATAGGTCATCCCCTATAATAGTGTCACAACTGCATACTCATACGCACACTTAGTTTTCATGTAGAACCACCAAAATAGAGACACTCTCGGTCAAACTCTTTATCGACTGAGACAAGCTCAGTCGAACATCTTCTCGACCAATAGTCTCCTGGGTTATTTCTTCTAATTGGTTCTATAGCTGTTAGACACAATAGACAAGGTAGTTGGAAGTTGGAATCAAATATTATATAGACTTGCTCCAGATTGTCCCTTGGTCGACAAAAACTTCGACTGACAGACTCTCAGTCGACAAACTTCTCGACCAAGAAGAACTTTGTATATACTTTTCATAATTAATAAATTAGTTGTTTCTAAAGCAATGAGTGGTTACCTAATGGTTAGTTGAGTACTTAGAACCCCCTAGAAAGTGTCTAGAACGTCCTTAAGCATTCATAGGCCATTTCTATAAATAGGACATGCCTTAGGACACCCAAAACACACTTGTGCAATACTTCAGCATACATACTTGCAATTGGCAATCCTTTCTTGTGAGCAATTCAGCAACTTCTACACTTGCTAATATTTCCCATTGCTAAAAGCTCGTGTCCTATAGGCTAGCATCTCCTACCCATTGCACTTCCACTTTCATACACATTGGTTAGGAGATCAAAAAGCTTGATATAGGATTCAAGCCTTGTGCTACAGCGGTAATTGTAATTTCATTTTTCGCTTATTGTTCATTCTTATTTGCTTTGTACTCTCCTTACTACTCCTAGGGTTAGAGGCTGCGTATTGGAGAGGGTGCTATCTTCTTAGGTGGATAAGGATCTTCTCGGTGGAGAAGGAGGACTTTGGACTACTTCAAGAAGGTTGTCTCAACGGGAAGCTACTTCAAGAGGAAGGATACTTCAAGGGGGAGCTTGAGGTTACTTTGAGGAAGGCTGCTTCGAGGTTGGTGGGACTACTTCTAGGTGATGTCTGTCCAAAGGGTGGTGAATGTTTTTTTTATTTTATGTAACATCCTTGCGAGGTAATAAAATTTAAATACTTTCAAAATCCCAATTGGAAACAATTGGGTAGTGGATTGACTCCCTTAGTTTTTACTAAGGGTAGAACCACTCTAAACACCTTGCCTCTTTCTTCTTATCTCAATTGTGGTTGCTTGAGTTGAATTATTGTTAAAATAATTATAAAACCCTATTCACCCCCCTCTAGTGGAATTTTCAAAGATGAGTGTGTAAAAGCACTCCAAATTCTTACCACAATTGTTTCTTCCTTTTGCATGCCCATGAAGTTAGTAAACATCAAACCTAGCTCTTTTTGCTATTCTTCTCAGTCACGTGGGTTACTTAGTGTGGATGGACATATGAGATTGAATGCATGAATGTAAAATAGCAAAATTAATCATTTTTGACATTTTCTACCATGAAAAATTTACTCGGAGTGATATGACAGCCATATCAATTGATTGTGTTTTCTATGTTCTATATTTGAAGTTTGCAGGCTCAGTGCTTTAATCATGATTTGTTTGTGAAAGAGGAGAGAAGAGAAGTGGAATGCATGTACTTACATATTTGATCCCTTTTAGTCAATATTCATTTACTACATTACATTTGTCATTTCTTGATTGTGAAAAAATTATACAGCGATTGAGTTGGAGCATACTTGAGGACAAGTATGTTTTATGTTTGGAGTGGTGACACCGCCCTATTTTAGGGCTTCATCTTATGTCATATTGAATTTCAATCACATCTATACCTATTAGATTACATTTTATTTCCCCTAATATGCATATTTGTGTAAAATGCATGCATGGACATTATTTGCATTTGTTCAAGCATTTGGACCACACTTGGATGGAAGACAGAGAGAAGGAGTGATCCTAGGGTTTATCTACCCTTGGAGAGGCCTAAAGTGAAGTATGAGGCTCCCCAACCTACCCCTTGTAGCCAAAGATCCATCAAAGAAAAGATGTCCAAGAAAATCCAAGCAATCAAGTCAAAGTGTTGCAACATATACCACCATGACCGTGGTACATCATAACAGTCATGTTGGCTCTTCTAAAATCAACAGAGTCAACTTCAAGTAATGCAAGAATCACCACAGTCGTGCCACTCAGAATGGTTATGGTAGATGGACCTAGAACAGTCTAGCCATCTTGTAGGGTCGTGTTGCAGTAGAGCCAGAACGATCATGGAGCAAAAAATGGGCAGACACATCCAAGACACCACAGTCACGGTGACCACCACGATCATTCTACTTATGTACAAAATTGACCAAGTTACTGTGATTTTACCCATTTATCACCATGGTTGTTCCACTCCACCACATCCATTTTGACCCTACAGACCATGCTACTAAAAAACCTAGCCTATTTTTCCACTTATTTACCCATATTTCCCCCACTTAACCCTAGACCGCTATATAAACCTTAGGGGTGGTTTGAGTTCAAAGTAGTCGACCCTTGTCCATTCCTATCTCACTCCTAACAATCCATTTTCGCATTCCACCCATTACACTCCGTTTCCACCTCCATTCCACTCCATTTCATCATTTCCACCACCAAAACCCTAGTTTCCTAGTGTTTTGACCCTATTCCACTATCATCCCATGCCCTTGCACCTTGCAAAAAGGAGGAGGACGTCTAGAAACAATTGAAGAGGAGGATTACTCCATCTACACTGAGCTCCATGGTTTCTTCTACCTCTTTCTTCCTTCTCTTTGTATTTTGCATTTCCATGAGTAGCTAGGCTCCTTAGGTGGGTTGTTTAGGGACAAAAACGTTACTTTGATGCCATATCGGGGGGAAATGATAGGTAAACATTATAATTTCATTTTCTAATGATTATGTTCTATTTCTATCTCACTCTTCATGAATTGCTTATTGGTTTTTGCTTGAAGTCACCGGGAATTCAGGGAAATTACTGAATATGTGTGAATTTTGGGATTTGCTCCTAGGTCCAATTCAAGGATCCTTAGCTATCTACCCATCCTCCTATATGCTAATCAATTCTCCTAACCCTAGTTTAGATATCTAAGTAGCTAGTTTACATGAATTTAGTGTTATTATCCTAGAGCTTTCTCAAGGCTAGAATGTGGGTGATGTGAGGCCTAAATCCTCATTTCCACTCCCATTACTACCCTCATCCCCTAATCACCCTAAGATCATCTAAACTAGAAACCTAGGCTTGTTTAGACTCTAATTGAATTGCACCTAAACCCAACCCAATTGAGCCTCATAGGGGTAGTAGGAGGTGTTAGGGACTAGTTCTCGTATACACAACAGGTGTGTCCGCTAGAGGTGTTAAACACTAGCCGATTTGACTCGACTAGATGCACTCCAAGAGATCAGAACACATGTGTGGGAAAACTTTCAAAATTTATATTGGCTCTAACCAAGTCGAACACAAAACTAAAACAGGTCGCCCGTAAGTGCACGGGGTACTGTTGTAGTATAGGTGATTGGCAAGAAAAGGGGTCGGTCCTTAGGGTTAGAGGGGGCACTAGAGATAGGGTAGTGTTTGCTATGTTCCTAATGCAGGTATTAGGGTTTGAGGGTTTTAAAAGGTTTGTTTGTGATTACAGTAAGCAAACAGGAAAGGAAAGGCAAGATGAAATATAAGTTATTAAAAAGCTAGATTATCCTAAGAAAGTTGAACCTAAGAAACTAGGCCAAGCAATTAACTAAATGAGAGCAAGGTGAACTACACTATTCTAGCAAGGCGAGAAGCAATTAAGAGCTAAACTAACCACTAGATAGAGCTAGAATCTAAGTTATCACTAAAGAACTAAACTAGATTAAGCAAAAGTAACTAAACTAGACTAGCATGAACAAACAAGCAAAGCAATATGATTAGGATAGGTGGGCCATTTGGGGTATGTGGTTTGATATTAGTTGGGGGATTTCAACATAGCAAGCAACCATCACAATTCTATCTAGATTACCAAACCAAAAAACAAGGCAAGTGCTAACAGAAGATACCCTATACTACTAGTTGGGTAACTAGGGTTAGGGGTAATTCTAGTAGGACTTGTCAAGTCTATGTTTCTAGGGTAAGTGGTATAAGTTCAATTGAGAGCCAAGGGTAGAGATGGGAGTAGAGATGAGTATATTTGACCTCATGCAACTAGCTATTCTAGCCTTTAGAAAGCCCTAGGCAATTGCACTAATCACACTTACAATAGCTACTTAGATCTCATACTCACTTGTAGGAGGAGGGATGTGTATGTAGGAACAAAGAGGACTAGCTAGGGATCCACTAATTGGACCTAGGAGCCATTCCTAAGATTGCCACATACACTCCAATTCCCCCTAGAAGCTAAGTGTCATCAAACATCTCAAAGCAAGCAATTCATGTTATAAGCACATACCACATGCAATAAAATAAGAAATGAGATAGAAGCAAGAGGCAATCATCATAGATAGAAATTATGTTCATTACAGCCTACTTTTCCCCAACATGGTATCAAAGTCACATTTTAACCCCAAATAGCCCACCACTAGGGGCTTAGCTACACATAGTCAAAGAAACAGTAAAAGAGATGGGAAGAAGGGGAAGAAACGCCATGGAGCTCAAGGTAGTGGCCTTCTTCTTCACCTCCTTGCTTCTGTGGATGACCTCTCTCCTTTAAGGGTGTAGGTGAGCATGAAGATATGGGGATTATGGATGAGAACCTAGAAAACTAGGTTTCCAAGGTGAAATGGAGGTGGAAATGGTGGATGGAGAGCATAAATGCAAGGGAAATGCACTAAATGCTCAAGGGGAGGAGTAATGAATGCTAGGAGCATATATGAGAAGCTTCAACCATGATATGGCTGCCACCTATGTATATATAGGTGGTGGATGCACTAGGGTAAGTAGGGGTATTGTGGGAAAGTTAGTGTAAAATGTGGTAGGTTTAGGGTGGAAACACAGCTGTGTTGATAGGCCACGACCGTAGTAGGGGTAGATGAGGACGGTCATGGAGAATGGACACGGGCATGTTGTGTAAGGGTGGTGAGATTGCTAAGTAATGGTGGCCATGGCTGTGGCAGAGTGCCACGGTCATGTTGAATGAGCAGCACCACGGTTGTGTTTGGTAACAGGACGGTTTTGGAGGAGGAGGACTTGGTCGTGGCGGCTTGGGGTTAACTCCCTGTTAATTCTTTTCAATAAACGGTATGATCGTGGGCATGTCCCACAGTTGTGGTATCTTCAATGGTCTACGATCGTGCTAATGGCCACGGTCGTGGCCATTTGGGTGCAAAATCTCTGTTGACTCTGTTGGTTTTTCATAATAAACATTATGACCGTGGAGGTATGGCCACGGTCGTCTTCAGCTCTCCTGGCCACGACTGTGTTGGCTGGCCACGGCCGTAGCCATTTGGGTGCAAGATCCCTGTCAACTCTATTAATTCTTCATAATAAACATTACGACAATGGGGGTATTCCCACGGTCGTGTTGGGGTCTGCAGTAGGCAATTTATCTTCAAACTTCATCATTTAAGGATTTCTTTGCTTGATGTCGATCCTTGGCCATTGAAGGTAACTTGAGGGGACTTTGGGGGCCTTATTTGGACCCCTCCATGAGTGGAGGAGCCCTAGGACTCCTTCCTTCTCTCTCATTCACCTTAATCATGGTCCAAGTTCTTGAAAATGATGCAAAGAACATCCATAAGCGCATTTGGCAATGATATACATATTAGGGGAAATAGCTTGTAATCTAACATGTTTAGATGTGATTTAAGTACAAAATGGCACACGATGGAGCCCTAGAATAGGGCTACATCACCACTCCAAACTTAAAACATACTTGTCCTCAAGTATGCTCCAACTCAATCCCTCTTCAAATTTTCCACAAATAAGAAATGACAAATGCACTGTAAAAGATAATTATTGCTGAATGGGATCAAAGATGACTGAGTACATGCATTTCACCTCTCTCCTCTCCTACTTTCACAAACCAATCATGAAAAAGCACACATCATATGAACTTCAAATATAGCGCATAGAATACACAAGTTATCCATATTTCTTCCATAAAGTTATGGGTAAACCGTTTCATGATGGTGTTAATCAAGGACGACTGGGAGTATTGTTTCACATTCATGCATTTAATCTTTTGTTTCAAATCACACCAAATGACCCACGTGGCTATGGAAAGGGGCAAAATGATCTAGGTTTGATGTTTTATAGCTCAATGGGTATGAAAAAGGAGGAAAGGATTGTGTTAAGATTTTAGAGTGCTTTTTCACACTCATCTTTTCTTTATTTGAATGCTCTTAAATAGGAGCATCCTTTTATTTTATTTTTTCTTTTATTTTTTTTTCTTTTTCTTTGCCCTTGGAGTATGTAGGGTGTATGGTGGATAGAGTGAAGTGGGGAGATGGGGATGTGGCTACCCCAAACTTTTGGAGGTGGCCACGACTGATATGTGAACTTTGGCATCCTTTCATGAGACGGAGGGGTTAGTTGATGGTGAGTGAAAAGTCGGGTCAAAGGGGGGTCATAGGTATGATTCTCCACATAAGACATCCTGCATGAAAATTAATCCAATACTTCATATGAGATATCACACCACATGAATGAACAAGATGAAATTGATATATCAATCAAGTGATTTCACAAACACTAAGCGTTTGAAGCTTGCTCAACTTCACAATTCAACCAAATCAATCACAATCATAAGAGAGTTGATGCACATGTAGAAAGTCAAACATTGATACCACTTAGCAATAAAGCATGATATTTCACTTGCCCTTGTCAAAGGTCGTCAAATTTACTCAAAACAGTAGAGATTGGGTCAAAACATACTCTCTAGGCAAGAAATCTCAAATTTGGGCAAAATTGGCCAAAATGGTGCCAATTTGCCTTCAATCACATCCAAACCTGCATTATTGAACTTAAAATAGTAAAGCAAACAAATCCTAGCCAAACATGCAAGAACTATCAAAAATCTACATTGAAGTGCAATGCATGATATGGAAAAGCAAAAAGAGAAATGTTTTTGAAAAATTACACAAAAATGCATGAAATTAAACTACATGTATGCATTAATACAAGCAAGCACACCGTGTCAAGGTAAACAAGTATGAAATGTCAGTCAAACTATTTGATCATCTTGTAGAAATGTAGCACAAGGCACATAGAGAAAAATGCGGTGAACGAAGGGCTTACCGCCCTACCACCCCAAACTTTTAAATCATGTTGTACTCAACATAAAATAGAAGTTTAGACTAGTAGGGTAAAAGGTGTGGGGTTGCAAAAGACAATAGCCAAGAGTTGGAGTGGTCAATGTAACATTAGGTGAGTAGGACAGGACCACCACGGCCGTGCTGAACAACACGGCCATTCTGGCCTTCTTCCTGTAGCTCCTCTATTGATTTGCAATTTCTTCTTCCACTTTAACCTGTGCTTGGGCTAAACCATTTAGCATCATCTTTTCTTCCTTGTACATGTGCTAGCATGATTCACAAATAGAAAAACTATCAAGTATAGTGTGTGTGTGTGTGTGTGTTTCTGGGAAACCAAAAGAAAGTATGATAAAACAAGGTTTGAGAATCTCAAACCATGTGGGTTGTGTAACGACCGGGCCCACTGCCCATGCGTCATGTAGAGTTTCAGGAATGATGATTGGCCCCACAGACCACCACTAGCCTTAACTGCGTGTTTTTTTCTCACTCACGCGCAAGCCGGGGGCAACTTCCCGAATGGTCACCCATCCTAGTACTACTCCAAGCAGAGCACGCTTAACTATGGAGTTCTTTAGTGATGGGCTCCCGGAAAAGGAGGTGCACCTTGGTGATATGGGTAGTCCAATCATTCCTTTTAAGATCATGTTATCTAAGGCCTCAAATCCTAGGATGTTACAATCTCCCCCACTTAGACTCTTGACGTCCTCGTCAAGGCTCAACTATAAGGCCTCATAATCTTTTCCCCATTTCAGTGCAGACCCACAATGGCCCATGGACACCCAGCTCCCGATCATGGAATACCACCGCAAGGGTGGCTACATCAACCATGGATAGCCCTTTCCTACATGCCTGGACCACACGGCTCAAGACTGGCATGCCATGCCCATGTGGGGCCCACCTACTGGAGGGGAATTGGCTCTGATACCATTTGTAACGACCGGGCCCACTGCCCATGCCTCAAGTAGAGTTTCAGGAATGATGACTGGCCCCACATACCACCACTAGCCTTAACTGCGTGCTTTTTTCTCACTCACGCGCAAGTCGGGGGCAACTTCCCGACTGGTCACCCATCCTGGTACTACTCCAAGCTGAGCATGATTAACTATGGAGTTCTTTAGTGATGGGCTCCCGGAAAAGGAGGTACACCTTGGTGATATGGGTAGTCCAATCATTCCTTTTAAGATCATGTTATCTGAGGCCTCAAATCATAGGATGTTACAGGTTGCCTCCCACTAGTACTAAATTTATAGCCTTCATCTGGGCTTGTTTCTCTTTTCACTAAGTATCGACACCCACTGTGTCCTCCTTTTCCTTTATAGTGATCCTATCTAGTGTTCTAACGACATGCGCTTCATCCCATGGAGTGTACATCAAATGGAAGTATGGACTTGATCTCCACATCTCTAGGGGATCATGATAGCATGGACTCTCACAGAAGTCTTCATTACCCATGTTGTCCCTCTCCTCTTCAATAAATATAAAGAAATCAAACTTTCTCCTCTTATAGGTGACCATCAAAGTGCTCATACGCACATTGATTTCTGCACCCACGTTAGACAATAAGGGGATCCCCAATATGAGGTATTCTTTCCCATCAATAGGTTCAGAATCAACTATTATAAAGTTAGTCACATATGCAATGTTTATACTTTCATCCATCAATACTATTGCATTTTGTAGTATTCCCAAGGGCTTCCTTTTGGTTCCATCACATAAGAGAAGGACACAATCCACTGGTTCCATTTTATTTAGGCCAAGACGTAAATACATTCTCCATGGCATGATGCTTGTCCCTGCACCTAAGTCAAGGAGGGAGTGTGTGATGGGTTGTGTACCAATGTAGTAGGTGATGAGAGGCACTCTTGGATCGTCTCTCTTTTCTAGAAAGCCTAATTCGAAGATGAAGTTAACTGATTTTGAAGCAATGATTTCCTTGATCGGTAGTAGCACTAGTTTTCTCTTCCCCATGCACACATCTTTCACCAACAAAAAGAATGATGTGATGACTGTCGTCCCTTACTTCAAGGGTCCCAGGAGATCCATGATGCTACTGCCCTTTTCTCAGGGAGATAGACCTTCATGGAATTGCTTCTCAACTACATCGACTATTTCTGCAGCATTCATTGGACCTTGAGGAGGGATGATGGTGATCCTCATCTCATGAGAAGGTTTTGACTCCCATAAAGGTATTGCTTCAAGCGCTGCTATGTCAATGACTTGTGAAGCAGTGGACATGACCTTGTCACAAGTAGCTGGATGAGCCATATCTATTGCAGTTTCATTATTCTCAAGAGAGGGTGGGACAAGTGAGGGTGCTTCTTCATTCAAATTGGGGGTAACAAAAATTTGGTTGCACTTGAAACTCTCTAGCATCGAGGTTTTATCATCAACCTCAGTCACTTTCCTCTCCCCTTTCTCAAGCTTTTGAGTAGCTTTTTCTCTCCATATGATAGATACCATATTTACTTGTTCATGGTAAGAAGGAGGGACTTGTGGGGGTGGTGATGACCTTTGGTGAGGTGAATTTGGGTTTTGGAGGATGAATTGTGGTTGTGGTTGTTGTGGTGGTGGTTGTTATTGTGAATGGGGGTGGTATTGCAGGGGTGGTTGTTGGTATGAATGAGGTGGAGGTGGAGCATATTGGTAGCTAAGAGGTTCCTGGCGTGGTGGTGAAGCATAGGGGTTCAGTGGTGCTTGGTATGACGGTGGAGCATATGAACTTGGAGTGTTCACTAGGAAAGTGCCATCATTATTCGGGTTGGGTATCGGTTGAGATGGAAGTCTTCCTTCTTCCCTCCTTGCAAGAGAGAGAGAGAAATATGATCCAATATTTTCTCGAGGCAGTTGATGGACTATCCATGTGATGTCACATCCTTCTTTACATCTTCTAAACTCCTTAACCTTCCAAGCACTTCCTCTTCAAACTTAGAGATGTAACGTGGCCTCAGCTGTCCTTATCCTTGTCCATCCTCATTTTGTTGTTTCCAAAACAATTCAGATGGTTCCTCTATTCGGTAGTGTAGGTGTTGGACATGGGGCCTTGATTGTTGCGGCCACCAAAGGAGTGCAAACCATTCACTTCCTCATCCATAGAGTAGATTGCCATGGTGGGTTGGCTAGGGGAGCCACCAGCTTGATTCTTCATCATTCTCATCATGTTTGCCATCATTTTCATCATATCAGGGTCGGTAGCGTTGCGGAATGGATTCACAAAGGAAGGTGGAGGGATGTAGCTTCTACCGCAATGCTCGCCTTTTGTAGAAACGTGATGGTGTGAGTTTTTAGTGAGGTGTTCAAAAAAGGGCCACAATTCTTCGGGCGGCTTCGCCATGAAAGTACCTCCACAGGAGGAGTTGACGTTGTTTTGGCTTTGCTCTTCAAGCTTGGTGTATAAGGCTTGAACGAGTTGCCACAAAGGCACTTCATGGTGAGGGGTCACGGAGCAATTTTTGGAACCTCTCCCACACCTTGTGGAAGGGTTCATTCTCCTTCTGAGCAAAAAAATTGATGTACTTCCTCATGTAGGACAGTTGTGCAATAGGAAATAACTTCTTGAGGAATTCATTTTTAACTTCATTCCATGTAACCAGATCTAGCTTTGACACATACCACTCCTTAGCTTTCTCTTTTAGGGAGAAAGGAAAGAGGGTTCTGCAAATGGAGTCATCAGTGGCGGTTGGAGTGCGGAAAGTGGATCACGTCTCCAGAATAGCATCAATGTGGTGATATGGATTCTCATTCTCCATCCCATAGTAAGTAGGGAGCAGTCCTAGGAGTGCAGGTAGAATGGAGAACTGTTGACCCAACATCTGGTCAACTAAGGTGGTGATGGGGGAGTTGTAGTTCCTCGGGGTGAAGTATTCATGGAGCAGGTAGTGCTGCAATGGTTGGCATCCGTGGGTGAGTTGTTTTCATCCATCTCGTCCTCTCGGTGTTGGTTGTGGTAAGCTTGGCACCTCCTTCTACCAATCTCGGGGTCGTACAACACCAAGTCGGTACAAGTAGAACGCGTCTGGCGCATGCACAACTATCACCTGCACAATACACAAACAAACAACAAAAAAACAAGATAGCAAACCAAGATGCAAAAGTAACACAAATAATAAATAATAGCAATGGTGAGGGCAAAAGCAAAGGCCTACACTATCTAGCTAGGCCGAGTGCCTCTATCCCCGACAATGGTGCCAGAAAGCTTGGTGCGTCTACTAGAGGTGCTACACACTAGCTGATTTGACTCGACTAGATGCACTCCATGAGATCGGAACACATGTGTGGGAAAACTTTTGAAATTTATATTGGCCCTAACCAAGTTGATCACAAAACTAAAACAGGTCATCTGCAAGCGCACGGGGTACTGTTGTAGTATAGGTGATTGGCAAGAAAAGGGGTCGGTCCTATGGGATAGAGGGGGCATTAGAGCTAGGGTAGTGTTTTCTATGTTCCTTGTGCAGAGATTAGGGTTTGAGGGTTTTAAAAGGTTTGTTTGTCATTACACTAAGAAAACAAGAAAGGAAAGGCAAGATGAAAACTAAGTTATCAAAAAGCTAGATTATCCTAAGCAATTTGAACCTAAGCAACTAGGCCAAGAAATTAATCAAACAAGAGAAAGGTAAACTACACTACTCTAGCAAGGCGAGAAGCAATTTAGAGCTAAACTAACCACTAGCTAGAGCAAGAATCTAAGTTAACACTAAAGAAAAAAAAACTAGATTAAGCAAAAGCAACTAAACTAGACTAGCATGAACAAACAAGCAAAGAAAGATGGGTTTTAAGCAAGATGATTAGGGTATGTGGGCCGTTTTGGGGATGTGGTTTGATATTAGTTGGGGGATCTCAACATAGCAAGCAACCATCATAATTCTATCTAGATTACCAAGCCAAACAACAAGGCAAGTGCTAACAGAATATACCCTATACTACTATTCGGGTAACTAGGGTTAGGTGTAATTCTATAAGGACTTGTCAAGTCTAGGTTTCTAGGGTAAGTTGTAATAGGTCAATTGAGATCCAAGGGTAGAGATGGGAGTAGACATGAGGATATTTGACCTCATGCCACAAGCCATACTAGCCTTTAGAAAGCCCTAGTCAATTGCACGAATCACACTTACACTAGCTACTTAGATCTCACACTCACTTGTAGGAGGAGGGATGTGTATGTAGAAACAAAGGGGACTAGCTAGGGATCCACTAATTGGACCTAGGATCCATTCCTAAGATTGCCACATACACTCCAATTCCCCCTTGAAGCTAAGTGTCATCAAACATCTCAAAGCAAGCAATTCATGTTATAAGCACAAACCACATGCAATAAAATAGGAAATGAGATAGAAGTAAGAGGCAATCATCATATATATAAATTATGTTCATTACAAAATACTTTTCCCCAACATGGTATCAAAGTCACACTTTAACCCCAAACAGCCCACCACTAGAGGCTTAGCTACACATAGTCAAAGAAATAGTAAAAGAGATGGGAAGAAGGGGAAGAAACGACATGGAGCTCAGGGAAGTGGCCTTCTTCTTCACCTCCTTGTTGTTGTGGATGACCTCTCTCCTCCAAGGGTGCAGGTGATCATGAACATATGGAGGATTATGGATGAGAACCTAGAAAACTAGGTTTCCAAGGTGAAATGGAGGTGGAAATTGTGGATGGAGAGCATAAATGCAAGGTAAATGCACTAAAAGCTCAAGGGTCGGGAGGAGTAATGGAGGCTAGGAGTAGCTAGGGGAAGCTTCCTCTGTGCTTTGGTCGCCACCTATGTATATATAGGTGGTGGTGGAAGAATTAGGGTAAGTAGGGGTATTGTGGGAAAGTCAGTGTAAAATTTGGTAGGTTTAGGGTGGCAACACGGCTGTGTTGATAGGCCACGATCGTGGTAGGGGTAGATGAGGATGGTTGTAGAGAATGGACACGAGTGTGTTGTGGAAGGGAGGTGAGAGTGCTAAGTAAGAGGTGGCCATGGCCATGGCGGAGTGCCACAGTCATGTTGGATGAGCAGCACCATGACCGTGTTGGGGAACACATCTGTTTTGGAGGAGGAGGACTTGGTCGTGGGCAGCAGCACAGGAGAGGTGCTCTTCAGAGGCCACGGTCATGGCGGCTTGGGGGTAACTCCATGTTGATTCTTCTCAATAAACGGTACAACCGTGGGCATGTCCCATGGTTGTGATATCTTCAATGGGCCACGGCTGTGTTGATGGCCACAGCTGCGGCCATTTGGGTGCAAAATCTCTGTTGAATCTGTTGGTTTTTCATAATAAACATTACAACCGTGGAGGTATGGCCACGATCGTCTTCAGCTCTCCTGGACACGACTGTGTTGTCTGGCCATGACCATGGCCATTTGGGTGCAAGATCCCTGTCGACTATGTTAATTCTTCACAATAAACATTACGACCATGGGGGTATTCCCATGGCTGTTTTGTGGTCTGTAGTAGGCAATTTATCTTCAAACTTCATCATTCAAGGATTTCTTTGCTTGATGTCGATCATTGGCCATTGAAGGTAACTTGAGGGGACTTTGGGGGCCTTTTTTGGACCCATCCATGAGTGGAGGAGCCCTAGGACTCCTTCCTTCTCTCTCATTCACCTTAATCATGGTCCAAGTACCTGAAAATAATGCAAAGAACATCCATAAGCACATTTGGAAATGATAAACATATTAGGGGAAATAGCTTGTAATCTAACATGTTCAGATGTGATTTAAATACAAAAAGGCACAAGATTGAGCCCTATAATAGGGCTACATGAACAACCTATAATATTTATTGCCAGTTAGTAGTCTAGGGCAATTCAGTAGACTTTATCTTGTTGTTTGGTTTGGTAATCTAAATGAAAGCATAATGTCAAAATGTCACCCCCCAAACTAGTTGATAAGTGCATACCCCCAAACAACCCACACAACCATTTATTGCTTTAAAACCCTAATTGACATCTTTCTTAGCTAGTGTTAGCATAGTTAGCCCTTTACTAGCTTAGTTATCTTCTTTCCTTGTTCTAGTTTTACTCTTGCTAGTTTAGGTCTTTAATTTCTCTTTTGCATATTTTTTAGCTTAGTGTAGTTGAGACCTTTTCTTGCATGCTTTAGTGTAGTTTGTTCTTTCCTTGCTAGCTTGTCTTTTTTTACACATTAGAGTTAACTATCTAGGGTTAACTTAGGTTTTAGTCTTACTTGTCTTCCTTTAATTGCTTTCATGTTCAACCCTTAGTGGAATAAAAAACTACCTTTAAACACTTCAACCCTAGACTCTGCAGTACGAACCTAGCCCAAAAATTAACCTATCTCTAGTGCCCCCTTTTCTCACTATGGATTGATCCTATACTTGTCGCTCTCCTATACTATGAGATGACCCTGTGTGCTTGTGGGTGTAGTGTTTTTACTAGAAGTAGATGTGTTAAGTTTAGTTCATTATAAATTTTGAAAGCTAATCCACCATGTGTTGTTTGCTCGCAAAGTTTCATCTATTCAAATTCCAATTGAGTAGTGTGTAACATCATTAGCAGGGACACATCATATATCTTTTTTAATCAGATTTTCATCACCCTCTAAGGATAGTGATATAGCTTTTTCTAGATTCTTTTGCCTACCTACTACATGCATACTTTAATCTTGCTCTGGGTTTTCATAATATCACTTAACGTGAACATTTAGAGCACAATTTTGCTATCATGATCTATGAACAAGAATTTCCCTATCTTCCCTACTCTCTGAATAGTGATTCATGATGGATTTGATATGCACTTGTAAATGCAAAAGGTTGGAATTTTGAAATGCATACATGTTTGCCCTTAAAATGCTCTTTTTAAGGATTTTTGATATCATATTGATCGAAAACTAAAATATGAAACCTTCTCTGCCATTTGAATGTAATTGGGAATTAAGAAGATATCCTAACTAATATAATTCTGGAATTTGGTTGTACTTTGAACTAAAATCTAAAAATGTCTCATTTGTACACAAAAATGGTCCTTTTATGCCCTTCTGATATGATTTTGTTTGAAAATCTAACATTTACTATTCCTTACTGATTGAAGTTGTTTTCAAGATGAAATAAAGACATTTTATAGTATTCTACTAAATGTTCATGATAATTAGTTTCAGTGCTCAACGGTGGCTTATGCTTAAAAATGCCCCTTTTGTGCTAATCTTTCATCTAGTATAAAATTCACATAATAGTGAGTTTTAATATGATATTATGAATGGTGTGTTTTTACTACAATGTGTAAATTCATATCTATAGGTAATTACGAGTTTTCTACATGGACATAGGCTTAATATGACCTTGTTGTGCCCTAGATTTGTTAATTCAGCCTATATATGACATAGGATGGTTTGTTGTATCTTGAATATGTACTTGAAATGTATCTTAATTTTTACATCGTGTGTAGTTGTTATATACTTAATTAATGTTGCATTAGATCTCTAGATCTTTCTATTTACTTTATTGATGAACTAATACATGAGGTATTTCCCTAATTAATCAAGTGTAACATACATCATGTAATGCCCTAACATTGTTGGAGATATCCATATTGATTTTTTGGTGATTAAAGATTGGTTTTCTTTGGAACCCTTGTGTTGACTTGTTGGTGATGGAATCTTGGTTTCCTTTTACACCCATATTGATTGGTTTTTGTGACAAAAAGTTCATTTTCTTTGATACCTATGTTGGATTGTCAGTGAATGAATAATGGTTCCTTTGGCACCTCAACATATTGGTCACTGTCGATTGGTTTTGCTTGGCACCCATGTTAGTTTGTCGATGAGTAATTTTGGTTTTATTTGGAACCCTTCTTTTGGTATGTTGGTGATAAAAGTTGGTTTTCTTGGCACCCATGTTGTTTTGTCAGTGACCAAAGGTTTGATTTCTTTGGTAGCATTGCGTTGACATGTTGGTGATTGAAGTTTGGTATACTTTGGAATTGATTTTGATATGTGTTGGTTACAGAAGGTTGGTTTCTATGTCATCCACATTGGTATATGTTGGATACCAAAGGTGGTTTTATTTGGCAGCTAGGTTGGATATGGATGGATAAGGTTAATATTTCTTGGGATATCGGTAGTCCCATGACTTAATAATTAAAAATTAGTATTCAGATTCTATACATATACATTATTAGGTTATCTTTCATATGACATTATATGCTCAAAAAGACGTGCAAGTATTTCTTGATTACTCCTATACTACATCATTTACAGCTATATCCTGTAAAGGTATAAATACCTACTACATACGTCCTTTATAGAGGTTATTTACTTGCTAATTAATCTAATTTATATCCTATAAATGTATTAATACCTACTAAATATGTCCTTTGTAGATCTAAGTACTTGCTAATTAATCTAATTTTGAATACTTTGGACAAAATTGTTTATAGAAATTAAGAACTCTATCCTTTATTGTATAATTTCTTTGGGACATGGATCTTAGCCCCGTGGTTATCCACCTTTTTTAGGGAACCATACGTGTGACCAAGGCATGAGTGGACATGAACCATTCTTCAGTTTTCACCAATATCTTGGAGTTTGATGCTGCTCATTTTGTGTTGTTTCTTAGAGTCTTCCATGTACTGTTAGGTTTGGGTAGGATGTATTTGATTAGTTGTAATCAACAGCTCTATCTTTTCGCATGTATACTTTGTGTGTATTTACATTATAATTAAATATTGTAGGTACATCCTTTTGTAAGGGTTGTGACAAATCATTGTACATCTTGTAAATTTATTTGTTTATTATATATGAGAAGTGAATAATCTTTTATGTAACTTATCGCGTGCATGTTTGGAATTTTATTTTAGTATTTTGTTATCCTTGTTGATAATGATGTCGTTTAGTGATTGATAGATGATTTATTTTGATCAAACTCATTATTATGTGATCCAGTGTCGCATTTGGTGGTATCAGAGCTTCTGCTTGATGAGTCTATGTGGACTTAGGAGTCATGTTTGTTCTTATGTATTCATCATGTCTAACCATCTTTTTGGGTTGTGAATATATGGATGGTCCAATTTAAGAGCATGATGAGACTAGATATATAGAGCCATAAGGTGCAAAGAGGCATAGGGTACCAAAGATGAGAGAATCCAAGGTGGGGGAATGATATCCTACACTAAATATTCTAAACTCATAGTACTTGTTGACCTGACCATTCATGTGATTTTGGGAAACTAGTGTAGACAATCACACACTTGGTAGAAACATTACCCATTCCAATGACTACTGGACTGTCTCCACATGAAGAATCTTTAGGTATTGGAAGACATTTGAGAATTCGAAGACTGTTGATTGTATGGAGATTTCTTGCATAGAGGATCTAGCATATGCATAATTGTGGTTGGTAGAGTTTATAAGGTATTTAGTCCCTTGGATATCATAGAGGAAGATAATATCAAGAACACAATGTGGCAGTTGAATGGTATTTTGGAAATTTATGGGACATTGAGGAGGAAAAGAGACATGGTGAGGTGATCAATGCATATAGTTTCGGTGGGATTTTGAGAATCGATGCGTCCATCAATTGTATCTATATGAATGTCACAGTTTGAGTAAATTCATCAAAGAACATTGTCAGTGAACAAGTATGTGGCACTATTCATGGATCTATTGACCATATGTACTCATCTTCCACCCATAGAAATGGAGAGGACGAAGAGGTTTCGGAATGGTTTAAATGTTGGGTTTGCATGTTTGTCATCTATGTTGAAGTCTCATGAGAAGTCTTCCACCTTTGTGGAGGCATTCAAGAGTATAGTTAGGGCAACAATGAAACTTCATGGTGTTGATTCCAAGAAGAGGTCTGATGAAACTCATAATCAACATATGGTAGTGAAAATAAGTGGACACTAGTAATAGAAAGGATACACATTTCCTGAGCAAAGGACACAATTTCAATCACAGTGGTCCCTATAAGGGACAACAGTGTGATTTTTCTCCATCTGGGGTGAACAATTGTGATCTAAGTCAGTAGTAGGTATGTCTAATTTGGAGGAAACATAATGTGTTGATTTGCAATATTTGTCATTCTTGTAAGTTCCATTACGATATGTGGTAGTGTTTTAAATTTTTAGTTTGGACATGTTAAGCCATTTTTACAAAAGTTGACACAAGAATAGATCTAGATCCAACATGGTTTGCACCAATATAGTGGTAATGGTAGAGGATGATGCCAAATCACACAGGTAGAATCTTTAGGACCGGTAGGAAGAGGTCAAGGTCATGCAGGTCAAGAATGAAAAAGCTAGTTTCTTCTCTATGAGTTATCTATAGGATCAATTGATTATGGTGGGTTAGGTGATCGGTCTGACATATCTATGTCTTCTTATGTATCTATTTTGGGTTTTCTAACGTGTGCTCTATGTTGTGAAAGGGAAGTATATAGTGTTGGTGAGGTTCTGATGACATGATCATAGTGTAGAGGGAGCCTCATGGAGATGTGTAGGTATTCTTCTTTTCCATTTCTTTAAAATTAAATGGTAACTGACTGGTAGATATGAAACTTACACAATACATTATACTTAATATCAATACTTGGATATCATAGTCAGGCATTAAAGTAGTAAGGGGAAGTTAGTGTGGAAGTCTCTTGTTGTTCTTTGTCTGAGTACTTTGACCAAGTAGTCAGTTGGAAAAAAAAGTACTATACTAAGGAAAGAACTTCATGATAAATACCAATTATGATGTGGTAACATAAAACATACCTAGGCACAATCAATAGGGTGTAACATGTTGCTTGTTCTTGCTTTCTACCTTAGCTCTAGATTTCAGGGTGAAATCATTATAAAAGGTTTATGGTTGTAAGGCCCCTTGACCCATATTAACATCTAAGAGTTCCTTATTATCATGATTAGATGATTAAATACCTTAAATTAATTTTTGATTTATTTTTAATATCAATTGATTAAGTAGAAACTCTGAGTTGAAGCATAATTGCACTTTGATTACCCTAGTTTTATGTTTTCTTTGAAAAATATAAATAAACCATAATAAGAGGGTTTTATTGCAATTTCTGTGCAAAGTTTATAGAAGTATTCTCTTCTTTCTTGATTTTATGTATAAGATCAATTGGTTAAGAAATAGCCCTAATTATGCTTCAATTGCACCCTAATTGCCTTGATATTGCAATTTTATGTACATTTTGAAATAATATGAACATTCACTTTATTTGATTATAGAATTGAATTTGAGTTCAAAGTTATAATAATACATGTTATCCTCATATCTCTTCATAAACTTATGGACTTTATATTCTTTTGAGCTAGTTCTAGATGAGGTTTTAACCCTTGTTCTCAAAACTAGCCTAGATAATTGATTTCCCTTTGTTGAACCACGATGGTTGATATCTAGAGTTCTTATCACCATAATTATCATGTCTATATAAGATCCATATCTTGATGTCTTAAGAGTCTCTATCATGGTGGACTCTCTATAGGTTTGAGCACATGTGAGAATTGATAAGTTTGCTTGAGTGTGCACATCGATGGTTGGTTTGGTTACCCTGGTAGCCTTACCTCTCAATAGGTCAACGACATAGATTAAATAGCACCACAAATGATTACCCTCAATAGGTCTAGTTTTTTTTAGAACCATAAATAGGTTTATGTCTGGATTACTTGGATCATAGGACAACAATACATTTTCCCTTTCCACCCCTCATTAGCTTGGCATTAGTGAGGTTAGTCTGGACTTTGAACCCTTTCTCCTGTATAAGCTTACCTAACATGGACCTTTATCCTCATTTTATGTCTATTACTTTTTGAAAACTACATGAAGTATCTCTAGACACTTGACACCTCAGTGTGAAGGTCGATAGATTGGATCAAGTGCTTGCATGAACTTGCATGCTAATCATTCATGTTTCTTGACTGGTCTCTGACCTTTTTTTATTCTTACCTACCATATTCCCCATAATATATACCTTATATGATCTCTATTATTTCATTATTACTTTCATATTCCTCCTTAGTCTGAGCTCTATGGGTTTCCATGGTGGAAACTTGATCATCCAGTTAAAGAACCTTCTTTTCTCTCTCTTTTTGACCTATCTTGAATGGTCATTTTGGAGCTTGGCTGGATTTTTTAGACGTTTATTGGAGGCTTTCTCATGTATATCTTGTTTTATCACATTCTCATCACCTTCTCAGTTGAGTTATATAGCATTTTCTAGCTTCCTCTTCCTACTTGGTATATGAAAACCTATATCCTCCTCTAGTTTTATTTAATATGGTAAGTGAATCTTTGAATGGACTATTTTTCTAATATGGTATATGATCACTAATTAAATTCTATTCACTACTTTATTATTTGTGATTATTTATGGTACTCATATGCACTTTTAAATGCATTTGATTGGAAATTTTAAATGTGTACATTTCTACACTAAAAATGCTCATGTTAAGGTTTTTTGATATCATATTGATGGAAACTGAAATATCCAACCTTCTCCAATATTTGAATGTGTTTATAAGATGTAGTTATTATATTTTTCTAACATATATACTTCTAAAATTTTTTTGGACTTGGAACTAAAACCTAAAAGTAATTCATTTGTGCACATAAATTACCCTTTTATGCCGTTTTGATATAATGTCCTTGGAAAGTGAAACTTATAATGTTACTTGTGTTTGGAATTTTTTTCTAAGACAAAATTAAGTCATTTCCCATATTTTATAATTCTAAACATTCAAGGAATTTGGATTCATTACCCAAATGTATCTCATTTATGCTTAAAAAGGCCATGTTGTGCCTATATAGCATTGTGAGCAAACTTCCACATACTTGTCAGTTTTAATTTGACATCTTACTAGGTAGTTTTTACTTCCATGTGTGTATAAATGCCTTTGAATTGATTAGTATATACCTAAATGCAATTATCTTTTATATACTTTACATTTTTATTTAGGCCTTATTTTTTCTAGATTAATGAAATGGTTTTTGATATGTCTAAGGATGGTTGTTAGTACCTATAATGGTTACTTGAAATATATATATTGATACATTTCAAAGTTTATGAAGTTCTTGTACACTTGATTAATCCTCTAATTTAATATCCAAGTATTTTCTATAACTTGATTGAGTAGTGATACTCAAAAATTGACCTAATTAATCAAGTGCAACCTGCACCATTTGTTCCCTAACATTGTAGGAGTTGTCCATGTTGCTTTTTCATTAATCTAAGGTTGGTTTTATTTTTCACCCTTGTGTTGGCATGTTGGTGATCAAAGGTTAGTTTTATTTGGTACCCATTTTGATAGTTTTTGGTGATGAAAGGTTCATTTTATTTGGCACCTATGTTGGTTTTTCAGTGACTAAAGGTCGGTTTTCTTTGGCTTTGGCACCCATGTAGGTTTCACGGTGACTGAAGGTTGGTTTTATTTTGCGATCTTATGTTGGCATGTTGGTTATTTAATGATGTTTTGATGTAGTACTTGTGTTTTTTTATTGGTGACATATGTTTGGTTTTCTTTGACACCCTTGTTTAGGCATGTTGGTGACTGGAGGTTGGTTTTCTTTTGCACCAAACTTGACAAATGTTGGTGACTGACAGTTGGTATTTTTTTGAACATATGTTGTCAATGTCACTGATTGAATGTTCTTTTGTTAGGCACCTATGTGACCTTAGGATCTTGAGAGAGGTAGAGTCTATTGAAAGCAAGAGTACCTATGGTAAGGTTAGGATAGACTATACCCCTTATCTTAAACCAAAAAGGACCAGCTCACACAACATGAAGGAAATGTTCAAAAAACTAATGTTGAATTTCACACTTTAATAAATGAGTATCCAATACACCCCCTAGAGTACATTAGAATATATGTGGTTATTGGGAGTACGTTTGATAATTTGAAAAGGGTATTTTTTGGGAGTATTCTAGCACAACTATTTTTACAAATGCATATTTGTGGTTGGAAAAGTTAAAGAAGGCATTTCGACTCTTGGATATTGCAAAAGAAGATAAGATCAAGCATGTTATATATCTAATAAAGGGTAGTGTTGGCAATGGTATGCCATTAAGGAGGAGGAGAGGCATTCTATGGTTATCACGTGGGTGGATTTTAAGAGGGAGTATGAAAACTGATATTTCCCTTAGTCATATCTATACAAGAAGATGTCACAATTTGAGCAGTTGTGGTAGAAAACGTTGTCACTGAATGGGTATGAGGAACATTTTGTGGAGCTATTGAGTATCTATCCTCATCTTGTAGACTTAAAAGGGACAAGATCAAAAGGTTTGAGGAGAGTTATAATCATGAGTTGTCACATTTGGCATATATGCTTAAGTCTCAAGCGAAGTATTCAACCTTTATGGAGGCTCTCAAGAAGATATAGAGGACAATGGTAAACCTTCATGGTGTTGATTCCAAGAAGATGTCTACTCCAAATCATTGTCAATTGTTGATACCAAACTGAGATTTTCTACAAGGTAACAACATCAAAAATCACAATAATAATATCAAGGACTGACATAATCTATGTTGAGAATATAGCTACAGTTATAGTGGATCTGAAGTAAAGGTCGGGGGCATGGTTTCCACCATCTGGGGTGAATAGTTCTAGATCTTTTCTAGTAATACAACCTTATAGGTTGCATGTATAGAGATGGTATTGAGTGTGCAATAGTCATCATTTTGGTCTGCACCATTACGAGATGAGATAGTGTTTTAAGCATGGCCAGTTTGGACAAGTGATGCCATTTTACCCATTGTTAAATCAATGAGTAATACAAAATTGAGGCAAGCTACAAGGGCTCACACTAGTATAGTGCTAGTGCTAGACAACGTGTCGAAACCTCACAAACTTAGTCTTCAGGACTAGCAGGAAGAGGATAAGGCCATGGAAATTGAAAGGTAATGTCTAGATCCTATGCTATGTGTTGGTCAGAGGATCCATCAGTTGTGGAAGGACATATGGAATTTATTTATATAACATATATATGTCTTCTTATGTATCAGTGTTGGGTTGAACAAGGTATTTTCATATGTTTTGGATGAGAAGGATATAGTCTTATTGAGGTTGTTGTGACAAGATTTTGATGTAGAGGGAGACATTTGGAGTTAGAGGTTGAGATGCATAGGTAGTGCCCTTCCCCATTTATAAGTAATCTAACAAAGTAGCCAATAAATTGAGAAACATCCATAGAGTACACCAAGAAAACAAATTCATGATATTTAAACACAAATGACAATGAGGTAACATAATTCATATGCAACTGCAATCGATAGGGGGTTACATATTTCTAGTTCTTGCATTATGTCTTAGAACATATTTTGAGGGTGAAATCCAAATTAGTCTCTAATAATGAATTATTATCATAATTGGATTTTTTGTTACCTTATTTTAATGCCTTATTTAGTTTATATATCAACCAATTAGGTAGGATTTATAAGTTGAAGTAAATTGCACTTTTTCCCTAGTTCAAGTTTCCTTGCATGCTATGGACTAAAATGCAACCCCCATTCTATGAGGACTATTTTACAAGTTATGTCTAAAGTATGTAAACTTACAAACTTCTTCATTTCATTTTGACACATTTATGATATCAATTGGTAGAAAGATAACCTTAATTCAACTTCAATATCACTTGATTACGATCATATTGTGATTTTATGTACATTTTGAAGTAATATGCAAATGAACTGTAATTGAGGATGTAATTGAAATTTAAGTTCACAATTATATTAATGCATGTTCATTTTTATGTTCGTTCTTTATCTTATGACCTTTTCATAAATTGAACTAATTTTGGTTGATGTTTCAATCTGTGGTCTCAAACCTCACCCAGATGTTAGAGTTCCCTTTATTGAACCATGATTGTCAATAGATTGGATCAAGTGATTGCATGCACTTGCATGTAGATGACTCAAGTGCCTTTGGTGCATTCTAACCTTTGTTATTCTCAACAACCATCTTGCACATAATATATACCTTCTATCCTCTCTTTTCCTTTGTTTTCCTTCTCATATTAGTCCTTGGGTTGAGATCCACGGGTTTCCACAACTTGCTCATTCAGTTAAAGAACATTCTTTTCTCTCTCCTTTTTCCATAAGTGTCTTGACCAAGTTGTAAAGTTTCATATTGGAGCTTGGGTGTCTTTCGTTAACATGGATAATAGTCAATATCTTGTGGCTCTTTTTTATCAAGTTTTCATAGACTTATAAGGAGAGTGGTATAGTTTGTGCTAGACTCTCTTGCCTACTTGATACATTCAAGCCCTAATCTTGCTCTAGTTTTGATTAATATGCCTGGAATTGATTTTTATGGACAATTTTTCTAGCATCATATATGATCAATAATTTCCTTGTATTCACTCTTTAAATTGAGAGCCATGATCGTGTTCACTGCACTCTTAAATATATATGGTTGGAAACTATAAATACATAATCATTTCACCTAAAAATACCCCTTTTAGGCTTTTTGATATCATATTAATGAAAAACAAACGTTCAATGTTATATTTTATACATATGCATTCTAATATAAAGATAGGATGATTTGTAAACTAACATGCTACTATAATTTCGAATGACTTGGAATCAGAACCTAAAGATAGTTTAGGTGTAAATATAAATGTCCCTTTTATCTCATTTTGATATCACGTTACTAGAAAATGAAACATATAATGTTCATTGGTGTATGGACATGTTTGTAATACAAAAAGATATTTTCTAAACATTTATGATTTTAAACATTTGGGGTAATTAGATTATTACCCAAAGGTGTCTCATTCATACTTAAAAATGCCCTTTTGTGCCTAGTTTTTCATCTAGTACAACTATAAGATGCCCAAATTTTGTAAATCTGGATTACAGGAATATTAAGCTTCAAACTATAAGCAATGACTTAATATTATGATTAGAAAAATAATTAGGCTGGTGGTTCCATTGGAAGTCCTAAGTATAAACTATGGGCCTTGGGATCTAGATCAAGCCCAACTGGACTATTTAAGTGACAAATAGGTCCATTTGGATGCAAACAAAGGAAGTTGGAATTTTGTTCATAATATGATTTTAACGATATTTAGGGATGATTAATTACTTTTTTGGAGATAATTGGACATAATCTAGACAACTCTAACATGATAAATACCTAAATAATTAAAAGTAGCAATTATCTAGTTGTTACTTGGATTCCAAATGTTTGGATATGATATAAAGAAATAGACCTAGATCCTGGTTCCATGTGAGAAAAAGACCAAACATAGATAAATACAAGTTTTGGGATAATTATGTGATTATTTTCTACCTAGGATATTAAATTAGGCAAATGATTGATCAGAGAGAAATAGGTAATTATCTATAATATTTTGATCCCAAACTTGGTTATATGTTGCTAACCTTGATAGGAGGATCATCATAAATTTTTGTGTTGATTGGATTCTCCTAGAGATAACTATAATTTTTAGAATTTGGTGACATTTTGATTAAAGTGGATAATCCATTTCATTTGAATCAAATTTATATAGTGTGATCACAAGGGAAGTACAAATTTATAAGATACAACATATGTAACATTCGATCTCAGCCATGGATCGCTAATTGATAGTTTGTACCAAGAGTCCAGCTAGTCCTGAACACGAACTTGGGTTGACTCACAAAAGGAGAATTGTCTCACTCGCCCATAATCTGCTTATCCCTGTGAGAACATAAGTCCTAGTATTTCTCAAATCCTCTCTCTCCCTAAGCGTCATCCCCACTAGATCAGGTTCCCATCATGTTCAGGAGATCGCACCAAACAGAAGAATGTTAGACTTTCCACTTCCCTGAAACCTAGTGATAATAACCAATTCCTCCAAACCCCAGAAACCTAGTACTATGTGGATACCACCTCAAGGCATCAGAGAGCTTGACCTTGACGCCTAGAGCTCTCCTCTTATTCAATTTCCCTTACTTCTTTTGGAGGCCCTCCACTTCATGCCATCAACCACTCGGACATCTCAGATATATCCACGTCAGTAGATGGTGTCTCTGTACAATTGTTTGGGACCAAAGCACCGTAGAGAGTGGAAAAGTGGATCCCAATCTTCCTAAAGGCACGAGAAGGCTCAGACCACACATCTCTAATTGTCAGCATCAAAAATCTAAATCTCCTCTTCGGGAGGTAACCCAGGTCCACCTGAGACCTCTTGAGGGATGGAAGTAGATCCTCAGGGTCCCACAAATATAACCTAACCATCAAATTGCCCAACCCTTTGGTAATTACTTGTGTTCACATATGCATTTTGCTTCAAATTGTTTGACACCTAGCATCCATCCATTGGTCAACAGAGCAAAGCCACAAAGGGCTCATTCAGTCAATCAACATCAGCTGAACTTGGACAAGGCTTCTAGTAATGTCATGAGGTCATGGACTCAAGTGTCAACTGTATGGTTGACCTTGGCCATGACTAGCTAGATAAAAACCCAATACACGTGAAGGAGATATATACCTAGGGTAGTTTTATCCCCTACCCCTAGAGCATGTGATGATGTGATTCACCCAACATGGGTATTAGGTCATTTGGCCTTTTATTAAGGGCCACCCTGCATGGAACACGGATGTGATGGGGCATCTGCCAATGGTCCAGAAGGGGTCATGCATGGCTAATAAGATAAGACATTAATTTCTGATGTTATAATTTCCTATTAGTCATATTCATCTTGAGTTAATTCTAGTAATTAATTGGTAGGTCAATATATACATCAAAATCATATATGAATTTGATCAAGAAAATGAGGGGAATGAGACTAAAAAATTTATAGTGACTAATTATGCTCCCTGTTCAAAATTTTATTCTACTACATGTATATTAAGGGTTAAATACATGAAAACTTAAATTTTTTTAATATATTTCTTAAATCAATAAATGCATTTATTTTAGGTTATAAGCTGATATTATTGAATATAATGAGAACCCAAGATGATGATGATAATGATGATGAATAATTAAGGGTTTCTAAGTCAATAATCATATACATGGATAATTAAGGTTTTGAAACCAATATGTATATCTTTTATGACCTTAATACACATAATCTGATCTGGATGTTCATGATAACCTAATATGTTCAATATAATGATTAGGGTTACATCTAAAGTATTAATGTTCCTAAATTATTAGGTACATGAACTTGGGAATTAGGGTTTTGAACCCTAATTTCAACCCAAAACCAAGGAAACCCATACCCTAGACTCAATCTTATTTGTATATTGTGCACATATGATGACATTTTTGGGTTTTATACATACATGCAGATAATGTTGATTGATTGTGTTGATTGTGTGTATGTTTGGAGACATGCTTAAAGTATTTGAAGTATGTGGCATGGTCCGACATTAAGGTACGTGTTTATTTATGAGTACCCACAATTATCGAATTTTGGATGTTTGCCAAAGAATAATCGAAGTTTGATGAAACAACTGTTGGATGTTTATTTAATTATGTTCAACTATAATTCCACTATGGGTATCACATCATATAAACTATGATAATAGAAACCCTAGAATATAGACATCAAGGGGTAATACACATAAGTTCAAGGATGGATAATGACTACACTTGAGATAGCATACCATGAATGGTTTAGAATATCAAATAAAAATATAAGTTCATATGTTCCATTAAATGATTATTGAACATTTATGTACATGTGATGTTTTGGATGAACCCACATGCTGGTATAGAATATGTTGATCATGTTATGTTTGTTGATGTTTTAGGTAGTCGGAATATATGATAAAGGACATGAATACAAAGATGAAATATATTGAAGATATTAAAGCTATGTCAAGGAGGATTATTTCAATCACTTTCATACTTCTTCTTAATATATGTTTGTTATCATGTTGAAAGATCATGTAACTCCTTAGAGGATATTATATTTTGTTAAAAAATTAAGTTCATTAATGGACATTTTTTGTGGTTATCTATTATTTGCTATGTTGAGATCCTAGAAAATTTAGGCATTGATCCTTATATTCTAGGCCTCTCTTAACTTAGAGATGTTCAAATCGGGGATCATTACATTTGGTAACAAAGTCTAGATTTTTCAAATAATATTTAATAGTTGATCATTTCAAATATTTATAGAAATATATGGAAAAATTATCAAGGCATAAACTAAGGTTAATGGTGTCGTGAAACGATCATGGTTTTGAAGGCTTGCAATGTTTTCCTCCACACCATTAAGTTGGTATATGAGGACTCCCTTAGACAATGTGATACATTCGTAGCCATAACCTAGGGTTTGTTTAAAATAATATTTCCTCTAAGCTTCTCATGTCTAATTTCATTATCTTCTCATATTTTTGCTTGATTAACCCTAAAATTCAATTCCCTCCTCATCTCAAGTTAGGATTCTTAGAAGAAGTAGGATTAAGGCATCCTCTGCCAATTAATGTACAATTATTGTTGAAATATTGATATAGTTAGGAAAAATATGTTATAGGTTTTCCCTTGCAAGGGTAAACCCTAGATGGAACTAGGGTTGTCTTAGGAAAATCCTAAATGGGTAAAGGGATATCTAAAACCCTAAGATGTATGGCGCAATCCCTAACCTTAACCCTAAACCTTAATCTTTGGTAGTGGGAGTAGTGTGGGTAAAATAGTAACCCTACCCAAATAAAGCCTAAGTTAGGGTAAAGAAAAAGAGAAAATACAACTGGGCTGGGGGACCCAGTCTTAGTACCACCAATTGTATATTGACATTTTCTCATGCATGCAAGAGTGTGGAGTAATGCTATATGTAAAGGGGTTAAATATACATGAAACATAGGATAGAAATGATTACATAAAAATAAATTTAGAACCCTCAACACACTCTTAGGGGTGGTATCTTGACTTGGGTTGGGTCAATTCAAGATTGGGTAAGACTTATGGGGAAGTCATAACCCTTAAATTGTGGTGTCAAGTTGTGGCTAGGAAGCCTAACCCTCTTCTAAAGGTCAAGAAGACACCCTAGGTTGGTACCTTCTCTATAAGGGTGAGTAAAAATACCTCAATTTTAAGAATTGACATAACCTTGAACTTCACCTAAAATTTGAAGGATTGCATATACGGAGCATGAAAGAAGATATATTGAGAATAGTTTGAACCTAACACTCTCTCTTATGAGGGATTAACACTACCAAGAACTCTGAAACAATATGTGATGGGACAAATTTAATTCTAGAATAGTCACCACAAGGTCCATTGTTTGACCGACCCTAAGAGCTCAACGTAGGGACAAAGGGGAACATTAGTACACCCTACGAGCCCAATTTAGGGAAAAAGGGGAAACATTGGTATACCCTACCATCCCAATGTTGGGACATAAGGTAAATACCGTGCACCCTAATAATTTGAGGAAGTTCATGTCAAAGAATTATATACAAAATACAATGCTCAAATATTGTTAAGGCATCAGTGTAGTTCCCTAAGTCAACCCTAGGGTCAAGTGGGGATGATTAAAGGTGAATAAGAACTATGAGGTTAGGATATGTTCATTCCTCGAGTACGTAAGGTCTGTGGTGTCAAGAGGATATCACTCTAAACATAGATATACCCTAGAGACTTTAAGGGAATAGATAAGGCTAATAATATATGAGATGTACATTTTAAGATACAAGAAGTCATGTAATAATGTTTGAATAGAATCCTAAAGGGAGATGTGGATGAACTCAAGAATTAGGAGAAAAGCACTATCCATGAGTTCATGAATTTTCAGGACATTCGCGGGAAATAAATGTGATCATGGTTTGAAGTCATCGCTAAATATGATTCAACCAAAATTTTGAAGTAAAATATAATGTGTGGGTAAACCATCTCTGCACATATAATAGGAAGAACTCTGTATTTAGGCTGCATACAAATGTTCATTTCATCTTATTATGAATGTGAGAGTTGCATAGTAACATGTGATGCATAATTGAAATATGGGGAGGAATGCTCTAAGTTAAAAGTAATAATTTAGGGTATGAAGGTGTTACCTTACCTCTGATCAAAATATCTTGAATAGTGATTGGTAGGTATGAAACCTAAGTTCAAATAAAATAACCCAGTAAAAAAATGTAATCGTCAAGTGGTAATATCATGCAATGAATGAGGATATGGAACCGTCGTTTGATTAAATTATTGGGTTCTTTTGATGAGAAATGCAATTTCTATTAATAAAGATAAATGAGCAAATAATGATGTGATTTGATTTGAATTAATGAATTTCGTCTATAATAGCCTGGTTGGTTTTTTGTGGGCTTGATTGGCTATTAGGCCCTATAACAAGGAAAAATCGATTAGTAAATGAATAATTGAGGATTTGAGAAAAGAAAGATGTAGAAACCTCTAGAAGGCAAAATAATATAATCCAAAGTTGGATTCCGTGCCTCTTGTGTTCCTTGGGTTCCAAGGAGTCCAAAGTTGCAAAGAAAATGCAATAAGAAAAGAAAATATCAATTAAGTATTTCTTTATTAAGAAAGAAATTGAAAACAATGATAAATGAGGGAAATAAATGGAAATAGGTATAATTGAGTTATCCTTGGTGGAATTTCGTATCCCAAGGATTCGTAATGTTAAAAGGAATACCAATGAGGAAAATAAAAGAGAAATAAAGAGAAATCCTCAAAAATAGATATTTTAATGAAGAAATAAAAATACAAGGAGAATATGTGAAATAGACATAAATAAAAGGATAAAAGCAAGAAGATATTTCCCCAATGTGGAAATCTGTGTTATTAGGATTCCTTGAGGTCCAATGAATCCAAGATGATAAGATAATGGCAAAAGAAAGAGGAAATATCAATTAAATAAGTCTTATTAAAGAATAACTTGCTTTTAAAGAAAAGCCCTTTTCCTTTGGAATTTGGGACTCATTTTTGGCATGCGTATAGATAAAGGCAAAAGGAAATTTCCCTTAAAATTTGGTTGTAGAAAGATGCACATATTTCAGGATATGGAATTTTGAAGTTATCCTAAAGTGTGAAGGATAATGGGTTTTGATATACATGTCACGATTTGGGAAATCAGACTCCTATTTCACTTACATTCCTGGCCTTAGGATCGGGATCTGAGGATTCCCGTTCATCTCCTAGCTTGGGATGGACTGGGACAGACCGTGAAAGGAAATAGCCCAGTTGCCTATTTCCCCTCTGATTTTCTCTCTCCTTGAATGATGAGGACTCTTGGAAATCATCCCACCAGGTTCAGATTGGGAAGCCGAACTCAACGAGACTGGGTTTGGCCATCTTTAGGAAGCGGTGGGAGAATCCCCCAACCTCCAGGACTTCCGCCAACCACCCTTCGTTGCGATCCCTATATATACAAGGTAGAATCTCAATGTGATATCTCCCTCATGTTCTAAAGACTCTGCATGACTTCCCTCACCCTTTCCCCGCCCTCGAGGTGCTACTGTTCCCTCAGATTTCATCTCTGTTTCACTTGAACCACCGCTGGAGGTGATTCTTCAGGACTCGAGCAAGCAGTGCATGCCCAGGGAAATTGGACATAGAGGCAAGTCCGACAGGACCTGTTGACGGTGGGTGGAGCGTCGTTTCAAGAGTGGAGAAGCAGGAGTTTGAGGTCAACGCCGCTGTTGACCGCAACGTCGACCCTGTGCTGCGCGCGAGGTTCATCGCGGGGAAGAAGAAGATGAAGGGGTAAAAGACCCCTTTACCCTTGTGTCTCTGATGAAAGAGTTTGACCTTTGAGGTAATTTCACAACCTCTCCTTGTTAAACAAGTGTGTTGCCCGCCAGGTTGTTTTAAAATGCAATAAAGCCATGTGGTCGTTTCTGATTGGTAGAAAAAGAGCTATTTTGTTAAATATGTATCTAATTATGGAAATATCAGATGAAGGTGATCTATACATGAAAGTTGATCAGAAAAACATTAGGAATCCAATAAAAATGTACTGTAAGCCTAATTCTACTTGCAATTCAAAAAGTATGTAAAGATGATATCTATAATGATTTAATTAAGGAAAAACTCTAATATTTGAAGATTAAGGGTTATATGGATGACTAAAGTTGATGTTAACCCCTTGATTATAAAAAGATACATTAAGATCAAAAAGGATGAACTTTACATGTAATTGGATTAATTTAGAGTTTCATATACATGTATGAGCTTTAATGGACCTTGAAACCCTAATTTTGGTAAATACGACTCTTAATGGCTTTAATTGTTCAAATTCATGAATAAAGCTGAGATATGATGATTCTAAGCTATTTTGAGTATAAAAGTTTTGAATTGTGGATAAATACCCCTAATATGGTAATTAGGGTTTTCTACTGAATAAATGTGGAATTAGGGATAAATAGAGTTCATATATCAATTGAACTGTAATGAATTATGAGTTGTTATTCCGAAAGGAACCAAAGACAAAAATTAGACCTAATAATCTTGTCATGGATTAAAAAGGATAGTTTTAAAGTAAAAGAGGCATAATGGACTTAATTGATGCTTAATTGTGCCTTTTATCCGAAATTAAGGTTATATATTGTTAAAAGGTAACCTTAATAACTTTCATGAAGGATAGATGATAAATTAGGGTTTAAAAGAGTAAAATGAAATAAAAACCCTAATTGCAAAGTAAACCCTAAAAGAGGTAGAAATCCTAAAAAGGGAATAGAAACCTTAAGTAGTAAGATGGTTTGAATAGATTTTGATACAAAGGAATTGGATGTAATTTCAGGACTCTTGTACTTGCTTGATTGGATGTCTTGATTGATTGGACTATTCTATCTCAATTCAGCCTAACAGGTATTTGGTTAATTATGGTTAATCACATTAGTTTCTTAAGGGTTTTCTGATTTTTTCCTCGTACTGAATGCAATCTAAACAGTTGGATGTTCATACTTGCAAAATTATAAAGTCACTATGGTTATCACAATTATAAAGAAGTGTGTATTCTCGCACCTACATGCCACCCTGATGGAAGATGCCATAAAGGTCAGGCCCAAGAGGGTAGACCCATGGGCACCATGAGAGGTGACCCTAGACACCAAGCTCGGGATTGAGAAGGTGGTCTATGATGCATGACTATGGAGCACCATGAGAGGTGACTCCCAGGCACCAAGCTCGAGATTGAGAAGGTGGCCTTAAGTCAATGGCAAAAGAGAAACCCTAGAGGGGTATTCTAGGGTTAGGGAAAAAGTGGTGGAGAATGACACATTGAAAATGTAAATTGTCTTGTTAAATAATTTGATTGTGATTATTAAATTATTAGCCATATCTGTGAAATTTTGGATGTCCCCACATACCGGTATATTCCGATATGTTGACTGACATTTTGTTTGTCGGCATTTTAGGTACAAGCTTGAAAAGGACAAACAGTAAAGTGGCATATGTGAAATTAATTCAGAGTTAAAGTACAAAGGAGGATTAGTTAGAGTAGACTCCTGATGCAGATAGATGTAGATATCCCAGGTTTGAAAAAGGTATGCCAAGTTTTATTTTGTACCAGTTTTCAGTTTAGTTAGTAAAATTTGTTAATGGTTATTGATTATTTGTCGAACCTTTGATCTTGTTAATTGGGATAACGACACCAAACTTTTGGTCTCCCTTAATTGGGGGTTACTGGGAGGCGAGGTCGTTACAATTGGTATCAGAGCATAGGTTCCTCATTTAATCTTTAATCATTATTAAATTTTACAAATTCCATAGAACCAAGGGAGTTATTAGAGGATTGTCCGAAAGACTGAGGTGTCTAGAAAAGGATCACATCCAGGGGTTGGCAATATTTTCCTCTACACCGCTAGTCAGAATACGAGGACTCCCGGATTGTGTGACTGCCTGGCCGATGTCTTAGGATATGACTCAAAATAAGATACCTTTAGGACTCTCTCATCTTATTCATCCCTTCTCAACTCAAATGTTGTTAAGGACATTAAGGATTAGGGTTTTCTCTCTTTTCCTCACCCGCTTGAGGCATGGGTAAGGTTGATAAGGTTTAAGGAATCCTCCACCAAATTAATGAAAAGCATGTAAATAAGATGTCGTGGACATAAGCTTAATAGAGTAAGCATAAACTAAAGAATAGATACATGTTTAGGTCATATGACATGAGTTGTCATTGCCCTCAGGAGATACCTGAGGCTAGACCTTCTTGTCTGGAGGATAACTAGAGAGAGTTAGTCTTAGAGGTAGAGATCTCCATTAAAAGTAGAAACCTAGCACATCCTTTGAGGATGATGTTAACCCTAACCCTAAGTGAATGTTAGAGAGAGAGATGACATGATGAGTTAGATGTCATGGTTGACTGGGTGTTTGGATGGACATGCCTCTAGATTGCCATACGAGCCATGAGAGGTTGGATGACCTAGCATCTTTGGCAACCCAACCCGGGGAGGGGTCGTGCATGTTTGAGCGAAGGGTAGCTCCTTCATGGATAAGGTTTGAGAAGAACCTGTAGAAACCTTATGGGATATTTCAAGTAGGATATAGCTTGCACCCAGAGTACATCATTAGTATGAGAAGTAAGTTAAAACTGAGGCCAAAAGGACATGATGGGTGGCTTATGAGTTAAGCATAAGGGGCTATGGATAATCATGAGCAAACATAAGGATGAACATAGGCTTCACTCACGTAGAGGTATGCCTGTAAGCTTGATCCTTCATGGAGAAATGACCTCTAGTATGGCTGGATGTGGAGTTAGCTCTAGAGAGAGAAAGCAGGACCCCAATAAGGAGGTTGGAAGCCTAAAACCCTGAGATATGAGGAACAGTGGGGAGTTGAGGATGATGCGACCTAAGTGGATGATAGTGGTTGCCTTATGCTGGACCCCTGGAGGCTGATGATATCTTGGTTGCCTTTAGAGGAACCAAACCCTAGAGAGAGGATGATGCTTCTGGTACCTATGTGCATGTGGTATAGGTGTTTACCTTCTGATATGGGAAGAAGAATTCCTTAGACCTGGAGAGGTTTAGTAACAGATTGTGAGGCCTTGTACCTTGTTGGTTGTCCTTGAGGAGGACTCGACCCTGATGTGTTGCTCGAGTAGAAGGATCACGAGAGTACATGACATACCTTGGACATGCTTGATTCGTGGTTAACAGATTGAGCATGCAGTTGGATACCCAAAGGAGAACCTTGGTTTCCTAGGCCTAAGAGTGGAAGCAGTGTATCTGATGCTCATGATGAGATTTGAGTCTCTATAGTTTCGAGCATGGTACTCCTCATATGTAGAGGTAAAGGAAACCCCTTAAGTTAAGGTATGTGTGATGAACCCCTCACAGCTAAGGTGGTGATATGGGAAGGAATGACCTTGGTCCAGTGTTGAGGAAAGAGAACAAGTATGACCTAGCATGGTGTAGTAGGTGGTCTTCTTGTGCCTTATTAGTTGATGGGTTTGACATCATCATGGGAATGTAAACCCTAAGGACGGTTGTGACCTTGTTGTCAAGAGTTGTAGTTTCCTCCCATCCTGGGAGAGGGACCCTTTTGTAGGTTGTATATCAGTTTTGTTGGTAACCTAAAGAGGTTTCATAGGATCTTGAGAAGTTAAGTGAAGAGTACATGGTATGAGAATGAACATGTAGACTCATAGATAACCATCTCTAAGTGCATGTGGATGTGTTACCATGGAGGTAAGTGGTATGGGGCCTTACCAAGGTAGGCAGGTTGCCATGACTCCTATGAAAGGATGAAAGTCAGTCGTGATTGCAGAGAGAGATGATGAAGGCTTGGGTAAGGTTCTAAGTTGAACATGTACTATAAAAGAATCCTAAGTATATCCTAAGGTTAGGTAGGGATCAGACTGATGGAAGTAGAAGTTGCCTAATTCCCTAGTTGCACATGACCATAGGGTCGGGAGGTAATAACTATCATTGTCTAAGGGCCATGGGTTAGGAGATTGATCACCTTCATGAACTCATGGGACCCAAAGGGGAGATGAGTAGGGCACTCTTTGGATGCATAAGGGAAGTGGGATGACCCCAAAAGTGTTGGCACCCTATAGACCTAGAGGAGATGACCAAGGATTGTGTTTAAACCCCAGTAGGCTCGAGACCAGTTCTCCATGAAAGTAACCTTGATATCGAGATGATCATGATGTTCGAGACGTATGTGGCACGTTTCAACTTAGATTTAAAGGTGTACTGGCAAGGTGGGATGTACTGTCTCTACTCTTGGAATAGGAAGAACTATGTATTTGGACTACAGCCAAATGCTTATTTCCTCTTGTTATGGGAGTGAGAGATAGGACGGTACGCATGCCATACACCAAGGATAAAGGTGATGTGAGTTGGAGCATTGCTATGAGGAATGAGAACAATATGTGGATGGTTTACAAACACTAAGAGTATTAAGGTAGTCATCTGGTGAGGATGTTTTATCATGAGCTATGAGTCATACCAGGATGAGTTCAAAAACCAAGAGGATGAGCTCAGAGTTTCCTTGATGAAGATAGACTTAGAGTTGAGATGAGATAATAAGTGGAATACATGGAGGTGTATGTCTTCAACATTACCTAATATCGAAGGATGTGAAGTGGTAATGGATGCTCTGGTTGAGATATAGCTGCCTAGTTTGGCTAAAAGAGGTTGTTAGTCTAACCCTAAGCTTGGAAAGGAGATGTGTTTTGTCTAACACTCAGATGTAACGAGATATGTTGAACAAGTTAATGGTTGTTTGGTTAGCCAGCCTAGTCCGTGATATAATGAAAGGATGGTGATAGAACCTCAGATACACTTCTTTGCATAGGAAGGTAATAAAACCCTGGTTAGAGTGGTTTAGGGTTTCTGAGGAATCAATCTTGAGGAATCATAACATAAAGGAAATCATGATCACCATACACTGTGACACTACAAAGTAATAGTAGCACTTTGGATGTTGGATATGAAGTTGCATGTGGCAGGTGGCCATGAAAGTCGGGGGTGAAGGACAAACACCAGTAACCCAGTGCTTTGACATAGAGGATAAAGAGTTCCTGAGAGAGAATGGGAGTTCATCACTATGGATGTTGTGAGTCTCCCCTAGACCAAGGAAGGTCAAGATCCAATATGGGTTATGGTAGATCGCCTTACCTAGATAACATGAGAAAGAAAGAATGTTGTCAAGGGACGGATTCGATTGAACTACTTAAGAGATAGAGATGGTTCAACTTCACCATGATTTGAGTTCAAGAGTTCTTGAGTGTGACCTAAATGTTCACTCCCATGAGGTGGAAGTAGATACCTGAAGAACTTGATGTTAGTACATTTTAGCACCCCATACTAATGGTTAGTATGATCCAAACTAGAGGGTCTGATGAGAGAAAGTGTGATTGTTCATGGTGATACAAAGAGGAAATTCTTAAGATATGATGTTAACCACCATATCCTTTATCGGGATGCAAGAAGTTCTAGAAGGAGGTTGTGTCGGTCACCACTTCATTAAGATGATGTTGGTTAAGGAGGCCTCATGAAGGTCAGAAAAGAACCACAGTGAGTGCAGATGAAGACACTTTTATCGTGCAATGGCTGAGAGAGAGAGCCTAGAGACAACATGAGTCGTGAGTTGATGCAAAGCAGACTGACATGCTGAGAAAGCACTGTAGGAAAGTATGTGATGTGAAAATCCGACCCCTCTAAGCTACAGCTGAGAAAGCTGAGTCCCCGATATATGGGTCCATTGGATATGGATTGGTGGAGATGGTTAGGTTTAACCTTACCCCTCAGGATAACATGATGTGTAATGTGTTCCATGAGTCCGATCTAGAGTACTATGTGAGGTACCCAAGCCATGTGCTGAGCCTTGAACCTATTCAGCTTTTGAGAGGCTGAAATGTCCTGAGTCGCCTATGAGGGTACGATATACTAAGGTAAGAAAGAACTCAGATGGAAGAATATGAGATGATGAAGGTTCTTGGGAAGCACCATGGAAAGGGTGAAGCCACATGGGAGCCCTGATGGACATAAGAAAGGCTTATCCTATTTGTTTGTTTGCTTGAGGGAATTTTGAGGACAAAATTCTTATAAGAGGGGAAGGATGTTACAATCCCAATTCTTGGGTTCTTTTGATGAGAAATGCAATTTCTCTTAATAAAGATAAATGAGAAAATAATGATGTGATTTTATTTGAATTAATGAATTTCGTTTATAATAGCCTGGGTGGTTGTTTTGTGGGCTTGATTGGTTATTGGGCCCAATAACAAGGAAAATTTGATTAGTAAATGAATAATCGAGAATTTGAGAAAAGAAAGATGTAGAAACCTCTAGAAGGCAAAATAATATAATCCAAAGTTGGATTTCGTACCTCTTGGGTTCCTTGGGGTCCAAGGAGTCTAAAGTTGCAAAGAAAATGCAATAAGAAAAGAAAAGATCAATTAAGTATTTCTTTATTAAGAAAGAAACTGAAAACAATGATAAATGAGGGAAATAAGTGGAAAGAGGTATAATTGAGTTATCCTTGGTGGAATTTTGTATCCCAAGGATTCATAATGTTAAAAGGAATACCAATGAGGAAAATAAAAGAGAAATAAAGAGAAATCCTCAAAAAGAGATATTTTAATGAAGAAATAAAAACATAAGGAGAATATGTGAAATAGACATAAATAAAAGGATAAAAACAAGAAGATATTTCCCCAATGTGAAAATCCGTTCCTTTCAGATTCCTTGAGGTCCAATGAATCCAAGATGATAAGATAATGGCAAAAGAAAGAGGAAATATCAATTAAATAGGTCTTATTAAAGAATAACTTGCTTTTAAAGAAAAAAACCTTTTCCTTTGGAATTTGGGACTCATTTTTGGCATGCGTATAGATAAAGGAAAAAGGAAATTTCCCTTCAAATTTGGTTGTAGAAAGATGCACAGATTTCAGGATATGGGATTTTTAATTTATCCTAAAGTGTGAAGGATAATGGGTTTTGATATACATGTCACGATTTGAGAAATCAGGCTCCTATTTCGCTCGCATTCCTGGCCTTAGGCTCGGGATCCGAGGATTCCCGTTCGTCTCCAAGCTTGGGATGGACTGGGACAGATCGTGAAAGGAAATATCCCAGTTGCCTATTTCCCCTCTGAGTTTCTCTCTCCCTGGATGATGAGGACTCTTGGACATCATCCCACCAGGTTCAGATTGGGAAGTCGAACTCAACGAGCATGGGTTTGGCTATCTTTAGGAAGCGGTGGGAGAATTCCCCAACCTCTAGGACTTCCACCAACCACCCTTCGTGGCCATCCCTATATATACAGGGTAGAATCTCGCTGTGAGATCTCCCTCATGTTCTAAAGACTCCGCATGACTTCCCTCACCCTTTCCCCGCCCTCGAGGTGATATTGTTCCCTCAGATTTCATCTTTGTTTCACTTGAACCACCGCCGGAGGTGATTCTTCAGGACCCGAGAAAGCGGCGCATGCCTGGGGAAATTGGACGTAGAGGCGAGTCTGACTAGACCTGTCAACAGTGGGTGGCACGTCGTTTCATGAGTGGAGAAGTAGGAGCTTGAGGTCAACGCTGATGTTGACCGCAACGTTGACCCTGTGTTGCGCGTGAGGTTCATCGCGGGGAAGAAGAAGAGGAAGGGGTAAAAGACCCATTTACCCTCGCGTCTATGCTGAAAGAGTCTGACCTTTGAGGTAATTTCGCAACCTCTCCTTGTTAAACAAGTGTGTTGCCCGCAAGGTTGTTTTAAAATCCAATAAAGCCACGTGGTCATTTCTGATTGGTAGAAAAAGAGTTATTTTGTTAAATATGTATCTAATTATGGAAATATCAGATGAAGATGATCTATACATGAAAGTTGATCAAAACAACATTAGGAATCCAAAAAAAATGTAATGGAAGCCTAATTATGGTTGCAATTCAAAAAGTATGTAAAGATGCTATCTATAATGATTTAATTAAGGAAAAACTCTAATCTTTGGTGATTAAGGGTTATATGGATGACTAAAGTTGATGTTAACCCCTTGATTATAAAAAGATACATTAAGATAGAAAAGGATGAACTTTACATGTAATTGGATTAATTTAGAGTTTCATATACATGTATGAGCTTTAATGGGCCTTGAAACCCTAATTTTGGTAAATACGACTCTTAATGGCTTTAATTGTTCAAATTCATGAATAAAGCTAAGATATGATGATTCTAAGCTATTTTGAGTATAAAAGTTTTGAATTGTGGATAAATACCCCTAATATGGTAATTAGGGTTTTCTAATGAATAAATGTGGAATTCAGGATAAATAGAGTTCATATATCAATTGAACTATAATGAATTATGAGTTGTTATTCTCCAAGGAACCAAAGACAAAAATTAGACCTAATAATCTTGTCATGGATTAAAAAGGATAGTTTTAAAGTAAAAGAGGCATAATGGACTTAATTGATGCTTAATTGTGCCTTTTATCCGAAATTAAGGTTATATGTTGTTAAAAGGTAACCTTAATAACTTTCAGGAAGGGTAGATGAGAAATTAGGGTTTAAAAGAGTAAAAGGGAATAGAAACCTTAAGTAGTAAGATGGTTTGAATAGATTTTGATAAAAAGGAATTGGATGTAATTTTAGGACTCTTGTACTTACTTGATTGGATGTCTTGATTGATTGGACTATTCTATCTCAATTCAACCTAACAGGTATTTGGTTAATTATGGTTAATTGCATTAGTTTCCTGAGGGTTTTCCGAATGTTTCCTCGTACTGAATGCAATCTAAACAGTTGGATGTTCATACTTGCAAAATTATAAAGTCACTATGGTTATCACAATTATAAAGAAGTGTGTATTCTCGCACCTACATGCCACCTTGATGGAAGATGCCATAAAGGTCAGGCCCAAGAGGGTAGACCGATGGACACCATGAGAGGTGACCCCAGACACCAAGCTCGGGATTGAGAAGGTGGTCTATGATGCATGACTATGGAGCACCATGAGAGGTGACTCCCAGGCACCAAGCTCAGGATTGAGAAGGTGGCCTTAAGTCAATGGCAAAAGAGAAACCCTAGAGGGGTATGCCAGGGTTAGGGCAAAATCAGTTGAGAATGACACATTGAAAATTTAAATTGTCTTGTTAAATAATTTGATTGTGATTATTAAATTGTTAGCCATATCTGTGAAATTTTGGATGTCCCCAGATACCGAGATATTCTGATATGCTGACTGACGTTTTGTTTGTCGGCATTTTAGGTACAAGCTTGAAAAGGACAAATAGTAAAGTGGCATATGTGAAATTAATTAAGAGTTAAATTACAAAGGAGGATTAGTTAGAGTAGAATCCTGATGCGGATAGATGTAGATTTCCCAGGTTTGAAAAAGGTATGCCAAGTTTTATTTTGTACCAGTTTTCAGTTTAGTTTATAAAATTTGTTAATTGTTATTGATTATTTGTCAAACCTTTGATCTTGTTAATTGGGATAACGGCACCGACCTTTTGGTCTCCCTTAATTGGGCGTTACTGGGAGGTGGGGTCGTTACAATCGTGGTTTGAAGTCATTGCTAAATATGATTCAACCAAAATTTTGAAGTAAAATATAATGTGTGGGTAAACCATCTTTGCACATATAATAGGAAGAACTATGTATTTAGGCTACATACAAATGTTCATTTCATCTTATTATGAGTGTGAGAGGTGCATAGTAACATGTGATACATAATTGAAATATGGGGAGGAATGCTCTAAGTTAAAAGTAATAATTTAGGGTATGAAGGTGTTACCTTACCTCTGATCAAAATATCTTGAATAGTGATTGGTAGGTATGAGACCTAAGTTCAAATAAAATAACCCAGTAAAAACATGTAATCACCAAGTGGTAATATCATGCAATGAATGAGGATATGGAACCGTCCTTTGATTAAATTTGTGTTCAAACCTCATATTTATGAGGAATTTTCGTATCAATAAAAGTTATTATAGATAATCTAGATAAATCATATCCATGAAAGGTTGATAGATCTACTTCTTGAGGCCAATATACTTCCGTTCACCTTAATTTGAGTAGAATTGAATTTAGGGGAAAAATTCCTTTTAAAGAGGGGCAAATGTAAGATCTCAAAATTTTGTAAATCAGGATCCCATGAATATGAAGCTTCAATTTATAAGCAATGACTTAGTTTTGATATTAGAAACATAATTAGGCTTTTGGATACATTGGATGGCCTAAGTATAAACTATGGGACTTGAACTCCAGTTCATGCCCAATTGGATTATTGGTGACAGATATGTCCACTGGGATACAAACTGAAGAAGTTGGGATTTCATGCATAATATTATCTTGAAGGATGGTTAATGAACTTATTGGGAGATCATTCGCAAGAATATATAAGGTTCTAAAATAATAAACACCATGCATAACTAAAAGTAGAAATCATCTAGTATTTACTTGGATTCCAATCATTCTAATATCAAATAATGATAACTTGACCTAATTCTTGGTTCCAGGTGATATAAAACTTTATATGGATAAATCCAAGTTTTAGATAATTATGTGATTATTTGTGACCTAGGTGATTAAATTAGGTAAATTATTGAATTGAAAGAAAGGGGTATTAATCCATAGTATTTTGATCCCAAACTTGGTCAAATCTTAGCTAACCATATTTGGAGGATAATCCTAAATTTTTTTGTTTGTGATATTTAGATGTTGGTAACATTTTGAGCAAAGTGGATCTTTCATTTCATTTGAATTAGATATATGTAGTGTCACAAGGAAGGTGGAACTTTAGAATATACCATAGATGCGGCATTAGATCTCAGTCATGGATCATCTGATCGATGGTTTGCACCCAAAGTCCATCTAGGCTTAGACAGACACTCGGGTAGAGGTATGAGAAGAGAATTGCCTCCCTTTCCTAGACTTTTCCATATCCCTATGAGAATAGAAGTCCCACTCTTTTCCAACTCCTCTCTCTATCTCTCTCTCTCTCAGTGTCATCATTACCAGATCAAGTTCCCATCATCTTTGAGAGATTACATTGAACACAAAGAATGGCAGGCTTGCCATTATCGTGAAACATAGAGATGATTCCTAGTTCTTATAGATCCCAAATATATAGGGCTAGGTGGATACCGCCTATACCCTTAGCCCCATCCTTATATAAGGCATCGTCAAGCTTGATCTTAACCCCGAGCTCTCCTACTCTTTCAATTTCCCTCATTGCTTCCTAAGACCCTCCACCCTCCACCATACGCCATCGACAACTCCTACATATTAGACCTCTCCACGCCAGGAGAAGATGTCTCTGAACAATTTTTTGGACCCATAGCATTATAGGGATCTGGGAAACTGAATCCATAGCTACCAAAGGGAACAAGAAGCCTCATGCAGCACATCCCCGATCACTGGTATTAGGAATATGAAGCTACTCATCAAAAGGTCACCCATGTCCTCCATAAAACCTCCTACGGGGTGGAAGTAGATCTTCATAGTCCCACAAAGCTACCCCGACCATCAACTTTCCCAAACCTCTGGTAGTTCCTTGGTTTCACATCTCAGTTTTCCTTCCAGTAATCAGACCCCCATCATCCATCCAATGGTCACAACAACAAGCCTGGAAGGGCTCATTCAATCTGTCACAACCTGCAAAACTTGATCGAAGCTTCAGATAGTGTCATGATTCCTTAGAATCGAGAGTAAACTATTTGGTTGACCTCAACCTTGACTGGATGGAGAAACTACCAAGTCGTGGGAGGAAGATGAAACCTCAGGTAAATTTTACCCCCTAGCCCTTGAGCGCATGACAATGTGATTCACCTAACATGGGTAATTAGGTCATTTGGCCTTTTATCAAGGGCCATTTAGGGCATATCAAGGTACTCAAGTAGGTCATTAAGTCATATGAGTTATTTAAATAAAACATAGTAAAATACTTTAGTCCAACTCAGCACATAGAATTAGAAATTTTACTGATTGCAAAGTGGGATAGTCATTTGATGATCAAAGAAATCAAAGTTCCAAAATTATACAAGTGGCATTAAGTACATGCATAAAAGAGCCCATGTGGAATTCAGAGCTGATGGGAAATCAACCCATTTCCTAGAATGAGTCCCTTATGGCTAATAAGATCAAGCCTTATTTTCCAGTGTGTCAATTTCCTATTAATTTGATTAACCTAATATGTTAAATCTAATGATTAGTGTTACCTATAAATTCTAATTAAGGCTCCTAAATCATTAGGCCCATGAACATGGAAATTAGGGTTTTGAAGCATAACCCTAATGTCGACCCTAAACCAAGGAAATACAACCCCCAGTCTCAATATTGTCTTTAAACTATGACCAGATGGTGACACTTTATGATTTTATACAAACATGCAAATAATGTTTATTCATTGTGTTCATTGCTTCGATGTTTGGATGCATGCTTATAGTATTTAAAGTATATTGCATGGTTCTACATTGAGTTACATGGTTATTTATGAGTACCCACAATTATTCATTATCATTATCATCGTCATCATATTGGGTTCTCATTACATTCAGCAATATTAGTTTATAAAACAAAATAGATGCATTACTTATTGGATCAATATATCAATAGAGGCAGAATTAGGTGTTATAAATGTTTTATTCACATTCCTCTCATTTTCCTAATCAAATAAATAAGAAGTTACAATATATTTTGACCTACCAATTATTACTAGAATTAATGCAAGATTAATATAATCTGACTAAAAGGAAGTTGGCATATCAGAAATTAAGGCTTAACCATATTATCCATGTAGGATCTATTATAGACAATGGCCAAATGCCCCATAAGCTCAATGTGAAACGTGGGCCAACCTTTCTAAAAGACCAAATGACATAATTACCCATGCTAGGTGAATCACATCATCACATGTTCAAGGGCTTGGGAGTAATACTACTCCAGGGATTCATCTTCCTCCCGTAGCTTGGTTGTTTCTCCAACTAGTAATTTTTGAGGTTAACTAGATGGTTAACTCTCAAGTTTAGGGCCTCAAAAGACTAATTGAAGCCTTGTCTGAGTTTGGAAGGACATGGTAGACTAAATGAGCTATTTGGGGCTTACTGTTGTGACCAGTGGATGATGCTAAGGATTATACCACTTGAAGGAAAATGGAGTTGTGAAATCAAGGAATTACCTGAGGGTTGGGAAACCTGATGGTCTTAGTAGCTATGAGGGACTCTTAGTATCTTCTTCCATCCCTCAGGATGATAGATCTGGGGGTCATGGTCAATCTAGATGATGGGTATGGGGATAAGGGTAGAGGTTGTATCTACCTATCCCTAGGTTTTAAGGATTTGGAATTAGGCATCATTGCAACATTAAATGGTAAAGACAAGCCTGACATTCATTGTGTTTGGTGAAAACTCTTGATCATGATGGGAACCTAATCTTGTGGGGATGATACTTAGGGAGAGAGAGAGGAGTCAGGAAAGACTAGGACTACTATCCTGATGGGTGAGGGTAGATTCTCGACAAGGGAGATGATTCTTTGCTTGCAGCTCAACTCGAGTTTGTGTTCGGGTCTAGTTGGACTCTAGATTCGAATCATAGATCAACTGATCCATGGCTTTGATCTAATGTCACATGCGTAGTATCTTCTAAAGTCTCGCCTCCATAGTGACACTAGATAAATTCAACTCAAATGAAATGGATTTTCCACTTTACTCAAAATCTTACCAACTTCTAGAAATCACAGTTATATTTAAGAGCATCCAATTAACACAAAAATTAAGGATGGTCATTCTATTAGGGTTATATAGGATTTGGCCACGTTTGGGATCAAAATACTATAGACAAATACCTCTTTATTGGTATTCTGTCATGTACCTTATTAATCGCCTAGGTCACAACTAATCACATAATTATCCCAAAACTTGGATTTATCTATATTTCGTATTTATCTCATGTAGGAATAAAAATTAGGTCAAGTTACGCTTAATTGATATATAAACACTTAGAATCCAAATAAAGACTAGTTTATTGCTACCTTTATTTATATAGGGTGTCATTTTAGAACCTTCTTAATTTTTGCCAATTATCTCCATATGAGTTATTTAACCATCCCTTAAGATTGTTGATATCATATTATCCATGAAGTTTCAACCTTTCTAGTTTGTACCCCAATGGACCTATTAAGCACTCAAATAGTCCAATTGGGCCCGAACTGGATCCCAAGTCCCATGGTTTATACTTAGGCCTTCTAATGTATACACAAGCCTAATTATCTTTCTAATCATTAAATAATTCATTGGGTATATAGTGAAGTTTCATATTCATGGAATCCAAATTTACAAAATTGGGGATCTTACAACAACCTTCACATACTTGTGAGTTTGAGTCTGAATTTATGTCTGGTGTCTTGTTACCATCAAGTGAGTAGAAGTGCATTATTTTATATGGTTGTGAGTTCTCTATGTGGACATAGTCTTGATATGCTTTATATGGTGATTTGGGTCTTATTGTGCCCTCGATTGATGAATTGGGCTTAGATATGGCCAAAGATGATTTGTTATACCTTCAATAAGTACTTGAAATATATCTTGATGTGATCAATATTTTTGATGTTTTATATACTTGATTAGTCTTGCAATTAAATCTCTAAGTCTTGTTTATAACTTGGTTGATGCATTGATACATGAGAAATTAACTTAATCAATTAAGTGTTACCTACATAATGTAAGCCCTGGCATTGTAAGATATATCCATGTTGTTTTTTGTGATTGAAGGCTGGTTCTCCTTGTAACCCTTGTTTTGGCATATTGGAGACTGAAGGTTGGTTTTCTTTTTCATTCATGTTGATAGATGTTGATGACCGAAGGTTGGTTTTCTTTTTCACCCATGGTGGTCTATTGGTGACTGAAGGTTTGCTTTATTTAGCATCCTTATTTTGGCATGTTTGTGACCAAAGGTTGGTATTATTTGGAACCCATGTTTATTTAACAAAGATTGGTTCTGGAACCCTTACGTTGGCATGTTGGTGATTAAAGGTCAATTTTCTTTGGCACCCATGTTGATAGGTGTTGGTGATTCAAGGTTGGTTTCTTTGGCACCCAATGATGGTGATAGAATATAGTTTACTTAGGGCCCTACATTGGATATGGATTGCTACAATTGGGATTTCCTATGGAGACTGGTAATCCCATGACTTAATATTAATAAACTACTAGTCAAATTATGTGGATATAATGGCACATTTGTGATAGAAGGTTTGTGTAACATCCCTGACCTGGGTTATGCTTAACCCTAGAAGTTTTACTTAATAAATTTGATTCTGTGCTTGCTCTTATCTCTTGAAAAGTAATTAAGTCTCAAGAGAAACTTATGTTTCAATTTTCGTCCATTTTGAATAATGTTGAAACAATGCTTTGTCTATATTGGACTAAAGTGAAAATTACCCAAGTTGAGGGGTTAACTTACAAATTTTACATGATAAAATGTTACTCAGGTGTTGAAGCATAATAAGAATGAGAATGATGTAGAGGTATGGCTTGTAGAAGCCTGAGCACCAAGAAAGAGCCTATTGAGCAATGTTTGTGCATTAAAACCTAGTTTTGGTGTAATGTGCAATTTACCCAAAACCTAGGGTTCAATATGTAAAATGTCACTTCTAGAGAGTCCCTAATGTTTCTTGGAATCATTTAGAGAAAAGGAAATGAGAGGGGCGTCTCATTTGAATCTTTTTGGAGGAGAGAGAATCTTGATATTAAAATAATTAATATATAAGCATAATTGGAAACATAATTCAATTTAATGCAAACACAAATATATTAATGGGAGTGCCCTTCAACCAAATATGTGAAGGTTGAATATTCATAAGTTTGAACGTCTTTGTGCCTTGCAAAGGCCACGCAAATATCCAAAGTGAGTGGAGAGTCCACTCACATTAGTTAACTAAAAAGTAATATCCACTAAAAATGGGATATTAGTATTATATGAATTAAGGTGCTTAATTGCTTTTCATTTTATTCATGGATAATGAAGAGGAATTCAAAGGTGGGGAATATGGATTTTCATGCAAGGAATTGAGGGGGAGATGTGGCACCAATTTTGTGAGTTAAAGGATTTTTATATCATTTTCTCTCTCATTGAAATTCCCTTATAAACACTCCATTTTCCACCCACTTGAAGACTCTTTTTCGGATTTTCTTTCTCTCCTTGCTTTGGTTGAACACAAGGGAGCTTAGGAGCAACAGGAGGACGTTTCCCAACCTGTAGGTAAGCTCCATATTCATCTTCAACCTTGATTTCATGGTGGAAATCGAAATTCAATGCTTGATTTCTTGTTATCTTCATTCAATCTTCAATCCTAGCCAATTCTTTTCACTCAAGGATTTGAGGACGAGCCTTATGAAGTTGAGGAAGCTTCATTCACCATTGAGGAAGTGAAGATTGAAGCTTGGATTCAGCTTTGAAGGTGGGTTATATAACTTAAACCCTTAAATGTTATTATTATATTCAATTCTTCATCACTTGTTGATCATTTTGTTCTTCTTAAGATTCCTTTGAATGATTGATGAGATTTCCATAAGAATGGTAGTAGATTTTGAAGGATCGAAGCTTGATGATGATGATATCATCATAAGAACACACCTCAATGAATATCTTGGGAGAATGGTTGCACTCTTGGACTAAACGATCTCAAGATCGTTTGGTGAACAAATGGTCTCAAGACCACTTGACACCAAATGGTCTCAAGACCGTTTGAGGTCAAACGACCTCAAGACTATTTGAGGTCAGGAGATGTCATGATTGGATGATGATCTAATGTTTCTAATTGATTGACTTGTAATAGGTTCAATGATGGATAATCCACTGATTACAAACTCCAATCGACTGAATTGATTGAAGTTTTAATTGATGGAATTGATCAAAGACCGAATGGGTAAACTTGATCAAGACCGAATGGGTAAACTTGATCAAGACCGAATGGGAAAACTTGATCAAGACCGAATGGGTAAACTTGATCAAGACCGAATGGGTAAACTTGATCAACACCGAATGGGCAAACTTGATCAAGACCGAATGGGTAAACTTGATCGAGACCGAATGGGTAAACTTGATTAAGACCAAATGGGAAAAAGTGATCAAGACCAAATTGGTAAAGTAGATCAAGATCGAATGGGTAATTGATCTTCAAAACCATTTGGTCATGTTGACCGTTTGGGAGAGTTGACCGAATGGAGGTCAAGCACCTCAAGATCGAATGGAGGTCAAGCACCTCAAGATCAAATGGAGGTCAAGCACCTCAAGATCAAATAGAGGTCAAGCACCTCAAGATCGAATGGAGGTCAAGTACCTCAAGACCGAATGGAGGTCAAGCACCTCAAGACTGAATGGAGGTCAAGTACCCCAAGATCAATTGAAGGATCCAATAATCTCAAAACCTAAATGAGTGATCATAAAGTATCTCAAGGTTGATTGACATTTGATTCTTATAGAAGCAATGACCTAATACACTATGTCAACTATTCATTCAACTTGATTCAAATCTAATTGAGATTAAAGTAATTAAACTCCTAGAGAGGATGAGAGAGAGGAACTTATACATGAATGATAATCATGTAGTGATTTAACCTCGACACTCTCAACATAATACAATATGCAATTAGGGTATGATCCAGGTTGATGAGATCATAAAAACCCTAATTGAGAAGGTTAATGAACCCTAACCCTAATTTAGGGAAATACTGAGTGAAACCCTAATCTAGGGTGATGGTGTAACCCTAATTCAAGGTAATTATATGATAAACCCTAATTCAGGGTATTCTATTGGTAAATACTAATTTAAGGGATTGCTTCATGAAAACCCTAATGTTGGGCAAAGCTACATGAAACCCTAATTTTAGGGGAAATGTTATATGAAACCTTAATTCAAGCTAAGGATGTGATTGTAATCCCTCATTAAGGGTAATGATGTGTAAAACCCTACTCTAGGGTGATGGTGAAACCCTAATTCAGGGCAATGATGTGTAAAACCCTAACACAAGGTGATGTAATGTGATATGAAACCCTAATTTTTTGGTTATAGTACATGAAACCCTAATTTTGGGCGATGAGATGATTAACCATAGCCCTAATGATGGATAATGGGATGAGTATCTCTAATTGACATGAATTGGGAAACCCTAACCCTAATAAAGGATTAGTGGTGTTACCCTCGTATAGCATGATGCTGATATGTAATTGATATAGTTGTTGTCATGATTACTAACCATGTAGGTATCATGAGATGATGAGCATAGCCAGGTATGAGACATGATGTTTCATTTACTACTGTTAATGGGCCTTGTGAGCCATAATATGCTTTGTTGCCTAGTGAGAGGTAACAAGAGATGAAATGGGCCTTGTGAGCCATAATATGCTTTGTTGCCTAGTGAGAGGTAACAAGAGATGAAATGGGCTTTGTGAGCCATGTGAGATGCTTGTGTAGAAAGTATCATGTTACCTTGGTCTGATGACCTGAAGGTGTTCTAGTTAACTGACAAGTGGTAACAAATGTTCTTTGATGAACTGAGGGTTTGAATACCCATATTCTATAATCATGATGATGAGTTTGTGAAAAGATGAGAATGCTCCTGATGAGATGAGGGATTGAGATCCCAATGCTTTATTAAAGAATTGAACAATACTTGATGAAAGTATTACACATTCTTTGTAGCAATTGTTAAAATAATTGGTGTTTGAGAACTTGTTTGATGCTAAAAGGAATATGGTAATACACTTAATTAATCAAGTGATATCATATAATGTAGTTGCCCTGACCATAGAGCCATCAGCGTCAGAATTTGCTGAATGGTGAAATGAGTTTAACTCAGAGCACATATTTTTGAATATGTGGGGGTAATTGGGAAATTATATCCTCATGCCCCATAGGAATGGTTGTGGGCTATATCCTATGCACGGGATTGGTTACGGACCATACCCTAGTATGAGTATGGCTATGGGCCATGACTCCATGATATGATACCAGGCATTGGCTATGGGCCATAATCCTGAAGAGAGTATATGTTACGGGCTATAACTCTATAGCGAAGATGCCACTATACCCTAGAAAGCTAATTGCAGTTTGACACATGATGTCTTTGTCATGTAATCTCGTACTGATTGAGAAGGTTGAGGTTGTGGAGTCCGGCTCTTCCATTGACCTTCTGTGGTACCGATGCCAACATAATCGTGGTCAGTTGGAGCATGAACGGTATACTTCATCTCTTCAGGGCGTTAAATATGATTGTTAATTGTAATCAGTCGTGTAGTGTATTTGCTTAAGGTTGAAATATGAGAATTACTAGTTGATTTGTCTTGCTTAGTTTATCGAATAAAAGTTATACATGCTCTTCATATTCCTTATTGGATAAGTGACATGCTACTTCATTAAGTTATAGCTGAAATGCTTTGAATAATAATATTGCTCTAATCTGTTTAGACATTGATTGAACTGCTGTTGAATATATATAATTCCTCTTCTCAGTTTTATTCTAAAAAATGCAACAATAATGTTTCTGGAAGAGAGATATATCTCTTGTTGGGGCAATTTCAATTGTCTCACCCCTGTGGGATCCAACTTTTTAGGTAGACACGGAGGAAGAGGCAGAAACCCTATTGCAGGGGAAGAGCAGCAGCAATAGTAGGGACAATAGTGAATTTCTAAGGTGGAGACACTGGCCGTCATGTCTTGTATATATAGAGTCCTATGTGTCGTCTCTATACTCTCAGGTCCTCAGAGTCAGTAGTTTGTTTAATGAATCGATCTGAGATTTTTGGCTTGATGCCTCAATGTTTCTATGCTGCCTGTGTATAGTTCCAACAGGGCAGTTGATGTATGTGATCCTCGAGAAGAGATGGTACAGGACATGTACTTGTGAACCAAAATGTAATTAAATTACTTTGGTTCTTTTTGAAAGAGTTTTCCTGTGTTTGGAACTCTTTGAAAATGGTTTTAATTTTTAGTGATTTTTCAGTAATCCCGCTGCTTATGTGTATTTCCACAATAAATTTCACTGTGATGATATGATTTGGTGTTGGGTCATCTCAGTTTAGTTGGTATCAGAGCCCTAGGCTTGCTGGGTCTACAGAGACATAGGATTGAGTCGTTGAGTCTATTCTAGTGTCTTGCATTTTATCTGATAGTGACTTCTGCTCATTTAGGAGGAGAAGAAGAACTTGAAGATGTTTGGATCACATGAAGAACATGATGCTGAGAGCAGCGTTGTTGCACCAGGAGGAGGTGTAAGGGACCAAACTAGGGAGGAACATGTACCTGAACAGCCCCAGTTTGACCCAGCCATGATAGAGAATCCAACTTTCAACGCTCTATTTGGGCAGTTCATGCCAGTTATAACACACATGATGGATAGGTTGCCACCACCTACACCTAGGGCACCAACCCATAATGAGGGACAGGGAGTTGGCAAGACTTTTGAAAGACTTCGCTGGGTAGGAGCCACAGAGTATGCTGGTACAGCTGACCCAGCAGATGCTGACTTATGGTTGACTGAGCTGGAGAAGGCTTTTAGAATCCTCAATATTCCTGAAGCCGAAAAGGTGAGGCATGCAGTGTACCTACTGAAAGGGAGTGTTGGTCACTGGTGGACTATTAAAGAAGGCAAAAGGCCAGGTGTCGAAGTCAGATGGGAAGAATTCTGACGAGAATTCACCATTAGATACTTTCCTAAGACTTACCTAGATGAGAAGATATCTCAGTTTGAGAAGATAAGACAAGGACCGATGAACATTAGCGAGTATGAGGCTAAGTTCATAGAGCTTTTGCAGTTCTATGCGCATATGGAAACTACTGATGAGGAAAGAATTCAACATTTTGAAAAGGGGTTGAACGCTGAAATGACCACTCCTGTGTCTGCCTTAGAGAATAGGGAGAGGTTTGCCACTTTTGTGGAGTCCATCAGATGGATAGAGAGGTCTGTGACTGAGAAGCGACAGACCAGTGGTAAGAAGGTGTACAGTCCATTCCAAGGACAGAGGTCTGAGAGCTTTAAGAAGTTGAGGTTTTCTGCATCGGCAGCACCACCAAGATTCAATACTCAGACGCAATAGACGTTGAGTAGGGGTAAGGGGTCGTAGTTTTATTCCAAATAGAGCCCCATCATAGCATCAACATCGGTGACTGGACCTCCTAGACCCTATCCTGAGACCAGGATCTATCATCAGTGTAAACAAGTGGGACATCTGGCAAGGGATTGTCCAGTCGGGAACACAATGGTGACTCAACCTCTAAGGCAGAGTCAGCAAGGCTCTTGGAGGAGGCAGTTTTCAAGTGGCACTAGAGGACGTGGGCAATCGTCCCAAACTGGCTCGTCGGCACCCAACAACTGAGCACCGGGTCAACAACAAGCAATGGCTAGATTCTATGTGATGAATCAACCCGAAGTAGTAGTCAACCCTTGAGTTGTGACAGGTCAGATGGAACTGTTTTATTCTGATATATCTTCATCCTGCTTCATATATGTTTTAATTGATCTGGGTGCTACGCATTCCTTCATCACTAGAGAAGTGATTCTTGACTGCAATATGACAGTTGGTCATAGGGTAGAGAATCTGATGTTAGAAACCCCTTTGTTGGGATCTGCAGTGTTGCGGGAGGTGTGTTCTCCCTGCATTCTTTCCTTTTCTGAACATCACATTCAGGTGGATCTTATACCACTTGAGATGCATGGGTTCGATATAATTCTTGGAATGGACACTCTCAAAAAGTATAAGGTTGTCTTGGATTGTGATTCCAAGCAAGCCGTATTCACAGATGATAGTGACACATGGATCTTTCAAGGAGATAGAAAGATTCTTCCAACATGTCTTGTGTCAGCTATGGTAGCTGAGAAGCTGATGAGACAAGGATGTTTTGCATTCTTAGCACATGTGGTAGATATCATAATGGAGAGTTCTAATCTTTTTGAAGTTCTAATAGTTAGGGAGTTTGAAGATGTGTTTCCTGAGGAACTTCCAGGCGTACCTCCACCCCGAGAGATTGATTTTGAGATTAATCTAATCCTGGGCACACAGCCAATAGCACAAACACCATATAGAATGGCACCTGCTGAGATGGCAGAGCTCAAGAAACAACTGCAAGAGTTGCTTGAGAAGGGTTTTATCTGACCGAGTACTTCACCATGGGGTGCTCCGGTTCTCTTTGTTAAGAAGAAGGATGGATCAATGCGGTTATGCATTGATTACAGACAGTTAAATAAAGTAACCATAAAGAACAAGTATCCTCTACCGAGGATAGATGACCTATTTGATCAGTTGTGTGGTGCAACTATCTTTTCTAAGATAGATCTGAGGTTGGGATATCATCAGTTGCATATCAAGGAGAGTGACATACCTAAGTCTACCTTTAGGACAAGGTATGGTCACTATGAGTTCATAGTTATGTCGTTTGGACTAACTAATGCACCAACTGCATTCATGGAACTCATGAATAGAATCTTTTGACCTTTTCTTAATCAGTCCATAGTAGTCTTCATAGATGACATCTTGATATACAGTAGATATGCTCAACAACATGAGCAGCACCTTTGCCAGGCTTTAACTTTGCTAAGAGAGCATAAGTTGTATGCTAAGTTTAGCAAATGTGAGTGCTGGTTACCAGAAGCTTCTTTTCTAGGACATGTAATATCTTCCTTCGGTATCCGTGTTGATCCTAAGAAGGTGGAATATATCCTCCAATGGGAACAGCCAAAAACACCGACGGAGATACGTAGTTTCCTAGGACTGGTAGGATATTACAGGAGGTTCATTAAGAACTTCATCTCTATAGCTTTACCCCTAACCAAGTTGACCAGGAAGGAGGTTCCTTTTGTCTGGAATGACAAGTGTCAACATTCTTTCCAACTATTGAAAGAAAGGTTAACAAGTGCACCTGTGCTGGTGTTACCTGAGCAAGGGAAGGGGTACATAGTTTTCTGTGATGCATCTAAGAATGGTCTAGGATGTGTGTTGATGTAGGATAATTAAAAAATATCTTTTTCCTCTTGACAACTTAAGAAACACGAGGAAAATTATCCAACACATGATCTAGAGCTAGCTGTTGTGGTCCATACTTTGAAGATCTGGAGACATTATCTCTATGGGGAAACATTCCAGATTTTCACAGACCATAAGAATCTAAAATATATCTTCTCACAACATGAGTTGAACATGAGACAACGCCACTGGATGGAGTTAATCAAGGACTATGATTGTACAATTGATTATCATCTAGGGAAAGCTAATGTAGTGGTTGATGCACTAAGTAGGAAATTATCATCAGCATCCCTAGATAAAGCATAGTTGAATTCCTTAGTGTGCTTTAAAAGAGATATGCTTATCTCCTTGAGGCAAAACAATATACAACTTGAAGTATCATTGTTAGCCAAACTGTTAGCTGAGATGCAAGTGAAACCTACTCTGAGATAGCAGATTAAAGAAGCACAACAAGCTGATGTTGTGATTCAGAAGATCAGGTCAGAGTATGATAGTGAGAAACGAGATGGCTTTCATGAGTCAGAGGATCATGTAGTCTGTTACCAAGGTACGATGGTAGTACCTGATGCTAATGAATTAAGGAAGTTAGTCTTGGAGGAAGCTCGTACTCCGATGTATGCAATGCATCCAGGAAACACCAAAATGTATCATAACCTGAAGGATATGTATTGGTGGCCAAGATTGAAGAAAGATGTAGCTGAGTTTGTTATGCGGTGTCCGGTGTGTCAGCAGGTTAAAGTTGAACATCAAAAGCCCGCAGGAAAAATGCAGCCTTTGCCTATACCGCAGTGGAAATGGGATCATGTGACCATGGACTTTGTGGTTGGTTTGCCTAGAACAACCAAAGTTCATGATTCCATATGGGTAGTTGTTGATAGGTTGACTAAGAAAGCACATTTCCTTCCTATCAAAACAACCTACATTGCTGAGAAGCTTGCACAGATATATATAGATGAGATAGTGCAGTTGCACAGGGTTCCAGTTTCTATTGTTTCTGATAGAGATACCCAGTTCACGAGTCATTTTTTAGAACAAATACATAAAGCCTTGGGTATACAGTTAAGGTTTAGTACTACCTTTCACCCACAGATAGATGGACAATCTGAGAGGACCATACAAACCTTGGAGGATTTGCTTAGGGCATGTGTCCTTCATTTTGTAGGAAGTTGGGATCTACACCTGAGCTTGGTAGAATTTTCTTATAATAGTAGATATCAGCACAGTATTGACATGGCACCATATGAAGCATTATATGGTAGACGTTGTAGATCTCCGTTATGTTGGTATGAAATAGGAGAATAACAACTTTTGGGTCCTGATCTTGTGCAGCAGACAATTGAGAAGATTAAAGTAATCCAACAACAGTTAAAGACTGCACAGGATAGACAGAAGTGGTATGCCGACAAATGGTGAAGACCTTTAGAATTCCAAGCTGGAGACAGAGTATACCTCAAGGTCTCACCTTGGAAAGGTGTCCTTAGATTTGGAAAGAAAGGAAAGTTAGCTCCTAGATTTATGGAGCCTTATCCAATCATTGAACGGATTGGAAAGGTAGCCTATACGCTAGAGTTGTCACCTGAGCTGCATAAGTTGCATCCAGTGTTCCATATCTCCATGCTGAGAAAATGTCATCCTGACACAGAGTTAGTTTTGCAACCTGTGGAGGTAGAATTAAATGTTGATACATCATATGTTGAAGGACCTGTGATGATCCTTGATAAAAGAATTAAAAAGATGAAAAAGAAAGACATATATCTTCTAAAAGTTCTCTGGCATCACCGTGGCATGGAAGAAGCTACGTGGGAATTAGAGGAAGAGATGAGGAGGAAGTACCCTTCTCTTTTCTATGGATGATTTTGGGGACGAAATCCCTATTAGGGGTGTATAATTTGTAACATCCCTGACCTGGGTTATGCTTAACCCTAGATGTTTTGCTTAATAAAGTTGATTATATGCTTTTTCTTATCTCTTGAAAAGTAATTAAGGCTCAAGAGGAACTTATGTTTCAATTTTAGTCCTTTTTGAATAATGTTGAAACAATGTTTTGTCTGTTTTGGACTAAAGTCCAAATTACCCAAGTTGAGGGGTTAACTTGCAAATTTTACATGATAAAATGTTCCTCAGGTGTTGAATAACAACTGAGATGACCATACAAACCTTGGAGGATTTGCTTAGGGAAAGTGTCCTTCAGTTTGTAGGAAGTTGGGATCTACACCTGAGCTTGGTAGAATTTGCTTATAATAATAGCTATCAGCACAGTATTGACATGGCACCATATGAAGCATTATATGGTAGACGTTGTAGATCTCTGTTATGTTGGTATGAAATAGGAGAATAACAACTTTTGGGTCCTGATCTTGTGCAGCAGACAACTGAGAAGATTAAAGTAATCCAACAACAGTTAAAGACTGCACAGGATAGACAGAAGTCGTATGCCGACAAATGGTGAAGACCTTTAGAATTCCAAGTTGGAGACAGAGTATACCTCAAGGTCTCACCTTGGAAAGGTGTCCTTAGATTTGGAAAGAAAGGAAAGTTAGCTCCTAGATTTATGGGGCCTTATCCAATCATTGAACGGATTGGAAAGGTAGCCTATAAGATAGAGTTGCCACCTGAGCTGCATACGTTGCATCCAATGTTCCATATCTCCATGCTGAGAAAATGTCATCCTGACACAGAGTTAGTTTTGCAACATGTGGAGGTAGAATTAAATGATGATACATCATATGTTGAAGGACCTGTGATGATCCTTGATAAAAGAATTAAAAAGATGAAAAAGAAAGACATATGTCTTGTGAAAGTTCTCTGGCATCACCGTGGCATGGAAGAAGCTACGTGGGAATTAGAGGAAGAGATGAGGAGGAAGTACCCTTCTCTTTTCTATGGATGATTTTGGGGACGAAATCCCTATTAGGGGTGTATAATTTGTAACATCCCTGACCTGGGTTATGCTTAACCCTAGATGTTTTGCTTAATAAAGTTGATTATATGCTTGTTCTTATCTCTTGAAAAGTAATTAAGGCTCAAGAGGAACTTATGTTTCAATTTTAGTCCTTTTTGAATAATGTTGAAACAATGTTTTGTCTGTTTTGGACTAAAGTCCAAATTACCCAAGTTGAGGGGTTAACTTGCAAATTGTACATGATAAAATGTTCCTCAGGTGTTGAATAACAACTGAGAGGACCATACAAACCTTGGAGGATTTGCTTAGGGAAAGTGTCCTTCAGTTTGTAGGAAGTTAGGATCTACACCTGAGCTTGGTAGAATTTGCTTATAATAATAGCTATCAGCACAATATTGACATGGCACCATATGAAGCATTATATGGTAGACGTTGTAGATCTCCGTTATGTTGGTATGAAATAGGAGAATAACAACTTTTGGGTCCTGATCTTGTGCAGCAGACAACTGAGAAGATTAAAGTAATCCAACAACAGTTAAAGACTGCACAGGATAGACAGAAATCGTATGCCGACAAATGGTGAAGACCTTTAGAATTCCAAGTTGGAGACAGAGTATACCTCAAGGTCTCACCTTGGAAAGGTGTCCTTAGATTTGGAAAGAAAGGAAAGTTAGCTCCTAGATTTATGGGGCCTTATCCAATCATTGAACGGATTGGAAAGGTAGCCTATAAGCTAGAGTTGCCACCTGAGCTGCATATGTTGCATCCAATGTTCCATATCTCCATGCTGAGAAAATGTCATCCTGACACAGAGTTAGTTTTGCAACATGTGGAGGTAGAATTAAATGATGATACATCATATGTTGAAGGACATGTGATGATCCTTGATAAAAGAATTAAAAAGATGAAAAAGAAAGACATATGTCTTGTGAAAGTTCTCTGGCATCACCGTGGCATGGAAGAAGCTACGTGGGAATTAGAGGAAGAGATGAGGAGGAAGTACCCTTCTCTTTTCTATGGATGATTTTGGGGACGAAATCCCTATTAGGGGTGTATAATTTGTAACATCCCTGACCTGGGTTATGCTTAACCCTAGATGTTTTGCTTAATAAAGTTGATTATATGCTTGTTCTTATCTCTTGAAAAGTAATTAAGGCTCAAGAGGAACTTATGTTTCAATTTTAGTCCTTTTTGAATAATGTTGAAACAATGTTTTGTCTATTTTGGACTAAAGTCCAAATTACCCAAGTTGAGGGGTTAACTTGCAAATTGTACATGATAAAATGTTCCCCAGGTGTTGAAGCATAATAAGAATGAGAATAATGCAGAGGTATGGCTTGTAGAAGCCTGAGCACCAAGAAAGAGCCTATTGAGCAATGTTTGTGCATTAAAACTTAATTTTGGTGTAATGTGCAATTTACCCAAAACCTAGGGTTCAATATGTAAAATGTCACTTATAGAGAGTCCCTAATGTTTCTTGGCATCACTTAGAGAAAACAAAATGATAGGGGTGTCTCATTTGAATCTTTTTGGAGGAGAGAGAATCTTGATATTAAAATAATCAAGATATAAGCATAATTGGAAACATAATTCAATTTAATGCAAAAATAAATATATTAATGGGAGTGCCCTTCAACCAAATATGTGAAGGTTGAATTTGAATAAGTTTGAACGTCTTTTTTCCTTGCAAAGGCCACGAAAATATCCTAAGTGTGTGGAGAGCCCACTCACATTAGTTAACTAAAAAGTAATATCCATTAAAAATGGGATATTATTATTATATGAATTAAGGTACTTAATTGCTTTTCCTTGAATTCATGGATAATGAAGAGGAATTCGAAGGTGGGGAAGATGGCTTTGCATGCAATGAATTGAGGGGGAGATGTGGAAACAATTTTGGGAGTTAAAGGATTTTATATCACTTTCTCTCTCATTGAAATTCCCTTATAAACACTCCATTTCCCACCCACTGGAAGACTCGTTTTCAGATTTTCTTTCTCACATTGCTTTGGTTGAACACAAGGGAGCTTAGGAGCAACAGGAGGACGTGTCCCAACCTGTAGGTAAGCTCCAGAGTCATCTTCAACCTTGATTTCATGGTGGAAATCAAAAATCAATGCTTGATTTCTTGTTTTCTTCATTCAATCTTCAATCCTAGCCAATTCTTTTCACTCAAGGACTTGAGGATGAGCCTTGTGAAGTTGAGGAAGCTTCATTCACCATTGAGGACGTGAAGGTTGAAGCTTGGATTCAGCTTTGAAGGTGGGTTATATAACTTAAACCCTTAAATATTATTATTACATTCAATTCTTCATCACTTGTTGATCATTTTGTTCTTCTTAAAATTCCTTTGAATGATTGATGAGATTTCCATAAGAATGGCAGTACATTTTGAAGGATCGAAGCTTGATGATGATGACATCATCATAAGCACACACCTCAATGAATATCTTGGGAAAACGGTTTCACTCTTGAGACTAAACGAACTCAAGATCGTTTGGTGAACAAACGGTCTCAAGACCGCTTGACACCAAATGGTCTCAAGACTGTTGGAGGTCAAACGAACTCAAGACCATTTGAGGTCAGGAGATGTCATGATTGGATGATGATCTAATGGTTCTAATTGATTGACTTGTAATAGGTTCAATGATGGATAATCCACTGATTACAAACTCCAATCGATTGAATTGATTGAAGTTTTAATTGATGGAATTGATCAAAGACCGAATGGGTAAACTTGATCAAGACCGAATGGGTAAACTTGATCAAGAACGAATGGGTAAATTTGATCAAGACCGAATGGGCACACTTGATCAAGACCGAATGTGTAAACTTGATCAAGACCGAATGGGTAAACTTGATCAAGACCGAATGGGCAAACTTGATCAAGACTGAATGGGTAAACTTGATTAAGACCGAATGGGTAAACTTGATTAAGACCGAATGGCAAAATTGATCATGACCAACTGGGTAAAGTTGATCAAGATCGAATGGGTAATTGATCTTCAAAGCCGTTTGGTCATGTTGACCGTTTGGGAGAGTTGACCGAATGGAGGACAAGCACCTCAAGATTGAATGGAGGTCAAGCACCTCAAGAACGAATGGAGGTCAAGCACCTCAAGATCAAATGGAGGTCAAGCACATCAAGATCGAATGGAGGTCAAGAACCTCAAGATCGAATGGAGGTCAAGTACCTCAAGACCGAATGAAGGTCAAGCACCTCAAGACCGAATGGAGGTCAAGTACCCCAAGATCGATTGAAGGATCAATTAATCTCAAAACCTAAATGAGTGATCACAAAGTATCTCAAGGTTGATTGACATTTGATGCTTATGGAAGCAATGACCTAATACACTATGTCAACTCTTCATTCAAGTTGATTCAAATCTAATTGAGATTAAAGTAATTAACCTCCTAGAGAGGATGAAAGAGAGGAACTTATACATGAATGATAATCGTGTAGTGATTTAACCTCGACACTCTCAACATAATACAATATGTAATTAGGGTATGATCCAGGTTGATGAGATCATAAAAACCCTAATTGAGAAGGTAAATGAACCCTAACCCTAATTTAGGGCAATACTGAGTGAAACCCTAATCTAGGGTGATGGTGTAACCCTAATTCAAGGTAATGATATGATAAACCCTAATTTAGGGTATTCTATTGGTAAACCCTAATTTAAGGGAATGCTTCATGAAAACCCTAATGTTGGACAAAGCTACATGAAACCCTAATTTTACGGGAAATGTTACACGAAGCCTTAATTCAAGGTAAGGATGTGATGAGAATCCCAAATTCAGGGTAATGATGTGTAAAACCCTAATCTAGGGTGATGGTGAAACCCTAATTCAGGGTAATGATGTATAAAACCCTAACACAGGGTGATGTAATATGATATGAAACCCTAATTTTTGGGTTATAGTACATGAAACCCTAATATTGGGCAATGAGATGATTAACCATAGCCCTAATGATGGATAATGGGATGAGTATCTCTAATCGACATGAATTGGGAAACCCTAACCCTAATAAAGGATTAGTGGTGTTACCCTTGTATAGCATGATGATGATATGTAATTGATATAGTTGTTGTCATGATTACTAATCATGTAGGTATCATGAGATGATGATCATAGCCAGGTATGAGCTATGATGTTTCATTTACTATTGTTAATGGGCCTTGTGGGCCATAATATGCTTTGTTGCCTAGTGAGAGGTAACAAGAGATGAAATGGGCCTTGTGAGCCATAATATGCTTTGTTGCCTAGTGAGAGGTTACAAGAGATGAAATGGGCTTTGTAAGCCATGTGAGATGCTTGTGTCGCAAGTAACATGTTACCTTTTTCTGATGAACTGAAGGTGTTCTAGTTACCTGATAAGTGGTAACAGATGTTCTTTGTTGAACTGAGGGTTTGAATACCCATATTCTATAATCATGATGATGAGTTTGTGAAAAGATGAGAATGCTCCTGATGAGATGAGAGATTGAGATCCCAATGCTTTATTAAAGAATTGAACAATACTTGATGAAAGTATTACGCATTCTTTGTAGCAATTGTTAAAATAATTGATGTTTTAGAACTTGTTTGATGCTAAAAAGAATATGGTAATACACTTAATTAATAAAGTGATATCATATAATGTAGTTGCCCTAACCATAGAGCCATCAGTGTCAGAAATTGTTGAATGGTGAAACGAGTTTCACTCGGAGCACATATTTTTGAATATGTGGGGGTATTTGGGCAATTATATCCTCATGCCCCATAGGAATTGTTGTGGGTTGTATCATATACACGGGATTGGTTATGGACCATACCCCAGTATGAGTATGGCTACGGGCCATGACTCCATGATATGATACCAGGCATTGGCTACGGGCCATAATCCTGAAAAGAGTATATGTTGTGGGCTATAACTCTATAGTGAAGATGCCACTATACCCTGGCAAGCTAATTGCAGTTTGACACGTGATGTCTCTACCATGTAATCTCGTACTGACCGAGAAGGTTGAGGTCGTGGAGTCTGGCTCTTCCATTGGCCTTGTGTGGTACCGATGCTAACTTAATCATGGTCGGTTGGAGCATGAATGGTATACTTCATCTCTTCAGGGCATTAAGTATGATTGTTAAATGTAATCAGTGATGTAGCGTATTTGCTTAAGGTTGAAATACAAGAATCACTAGTTGATGTTATGTTGCTTAGTTTATCGAATAAAATTTATACATGTTCTTCATATTCCTTATTGGATAAGTGGCATGCTACTTCTTTAAGTTATAGCTAAAATGCTTTGAATAAGAATATTGCTCTAATCTGTTTAGACATTGATTGAACTATTGTTGAATATATATAATTTGTGTGCTCAGTTTTATTCTATTAAACTGCAATAATAATGTTTCTGGAAGAGAGTTATATCTCTCGTTGTGGCAATTTCAATTGTCTCACCCCTGTGGGATCCAACGTTTTACGTAGATGCGGAGGAAGAGGCAGAAACCCTACTACAGGGGAAGAGCAGCAGCAGCAGCAGTAGCAGGGACAGTAGTGAATTTCTCAAGTAGAGACACTGGCTGTCATGTATTATATATATAGTCCTATGTGTCGTCTCTGTAATCTCAGGTCCTCGGAGTCTGTAGTTAGTTTAATGAATCGATCTGAGATTTTTGGCTTGATGCCTCAATGTTTCAATGTTGCCTGTGTATAGTTCCAACATGGTAGTTGATGTATGTGATCCTTGAGAAGAGATGGCATAGGACATGTACTTGTGAACTAGAATGTAATTAAATTACTTTGGTTCTTTTTTAAAGAGTTTTCTTATGTTTGGATCTCTTTGCAAATGGTTTAAATTTTTAGTGATTTTCAGTAATCCCGCTGCTTATGTGTATTTCCGCAATAAATTTCACTGTGATGATCTGATTTGGTGTTGGGTCATCTCAGTTTAGTTGGTATCAGAGCCCTAGGTTTGCTGAGTCTACAGAGACATAGGATTGAGTCATTGAGTCTATTCTAGTGTCTTCTAGTTTATCTGATAGTGATTTCTACTCATTTAGGAGGAGAGGAAGAACTTGAAGATGTCTGGATCACACGAAGAACATGTTGCTGAGAGCAACATTGCTGCACTAGGAGGAGGTGCAAGGGACCAGACTAGGGAGGAACCTATACCTAAACAACCCCAGTTTGACCCAATCATGATAGAGAATCCAACTTTCAATGCTCTGTTTGAGCAGTTCATGTGTGACGGATAGGATGCCACCACCTGCACCTAGGGCATCAGCCCATAATGAGGGATAGAGAGCTGGAAAGACATTTGAGAGACTTCACTGAGTAGGAGCCACAGAGTATGTCGGTACAGTTGACCCAGCATATGCTGACTTATGGTTGACTGAGCTGGAGAAGGCTTTCAGAATCCTCAATATTTATGAAGCTGAAAAGGTGAGGCATGCAGTGTACCTGCTAAAAGGGAGTGTTGGTCACTAGTAGACTATTAAAGAAGGCAAAAGGCTAGGTGTAGAAGTCGGATGAGAAGAATTTTGATGTGAATTTGTCATTAGATACTTCCCTAAGACTTACCTAGATGAGAAGATATCTCAGTTTGAGAAGATAAGACAAGGATCGATGAACATTAGCGAGTATGAGGCTAAGTTCATGGAGCTTTTGTGGTTCTTTCCGCACATCGAAACTACTGATGAGGAAAGAAATCGACAGTTTGAAATGGGTTGAACGCTGAATTGACCACTCTTGTGTCTGCCTTAGAGAACAGGGAGAGGTTTGCCACTTTTGTGGAGTCCATCAAATGGATAGAGAGGTCTATGACTGAGAAGTGATAGACCAGTGGTAAGAAGGTGTACACTCAGTTCCAAGGACATAGGTCCGAGAGATTTAAGAAGTTGAGGTTTTCTGCACCGGTAGCACCACCAAGATTCAATACTCAGACGCAATGGACGTTGAGTAGGGGTAGGGGCCATAGTTTTGTTCCAAATAGAGCCCCCAGCACAACATCAACATCGGTGACTAGACCTCCTAGACCCTATCCTAAGACCAGGATCTGTCATCAGTGTAAACAAGTGGGACATATGGCAAGGGATTTTCCAGACGGGAACACAATGGTGACTCAACCTCCAAGGCAGAGTCGACAAGGCTCTTAGAGGAGGTAGTTTTCAAGTGGCACTCGAGGACGTGGGAAAGAATCCCAAGCTGGTTCGTCAGCACCCAACCACCGAGCACCAGGTCAACAATAAGCAACGGCTAGATTGTATGCGATGAATCAACCCGAAGCAGTAGTCAACCCTAGAGTTGTAACAAGTCAGATGGAACTATCTTATTCTAATATGTCTTCATCGTGCTTCGTATCTGTTGTAATTGATCTGGGTGCTACTCATTCTTTCATCACTAGAAAAGTGATTCTAGACTGCAGTATGACAGTTGGTCATAGGGAAGAGAATCTGTTGTTAGAAACCCCTTTGTTGGGATCTGCAGTGTTGCGGGAGGTGTGTTCTCCCTACATTCTTTCCTTTTCTGAACATCGCATTCAGGTGGATCTTATACCACTTGAGATTCATGGGTTCGATATAATTCTTGGAATGGACACTCTAGAAAAGTATAAGGTTGTCTTGGATTGTTATTCCAAGCAAGCTGTGTTCACAGATAATAGTGACACGTGGATCTTTCAGGGAGATAGAAAGATTCTTCCAACCTATCTTGTGTCAGCTATGGTAGCTGAGAAGTTGATGAGATAAGAATGCTTTGCATTCTTGGCACATGCGGTAGATACCATAATGGAAAGCTCTAATCTTTTTGAAGTTCCGATAGTTAGGGAGTTTGAAGATGTGTTTCTTGAGGAACTTCCAGGTGTACCTCCGCCCAGAGAGATTGATTTTGAGATTAATCTAGTCCCGGGCACACAGCCAATAGCACAAACACCATATAGAATGGTACCTGCTGAGATGGCAGAGCTCAAGAAACAACTGTAAGAGTTTCTTGAGAAGGGTTTTATCCGACCAAGTACTTCACCATGGGGTGCTCCGGTTCTCTTTGCTAAGAAGAAGGACGGATAAATGTGGTTATGCATTGATTACAGATAGTTAAATAAAGTAACCATAAAGAACAAGTATCCTCTGTCAAGGATAGATCACCTATTTGATCAGTTGCATGGTGCAACTATCTTTTCTAAGATAGATCTGAGGTTGGGATATCATCAGTTGCGTATCAAGGAGAGTGACATACCTAAGTCTACCTTTAGGACAAGGTATGGTCACTATGAGTTCATAGTTATGTCATTTGAACTAACTAATGCACCAGCTGCATTCATGGAACTCATGAATAGAATCTTTCGACCTTTTCTTAATCAGTCCATAGTAGTCTTAATAAATGACATCTTGATATATAGTAGAGATGCTCAACAGCATGAGCAGCACCTTCGTCAGACTTTAACTTTGCTAAGAGAGCATAAGTTGTATGCTAAGTTTAGCAAATGTGAGTTCTGGTTACCAGAAGTTTCTTTTCTAGGACATGTAATATCTACCTCTGGTATCTGTGTTGATTCTAAGAAGGTGGAATCTGTCCTACAATGGGAACATCCAAAAACATCGACGGAGATACGCAATTTCCTAGGACTGACAGGATATTATAGGAGGTTTGTAACGCATGGGCCCACTGCCCAAGGCTCTAGTAGAGTTTCAGGAATGATGACTTGGCCCCACAGACCACCACTAGCCTTAACTGTGCACCTTGTCCACACTGACATGCAAGCCAGGATCAACTTCCCGACTGGTCACCCATCCTAGTACTACTCCAAGATGAGCACGCTTAACTATGGAGTTCTTTAGAGATGGGCTCCCAGAAAAGGAGGTGCACCTTGGTGATATGGGTAGTCCAATCATTCCTTATAAGATCTTTTTATCCGAGGCCTCAAATCCTAGGATGTTACAATCTCCCCCACTTAGACTCTTGACATCCTCATCAAGGCTCAACTATAAGGCCTCATAATCTCTTCCCCATTTCAGTGCAGACCCATAATGACCAATGGACACCCAGCTCCTGATCACGGAACACCATCGCAAGGGTGTCTACGTCAATCATGGACAACCCTTTCCTAAATGCCTAGACCGCACGGCTTAAGACTGGCATGCCATGCCCATGTGGGTCCCACCTACTGGAGGGGAATTGGCTCTGATACCATTTGTAACGCATGGGCCCACTACCCAAGGCTCTAGTAGAGTTTCAGGAATGACGACTTGGCCCCACAGACCACCACTAGCCTTAACTGCACACTTTGTCCACACTGACGTGCAAGCCAGGATCAACTTCCCGAATGGTCACCCATCCTAGTACTACTCCAAGCTGAGCACACTTAACTATGGAGTTCTTTAGATATGGGCTCCCAGAAAAGGAGGTGCACCTTGGTGATATGGGTAGTCCAATCATTCCTTATAAGAACTTTTTATCCGAGGCCTCAAATCCTAGGATGTTACAAGGTTCATTAAGAACTTCAGCTCTATAGCTTTACCCCTAACCAAGTTGAGCAGGATGGAGGTTCCTTTTGTCTGGAATGACAAGTGTCAACATTCTTTCCAGGTGTTGAAAGAAAGGTTAACAAGTGCACCTGTGTTGGTGTTACCTGAGCAAGGGAAGGGGTAGATAGTTTTCTGTGATGCATCTAAGAATGGTATAGGATGTGTGTTGATGCAGGATAATCAAGTGATTTCGCTTGCCTCTCGACAGCTTAAGAAACACGAGGAGAATTATCCAACACATGATCTAGAGCTAGCTGATGTGGTCCATGCTTTGAAGATCTGGAGACATTATCTCTATGGGCAAACATTCCAGATTTTCACAGACCATAAAAATCTAAAATATATCTTCTCACAACATGAGTTGAACGTGAGACAATGCCGCTGGATGGAGTTAATCAAGGACTATGATTGTACAGTTGATTATTATCCAAGGAAAGCTAATGTAGTGGCTGATGCACTAAGTAGGAAATTATCATCACCAGCCCTACATAAAGCACATTTGAATTCCTTAGTGTGTTTTAAAAGAGATATGCTTATCTCCTTGAGGCAAAACAATATGCATCTTAAAGTATCGTTGTTAGCTGGGCTGTTAGCTGAGATGCAAGTGAAACCTACTGTGAGACAGCAGATTAAAGAAGCACAGGAAGTTGATGTTGTAGTTCAGCAAATCAGGTCATAGTATGATAGTTAGAAACGAGATGGCTTTCATGAGTCAGAGGATCAGGTAGTCTATTACCATGGTAGGATGGTAGTACCTGATGCCAATGACTTAAGGAAGTTAGTCTTGGAGGAAGCTCATACTTTGATGTATGCAATGCATCCAGGAAGCACCAAAATGTATTATAACCTAAAGGATATGTATTGGTGGCCAGGACTGAAGAAAGATGTAGTTTAGTTTGTTATGTAGTGTCCGGTGTGTCAGCAGGTTAAAGTTGAACATCAAAAGCCCACAGGAACAATGCAACCTTTGCCTATACCACAGTGGAAATGGGATCATGTGACCATGGACTTTGTGGTTGGTTTGCCTAGAAAAACCAAAGGTCATGATTCCATATGGGTAATTGTTGATAGGTTGACTAAGACAACACATTTCCTTCCTGTCAAAACAACCTACACTACTGAGAAGCTTGCACAAATATATATAGATGAGATAGTGTGGTTGCACAATGTTCCATTTTCTATTATTTCTGATAGAAGTCCCCATTTCACGACTCATTTTTTGGGAACAACTACATAAAGCTTTGGGTACATAGTTAAGGTTTAGTATTGCCTTTCACCCATAGACAGATGGACAATCTGAGAGGACCATACAAACCTTGTAGGATTTGCTTAGGGAAATTGTCCTTTAGTTTGTAGGAAGTTGGGATCTACACCTGAGCTTGGTAGAATTTTCTTATAATAATAGCTATTATCACAATATTGGCATTGCACCATATGAAGCATTATATGATAGACATTGTAGATCTATGTTATGTTGGTATTAAACAGGAGAATATCAACTTTTGGGTCCTGATCTTGTGCAGCAGACAACTGAGAAGATTAAAGTAATCCAACAACAGTTAAAGACTGCACAGGATAGACAGAAGTCGTATGCCAACAAATGGTGAAGACCTTTAGAATTCCAAGTTGGAGATAGAGTATACCTCAAGGTCTCACCTTGGAAAGGTGTCCTTAGATTTGGAAAGAAAGGAAAGTTATCTCCTAGATTTATGGGGCCATATCCAATCATTGAGCATATTGGAAAGGTAGCCTATAAGCTAGAGTTGCCACCTGAGCTGCATAAGTTGCATCCAGTGTTCCATATCTCCATGCTGAGAAAATGTCATCCAGACACAGAGTTAGTTTTGCAACCTATGGAGGTAGAATTAAATGATGATACATCATATGTTGAAGGACATGTGATGATCCTTGATAAAAGAATTAAAAAGCTGAAAAAGAAAGACATATGTCTTGTGAAAGTTCTCTGACATCACTGTGGCATGGAAGAAGCTACGTGGAAACTATAGGAAGAGATGAGGAGGAAGTACCCTTCTCTTTTCTCTGGATGATTTCGGGGACGAAATCCCTATTAGGTGTGGATAATTTGTAACATCCCTGACATGGGTTATGCTTAACCCTAGATGTTTTTCTTAATAAAGTTGATTATATGCTTGCTCTAATCTCTTGAAAAGTAATTAAGTCTCAATAGGAAATTATGTTTCAATTTTAGTCCTTTTTGAATAATGTTGAAACAATGTTTTGTCTATTTTGGACTAAAGTGCAAATTACCCAAGTTGAGGGGTTAACTTGCAAATTGTACATGATAAAATGTTCCTCTGGTGTTGAAGCATCATAAGAATTAGAATGATGCAGAGGTATGGCTTGTAGAAGCCTGAGCACCAAGAAAGAGCCTATTGAGCAATGTTTGTGCATTAAACCCTAGTTTTGGTGTAATGTGCAATTTACCCAAAACCTAGGGTTCAATATGCGAAATGTCACGTCTAGAGATTCCCTAATGTGTCTTGGCATCAAGTAGAGAAAATAAAATGAGAGGGGTGTATCATTTGAATCTTTTTGGAGGAGAGAGAATCTTGATATTAAAATAATCAAGATTTAAGCATAATTGGAAACATAATTCAATTTAATGCAAAAATAAATATATTAATGGGAGTGCGCCCTTCAACCAAATATGTGAAGGTTGAACTTGCATAAGTGTGAACGTCTTTGTGCCTTGCAAAGACCACAAAAATATCCTAAGTGAGTGGAGAGCCCACTCACATTAGTTAACTAAAAAGTAATATCCACTAAAAATGGGATATTAGTATTATATGAATTAAGGTGCTTAATTTCTTTTTCTTTAATTCATGGATAATGTAGAGAAATTAGAATGTGGGGAAGATGTATTTGCATGCAAGGAATTGAGGGGGAGATTTGGCACCAATTTTTGGAGTTAAAGGATTTTTATATCACTTTCTCTCTCATTGAAATTCCCTTATAAACACTCCATTTTCCACCCACTTGAAGACTCTTTTTCAGATTTTCTTTCTCTCCATGATTTGGTTGAACACAAGGGATCTTAGGTTCAATAGGAAGACGTGCCACAACCTGTAGGTAAGCTCCATAGTCATCTTCAACCTTGATTTCATGGTGGAAATCGAAAATCAATGCTTGATTTCTTATTTTCTTCATTCAATCTTCAATCCCAGCCAATTCTTTTCACTCAAGGACTTGAGGACGAGCCTTGTGAAGTTGAGGAAGATTCATTCACCATTGAATGGAGCTGAATCACCTTAAGATCGAATGGAGGTCAAGCACCTCAAGATCGAATGGAGGTCAAGCACCTCAAGATCGATTGGAGGTCAATCACCTCAAGATCGAATGGAGGTCAAGTACCTCAAGACCGAATGGAGGTCAAGCACCTCAAGACTAAATGGAGGTCAAGTATCCCAAGATTGATTGAAGGATCAATTAATCTCAAAACCTAAATGAGTGATCATAAAGTATCTCAAGGTTAATTGACATTTGATGCTTATGGAAGTAATGACCTAATACACTATGTCAACTCTTCATTCAAGTTGATTCAAATCTAATTTAGATTAAAGTAATTAACCTCATAGAGAGGATGAGAGAGAGGAACTTATACATGAATGATAATCATGTAGTGATTTAACCTCGACACTCTCAACATAATACAATATGTAATTAGGGTATGATCCAGGTTGATGAGATCATAAAAACCATAATCGAGAAGGTTAATGAAGCCTGACCCTAATTTAGGGCAATACTAAATGAAACTCTAATCTAGGGTGATGGTGTAACCCTAATTCGAGGTAATGATATTATAAACCCTAATTCAGGGTATTCTATTGGTAAACCCTAATTTAAGGGAATGCTTCATGAAAACCCTAATGTTGGGCAAAGCTACATGAAACCCTAATTTTAGGGGAAATGTTACATGAAACCTTAATTCAAGGTAAGTATGTGACGAGAATCCCTAATTCAGGGTAATGTTGTGTAAAACCCTAATCTAGGGTGATGGTGAAACCCTAATTCAGGGTAATGATGTGTAAAACCCTAACACATGGTGATGTAATGTGATATGAAACCCTAATTTTTGGGTTGTAGTACATGAAACCCTAATTTTGGGCAATGAGATGATTAACCATAGCCCTAATGATGGATAATGGGATGAGTATCTCTAATTGACATGAATTGGGAAACCCTAACCCTAATAAGGGATTAGTGGTGTTACCCTTGTATAGCATGATGCTGATATGTAATTGATATAGATGTTGTCATGCTTACTAACCATGTAGGTATCATGAGATGATGAGCATAGCTAAGTATGAGTTATGATGTTTCATTTACTATTGTTAATGGGCCTTGTGATCCATTATATGCTTTGTTTCCTAGTGAGAGGTAACAAGAGATGAAATGTGCCTTGTGAGCCATAATATGTTTTGTTCCTAGTGAGAGGTAACAAGAGATGAAATGGGCTTTGTGAGCCATGTGAGATGCTTGTGTACCAAGTATCATGTTACCTTGATCTGATGACCTGAAGGTGTTCTAGTTACCTGATAAGTGGTAACAAATGTTCTTTGATGAACTGAGGGTTTGAATACCCATATTCTATAATCATGATGATGAGTTTGTGAAAAGATGAGAATGCTCCTGATGAGATGAGGGATTGAGATCCCAATGCTTTATTAAAGAATTGAACAGTACTTGATGAAAGTATTACACATTCTTTGTAGCAATTGTTAAAATAATTGATGTTTCAGAACATGTTTGATGCTATAAAGAATATGGCAATACACTTAATTAATCAAGTGATATCATATAGTATAGTTGCCTTGACCACAAAACCATCAATGTCAAAATTTGTTGAATGGTGAAATGAGTTTTACTCGGAGCACATATTTTTGAATATGTGGGGGTAATTGGGCAATTATATCCTCATTCCCCATAGGAATGGCTGCAGGCTATATCCTATGCATGGGATTGGTTACGGACCATACCCCAGTATGAGTATGGCTACGGGCCATGACTCCATGATATGATACCAGGCATTGGCTACGGACCATAATCCTGAAGAGAGTATATGGTGTGGGCTATAACTCTATAGAGAAGATGCCACTATACCCTGGAAAGCTAATTGCAGTTTGACACGTGATGTCTCTACCATGTAATCTTGTACTGACCGAGAAGGTTGAGCTCATGGAGTCCGGCTCTTCCATTGACCTTGTATGGTACCGATGCTAACGTAATCGTTGTCGGTTGGAGCATGAACGGTATACTTCATCTCTTTAGGGCATTAAGTATGATTGTTAAATGTAATCAACCGTGTAGCGTATTTGCTTAAGGTTGAAATATTAGAATCAGTGGTTGATGTTATCTTGCTTAGTTTATTGAATAAAAGTTATACATGTTCTTCATATTCCTTATTGGATAAGTGACATGTTGCTTCATTAAGTTATAGCTGAAATGCTTTGAATAAGAATATTGCTCTAATCTGTTTAGACATTGATTGAACTGTTGTTGAATATATATAGTTCCTCTGCTCAGTTTTATTCTAATAAACTGTAATAATAATGTTTCTAGCAGAGATTTATATCTCTCGTTGGGGCAATTTCAATTGTCTCACCCCCGTGGGATCCAACTTTTTAGGTAGACGCGGAGGAAGAGGCAGAAACCCTACTGTAGGGGAAGAGCAACAGTAGTAGCAGGGACATTAGTGAATTTCTCAAGTGGAGACACTGACTATCATGTCTTGTATATATAGAGTCTTATGTGTCATCTCTGTAATCTCAGGTCCTCAGAGTCAGTAGTTAGTTTAATGAATCGATCTGAGATTTTTGGCTTGATGCCTCAATGCTTCAATGTTGCCTGTGTATAGTTCCAATAGGCCAGTTGATGTATGTGATCCTTGAGAAGAGATGGTACATGACATGTACTTGTGAACCAGAATGTAATTAAATTACTTTGGTTCTTTTTGAAAGAGTTTTCCTGTGTTTGGATCTTTTTGAAAATGGTTTTAATTTTTAGTGATTTTCAGTAATCTTGTTGCTTATGTGTTTTTCCGTAATAAATTTCACTGTGATGATCTGATTTGGTGTCGGGTCGTCTCAGTTTGGTTTCTTTGGCACCCATGTTGATATGTATCAGTGAACAATGGTTGGTTCTATGACATCCATTTTGGTAGATGTTGGTGACCAAAATTGGTCTTCTTTGGAAACTACATTGGATATGGATGGGTAGGGTTGGAATTTCCTACACATATCGGTAAATCTAGGATGTAATATTTATATAAAAGTAGTCAAGTTGTGTAGATGTACCTAGTTATGTTATCTTGTTATGTTGTATAGTATTCTTTTGTTTCTCTTATGCACCTACAAGTATTTCTTGATTACTCCTATAATGCATATGTTGTAGTAGCTATACCTTGTAAATATATCAATACATATTGAATATGTCATGTGTAGAGATTGTTTTCTAGTAATTACTCTATCAATTTATTTGATCATAAAATGTTTGTACACACTAAGAATGCTATCTTTTTTTATATCATATACATGGGACATGGGTCTCACACTCATGGTTATCAACATGTTTTATGTATCCAACCATGTGATCAGGGATTAAGTGGAGAGGAGTTGTTCTTTGGATGTCAAGAATGGCTTGGAGTTGGTGGTGCTCTTTAGTGTCATGTCTTAGGGTCATCCATGTACTCTTAGGTCTAAGAAGGGTTGATTTTATTAGTTGTAATCTACGACTCGATATTTATGTATGTATGCCTTATGTAGTGTGCACATTGTAACTAAATATGGTAGAACTATAATATCCTAGGATTTGACTCATCAGATAAAATGATCTAAAAGAAATTGTTACACTATCCATATCACCAAGGCTGTAACACCCTAGAACTTTTAGGGTTAATTTCAAATTTTAATACAGTTTTCCCTAATTAGGATTTCTTTGAGGACCTTAATGCAAAAAGGTCAAAGTAATATTGCTTTTAGAATAATAAGGCAAGGGGAAATAAAAAGTAACTCAAAGACACTTTTTTTCTTTTATAATATTTTTACATTTATTAGAAAAGTAATATTAATTGATTTTTCCTTTTATTTGCAACCAATGAAATTCAAGAGGCAAAGAGTTTGAAATTTTGAATTAAAGACTTGGGCATTAAGTTTTGTTTTCCTCTTTATAGCTTTGAAGTCACTAATGATTATTTTCTTTCTCCTCTAAGGAAATTACTCAAAAAGGGGATATAAAGGTTTAATATGACTCTTGAATGGGTGATTAATGCATATTTCGAATTTTGACTTAAGGATTCCACTAGAGAGAAAAAAAATCAAGCGATTTTATCCTTTAAATGCATTATAATTGAGATTAATCAACATTATAGGTAATAATGGACCAAACATGTATAGAACTAAAATCTAATTGCAAAGGAATGTTCTAGACTATCAAATGAGCCTATGGTTTGAATTTGAAGACATTTGGGTCATGTTTGACCCTCCAAATTAACCAAGGAAGATTAGAATATAGTTTAATTGGATTTCATGTTGAAATACATTCAATGCACCACTTTCCTAAAGTCTCAGTCGTTTATTTTATCACATGTTACTGATTTGATTTTCCTTTACACACGCACCATCTGATGACCCTGGTTTCATCATTCGACGCATCCAATGGTCGGAGGGTCATCCCCTACCTTCTGCAAATCTCATGTGACAGGAATACACATAGAGCTTGCCTCGATGACCCCTCTCTCCCTCATAACTGTGTGGTTTCTTGGTTTTTCTCCTCCATTGAATCTGTCTCGTGCCTCTGAGTGTAGCAAGCTATTACTCACTCACTTTCATGGACAGTTGACAAAACACCCAAGTTAGGGCTCGTCCCTCTCGTAGTTGTAGGTTACAGATCGAGGTGGAGGTCATCTAATTCCTATATTACAGACCAAAATCCATTGCCTCCCTTCACCCTTCCCTCCTCTAGATCCAATTTCTTCTCCTCTAGCCCCAAGTTCTGTGACCTACTCGAGCCTCATCCCCGAAGATAAGGACCTCACCTCGGATCTCTTCACCACCTCCAACAAATCATGATAGATGTAAGAATCCTTGACCTTAGTTCTTCACTTTGACATTATTGTTTTGAATCCCCATGACCCTGATCATCGTACCATGTAAGAACCAACCTCTCCCTCTCCAGCACTGGTCGCCACCAGCCTTCAGAGCCTCTACGACATTGGTTTCTCATTGGTCAAGTCTGTGGGACTCTAAGAAGTGTTGTTCCACTTTTGTTTTCTTGCTTCCCAAATCAAAACCTTGCCTACAGATTTCGAGCCCCCTCTCTATTTTCACCTTCCGCCAAGACCCGCCAGTGTGGTCTTTGATCTTTGTTCTACGTTATGCTACTCAAGCATTCATATCAACCTTGGCGATGTTTTTCAACTCTATTCGACACTTGTTTTGGGTTAACTCCCTGGATTCAGAGCTCCCAGTCACTCCATAACAATGGCAAGAGAAGGTCTCCGAGCTCATGCGCTCACCTAAACCCGAGCCTTGGCTCATTGGCCTCAGTTTGGATCAAGGAAGTCAAGGTTGATCATAGTTTCCTACAGATAGCCCCTCCTCATAAGCTCTGATCAACTTTCCACCTTGGGTCTGCCCATCAGAGCCATGGCCCATGATGGAAGAAACTCGTTCGTTGAATGACTTGAGTGTCCCCACATTTTCAATCAAACAATTAACTATACAAGGGCATTTTGGTCTTTTCATCACTTGACTTCACCATTGACCACTAACCCACCACGGAGAGACCCCTTGCTTGCACGGCCGTTCATGAATGGGCCAAAGCACATGGGCCCAAGGTCCCAGTAGATAATATCGCCTACGTGGATTTTTCCTATTTTCTATTTCGGCTGATCTTCTAAAATTCACAGTAACTTATCAGATACTTAGAAAATTGAGCAAAAATATGTTTTGAAAAGGATTTTTCATGAGGAATCTGAATACTGAGGTTTTAGAGTATGTTTCTAAATCGTCAAATGTTGGTTTTATGGGAAATGGAAATTAGAGTTTAATGTTGTGAATAAAATGTATATTAATATGAAATATAATTTGAACAGGGTGATTAGGGTTACCAAACCCTGAAGATCATGTTTAGGGATTACTCAACCTTGGAAGAGAGAGAAGATATTATCCAAGTGAAAAGGTAAATGGTCCATGCAAATTTAACATGGTTAAATTGTCGATTTATATATATGTGTATCAGTATTTCAATGAATGCCATATTTATGCTATTTACTGTTCCAATTTCTAAAGTCAATAAAATTATGATGAGTTGAGCTTTTATGTTGTATGTTGTATCACCGTCATGAATGTTAATGATAAATCTATAAATAAAGTCCAAGGTAATGTTAAGAGATTTAAGAGAAAGAAAATGTTAAAGTAGGCTTATATAAGTTCCTCATAAGAGAAGAGGCACTTCAGTGCATAAGAGAAGAGACAACTCAGTGCAATCTAAGAGGCACTTTGGTGCATAAGAGAAGAGGCACATATGTGCAACCCGAGGACACTGATATAGGTTAAGATAAAAGAAATTAACCTAAAATAAATTGCTTGCCTTTTTCAATGTTTAATGTTAAATGCCTATTTTCAATTTTAAAGTTTTAGTTAAAAAATAATATGTTCAATTCCACTTACCTATGGTTTTATTGCATGGTCAGGGGCATAATGCCCATAGGTTGGAAGTTAGATTAGGAGGGAAGGCCATCTGAGGTGGAAACCCTAGCTAAGGACCTTCAAGGAGAAAAGCATCGGTGGGGTTCCAACCATACCTAGTTTATAGATCCTTTTTCACTTTATAAGATTATGTACATGTAAAATTTGTTAATATTTGAGAATGAGAAATTTCTATTATTATTAGGTGATTGTTTATTTAAACTCTATTTTGCACAATGAATATCATGGTTGTGAAATCCCCCTTGATGTGAATAAATATATGTGCTTCTGCTCTGAATGGTACAAGTGGGGTCTTAAAATAATGGTATTAGAGCCAAAATATGGTTGACCACCTGGCTTTTCTCATAATCTCATGTAGTTTATGTCTTTTTCATAGTGATGGCTCCTAAGAGGAAGAGTGATAATGAGAATCTAGTCATGGGTGGAGATGAAGATGCATTTGTTAGCGTAGGAGAATGATGAGAATCTCCACATCAAGAAACCCCCATGGTACCCTTTGATGACTTGGTTAGAGCTCTAGCTACTACAATGGGAAGAGGAGAAGACCAAGTGGGTGACCCTAGGGTCAACCCTAGGTTTTCCCTAGTCGACTTTTTGAAGATTTATCCTGACTCCTTCGTTGGGGAGGAAGAAATGGACGTGGTGGGAAAAGATGAGAGTTGGTTGCAGCACATGAAACACTACTTTCATGATCAAGATTGTCCCACCAATCCAAGGTTCACTTTGGGACACACATGCTAAAGGGTGCTACTAGGGCTTGGTGTGAGAACCTTCTAGGTTCTCATGAAGGTGATGTTCCTCCACTCACATTTGAGGATTTCTATGAGGCCTTTAAAAGCCACTACATATCCAAGTCCATGATCAAGAAGAAGGGAGAAGAAATTTGCGACCTTCATAAACATGGTGACATGACAGTCACCCACTATGATATGAAGTTTAGGATCTAGCAGAAGTACAACTATAACTATGATGAAAGATGCAAGACCAAGAAGTTCATTAGGGGTCTCAAGCCAGACCTCAGTTTTGTAATATCAAGACATGGGCATCGTACCCTTCAAAGTGCCCTATATTCTACCTTAGAGCTAGAAGATCATCCAGGGAGAGAATGGAGGAAGGCGAGACACCCCAACAACCACAACTCCAACCATCACAATGACTAAGACGTGGAAGGCTCCATTTGAAAATGTTGCAAACCAGAATGCAAAGACCCAATGTGTAAAGTGCTCCAAGTACCATTTAGGAGAATGCATATTTGGAATAAGAGTTTGTTATGCATGTGGAGAGATAAGCCACATTAGACATAACTACCCCAAGGTTCAAAAGAAGGAGCCTAATGTCAATCAAGCACCTAAGGAGAAGAGGCAGGCTAGAATCTTCGCCATGGTAGATAGTGATGATGAAAAGAATGAGTAGAAGTCTGGTTGTATAATGCCTTTTTCCTTTCAAACTTTTATTGTGTGGAAATGCTTGAAACTATTGATTTCCATGATAATATTAGTATGTTGCAAGTTTTTCACTTGATATGGAAATTTTTAAGGTGGGTAGTTTTAATAAAATTTTGTGGAAAAAATTTATCTAAGGTGGGTAGAAATGTAACACCCTTGAATTTTTAGGGTTTATTTAAAATTTTAATGTGGTTTTCTCTAAATAGGATTTCTTTGAGGGCCTTAATGCAAAAAGGACAGTGATATTGCTTTTAAAATAACAAGGCAATGAGGAATAAAAAGGAACTCAAAGACACCTTTTTTCCTTTATAATATGTTATATTTATTTGAAAAGTAATATTTAATTGTTTTTTTTCCTTTTCTTTGCTACCTAAGAAATTTAAGAGGCAAAGAGTTTGAAATTTTGAATTAAAGACTTGGGCATTAAGTTTTGTTTTCCTCTTTATAGCTTTGAAGTCACTAATGTTCATTTTCTCAAAAAGGGGATATAAAGGTTTAATATGACTCTTGAATGGGCGATTAATGCATATTTTGAATTTTGAATTAATGATTCTACAAGAGAACATTTTTTCAAACTATTTTATCCTTTAAATGCATTATAATTGAGATTAATGGACATTATAGGTAATAATTGACCAAACATGTGCAAAACTAAAATATGATTGCATGGGAATGTTCTAGACTATCAAATCAGTGTATGGTTTGAAGTTGAAGAGATTTGGGTCATGTTTGACCCTCCAAATTAACCAAGGAAGATTTGAATATAGTTTGATTGGATTTAATGTTGAAATACATTCAATGCACCATTTTTCCTAAAGTCTCAATCATTTATTTTGTCACATGTTATTGATTTGATTTTTGTTTACACATGCGCCATGTGATGGCTCCAGTTTCATCATTCGATGCATCCAATAGTCAGAGGGTCGTCCCCTACCTTCCGCTAATTTTGCGTGATAGGAATACACTCACAACTTGCCTCGACGTCCCCTCTCTCTATCATAACCGTGCAATTTCTTGATTTTTCTCCTCCTTCAAATATGTCTCGCTCCTCTGATTCTAGTGAGCTATTACTCACTCAGTTTTGTGGACAATTGACGAAATTCCCAAGTTAGGGACCGTCCCTCCCTTAGCTATAGGTTTCATATCGGGGTATAGGTCTCCTAATTCCCCTATTATATACCAAAATCCACTACCTCCTTTCACCCTCCCCTCCTCTAGCTCCAATTTCTTCTCCTCAAACCCAAGTCCTGTGACCTGCTCGAGCATCATCCCCACGACAAGGACCTCTCCTCGGCCCTCTACGCCACCTCCAACAAATCATGATGGTTGTAAGCATCCTTGACCATAGTTCTTTGCTTTGGCAATGTTTTTTTGACTCGTCATGACCCTAATCTTCGTACCCTATAAGGACCAACCTCTCCCTCACCAACACTAGTTGCCATCGGCCTTCAAAGCCTCTACGACCTTCATTTCTGATCATTCGAGCCCGAGGACTCTGGGAAGCATTGTCCTGCTTTTGTTTTCTTGCTTTCCAAATCAAAACCTTACATGCGGATTTCGAGCCTCCTCTCTATTTCTCCTTTCTCCAGTACCTATTGGTATGGTCTTTGGTCTTAGCTCCGTGTTATGTTGCTCACGCCTTGAGATCAACCTTGGTGAAATTTTTCAACTATGTTCGATGCTTGTTTTGAGTTAACTGCCTAAAGTCAGAGCTCCCAGTCATTCCATGACCATGGCCAGAGATGGTCTTTGAGCTCGTGTGCTAACCTGAACCCGAGACTAGGCTCATTAGCCTTGGTTTGGATCAAGGAAGTCAAGGTTGATCCTAGTTTCCCACAGACAACCCCTCCTCATGAGATCTAATCAGCTTTCCACCCCTGGGTCTGCCCATCATAGCCATGGCTTGCGATGGAAGAAACTCGGTCGTTGAATGACCTGAGTGTCCCCACATTTTCAATCAAACAATTAACTGTACAAGGGCATTTTCATCTTTTTATCACCTGACTTCACCCTTGACCACTGACCCACCCCAGTGAGACCCATTTCTTGCATGACCATTTGTGATTGGGTCACATGAGATGGGCCCAAGGTCCCAGTAGATGATATCGCCTACGTGGATTTTTCCTATTTTATGATTGGGCAGATCTTCTAAAATTCACAGTAATTTAAAAAATGCTTAGAAAAATGAGAAAAAAATATCTTTTGAAAATGTTTTTTCATGAAGAATATGAATATTGAGGTTTTAGAGTCTGTTTCTAAATTGCCAAATGTTGGTTTTATGGAAAATGGAAATTAGGGTTTGATGTTGTGGATAAAATGTATATTAATATGAACTATAATTTGAACATGGTGATTAGGGTTACCAAACCCTAAAGATCATGTTTAGGGCTTACTCAACCTTGGAAGAGAGAGAAAATATTCTCCAAGTGAAAAGGTAAGTGGTCCATGCAAATTTAACATGGTTAAACTGTTGATTTATATATATGTGTATCCGAATTTTAATGAATGTCATATTTATGCTATTTACTATTCTAATTGCTAAAGTCAGTAAAATTATGATGAATTGAGTATGTTGTATGTTGTATCACCTTACTATAAATAAAGTCCAAGGTAATGTTAAGAGATTTAAGAGAAATAAAATGTTAAAAGTAGGTTTATATAAGTTCCTCATAAGAGAATATGTACTTCTGTGCATAAGAGAAGAGGCACATCGATGCAACCTAAGAGGCAGTTTGGTGCATAAGATAAGAGGCACATATGTGCAACCCGAGGACACTTATATAGGCTAAGATAAAAGAAATTGACCTAAAAGAAATTGCATGCCTTTTTCAATGTTCAAATTTTAAATGCCTATTTTCAATATTCAAGTTTTATTTAAAATATAATATGTTCAATTCCACTTACCTCTAGTTTTATTGCATGGCAGGGGGCATGATGCCCGTAGGTTGGAAGCTAGATCAGGAGGGAAGGACATCTGAGGTGGAAACCCTAGCTCAAGGATCTTCAAGGAGAAAAGCATCGATGGGGTGCCAACCATACCTAATTTATAGATCCTTTTTCCTTTTCTAAGATTATGTACATGTAAAATTTGTTAACATTTGAGAATGAGAAATTGTGATTATTATCTTGTGATGGTTTATTTAAACTCTATTTTGTGCAATGAATATCATGGTTGTGATATCCCCCTTGATGTGAATAAATATATGTGCTTCCGCTCTGAATGGTACAAGTGGGATGTTATAAAGGTGCTTCTCCTTTTTATGTAGTTCATTAATAGGTACCTTGTAGTTAAGTATGCTCATTTCACAATAATACCAGGTTGTATGACATGGCATGGTATTAAACCTATGTTGTGTATGATTGAGGATAAAGAATGAAATAGAGGCTAATGGTGGATTATAGGGTGATCATCATTCCTAAAACTATTCTTAGATCCTTGGGTGGTGGGCTTGGGCCTTACAAATGGTATCAAAGCTAGTTCCACTCCATTTGTGGGCCCTGCGTGGGCATGTGGCATGCCAGTCTTCAATCCTGCAGTCTATGCATGTTTGAAAGGTCTATCTATGGAGATGAGATGAAGCAATCCTTATTGGGGAAGTGTGAATGGGAGTTGGGTGAACATGAGTCACTCTGGGTTTGCACTAAATTGAGGAAGAAAATATGAGGCCATATAAATGAATCATGATGAGAATGTCAAGAGTATATGTAAGGGAGATTATAACATTCCCAAATTTGAGGTCCTGGATAAAAGGATCTTAAAAGGAAACATTAGACTACCTATATCACCAAGGTGCATTTCCTTTTGAGGTATCCCATCAATAGGTATTCTTTTGTTAAAAGTGTCCATCTCATAGTAGTTTTAGGATGTGTGACCTATTGAGAAGTTAAGCGCAGGCTTTCCCTGAGAGAGGTAAAAGTGCACATACAAAGCTAGTGGTGGTTTTGTGGGGACAATTATCATTTCCGAAACTCTATTATAACCATGGGAGGTAGGCTCATACCTTACAAATAATATCCTTTTGTACTAGTTGTGACAGAGGTCACTGGTCATCTTGTAAAGTCACTTGTTTATTATATGAAAAGTTAAAGGCATTGTGTGCAATTTATTCTTGTGCATGTTTTGGACTTTTTTTATGGTTTTATGTACCTTGTTGATAATGATGTTGATTAGTGATAAGATGTTTTGTTTTGAGTAATCTCACTCTTGTGTGACTGGGTGTTACTCATGTGATGTGACAGTGACCCCAACATATATCTCCTATGGACAAATGAAATCCCAAGACGTGATGAGTTTCTTTAGCACAATGATGTCAAGATATGTCTAAATGTTATCTGAAGACCGCAAAGGATGTACTGACCAAAACAATACTTTTTTGGTTGCTTGATCGAAGGCATAGCATGTAAGGAAAAATGATATCTTCCAACTGAGTAAAATGCATGTACTTGAAATCACTACGAGTGTCCTCACCCGAATAAAAGACATTCCCAAAGCATGGAGGAAAAGAAGTAACAACATAGAGCAATTCAAACGGAAGTAATCTATATATCGGATGGTACCACTACACGGGTGGATCCAAGTCAACGTGATCAATTATGCACACCCACATCAAAATTCTCGGAGTAAAATATTTATACTGAGAGACGAGCAAGTAATAGGGATGAAAGGCACTCGAAGGAGAGACCCTAGCTATTCTATGTGGCTTGTAGGGAGTTGTGGAGAAAAAGTGTGGGAAATGTTACATTACTATTGATACTAAAATATCCACCCTTTTCTTAGATGGCTCATAGCCTCACCCTCCTAAATATTTTACCCTAATAGACGACATCAGGTTAAAATAGAAGAGCATGACTTGCGGAAATTAAAATCCTTTGCATGCTACAAGAAGCAAATGACCAGGTAAATAAACTCACAAAGTGGTTTATCAAGCAATTGGGAAATCAAGGTGGATTTTAGATGTGCCCCTCTGAGTTAGATGTGACCGCTAAGATAGATCTAGTTGTGTTAGGAAAGAACACAATAATGGTAAAAGGGGTGGAGTAAATGTAGTTGCCTTTGTTTATCGCAAAAAGGAGTTTGTATGCACATTTAGGTAATATTAGATTAGTTATTAACCCTCAAGCATAACCTCGTTCAATCGATGGTATTAGTATGTATGAGATTGGTATGTCAAAGTTTAGTATGTTACACGTAACATGCATGCAATTGTAGAAATACTTATGCTTAAAAAAATAGAAAGTAAAAATCCAATATATATAATAACTTGAAATAAAGTAGTGCTTCAATATAAACTTTAAAAAGGATAATATAAGATAAGATTTTTTCATTTAGATTCATACGCTTAAAATCAAGTAGTGCTTAAACAAAAAGGTTGTGTTTGGTACTTCGCAAAAACCCATTGGACGAAAAGAGAAAGGAAGGACAAGGAGATGGATAAAGAGAATGTGAAAGGAAATTATAAAATGGTGTTGGTTGGTTATGTTATACTAAAGATAATATTAAATGGTGGAAAAGTTGGGAAGGAAATATAAACATGTTTAAACATGGAAGAAAAAAATCATGCACATGTGACCATATACTGATTAGAGAACTCAATTTCTTAGAAAAATATTTTTCAACGTTATCCTTGTTTTTTCATTGAAGCGAAAATAGGCCGTTCTCTTTTGATTTCCTCTGCAAGATTTTTCTCATTTCCATCACCTTAGGTCCGTTCTAACCAATCAAGTTTTTTACTTTTCCAACATTCTCTTTACCATAGTTAAAAAATGTTTACTATGCAGACCTATTTTGGAATCTAAAACGGAACTCCAAATAATCTCTACCACATTTAATAAAGTATAACAAATAAAATACATCATTTTATTTATTATACTGTTTAACATGTGGTAAAGAATGCTTGAGGTTCTATTTTAAGTCCCAAAATAGTGTCCACCTAGCATTTTTCATAGTTAAATTGTATGGCAAATACATCCTAACTGGAAAAATTGAAGGAAACAAAATTTGCTTCTCTGTAGTCATTACAGTTATTGCATAAAAAAAATCATCATCCTCTAGTCCATACAGTCACTATATGGATCCATCCGTTTCACGTTTTCAGTCCATGATTGATGTTTTCCTCTGACCGGCAGCTGACGGATGGGGTTAAACGGAATCGATATCGACACGTCTCGATCACCAAAGAAAGCTGAAGCCTTCCTGCAGGCCGGTATTGCTGTCGTCGAATCATGACCGGCTTGCCTCGATCGGCTTTCTCGCAGATGGTGGCCACCATTATATTCATTCTCTTCGTTCCTGCAATCAATGTGGCATATGCTCTGCTCGTTCTATCACTCTGCCTCGGTCTTCCCTCCGCTGATCTCATGCTGACCTCCGATTTTCTTCGACCCTTCTGCTCCTATTCTTTTGAGGACGTATGTGATCGTTCACTTTTCCTGGTTCTTCTCATCTTTGGTTGGCAATGTCAGAGCTCGTGGCAGTTTAGCGGGCGTCTGTGAGTACTGACGCAAGACACGACCTTGGTTCGTTTCGGCGCCATCCGCCGGCAAGCAAGCAGTAATTCAGGACGCGACAGGGGAGCTGAAGCCCACTAGTTTGCTCCCGTCGTCATATAACTACTGTAACGGAACGAAACCCACCGCCCGGAGAGACGCTTATTCCGACTAGTCGTCTCCGTTGCGTCTCCGTTGTCCGAAAAGGGAATGGAAGCTAATAGGTAACAGCTAGCATGTCAGTAAAACGCGAGAATTGATTCCAAAGTTTGTTTGCTCTGAGGAGCGAAGATCTTAAATATGTACCAAATTACCACTCCTTGCTATATGATTCTCTCACGTTCACTGAAAGCCAGCCTCAGATATGAAGTCAGTGAAAACACATTTAACTGCAGCTTCAGCTTGCCAGCAAGGATTATATGCCTTGACGGAAACACTCGAGGTTCTGAATGCTCTGTGAACCAATTCCTAATTCTTATCGAAATTTCAGCTGTTGTGTCAATATTTTATTGTAAATACTATCGGTTTATATTGAAGCTCCAGTGAACATCAGTGATTCTAGTATTCTGAGGTCTCTTATGAGAAACCTAAACTATTTAGTTATATGTTTAAGAACTAACTGTATAAAAAAAAACTCCGTTAAGATTTTTTTCTGTAATTTTTTCTTATTTTTTAAAAATTATAAAATCGTTCATGTATTCTGATATATAATACATAAAAAAAAGTGTAGAACCTACTTATACATGATTTTCATATTTTTTATTATAAATTAGCCTTTTATCTTAATAAGGCACATGTAAGAATTGACATATAATTTTGCTTATATTCTTAAAATTATTTCTTGGTCCTTAGTATTTCAAATTCTGGATTGGTCCTACTATATAAGGTCAAGGTTTGCATGTCTGTAGTTATTTAATTACTAATCGTGCCTTGTTTATTCTAATAAAGTTATGTGTACCACATAGTGCGAGTCGAGTCCTACCAGTCTTCACGCTTCTACGGTCTCTTTGTGGTTGTTAGGACTAAGGAGTGTAATGTAATCAAAATTGAAAAAGGTGGAAGACATTGTCGCTTTGATGTGACACCGAGAAAATTCCTCACACACACTGAAAAAGGTTACTTTTATCCTTCCTCAAAAAAAAAAAAAAAAGGTTACTTTTATCCTTTGTTTTTCTTATTTAGTGATATTCTTTGATAACATTTTATTTCATACAACATTAATCAAAATAACTCGCAATAAATCATTTTTCCTTCATGCCTACTCTACTTAAAATGTAATTGCCTATTAACTATATTATCGATTATCTCTTAAACTTAATAGTGTGATGCAAGACTACATATATAATTTTCGAAGTAATTTACATTGTCAAACTCGTCCATTATCTGGGTGTGCCTAACATTCTAAAAATTAAGGATGGGCGATACATTTGAAGCTACTACCACCAAAATTGAAATTTTAACCTTTGTGATATCTTCGTGTCAATATCGTGAAAGTACTAACTAATTTATCCATTCTAGCCTGTCAAGCTTTCCGACATGTTATCGCACCAATACCGCTCATCCCATGTTTATTTATAAACAAAATAGTCTTTCGAAGATTTTTTATGGTTACTAAATAAGGTGGAAGAAAATTTTACATCATGAACAAAAGTCATATCGAGGAATTTTTTTTCAAATGGAGGACGTAGTGTAGAGGCGAAAATGACTCTCCGCACGTGACTATTGGTTTAAAGGGCGGGCTGTTGTATTTGATGGTGTGGCTACGGGTAAAAGTTATAGTGCTGAGAGGAGTTATTTTCAGCACATGTTGAATAAATCTAAGTTATAGAGTCCAAAAGTTCTAATTCTTTGTTTTGTTTGTAACATCCCAACTTTTCACACATTTACATTGCGTGAATTCCTAAATAAATATATTGATGGGTAATATATACATTGAATATCATGTATAAGAACTAATTGAAGATTAACCATCACATAACATATTTTTCTTTTTCATTCTCAAAAGTTTACATAACAAGGGAGCATAATACAAAATAAAGGCATATTCCTAATATATATACATGAACGAATTAACCTTAATGCATAAAAGAAGATCAAGATGAATATTGGCACCCCACCAGGACACTCTATATAAATATATTATGTCCTATCATTGTATTCCTTGACTCTATATGCTTCTGCTCCTCACCTGCGGACATCTCGTCTCGAGCCATGCATTGAAAAAATAATAATCAGTAAGTGACATGAGAATTCTAACATATATCAAATAATTAGAATAAGAAAAGTCTGCATATTATTCTTAAAAAATATGCATGAAAACCAACACTTCAATTCTATTGAAAACGTGCACATGAAGATACGATCTTTTTTAGGCTTAGTTCTTATTTTTTAACGTAACTTGTACTAGAGACTTGTACTCTGGTATCAGGGTCTCATGACTTGCACTCTGGTGCCTAGGTCATCTTATCTAAGTCAGGATGTTGTAAAGGATTGAGCCTCATGACATGTACTAAGGGTCTGGGTCATGTCTTTTTGAGTTGACCTGCACTAAGGGTCTAAGTCTAACTCCATGATCTTGTGATATCTGAAATCTTATCTTAACTTGATACTTAATGCATGAATATTAATTTGTTCTTATCTTAAAATTTAAGCTTTGAATCTTAGTGAAATATGATATATAAAATCTTAGCATAAACTCTTTAATAATAAATTTTATTGAGAAACTTATACGCATATCTTTAAATTGAGATCTTAAAGCAAAAGTGCATATGAATATATTTCTTGATAATAAGGAACACGTAAATATGTTAAGAAAAATAAATACAAAATACGCATGAACATGGAAAACTCACATGTATCACTAGGAACAAATCATGTATAGTTCCCATGATCTTATCCCTCAAACAACATGCAATAATAATATAAGGTTTCTTAATTATAACCTTTAATCCTAATTATACTAAGTCAAACACTTCAAAAACCCAATCAAAGCATATTTTGTAACCTAGCCCATTGGATATGTCTTGAAAACCGATCAACTTTCATATATGGGTCTTAATCATCTGAGATCTGTAGATTTTCTATGGATTGTCTAAGATTGGATAGAAGTTGATCAATCATAGTCGAGATAAATCATTCAATTCAATTTCTCAAAATACTAAATCTCAAATTAGAAGGAGGTAAAAATATTTATATGTAATTCTCATTATCTTTCAGACATAGGCATGGCATGGTCAATTTTATCAAAAACTCATTCAAATTGACGTGGTTGTATCAAAATATCAAATGATAAAACCATCAAAATGCCACAAGTAACCATGGTAGTGTGACAAAATATTTACATAAGCAAGGTAGTTGAGTCATTCTAGCTCTTGGCTTCTTGTCATAGCCATGGCATTGAGATGGTCTATGGAGCAAGAAGCTCCAGTGCAAACTCAAGCATCATGCACCAATATGAGGAACAAGGGTGCCATTTTATTTTCCCAAGCCTCCACAAAGTAAGGGAGACCTTGCCGAGGTTCAACATGGTATGGGAACTCTATCTTCATGGCATTTCCATGATTGGAATAGGGCTACCCAACCAAAAAAGGCTTTCAATTAAAGCAGTAAGTGAGACTAAAAAGAGCTTCAAGACCGTCTACTGAAGGTTTGAAAAGAAAAAATTAAAGGAAAGTGTTAATGGTGCATGCTGACAAAGATCACAATTTGTGACTAGGTGATTGGGGTTAGTGAGCAACTAAGGCTGTAATCCACTGGTTAAAAGCATTGGGAAAGGAAGAACTTTCAGGTGAGGAATCTAATTGGAATGTTAATTTGGGAAGTGACTGTCAGAGGTCCTCATTCAAGCTCGTTGTTTTCACTGAGGTGGATTGAGTTTACAAGCTCGTTTTGGGGTGATTTGACTATAATTGAAACTGTAGGAGGATCATCAAGGGTCTGATGTTGCTTCTTTATTTGGTAGAACATAGTGTGATGGGTCTAAATGCATTGGGTGGTAGCTACGTGAAACTATAGATGAAGGGGGAATTGGGTGTTTTTTCGAGAAGAATAGGTAGGCACCTAGTTAGGGTTCTTTGGGTGTAGAACTCCCTCCTAGAACTGATGGCGGTGAGAATGAGGGGATTTTTTTTAGTATAGAGGGAGAGATAGGGTCCGGAAACTGGTTTTTGGTAGAAGATGAAGTCTCTACCCTTTGATCACCATTGGGTGGTCATGACAGAAATCAAGATAATAATGTTTATGCATGTGACTAGGTAACCTAGATTTATCTTGTGTAATAAGGTAAGTGGATTAATAAGTCACATTATTGTGATAACTATGTAAGTTAATGCATAATGATTCCCTTCTCGTCTTAATATTAAATCACATAGCTAGGATCACCTAGTTTAGATGAAACTTGGGATGTTTGCCCAAATAGACATGATCAATCCAAATATCAACTCAATTCTTACATTTGAGCTAGGGAATCATGTTTTCACAATATTATGTACTTATGGTGTTTAATGCATTAATAATCATTGGAGTACAATTACATAACCAAAATCTATAAAAACATCTAATATCTAACTAGATACTTGTATATTAAGTAATGGAACATATTATGAATATATATGGGGTAAATTTTCTCTTTAACCCTCATATATTCCTTCTTGTATAATTAGGGTTGAGTTGTTTGCATAGTTAAATTTTGATGTGTAAAAGATTGGATCATCACAAGTAGGAATTATTCTAGGGTTTTGAAGCACTATAATAAAATAACTTGGTCACTTTGTATTATTGGGATATTTATTTTAGATTGAAATTCTTGGGATGTTACAACTCTAACCACGTTAAATAAATTTTGTCCTCAAAATTGTGATGCACTAATATTGTACTACCTACCCTAATGTTTCATATATCTTTACACTAACACCTTTATCTTATCATTTAGGTTCATATTTAAGCACTAACACAAGCATAATATTGTATTAACATGGATAACTATATCATATCTGACATAATGAACAATATTAACACATGTATATGTTACTAATAAAAACTAAACCATACCTTTACATCTACCAAAAAAAGCTCACATAATTTTATCGTTGGCATAATCTTGTTACAGACTGAGTCAATCAAGGTAAGTTCTCCACATAACCATGCATCAAAGTGGCCATTTCTCAAAAGATCTCATTGCACCAAAGTTCTTATTGCATCAAAGTGATCATTGCTCCCAAGATCTCATTGCACAAAAGTGCTCATTACACCAATGTACTCATCGTTCCCAAGAGCTCATTACAGCAAAGTGCTCATTGCTCCCAAGATCTTAAGGCACCAATGTACTCATTTACTTTGGAAAAACAATTCAATAATATTAATTTCTTAAATTTACTCTCATTAACTTTGCTCCACTACTTAATCATAAATGTGTTTAACATCTAACCTTGGCATTCATAATAAATTTTCACTAACTAATGTATTAGATTTAGGTAAATATGTATTTTAGGTCTTTTGTATCGCCCATCTTTTGACATCCTCAGATATGTGTTGATGAGGCACATATCCAACAGCGTCAGACCTCATTATTCAAACCCCACCTTCATAATAGTAAACATGTCCCATACCACATGAACTAGTAAGAAGGGAAGAGGCACATGATAAGTCTTTTTCCCATTACACCCCCTACACCTCTCAATTGGTTGGTTGACGCCATTGAGAAAGTAGAGGATATGTAACTATCTAGAATAAAGTTAATATAGAGAATGTGAACTAGATGTATATGTATCTATAATGAACATATCCTAGCATACCTAAACCTAAAGACATGTATTTATTTCTAGGGTTTTCTTCCTTTAACCATTCCACATATATTAAGGATGTTTACTCTAACCTTTTGGCTTCCTTTCTTCAATATTGGATACATAAAAGATCTGAGAGAGTGGACCTAAGGATGTCTAACTAATGAGAAATGTTGGGGCGCTTGGTGGTCAATTATCCTTTTACTCTGATACCAATTTGTAATACCCCATTTTTTCACACATTTTACATGATTGGAAGTGTCAATTCCTGACTCAATGTATTGATGGGATAATGGATACATTCAATATTATTCATGAGAATTAATTAAAGATTAACAATAATAGGACATACTTTTCATTCACATTCTCAAAAGTGTGCATAACAAGGGAACATATTACAAAATAAAGGAATATTTCATATATACACATGGATGAAGTAGCCTTAATGCATAAAAGAAGGTCGAGGTGGATATTGGCACCCCACCAGGGCACTCTATAAAAATACATTGTGTCCTTTAATTGTAGTATTTGTCTATATATACTCCTTCTCCTCACCTGCAGACATCTCATTCCCTACCATGCATTAGAAAAACAATAATTAGTAAGTGGCATGAGTATTTTAACATAAAACTAGAACAAGAAAATATTGTACATTATTCTTAAACATTATGCATGAAAACTAACACTTAAAGTATATGCAAAACTTGTACATGAACATATAATCTTTTTTATGTTTAGTTCTTATCTTTCTACATAACATATACTGGAGACTTGTACTTCGGTACTTGAGTCTCATAACCTACACACTAGTGCATGGGTCATCTTATCTGAGTTAGCCTACACTAAGGGCATGGGCCTAAGGACTTGCACTAAGGTCCTAGGCCATGTCTTGTTTAGTTAACCTACACTAAGGGAATGGGTATAACTCCATGATCCTGTAACATCTTAAATATTATCTTAACATGAGACTTAATGCATGAATCTTCATGTGTTCTTATCTTGAAATCTTTGCTTTTAGTATTAATGATATATGATATATAAAATCCTAGCATGAACTCTTGAACCATAAATTTTGCATCTTAAAACTTGAAATCTTAAAGCATACAAACATATGAATCATGATTATCTTTCCTAACAATGAGGAACATGTAAGATGCTAAGAAAAATAAATACTAAACACTCATGAGCATGGACCACTTACATGTACTACTAGGAATAAGTCACGTTCAATTCTTTTGGTCATAACCCTTAATCCATCTATAAAATTAAAATGTGATTTTTATATTAGGACATCTAACCCTAATTATGATAAGTCAGACACTTTATGAAAACCCAATCAATACATATTCAATAACCTAACATGTTGCCCATAGCTTAAAAATCGATCAACTTTCATACATGGTTCACAATCATTTGAGATTTGTAGCATTTTCTATGGATTATTAAGAGTCGATAGAAGCTGACCAATCATTGTCAAGATAAATCATTCAATTCAGTTCTCAAAATACTAAAATCTTGAATTAGAATGAGGAAAATATATTGATATTTTCTTGGCATTATCTTTTAGACATAAGTGTGGTCGAGATAATCTTATCAAAAACTCATTTAAATTGGTATTGATATATCATATAACAAAACCATCAAAATGCCAGAAGAGGCCATGGTAGTGTGATACAATATTTATATAAAAGGGTAGTTGAGTCATTATAGAACTTGGCTTCTTCTGATAGCCATGGCGTTGAGCTGATTTATGGAGCATGAATCTTCAATACAAACTCAAGAAGCATGAAAATTATTAGGAACAAGGGTGGCCTCTTGTTTTCCCAGGCCTTCGCAAACTTGGGGAGCCATTGTTGAGGTTCTACAAGGTACGATAGCTCCATCTTCATGGCATAGCAATGACAAAATAGAGCTACCATGAGAAATAATTATTCTTAATTGATCTACAATGAGAACCAAAAACTGGAACTGAAAAGATCTTTGAGATCATCTACTGAGGGTTTGAAAAGTAAAAATGAAAGGAAAGTACTAAGGGCAAGCCAATGAAGCTCACAATCCCCGACTAGGCAACCAGCTTTAGGGAGCAACTAAGGCTCTAACCCACTAGTTAAAAACACATGGAAAGGAAGAAATTGGGGTGAGGAAACCTAGTGAAAGGTTAATTGAGCAACAAAATTGGAGGTCCTTCTTCACGCTCGTTGTTTCTATTAAGGTGCAGTGAGTTCACAGGGTCATCTCGAGGCAATTCGAATGCAACTGACCCTAGGTGAGGTTTTTCGGGGGTCTGATGTTGCTTCCTGGTTTAGTAGAACCCAGTGTGATGGGGTCTATATGTGTTGGGTGGTAGTTCTTTCAAACTATAGATGATGGGAGAATTGGACTTTTTTTCCTAGAAGGATAGTTAGGCACCTAGTTAAGGTTCTCTGGGTTTGGCTGGAACTGATGGTGGCGAGAAAGAAGGGATTCACTGAGTGCAAAGGGAGATATAGGGTCCACAATCTGGTTGTTGGATTTTGTCCCTCAACTTGTGAAAATCTCTAGGTAGAAGATGAAGTTTCTACCCTTGGATCACCATTGTGTGTCACAATGAAATTTGATATAATAATCTTGATGTGTGTGACCCGCTAACCTATCTTTATCTTGTGAACTTAGGTAAGTGGATTGATCAGTCGCATTAATGTTATAACTAAATAAATTAATTCATATGGATTCCTTTCACTTCTTAATATCAAATGGCTTATGTAGGATCATCCCATTTAGATGAAACTTGGCGTGTTTGCTAAGTCAGACATGATGAATCCAAATATTGATTGAATTCTTACATTTGAGCCATCATGTGTTTCACAACATTACGTACATAGGTGTTTAATTCATTAATAATCATTGGAGTTACATTATTAAAATCTAGATAAAGCTCTAATATCTAACTACATACTCGTACACTAAGTAATTGAATATATTACAAAAAATATGGAGTAAATTTCTCATTAACCCTAACATATCTCTTATTGCATAATTAGGGATTTGTTGCGTGTATTATTAAATTTTGATGTGTTAAAAGATTGGATCATCACATGTAGGACTTTTTCTAGGGTTATAAATCATTAGAAGAAAATAATTTGGTGACTTAGCATTATTGGGTATGTTGGTTTTAGACTGAAGCTCTTGCGATGTAATAGTGTTTTCTCTAGATGTCTTGAATGTGATCTAGGTTGTTCGGTTTATTACTTTTAAATTTAGTGATTGGATGGTTGTGAGGGAACTTTGAATATCATATTTTTTAATTGGATGCTCAAACCCATATCGTGAAGCACAACACGCCTGACAGACAAATGATTGTACTTCAAGATAGACTGCTGTCAAAGAAATATAAATATATCCCTCCCCTCACTCTTCTCCCAGACTCATTCTTTTTCTCAATTGTTCTCTCTTTGTTTCTCTACTTTTCTCACCCTCTATCAAAATTTACGGTCATGAAAGATCGTATTTTTAGGTCAGCAATAACTTGTCAAATTTTGGAAAGACAAACTCTATAGTTGGCCCAAAGTTCTGATAGGAGATGGACCTCTAGAGGAAAATAGATCCCACACTACAATATTTTTGTATAATAGGTACTTTTCTTGTTAAAAAATTATGTTTACTATTTTTTTCTATACTCTCCAACATAGTCTACACATTCTTCCTTTTATCACACATTCTTCTGCAGTGTAGCGTGAGTATGATCAAATGGATGATAGTGTATGTATGAAATGTATTGAAATGGGTCTTAAATATTGTGGCATTGTCCTGTTCACCAAAAGATGGTTGATGATGCAGATATTATAGGAGTTTGTCCACATTACAATGATGTAAAATATTATAATGATGTTCTAGATCACATATATGATCTAGAACTTCATCTCAACTTGATTCCAAATAAATTGGTCCCTTAGGTTGCACCTATGGAATTAGTTAGAACTAGGTACCACATTGTATTCTTATCTTATATGTGAATATATTATGTATCATGATTGGTCTATAATAAGAGATAATATTTAGATTTGTAGTTCATGAGGGTCATGTTAAGTAATTAGTATTCGCATTTGTCATTATTCAATATTGACAACATTCGTGAATGTGTATTGACCTTCATATGTCAATAGATATAGGTTAAATAACTAGGATTAGCATTCATCATTGTTGAGGTTTAGCATGAAGTGCAAACTAGTGTTGACTTTGAGTGTCAACACTCATTTGGGTTAACGAGTGTTCAGTTTACCAAGATTGGGATTCTTGTAAAGTGAACTCTCAAGTGCATTATAGTTTAGACCACAACTAACTCAAATCTTATCAAGGGTCAAAAAGAAGGTCTCCCATCCTTTGACAGATCAAGAAAGTAGCTTCAGTTTTTTTGTATCCTTTATTTCTTGATTTTTATCTTATTAAAAGGTTTCAACAATTACTAGAATATAGTAATGGCTAGTTTCCCCAGTTAGCCATGAATTTTGGACTCCTGCCAAGATTTATTGAGGTGGGGTTTTTTCAAGTAATTCTGTCCATTCTATTAAATCTCTTTATGAAGAAGTGAAACACATTCAATCCTTAGCCAACAAAATTTTAGAACTCCCATATGTCTCAATCCTACTAGATTTCTTTACGTGAATCTGGAAGTCATTGCTAGGGACACATCAACTCAAGAGTTGAGGGGATTTCTATCTCTAGGAAGGGTTCCAGAAAGCTTATTGCACGATCAGGAAGCTAGAGTTAGGGAAACTTCTCAACTCAATATCTGTGGCGCTTTATATCCCAGACAACTATGACAAAAAGCATGAGGTGCGTAACCAAGGCAAACAAAATGTTGCCCTAATAGTGCATACTATTTCAACATGATTTGCAAGGACTAGAGCTTGGAAGGTAGTATGGAGGAAAAAAGTAAGGGGTTGAATCCACAAGGAGCATAGAAGGTGCTAGAGCTAGGTTATTTCATTAGGTTCCTAGAGCAGGGTGTAGTATTTTTAGGATTTAAATTTCAATTTGTTTTTACCACACTAACAATCAAGAAAAGAAGAGAACAAATATTGAAATATAATTTACTCCTAGCAATTAGGTCTAGTGAAGTAGCTAAGATAGTAATTAGCACTACACTAAGAAAGTGCAAACAACTACATTAAACTAGAAAGAGCAATCATAGTTATCAACTAAATAAGGCAATTGACTACAAGAAGAAAATTAAGACTAGTCTAAGCAATTAAACTATCCCAACTAAAGCATCAACAACTAAGACCAAATGTAATTTACCATTCACTGATAAATGAATACTAGGTAGCAAAGAAAGTGAGATCAACCTAGTAGCAATAAGAAATTAGGGGTTTTAGCAAATGATTTAAGGAGTGAACCATATAGGGGTAGTGTAACTGTCAACCATTCTAGGTTCATGTTAATGCATATACATCCAAAACATATACTACTAAATCAAACAACTAAGGGAAATGAGGATGTCATATCCTATTCTACTAGTTGCCCACGTATGTCATAAGGTGTGTATAGGGAACTAGTACCTGAAACCTCCTATTCACCATCACAAGGCTTGTTTGACCATGAAATAGGTAGATTCAAATCAAGAGCACTCTTATATAGGTTTCTAGGACTGACTCTCCTATTCCACTTATTGAAAGTGGTGGTGTGGAGTGTAACAAACGGTGTTTGACCTCCTATTACTCTCGTTTCCAATGTCTCAACATGTTCTTTACCAAGTGAATCAAGATAATCACGCATCAAGATAATTAAACATAGCTACTTGGTTCTCACACTTAGAGTTACGGGAATAGATGGGTAGGTGGGAATAGAGGATGCTAGGTAAGGATCCAATAGTTAGACTATGAAGCTTATCCAGTCATGATGTCATATTCTGTATTTCAACTATACCCTATGTATTTGCATACATCAATCACTGTGAAAGAGGAAAGAAATGAAAGAAAAAAGAATATATCGTATCTCAATATAACCAAATTAATCAACAAGAATAATTCCCCAAAATGGTACAAAGTTATATTTTCTCCCTCAAACAACCCACCAAGGAGACTTGGTTGGTCATGGTACAAGAAAAATAAAAATATATAGCAAGTAGAGAAAGTGTAATGACCCCCTCCCCATGTTATCCCCAATTAAGGTGGACCAACAGGAAAATTCCATTATCATGTTTACAAGCTTGAGGTTTAGCAATTAACCAAAAATAGTTACAAATTTCATTGAATGCAAAAGAGTTTGATAATAAGTTATAAATAGATTTTCTACTAAGGAGTTACATTAAATGGAAATCTAATGTTTACAATAGAAAATAAATCTAACTATCTAAATCCTCTAAAATAACTTTAGATCTTTTCTTTTGGTGTCTTCTTCTCTAGATAGCCATCTTTCTTCATTACTTATAGTTTAACCTAAAATAGTGTGAACCAAAACGGTCATTATATCAATTTATACCGGTATATGGGGGAAAAAAATATTCACATTTAAGTGTAACAACATGTTCAACCATAGAAGCAATTATTGTTACAAAATCAAAATTGCAATTTTGTGATATAACTTCTCAAGACGCACTTATTCAATATGTGTGTATACCCACTCTATTTGGATATTCTTACTATCATACTCACTCACTGGGAGTATTATAATGATGTACCCACTCACTGGGGGTAATCTCTATTCACACCCACTCATTGGGGGTGTTCATCACATCATACTCACTTGCTGGAAGTATTCTATTGGCCAAACCCACTCTATGGGGGTAATTTCTATAATTTCCATGCATGCATTTATTCAGAGGTATATCTTGCACTTGAGCAAGATATGGTTATAATAAGGGATACTCATATTAGAATTATAGATTGCAGGAATTAAATAAACAACCAACAGTTTAATTGTAATCAATTTGGGAAACTTTGAAAAACCAAAGAAGTCGATAAGTTTAGTAGTCATAGGTCTAACCACATACCTTTCTCGTAGATGACTTAAGTTCAATTAAATATGTGTAGTTGTAATCAACCAAAAAGTCACCATGAAATTAGTGCATAACACAAAAGTATTACTATTATTTCCAAAAAAAATCATTAAGATGGACTTCAGTTCCAAGTTAGGGTTTTGGGGTAAAATTAGGGTTTCATTAGGGTTTTGTCTTTGCAAACCCTAATTATCACATTTAATGCTTTTTAACTTACAACCATTAGTTTTGGCAACATAGGATTTCTTTCACTTAAGTTAGACCAAGATGCCCCTTTTTATCCAAAAAGATTAAACTTTATCCATGAAAATCATTTAAGCAAGTTATGATCATTATAACTAAGAAATTTGGGTTTTCAGGCATTTAATACATTAATGTTAGAAACTTTGTCCACTTTTCTAATTAGGGGTAGAATTTAGGTCTTTAAACTAATTTTATTGAATTCTTTATATTTTTATCAACTTTATGTATAACTCATCATCATTGGATAATCCTATGATTGTTTTTTTATTTTTACAAAATTAATCTTTCTGGCCAATCATAGCTCACGAACTCAGCAAATGATTAAGTAGAGACTATACTCCATAGGCCACAATCAAGTCAATGGGCTCACACCATGTCAGCGGCATGTTCTGCATGTCAAGGATGAGAGAGAGAACGAGAAAAGAATGAAAGGGTGAGAATACCCCTTACCTAGTTGAAGGTGATGCAGGTCAAAGAGGACTTTTCATCCTCCAATCGTCTTCTTCCTCTGATTGCTCACAAACTTAGCAAATGATTAAGCAGAGACTATGCACCATATGCCACAGTCGAGTCAATGGGCTCACACCATGTCAGTGGCCTGTTCTACATGTCTAGGATGAGAGAGAGCATGAGAAAAGAATGAAAGGGTGAGAATACCCCTTACCCAGTTGAAGGCGATGTGGGTTGAAGAGGACTTTTCATCCTCCAATCGTCTTCTTCCTCTACTTCCTCATGAGAAAGCTCTAGCAAGTTAACGAGGAACTTGACTCTATGCTCTTGACCTTCTGAGTGATAGGTAAAGACATTGACGCCTTTACTTTGGCTTGCCAAACTTTTTGAGTGCTTCAATTGCCTTTGGGGATGACTAGAGTAGGCAGAATGACAAGGAGGTTTCCCTGGTTACATAGAGACAGATCCATGGAGAGAGAGTGGAGATGGAAAGCAAATTGGAGGTAGGGAGACAATTTCAAAGTCTAGTAGAGCCTCGTAGTTGTGTGTGTGATCTTTGAAAGGGACTCTAGTCCTCCTTTCATAGTCTTTGCATTAAGAGTTGAGCATTATCCAGGGTGGAAATTGGGAAAATCATCAACCCAAAGGTGTTCAACTCTAGGATAGATCTATCTGGATTCATCACCTGGTCTTAATGGGATGATTTTTAGGAACTTATAAGTATTGACGAGAGAGAGATGTGGAAAGGGTGATTGAGATTACTATGTTGGTTTTCAAAACCAGGTGAAGGTAGGATATAAACTATTGACCTTGATCCCTAATCAGACGGTCTCCAAGACACACACATATCAAAGTGGCTAAGTCTTATTTCCTCTTTGCAAAAATCGTGACATTTAATTCATGTTTCCAAATTCCCTTTCAATTCAGGAAAAACTATTTAAATTCATATCTCCCACTCCTTCTATCCTTTTAATCTCAAATTTTAAAGGAAAATCTTAATCACTTTTATCTAGGTGTGGGCAAGAGTTGAGACCAATATAAAAAGTTAAAGTTTTTTTTCTTTGTCTCTAAGTTTCCCTTTTATTTGAAATACTTAAAGCATCAAATAAATCATTTTCTCTCCCAATTTTGGCAAGATTTGTTATTTTGATTCTTTTCTCATTAAGTACAACATGGAACCAAATCTAATTCATTATTTTCCATTAACTTATTCTTTTCTAGAAAAATTCACATAATTCTATGTTTACAATATCAATTGTCCATTACTTTTAGTAATTCAATTATTAATGGATTTACCTCTTTTCTTTATCCAATATCCATTAATGATTTATTGAAAATAGTAAAACCACATAAATCATTACAAAAGGAAACTGTGAATTAGATCCATACTTTCTAAACAAGGAATGCCAAGTTTTCTATACATCACTAACAATCAAATATTTTGCTTTTAAAATATGGAAATACATGTGAAAAAAATTGTCATAACATCCTTTACCTCTTATAGGAAATTTTTCCTCTTCAACTAGTCATATCAAAAAGTTTGGGATGAGACTTTCCATGTTCGTCTTCATCTCCCACGTGGATTCATCCTCACCGTGGTGCTTTCAAAGAACCTTTATCATCTCTATCTTTTGACTTAGGAGCTCTTTCACCATGGAATCCAAGATCTTCACAGGTGACTCAGGGTATGAAAACTTTCCTTGGAGGTCTATAGGTTCGATATTCAACATATGAGAAGGATCCTTCACATAGCGCTTCAGATTGGACACATGGAACACATCATGCATCATATTGTACTGTGGTGGTGAAGCTAGATATAAGCGGCCTCAACAATCCATTCTAGAACCTCAAATGGACCCACATATTGGGGACTCTATTTTCCTCTAGTCTTAGCTATCAGATTTTTAGAAATACATGATCACCTACAATAAAGTGCAAATCTATCTACTTTACATAAGCATATGACTTTTGTTGGTCTTGGGATCTGTTTAACCTTTGCTTGTTCAAAGCGGCCTTGTTGGCATATAACTATAGTTCCTATGACCTAAGAAATGTCCTCTCATCGATATCATCCCAATGAAGTGATGATCGACATGGCCTCCCATAAAGAGATTCATACATATTGTTGTAGGTAAAATCAGCTAAGGGAATGTATTGCTCCCATGATCCACCCCAATCTAGAACACATGCTCTAAATAGATCTTCTAAGGACTATATTGTTCTTTCCAACTCTCCATTAGTCTAAGGGTGATATGATGTGCTGAATTTCAGCCTCATACTGAGTTCCTCTTGAACTTCATTCCATGACTTTAAAGTGAACTTAGGGTCATGATCAAAGATAATTAAACTTGGAACGCCATGAAAAAGAACTATCTCTATAATGTAAAGCTCATCTAAGTATGACACCTTGGTAGTGGTCATCAGGGTAAGGAAGTGTGCTAACTTGGTTAGGCGGTCCACCACAGCCCATATTACATCATCACCTTTTTTTTGTATTGGGTAGACACACCAAAAAATCCATGGTGATATGCTCCCATTTACAGCTATGAATCTCAACCGATTGTATTAACCCACTGGGTCACTGATGCTCAACCTTTACCATATGACATGCAAGACAACTACCTATGTAACATACTGGATCTCAAACCCTACCCTAGAAGTTTGATCTTTTGAACTTAGCCAAACAAGGTTTAGTATAACCCTAATGAGCTAATGCATGTAATTAGGTCAATAATATAACATAAAATGTATCACAAGTATTATTTAGAGAGTACATAATAAATCATGCTTAATTAATCATATATGACACATATGGAGATAATAAGAATATAATTGGATGAATAATGAACTAATGGGCCATATGACATATCTCATAAAAAGAAGTCCCAAAAGTAAAATATAAGTTTAAAATCGTGTTCCTTGGGTCCCAATTGCCTTGGGAGTCAAGTTTCACATTATTCACATAATAATAATTAATTTAATTCATTTTGGAAAGAAAAGATCTAAGTTTTCCCCCAAAATACCAAATAAAATAATAAATGACTCCAAAAGAGGAAAATAATCTTGGATTCATAATCTACATATTTAATATAACCTTTCGGTGAATTTTCGTCCAATTTGGAGAAAGTTTTCTTAAAAGGTGAAATCAGGAGAAAGAAAGTGTAGAACCTTCAAAATATTAAATAAATGCCCAAACAACTTCAACATGTGAAATTGATGGAAAATTCATATCCAACACATTAAATATGACTTGTGGGTGAAGTTTCATAAAATTTGGATAATCATAATGTCATTAATGCATAAGGAAAGAGAAAATAGGACTTGGTATACCTAACACATTAAAAGTTCTCAAAATGCAAATCTAATTTTATAATCAAAATCTACATGATTTAATTAGCCTCTGTGCAAAATTTCATCTAATTTAGGATTTGATTGTGCCCTCTTTTGAGGAGAGAGAAAAAGGAAATTAATGTTATGTCACTTTATTAAATAAAATTGATTTTTGTCACAGTCACGCTATGATTCTTTGATACTCGGATTTTTCTTATACACTTTTCTCTCTCTACCGTCAAATTATGATCTAGCAGACATCAGATCGTCTCCTACCTTGGGTAGAAGATCGATCCTCTTGCGAACAGTACCACTAATTTCCGATTCAAGCATTCTCCCTCTATATTTAACTATTTGCCATGATTTCTTTTCCTATGTCTTCGTCTCGTCGAGCCATATCGATAAACCCCTACTTTCCCTATCTAAATCATCTCCAATATGAAAGCCCCAAATCCCTAGTCTCTACTCAGTTTTTCCCTCTGTAACTGGGGTAACCTCGACCCTCCTCTATATATACCACTGAGTCCTGAGGCATCAACGGACCCTGTGATACACCCTCTTCCTCCCAATTTTTTTCAATATATCTTGTATTAATGTCACAACACAAGGTGCATCTCCGATCATCTCCTCTTCACCAGATATTCTCTAATCGCCTCAGACGAATTCAGTTCGTGGCAAGTATCTCCTGAACCATCATCTTCTCTTCCTTGGATGAACGACTTGTGAGATTGAGCTCATTGCTCTCCCCTCAAAAACATGAACTCCTTTCTCTGTTCAGCAAAACTGGTTGTACAAGCTAGTGGTTTTCTTGGTCTCTTCTCTTTGGGTATGTCTCTTTGTGTTCGAGGCTACTCAACAAAGTTGCCTTGGCCATTGTTCTGGTGGTGTTTCTCCGTTTCTCGATATTTCGTCTTTCATAGCTCGCATGCCTTTTCTCTCTGGTTTCTCGATGGATTTCAGAGGTTTTTGAACCTCTACCTTCGTGAGCCTCTGTCGAACTTGGTCAAGAGGTTTTCCTCATGTTGGACGTTCTGTTTTGGTTGGAGCATGTCCAACATATCTGACAGCTTGAAGCTCCGCTGTGACCCTTGAGAGAGTTGGCTGAAAAGTATCTATGGCAATGATTCCCCCGACTGCCCTTCTTTCTCTCTTGTTTTTTATTTTCGCATCAGGGGTAAAATATTCATTTCATGTGAGCTTGTTTTGTTTCAGCATTGTGGCAACTTGCCAGCTTGTCTTTTGTCTCATATGAGTTGGTGGCCTGTGATTGGGCGAGCTCAGTACGAGTGCCCTCTCCCTCTCTCTTCCTCTCTCTATGGTTTTTGCTGATGTGGATTTATCTGATTGGCTGCTTTTCAAAAATTTGTAACTAATTATTCTTAGCTCCGAAAAATAAAATAAAACATGGTTTGAAATAAAAAAATATAACCTATCTGATGGCTCTAAGTTTTTTGTCTAAATCCAATGATAAAATATGTACTTTTTCATGGACTTTCCTAATCATATATTAAATTGGAAAATTCATAACTAAATGTATAAAAGTCACACAAATATAATAAAATATATTCTAAACTTAGGAAAATATAAACTAAAACATGGTGTGGTTTTGATAAACTAATTCACATATAATAAAAAGGCAATTTTTAGGGTTTTGAATAATTAATGGAAACCTAACCCTAATTCCACATATATGCATAATAGGTTCTTTGGAAGCCTAGGCTTGGACCTAGAAGTGACTTTGGACTTTGGACTCTAAAGTTGAGGAATGTTGTATCCCCTATTCCTCTATGTTGAGTAATTCACATGTCTTATCATTATTTGGACATCGGCCCACACATATGTCTATTTTGTTAATATCATGGTTCGTGTGAACTATCTTACTTGTTATGGACTTGGATATTCTCTTGAATCTTTTTCTTGTGCCTTGGTGCATGTTGGTCTTATATGATGATATGTGCCCACTTTGAAGTGGATGTTTATATTTTTGTGTTATCCATTGTGTGATGGCAACATTGTATAATTCTGATTATACTTTTCACTTGCATCTACATTAAACATGCTATGTGATTCAGTAGCACTAGATTAGTGTAAATTACATTGGTTTTGGGGTAGTAATCCCCTATTGATTATGAAGGAGGGTGGCAGTATACCATTCTCTGTAACTGAGTGTGGCAGTAATCCGTACTCAACGTTATATATTGGGAGATTGGCAGTATTCCTTTGTTTATCAGGTTTCAAGTTTATACTTGACCGCCTTTCTGTTTATATTGTTCTAGGGATATGCTTATCTCACATGCATGCAGGATATTGATGATGATTGTGGGGTGTGTGCCCTACCTTCTTTATGTGCCAGTATTGCACAATCTTTATTGTTTCATTTATGGCAGGTATCTTCTTTTATTATGTGATGATGATTCCTATATTTTATGCCCTTCTAGGTAGTCCTTACCTCTTGCATGGGAAGCATGTATATTTGATGTCCTTATTCCCTTATATTATTCATTTTACCTTTTTAGTATGCACATACGAGCCTTTGTTGATGTCTTCTATTTTTATCTTATTGCTAGGGTATGCTTCCTACCCTAAGTGGAGGACTTATATGATTTGACATGAGGAAATGAACTTAGCTTGAGATGATGAAGCTTGGAGACAATCTTGATATGGTTTAGATTTCCTCTACTTGGATCCTTATGATGTAAGCTTAATATGTTACCTTGTTTAATAAATTGAATATAGTCATATTTTTATTCCGCTGCTACACTCTGGTGGTTTGTATACCATTAATAAATATTTGAAAATTTTACACCCACTCCAAGCATACCTTTGAAGTGTGTTTGGACTGGAGGTTCTATTGCTCAAATTTTTAGTAAGGATGTGATTTCACTTCTTTACAAGCTACATATGAGGCTATGTCTCTCTTTGTTCCTAACTGCCAAAAGCACCACTACACTATAGTTAGACCCATGAACCTCATACAGTATACGAGTCTTCAAAGGCAAATCTTCATAAATCCAAATACAACTTTTATATAGGATTCCACCATCCACACATGCTGAAAGGTGTATTTGAGTGTTTTCCATAAAACCCCTCATCTTTTTAAAATTTAGGCTGGCCAACTAGGCTGCTACTAGCTGAGTCAATAGGTCAGGCTTGATCTGGATATTGGCAAGACAAATCCTATCTACCAAAGGCCATGGAATCCATTGAGAAAATTCTTCTAGTCTCTTCCACTAGTTAACCAAACTAGTTTCACAACTGAAATAGTTTTGACTGAGCAAATCGACAACCACATTGGCCTTACCGAGATGGTAGGCTATGGTGAAATCAAAATCCTTTAGATATTCCATCCAATGTCTTTGTCACAATTTTAGGTCTTTCTAAGTCAACAGATACTTCATGCACTTTTGGTCTATTAAGATGTCAAAGGTATCCCCATACAAATATTGTTGCCAAATCTTCAATGCATAGATAATAATTCAACTCATTGGGTTTGCGCTGTCTGGAAGCAAATGCAACCACATTATTTTTCTATTCTAACACACATCCTAAGCCCATTTTTGATGTGTCGATGAAGATGAAGAAACCATCATTACCTAAGGGTATAGTCAAGACGGGGGATGGGATAAGGTTTTCCTTTAACTCCTAGAATCATGCCTCACAGAGGTCACACCAAATGAATTTCTCGGCCTTTTGAGTGAGCTTGGTCAAGGGTAAAGTATTCTTTGATAAATCCTTAATGAATCACTCGTAATACCTGGTCAATCTCTCAAAGTTGTGAATCTCAAACGCATCCTTTGGTGTTGGCCATTATCAAACTAAAGCTAGTTTGGAAGGGTACACCAAAATGGTTCCTATAGATATAATGTACCTGAGGAACATAACTTGGTCTATCCAAAACTCGCACTTCAAGAATTTTAAGGACATTACATACATGCCCATGGTGTTTTTTTAGGTCATATGAGTAAATACTATGGCAAAGGTATCGAGGAAATGTTGGAACTCACTATTGATGAGTTTTAGAAACACATTTGGAGCATTGGACAAACCAAAAGGCATAAGTAAAAACTCATAGTGGCCATAAAAGGTTTTAGAGGAGGTTTTTGGAATATCTTCACTCTTAACTTGCAACTGGTTGTACCCAGATCTCATGTTAATCTTCGAGAAAACTTTAGCAGTTTTGAGCTGGTCAAAAATGTCATCTATGCAGGGTAGAGGATACTTATTCTTAATGGTAGCCCCATTTATCATTCTATTGTCTATGAACATGCAAAGATGATCAGTCCTTCTTCTTGACAAAGAGGGCCAGTGCTTTCCATAGATATGTGATGGGTCAGATGAAGCCCTTACCCAGTAGTTCATGTAGTTGCTTCTTCAAATCAAGAAACACAACAGGAGCCATCTTGTAAGGTGCCCTAGAAATTGGGTCTGTCCCGGGAGATAACTCTATTGAGAAGTCTACTTATCTCTCCAGAGGTATGTGATGCGATGATTTTGAGTCACATTTATAGACTTGTTTGATATGTGCTTTATGCATTTATTAGTCATTTTTATGGTTAATGTTGCATAATTCATTCACTTTGGTCTAAGCTACTTCTTTATGTCAAATTTCCCCTATTTCAAGCATTTTGAGTATTAATTATCAAAAGAATATGTTTTGTGTGAACTTATGTGGTTTCGTGTGTTAATTTCAAGAAAAACAAGTATTTGATACTGTCGATACCATCGACGGTGGTCGATACCATCGACCGGACCACAGGTTGCCAGCCGCAAGGACGAGAAGAAAGTTGATACTATCGACAGGGATGTCGATGGTATCGAGATACCATCAGGTTGCTGGAGAGAAGTGAGTCGACACTATCGACTCATATGTCGATACTATCGACTGGTGGAGCTACAGTGACACAAAAAGACAAAATCGTCACTACAGGTTCGTCGATACCATCGACCCTTGTCGATGGTATCGAGATAGCATCAGTCACAAAGACAAAAGAAAAGAAGAACTGCCGATATCGCACTAGGTCGATACCATCGACTCGTGTCGATGGTATCGACACCGTCAGATATGAGTTTGTTTCAGATTAATCTTAATCGGACGGTTGTGATTAATTGGCGACCTAATTTGGGAAATATACCTAATGACGGTGCCCAAGAGGGAATCATCACGTCATTAGCCATTGCACACATCCCGAGAAGAGGTGGAGAGAAGAACAGCGCCGAGAAGCATGCCCCAGCCGATCCGGACGCCGAAGAAGATGATTTCCACCACCGAAAGGCGGGAGAACGCGTATTCCACGCCAAGGATCACTTGGATCTTCTCCGTTCAGGGGTTTCACCACTCAATCACATTTTTCTCCATGTTTCCTTTTTTCTACTCCACGTTTTGCGTTGAGATGAACATGCGGGGCTAATCCCCTTTGTCTTTAGGATTGGGTGTAGCCCGGGAATTCATTGTATGACGATTTTATCATAGAAATTCATATCTTATCTCTTAAATCCGTGGTATAATTTCGTTTCTCCAATATATTTTTATGCTTGATCACCATAATAATAATCTAATGCCCTTAATTGCTTTGAAAGAAGAATTAATGGTTGAAAAGAGACGGAATTTACATTAATTGACAAATCCCTTGAACAAGGTGGTGTCAGATTAATGGTGGATACCGAGAGGTCATTTTTAATGCACCTAGTTTAGGGTATAGGTTACTACGACGGTGGAACTGACCTAGACATAGGTAGTGAATTGTACCACGACAGTGGGCAATTCTGATTTCAGGCCACTACCCAGATAGAGAGATAAAATTGAGTGACTATATAGAATTTAATACAATGAAAAACCCGCGGTGAAACCGCAATCCTAAAGATCTCCTTTTGAATTGATTAAACCAAACATTTAATCGATTTCTTTGTTTTGTTTCATTTTTATTTTCTTTTAATTTCAACAACAACTCTCAACTATTTAATCTGCTTAGCTGATCGCGAGTAGTTAGTAGGAGTCTCCGACCATTTCATGTATCCCTGAGTTCGACTCGGGCCTCACAAAGGCCTATATTACTTCGACGCGTTCACTTGCGCTTCTGCGCATGGTAAATTTGCGTCAAGTTTTTGGCGTCGTTGCCATAGATACGGCGAATTGTCGGCACTACGAGTGCTACAAGCGGACACTCTAGGCCACATTTTTTTTATAATTTCAAAAACTCATATTCTATCTTCTAAATATTTTCAATCGTCAAGCACTTTACTAAATTTAATTTTTCTATTTGCAGGTACTGTGCATGGTGCAGACGCATAGTACAGACTACACAAGGCACACACCAGAGGTTCCGCTGCCAGGATCAGAAGACGAGGACGAGTATAATCAAGACTAGCTGGAGGATATAGTTTCTGAACCTGAACAAGAAGAGATGGACGAGCCACAGACAATATGGGAGAAGATCAAGGCTTCTTCCTCATCCGCTTCCAAGGGGCCGATCAAGAAGCAAGCGGTGAATATTCTGACATACAATATTGATCCGGCTTTAATCAACTTGGTGAAGTCGAATGCTTTCCATGGGCTTAAAAATGAAGACCCCGTCGCGCACATAAGTCAATTTGTGGAGAATTGTGATATGATAAAAATCGACAGATTTCCACAAGATGTGCTCTACTTGAAGCTCTTCCCGAGTTCTCTAGCGGGAAATACGCGTGAATGGCTACACAACTTGGACGATGAATACGTGGAGTCTTGGGACCACATGGTGGAGGTTTTCTTCGAGAGGTTCTTTCCGCCCGATAAGACCAATGACATGATCAGAAAGATCCACAACTTCACCCAACAAGTAGGAGAGACCTATTATGAGACCTGGGAAAGGTTTCAGATCATGCTCAGGCGATGCCCGCATCACGGGCTTGATAAGGAGATATAAGTCAAGATCTTCTATTTTTCTCTCTCCGAGCATGATAGAAGCAACCTTGATTCAGCCGGCTCTGGATTTTTCTTGAATAACACAGACACAACATGTTGGGAAATCCTAAAGAACATGGCTAAGAAACAATCATGGGGCGAAAGAGGCGCCGTGGAGCAGGTTCGAGTGGCAGGTGAATCTAAAGCAATCAAGGAGCTGAATGAGAAGATGGATCTTCTCACAAAGAAACTGCTCGCAAAGGAGGATACTGAGTCCGAGGATGAGGCTCAAGTTAAATTCATGAGGCAGCAGCAAGGCTACAGGAATAACGACTATTCATGAAGGAAAGACAAGAAGTTCTCCTGGAAGGATCCAAATAACGTTTTGCAGGATCCGGACGCTAAACCCCAGCTAGTAGCGGAGGATAAGAGCACAGAGCTGCTCAATCAAGTGATAAAGAAAAATCAAGAACTCATGACTACTTTTGGCCAACAAATAAAGCAACAATGGGAGTTCATGAACCAATTTGGGCAGACATTGTAGAGCCATGGGGCTCAAATGAGGACAATAGAGACATCTATGGCACAAATGGCAGCGGAGATAGCCAGTTTGAAGAAGCCGGTGCATCCAGGTTTTCTGGGTAGTTCCAGGAGGAAACCAGCAGGCGAAGGCCATATTGCTAAGAAGTGGCAAGAAATTGTTAAATCCTAGGGCCGATGAAACAAGCAAACCCCAAGCGGAAATTGAAGGTGTGGCCATTGAGGAGATGCCCGTACCGGTCACTGAACTAGTTGATGACACAGCAGTTGGTGCTACTGAAGATCCTATTGCAGAGGAGGAGGAGCCTCAGAAAAGGACACCCTATGTGCCACCGCATCAAAGGGCAAAGGTTGTCTCGGTCCCTTATCCGAACAGCGCCAAGGCAAGGAAGGTAGATACCCAATTCAAAAAGTTTTTAGACAGTTCAGAAAGCTTTCACTCAATATCCCTCTATTGGAAGCTATTGAGAAAATCCCTTCTTACGGGAAATTTCTGAAAGACATCATCACCAAGAAGAGAAAAATCCCGGACACTGAGGTTGTTGTGCTTAAGGAGTAGGTGAGTGCCTTCATCATGGGCACATTGCCACCAAAGAGGCAAGATCCAGGCTGTTTTAACATCTCTTGTTACATTGAGAAAGTCAAATTTGGTGAAGCACTATGTGACTCAGGGGCGAGCATTAATTTGATGCCCCTTTCTACATTCAAAAAGCTGGGATTAAAAGAGTCACGGCCAAGCAACATGACTATCCAATTGGCGGACAATTCAGTGGTAAAGCCATATGGGATTTGTGAAGACGTGCTAGTGAAAGTGGATCAATTTGTATTTCCAGTAGATGTTGTCGTCATGGAGATGCAAGATGAACAAGGCAATGAGCTACTACTCAGACGACCATTCCAAGCTACAGCCGACATGATACTTAAGATGGGGAGAGGTCGTTTGACCTTAGGTATAGCCGATGACCGATTTGAGATGGTCATGCCTTCCAGCATCACTTCACCTAAATACAAGGAGCAATGCCACATGGTAAAACATCTTGATAACAATATCTCACTTTGTCTAGGGAAGCCATTTCTAGATATGGCTCATGTAATGACCAAGGTGGACAAGGGGACTTTGTATGTAGACATCATGGAACAGACCAAAGTGGTATCCCTTTGCAAGGCTGTAGGGTTCCCGAATGATGAGGATGAGGACATTCCTCCCTCTACGGAGGATGATGCTATAGCAAATTCAGTTTTTGATGCATATCTGGAATTACCACTGGAGGCTTGTATAGTCAATATCACTCTTGATTGGATGAGAAGCAAATCACTCAAGGAGTGTGCCAAGATGCTTCAGATGTTGCCATGCTTCTATGCTAGGTATTATGAAGATTTAGGCAAACTTCCCCCACCGGTTCAATCATCCTTAATCAGCCCGCTGGAGTTGGAGTTAAAGCCACTGCCACCACACCTCAAGTACGCCTTCCTAGCTGAGGAAGAAAAGTTATCGGTGATTATTTCTGCTTATCTGAGTGCGGAAGAGGAGGACCAGTTGTTGATAGTGCTGAAGAACCACCGGGGAGCATTTGGGTGGTCTGTTGCAGATATTAAGGGGATTTCCCCTACTTTGTGTCAGCATAAGATTCGGCTCGAGGAGGGAGCCAAGCCGGTGATTCAACCGCAACGTCGACTGAATCCAAGCATGATGGAGGTGGTGAAGAAGGAGGTGATTAAGCTTCGTTCCGTAGGTATCATCTATGCAATTTCAGACTCGACATGGGTGAGTCCCACACAGGTAGTCTCTAAAAAGGGGGGAATAACTATCACTCAAAATATTTTAAATGAACCTGTCACCACCCGCTTGGTAACCGGGTGGCAAGTTTGTATAGATTACCGACGTCTAAATGCCACTACACTAAAGGATCATTTTCCTCTTCCATTTATTGATCAAATTCTAGAGCGTTTAGCCGGTTGATCACATTTCTATTTTCTGGACGGGTATTCAGGGTACAATCAGATTTCGATTGATCCTAAGGACCAAGAGAAATCTACTTTCACTTGTCCCTATGGAACTTTCACGTATCGCCGCATGCCCTTTGGATTATGCAATGCACCAATGACTTTTCAGCGTTGTATGCTCGCCATTTTTTCTGATATGGTAGAACGCTATCTAGAGGTCCTTATGGATGATTTTTCGGTTTATGGTGCTTCTTTTGATGAATGCCTTTATAATCTGGATAAGGTGTTACAAAGATGCGAGGACACACATTTGGTCCTCAACTGGGAGAAATGTCATATGATGGTGAGTGAAGGGATAGTGCTGGCACATAAGGTGTCCAGCAAAGGTTTGGAGTTAGATCCTATAAAAATTGAAGTAATTTCTAAATTACCCCCACCAAATTTGGTAAAAGGGGTAAGAAGCTTCTTAGGCCACGCCAGATTTTATCGTCGGTTCATAAAAGATTTTTCAAAAATCGCCAAACCTCTATCCGAGCTTCTCGAAAAGGATGTCGTTTTTTATTTCAATGACAAATGTTTACACGCGTTCAACGTGCTGAAGGAGAAATTGATTTCCGCACTGGTTGTTCAAACACTGGATTGGACTAAGCGGTTTGAACTCATGTGTGATGCATCTGATTTCGCTGTAGGAGCTGTGTTGGGACAGAGGGTGGACAATAAACCCGCCGTGATTTTTTATGCCTCTAAGACTTTGAATGATGCCCAACTAAATTACACGACTACTGAAAAAGAATTGCTTGCTGTTGTTTTCGCTTTTGAAAAATTTTGGCAGTATTTAGTTGGATCGAAAGTAGTATTTTGGACTGACCACGCCGCTATTAAATATTTGATGGAGAAAAAAGATGTCAAACCTAGATTGATTAGGTGAATCTTGCTCTTACAAGAATTTGATATCGAAATCAAAGACAAGGCGGGGATTGAAAATGTTGTAGCGCATCATTTGTCTAGGTTAGAGAGGGTAGATGAAAAAGATATACACATACCCATAACCGAGACATTTTCGGATGAAAAACTTTTGAAAGTCAATCTAAAGATCTGTGGTTTTCATATATCGTGAATTATCTTGCTTGCAAGATCATCCCGGATGATTGGACATATCAAGAGAAGAAGAAATTTTTTCATTCTCTACGATATTATTTTTGGGATGACCCCATTCTTTTGAAGCAATGCAGGGATGGTGTCCTATGCAGGTGTGTACCTGAGGTGGAATACGAGAGTGTTCTTCGTCATTGCCACACTCTACCTATGGGCGGACACCATGCGAGCTCTCGTACGGCTGCCAAAGTACTGGAAAGTGGCCTATATTGGCCTACCTTGTTCCGAGACGCCTATGAGTTCATGAGGCAATGTGATTCCTGCCAAAGAGCAGGTAACATTTCAAAGAGACAAGAGATGCCCCTAAATGTTTTCCAAGAGGTTGAGGTATTTGATCTATGGGGTATAGATTTCATGGGACCCTTTGTGTCCTCCAATTCGAATTTATATATCCTTTTAGCTGTTGATTATGTGTCGAAGTGGGTAGAAGCAATACCCACAAGGACTAACGATTCTACTGTAGTATGTAGGTTCGTTAAGGAAAATATCTTCTGCAAGTTTGGAGTGCCCCGAATGATAATTAGTGATGGGGGTACGCACTTTAAGAATCAAAAGTTCTCGGCACTATTGAGGAAATACGGGGTCAAACATAACATCGGTACCCCGTATCACCCGCAAACTCAAGGACAAGTGGAGGTCTCCAATCGTGAAATTAAGAAGATCTTGGAGCGTACGGTGGCTTCCACGAGGAAGAATTGGAGTGCCTTACTACCGGATGCATTGTGGGCATATAGGACGGCATACAAGACACCTATAGGCACCACGCCTTTTAGGTTGGTGTAAGGTCGGGCCTGTCACTTACCGGTGGAGTTAGAGCACAAAGCACACTGGGTGTTGAGAAAGCTCAACTTGAGTTATGATGAAGCGGGGAAGAAGAGATTACTTGAATTAAATGAATTGGATGAGCTGTGAATGACTGCATATGAGAACTCTCGGATATACAAGGAGCGCACTAAGTTGATCCACGATCACCACATTTAGATGTGCACCTTCAAGAAAGGAGATCGTGTGCTTTTGTTCAATTCAAGGCTGAAGTTGCATCCCGAGAAGCTTAAATCCTGATGGAGTGGGCCATTCACGATAGAAGAGGTCAAACCACATGGTGCAATCATGGTGCGCGATGGCGAGACTACATTTTTGGTGAACGGACAGAGGTTGAAGTTATATTTTGGTGAATATTACACGAGGAAGGTGAATGAGGTCAAACTCATTTCACTTTCGTATGCATGATGTGCTTCAAGTCGTCTAGCCTAATACGTTAAATAAGGGCGCTTGTTGGGAGGCAACCCAACCATTGGTACTTTAGTTTAGTCCCTTTACATTCGTAGTTTGATTTTTTTAACTTAGTTTGTAGTGTAAAAAATATACCGTGATCGTTTGCTACATGTGCAGGGCTGAGGCAGAGTCGATACCATCGACCCTTGTGTCGATGGTATCGACCATGGTACAGGTTGGCGACTACATAAATCGCACTGCGTCGATACCATCGACAGCCTCGTCGATGGTATCGACATACCAACAGGCAGATTGTAAGCAGAGGTTAATGGTATCGACATGGGTGTCGATACTATCGAGATCTCTGGAGATTTTCAGAATGAATTGTCTCAGGAAAGTCGATACCATCGACGACCGTGTCGATGGTATCAACACATTCAGGCAAAGAAGGCGGCGGCCGGGCCTCACGAGGGTTTGCCCTAATCAGAGAGTCGATACTATCGACTCGCGTCAATAGTATCGACGCGCCACGTCAACGATCCACGAGGAAAGATCAACGACGATCGTAGCAACAAGGAAGTCGATCTGGGGGACGGGTCGATACCATCGACTTACGTCGATAGTATCGATGCGTCAGCAATCCGGGCCCCAAAGATCCAGCCATCGACAACTGTCGATACTCGCGGAGGTACGGATCGTGCTACCCGTGTCGATACCATCGACTCACGTCGATGGTATCGACGGGCATACGGTAGCACCGGCCACAGCTATATATGAGGAGTATTTGCGTCAGATGACATCACAACTCCAGTGCAATTCTCCTTGACTTGTGCCGAGCGTATTCTAGAGCTATCCAAGCCCGACGACAAGCAACACCGAGCAAGTTCTTCATCGAGCGGAGATTCACTTCTACGATCTTCACCAAGCTCCCTTTCTATTCCTCTTTCTGTCGCAATCATGGTGCATGTAGATGGTGCATCGTCTTCACGCGCGAACCCGATGGACATCCCAGAGTTCATGCCACCTCCGACCACGTAAATCTCATGCCCGCGGCTGATCCATCCATCCGCGGAGGTCAAGAAGATATACGAGGAGATTCTAAAGAGGAAGATTGATCTGACCTGTTATGTTGAACGGGAAACCATCCGCAACCTGGGGTTTGACGCCAACCTCGACTACGTCCTAAAGGGTCAGGCTCGACACACGGGAAGACGGCCTGACGAGCTGGAGTTTCATGCTGATGGCCAGCCGTTCTTCGGCGAGTGGCCTATGTACAAGGAGCCGGTGGCTGAGTTTATGGTGCCGCTGGACGTCTACGTCATACACAATGACGTCATAGCCACCGACCGCGAGTGGATCAAGGGATGAGTGTCTTTCCGGCTGTACAACATCGACTATACCCTTACACTCCGGCAATTCAACAAGATCTTCAACTGGAATCACTCGCAACATGACTACCGGCGACCAGACAACCGCACTGACTACGATGCAATCTTCTCCGAGCTGGTGACGGTGCCGCCGGGCAAGTCAGTGAGCTACCATAATGCTGCAGTAGCTGATTTTGAGCACCCCTTCATCCGGATACTTCACCGAATGTTGAGTTCAACATTTTTTGCTAGGGGTGATTTGGCCCTCAGCAAGTTTCAGGAGACGGACTTATTCTTCTTGTATAAACTCCTGAAATGCCAAGAATGCAACTGGGGCACCTTCTTTTTGCAGCGGGTTTTGGCGGTGAAGAGGAGTACATGGAAAGTGCCGATGCACTTTGGCGGGCTTATCACCAAGCTGGCTTCCTACCTCAGGCTGAATTTCTCTACTTTGACTCCTCTCTCCACCAGGAGCAAGGTGAACTTGCAACATCTACACCGCTCCAACCTCATCCTTCTTCGAGATGGTTTGGCGTATGCGCACTGCCACATCAACCATGCTTACCAGGAATGCTCGCTTCCCGATCCGGTCTTCAACATCGAAGGGGCGTAACACTTCTGATGGCCTATCATAGCCATCGCTGACTCCGATGAAGACGGCGACAATGACTCGACGGCAATGACGATGAGGCTGAAGAGGAAGAGGAGACCTTCACACCTCTTCGGGCTCGAGTGGCACCACGGAAGCGTCCTTGGATGCATCCGGGTGCATCTTCATCATCACAGCCTCCGCCACCACCACCGCCCTCGCAGCCAAGCGAGGATGCCTACTCGATGCAGGGCATGTATGCTATGCTGCAAGACATACAACAGATGCAGCAGCATCACATGGCGATGTACACCGGTATTCAAGACACTACAAACCGGTTACTGGACAATCAAAGGGCAATGTTCGAGAATGAGCATCTTCTCCTCGACAACCAACAACAAATTCATGATCGGTTGCAACGGATGGAGATGCAACATCAGCCCTTTTACGACCACTATTGGAGCCAAAATTACTTTGGAGGCTATCCACAACCTCCATCTAGGGCCCAGTTTGATCCGAGCTTCCAGGGGGAGTATCCTTCTTGGGACCCTACGGCTCCGCAATACCCGCCTCCACCTGAAGAGTAAAGCAGTATCTCTGTTCCAACCTTTAAGATTGTTTTTTACTATGAGGCCATAGTCAAATTCAAGCTTGGGGGGGTGTTGGAACAGCTCTATCTTTTATTTTCTCTATTTTTAGTTTTATTGCTTTTGTTTCTTGTCATTTGTTTCCTACAATTTTAGTTTGTCTATAGGATCCACATTCTATCTAGTGTAATTGTGGATGTCGTTAATCTTGAGTCATCTCAGTCGCATGTGCATGGAATTAAGGGGAAAACTAAAAATTTTTGAGTGTTCGCAAGCTTGAGTGTTGTTCAACTTTGATCACTTAACTTAGAAAATGATTGGTTTTGTCAACTTTAAAACAGAAAATCACAACTGTATATTCCTAATGATTCATGAAAGTGGACGGAATTGGTTGTTTGAGCCTAAACTGACCAAATGATAATGAGACTCTAATTTGAAGTAAGAGAGAAAAACCTCTTAACTATTACACAGGTCAGTAAGGAGGGACACATAATATTTTTCAAAGGTTCAGTCAATTAGTCTTGAGATCTGTCCACCTCATTGCTTTTCACAATCCACCAAGACTTGGAAGTAAAGTACGGTTTTAACCTTTTTGATTGCATGTCATGTAGATAGAACTTGCATTGCAACCACCTTCTTATGTTTTGCATGAAAAATAAAAAATATAGAATAGGTATACATGCACATTACCCTTAGGTGCATGTCATGCAGTTGCATTCATAACTTTTATGCATAAAGTATATCGTGTACCTCATTTATTCTTTAATGGTGAATTAAATTGTTCCATACCTTCTAAATAGTGCAAATATTCGAGTTATGCAGAAAAAAATAAGCCCAATAAAGTATTCATTGTCAATTATGGATATAAGGGTTTGGAAAAAATATGAAAAGAAAAAATATGAAAATCTGAAGAAGAAAAAAAGTTATTTAGAAGCAACTAGAATAAGAAGGAGAAAGGAACATAATCTCATTTTAAGATGAGTGAGTACACGATGTAGCTTAATTAGATATCCATCTCATTTTGAGATGGATTGTTAGTGCATGCATCATTCCACCCAATCTTAGGCATTAGGGCATTTTTCATGTGCATTTGCATCAGTTAGGGCATTTTTATTTTATGCATGTTGAAACCGTATAATGCTTCCACTTCTTCCATGAGCCATCCATTCCATCCACCCGTTGCTTGGATTGGTAGGCCACCGTGAATTGCTCCTCACTAGTGAATATCAAGAGAACTGCTTCCATGTAGATGGTAGTTAGGGCGAGCAACGTAGTATAGGAGATCACAAGATGCATTAAGTCTGGACCAGCAAATTTTATTATGTTAACTGCCTTATGTGATAGTGTTCATCAGTTTTGAGGTTGATATCTTTTATGGATGATTACTGTCGCCTTTAGGGTAATTATCATTCTGTGGATAGCGAGGGCCGGTATGTGAATGTCCGGTGGGAGTCATATGGGATGTTTGTTGTGATGCTTTGTTCTTTAGTTGACTTTGGCAATTCTAGTCTAAGGTTTAGTTGCTCGAGGGCGAGCAAGGTTCAAGCTTAGGGGAGTTTGATGCGTTGATTTTGAATCACATTTATAGACTTGTTTGATATGTGCTTTATGCATTTATTAGTAATTTTTTATGGTTAATGTTGCATAATTCATTCACTTTGGTCTAAGCTACTTATTTATGTCAAATTTCCCCTATTTCAAGCATTTTGAGTATTAATTATCAAAAGAATACATTTTGTGTGAACTTATGTGGTTTTGTGTGTTAATTTTAGGAAAAACAAGTATCTGCTACTGTCGATACCATCGACGGTGGTCGATACCATCGACCGGACCACAGGTTGCCAGCCGCAAGGACCAAAAGAAAGTTGATACTATCGACAGGGATGTCAATGGTATCGAGATACCATCAGATTGCTGGAGAGAAGTGAGTCGATACTATCGACTCATATGTCGATACTATCGACTGGTGGAGCTACAGCAACACAAAAAGACAAAACCGTCGCTACAGGTTCGTCGATACCATCGACCCTTGTCGATGGTATCGAGATAGCATCAGGCGCAAAGACAAAAGAAAAGAAGAACTGCCGATATCGCGCTAGGTCGATACCATCGACCCGCGTCGATGGTATCGACACCGTCATATATGAGTTTGTTTCAGATTAATCTTAATCAGACAGCTGTGATTAATTGGTGACCTAATTCGGGAAATATACCTAATGACGGCACCCAAGAGGGAATCATCACGTCATTAGCCGCTTCACACATCCCGAGAAGAGGTGGAGAGAAGAATGGAGCCGAGAAGCACACCCCAGCCGATCCGGACACCGAAGAAGATGATTTCCACCACCGAAAGGCGGGAGAACACGTATTCCACGCCAAGGATCGCTTGGATCTTCTCTGTTCAGGGGTTTCACCACTCAATCACGTTTTTCTCCATGTTTCCTTTTTTCTACTCCACGTTTTGCGTTGAGATGAACATGCGGGGCTAATCCCCTTTGTCTTTAGGATCGGGAGTATCCCGGGAATTCATTGTATGATGATTTTATCATAGAAATGCATACCTTATCTCTTAAATCCGTGGTATAATTTCGTTTTCTCCAATATATTGTTATGCTTGATCACCATAATAATAATCTAATGCCCTTAATTGCTTTGAAAGAAGAATTAATTGTTGAAAAGAGACAAAAATTTACATTAATTGACAAATCCCTTGAACAAGGTGGTGTAAGATTAATGGAGGATACCGAGAGGTCGTTTTTAATGCACCTAGTTTAGGGTATAGGTTACTACGACGGTGGAACCGACCTAGACATAGGTAGTGAATTGTACCACGACAGTGGGCAATTCTGATTTCAGGCCACTACCCAGATAGAGAGATAAAATTGAGTGACTATATAGAATTTAATACAATGAAAAAACCGCGGTGAAACCGCAATCCTAAAGATCTCCTTTTGAATTGATTAAACCAAACATTTAATCGATTGCTTTGTTTTGTTTCATTTTTATTTTCTTTTAATTTCAACAACAACTCTCAACTATTTAATCGGCTTAGCTGATCGCGAGTAGTTAGTAGGAGTCTCTGACAATTTCACATATCCCTGAGTTCGACTCGGGCCTCACAAAGGCCTATATTACTTCGACGCGTTCACTTGCATTTCTGCGCACGGTAAATTTGCTTCAGTATGGCTGGAAAATTGTCCAGGAACACATCAACATACTCCCTGACTACCTATATTTGTTTTGAAGGGCACACCTTTTGTTCTAGCTCAGTCACAATAGCTAGGAATGCTAGACAACCTTTTTTCTACCATATGTTGTGCTTTCATGGTTGATGCATACAGGTTGGTAGTGGCATCTTTCCTACCTATAATGTTAAAGGGTACATGACCAGGTCTCTCTATCCCTATTTTCTTTTCCCTATAGTCTATTTTTGCATTATAAATATAAAGCCAATCCATTCCTATAGTGACATTGAATTCATTTATATCAAGCAATATAAAGTTGGTAGGAGTTCATTATTCATATATTTAATAGGGATGACATGTGTCTTTAAGAGGGATGAGAAGATACAACCACTAAGGGTAGTGACTTCTAATACATATCCTTACTCCTTGTAGTCCAAACAAAGAATAATTTTTAGATTTCTCATGATGAAAGTATTAGTAGAATAGTAGCTGAATAAAGCTTTAGAATTATGGACCATTATATCAAGTAGTCCTACATTTTATTTGTGGCAATCAAAACTATTATGTACCTCATGGTAAAGGATAGAAAATAGAATTTTAGGGATGGCTACCATCTATGAGTCTATTGGCATTAGCCTAAGCTTCTTCATTATCAATGGGGAAGACTCGAGTGTGTTAGATCTCTCCTACAGGAGGGGCTATTTCCTATGGTGTTGCAGCCACTTGTTGACAAGCTACTAGGCCTGGTTCCAGAGGGGCGGGGAGTGGAAAGTTATCAATGAAGTGTCCCTCTTGCTAACAACAAAAACACACTCACTTTTGATAATGACATTTTACAAGTTGCCTCTTCTTGTAGGAGTGACATTCAGGGTGACAATTCTCTTGATGATGTTTTCCCTTTCCACCATTTCTACCCTTGATATTGTTACAACCTTGGCCTTTTCTGCTATCATTCATTGGGGTAAAAGTACCTTCAATGCACCCTATATATCCCTTGGGCAAGTTCGGAATAGGCATGAAAGTCTTCTCCATGTGTAAGGCGAAGGTGAGGGCCTTGATGATGTTCGATGTTTTACTAGACATCACATGGGGCTTCAGAAGAGGATGCAAGCGATCAAGGAAATGCTCCACTTACCTTTCTTTTCATTCCATATAGGAGAAACACTCTAAGAGACAAATTTTTTGATCATAGTCTATCAGTGACATATTACCTTGATAAAGGAGCATGAACTGCATTTTCTTCTCATTCTTGGAAGAACTGGGGATGAGTCTTTAGAAACGAAGGTGTGGAGATACATCCAGGCCATTGGTTCTGTGACCATATCTCGGTCCGTGATGTAATTCTCCCACCAAAGCTTAGTTGATCCTTTAAGAAGGTGGGTGGAAAAGAGAGCCTTTTTGTTCAGTAGCACCTCCAAAATGTGAAACCATTTTCTACATCAAGGAGATAGACATCCACGTTGCCAATAACCTCAGTTTTGTCTTCACCCCAGAACTTCTCTATATTCAGCTTGACGAAGTTGAGGATCTGCCTCTAAGATGAGGGTGTACAAGTAGGGGTTCACCCTTCTCATCTCTAGTGACATCCTTGAGAGTCATGGCATTAATGACCTTTGTGAGCTTCTTATTTTGCTCTAGCCAGAGCGCATCAGAGGTGTGAACTACCAATTTACCAGAAGTCGGTCCAAATCATATAGCATGTCTAGGGCTATCCTTGGGCTTGGTCACATCCTTTGACATAGGTTCACCTTTAGGAACATCTTCCAAGTTTGGGATGTAGAAGGGGGCATTCTTAGGCTCAAAACCTTCCTCAGTGGAGGCCTCCTTTGGCCTCTTTCACTTCTTGGAGGACTCCTCCTCAATGGACCTTCTCTTTTTCTCTAAGGACCTCCTCCTTCTTTGGAAGGTCCTTCTTTCTATGGGGGTCCCATGGAGTTTCATCAAGGATAGAAGTTGTCTTAGAGTGGGACATGTCGTTTCACATAAACTAACTAATTCTCAATTTTATGTTTTATGGCATTTAAAGAACCATAAATATAATGTCCATTACTACTTAGTTAAAGACATTTTATGATTTGATGGAGGATTCATTAACCCTAATACTCAGAAGGATATAGGGGCAGTAAATAGATCCCTAGGGTTTTTTGAGTGAATCAAGTGGTTAAAGGAGGGATGAACTTAGATGAGAAGAAAAACCTATAGGTATTTTATTTCGGGCAAAATCTTCCACCTTTGGGCAGGAAAGATTCATGGGTTTGGGAGTCCTCATAAGCTAACTAGTGGTGTAAAGGAAAGTTTTTCTAGACCCATGGTCATGGTCCCATCTAGACACCATTGATTTTAGAAAATACCTTAAAAATTCCCTTCGAGTTTTACATAATTTGAAATTTTAATAATTATTAAAGGATACATGGTAAACCATGCTCTAATACCAAATGTAACGTACCCCTAAATTAAGGTGGATTGAGAAGGAAAGGGACATTATCATGTTTATAGGATCGAGGTTTAGCAATTTGTCAAAAATAATTATAAATTTCATTGAATGGAAAAGAGTTTGATAGCAAAATGAAACAGATTCTCCACAAAGCAGTTACATGGAATGGAAATCTAATGCTTGCAACCGGAAATAAATCTAACTATCTATTTCATATAGAATAAATTTAGATCTTCTCTATGAGAACCCGTTACACTAAATGAGATTACTCAAAACATAAAACACAATCAATCACTAATTAATCACATACCCAAAAATATGGGTAAATTAAAATTGATTTCAGCGTCAGCACCAACTCATAAACATTTTCATAAGATCCCAAAATCTTTCTTATATCCATACTATGCCAAGAATTTGATACAAATTGATCTATCGCCTTAACCACAACATATATACACAAGAGAACAATATTTGTATATGTCACACAAACAAGCATTAACATTCTAACAAAATCATGATTCATTTGAAACACCATATACAATGTTTTCCTACCCAGACCTGAGAGTACAGGGATGACTCTAGGACACACTAGACATCTAATCAAATTTATCAAAGATTCATTACTATAGCTCCTCTTTGCTACCACATGTTTGTTTCCATCACTTTTGATTACCTAAAAAAATGTGGCGAACCACAAGGGTGAGACTCATGTCCCAGCAAGAGATATAACCTCCAACAATGTTTATTGAGTACAACATTTTTAAATAATTAAATAGTTACAAAGTTTAATCAGATATAAAAATAAGATCAAAAGTATTGATGATTAACAAAATACATAAAGGAGCGGATAATAACTATCATCATTAGCCAGACTATCATTCATTATCTTGTTGACAATATAAGCAATTCAGTAGCATATGCATATCTAGCATCATGAGCAAGTATGGTAACATAGCATAGATAACAACATGAGCATGTCTGATTAGTTGAACATATCAATATCAGAAGAAGAGCTAACAACATAAGCACAACTATCTGGATAAGTCTGATTAGCAGTATATGCATCTCTAGTTACAAAAGCATCGCTAGCATGCTAAATGTATCTAAGAACATGAGATATCCAACATCATGATTACAATCAGTAGTAGTAGTATAGTTATCAACATAAACATGGCTATTGTATGTACCGATCAAAAATCTTAAGCATATCCACAACATTAGTATATCTACTATCTCTTAATTGCACTAAGCATCATCTTTATGTAAAGATAACAAATAAGGGTTATCATCCAATGTGAAGCATCGTGTATAACCCTAAATAGATATGCTATACGGCTGTATTACATCTTTTATTATGCCCTGAGGAATTTGAGGATACCACTCAAAATCCAACTAACCACTGCTAAGTTGAAATTAGTGCCATACAAGATCTATGAAGAGTCGGACTCCTAAGATCTTCTCCGCCCCCGATCAGTATGGGTCCATCAGAGTGACACATAATGTCAAGTTGCTAATAGCCTAGTCCATCCTTGGTACAGGTCATGACACTAGTCAAAGGAGGTGGGTAGACATACCCTACCATCCGAGGTACAACCGTAGTTTTCCTCCACTCTTGTCACATATATAATCACTGAGACACGACCGCAGTCATTCTCAATCACATCAGATATATGAGGCATGACCATAGCCAACCTCTACAATCTGCATTGTGGATGACAAAGATATATCCTCAACTTGCCACCCCAACATATTCAAAAGTATGCACTCCGAGTTTCCCTTAGGAATACTCATTTCACATCTAGCAAATTCTGACACTCAGATGGATCTATGGCACAGGGAGCTACATGATTAGAGTTTCACTTGATTAGTTATGCCAATTGGGTGAATTAAGGCTGCATCAAACAAGTGTACATAAAAACCCTAATTCACTTCTAGCAAGCATATAAATATCACAACTTTGAAAAGATATAAAATGCGTGAAACATAATTTCTCATCACATCATCACATGGTACTATTCACTTTCCATTCATGAGACCACACTAGTCATCATACTATCACAAGATAATAATCTTTTTCACAATATCACAGGGTATCAACCCTTATCAACATAAGAGGATTACACCTCATTCAAGGATCAACCATGCCCAAAGTACATTAAGACCATCATACTATCACATGATATAAATCCTTTTCACAATATCATAGGGTATTAACCCTTATCAACACAAGAGGATTACACCTCATTTAGGGATCAACCATGCCCAAAGGTCATTAAGACCATCATATTATTCCCTATAAGATTATCATTATCTTTGCATGCCTTATAACAAGGCTCAATAACATCACTTATATATAATACACCAGATCAACACAATATTGCATTAATGAACTAGGTTATATTCGTAAACAATCATAGCAGGGTTATATTAGCATTAAGAACATTCCTTTATTACATCAACATGCAATGAATCTAGATATGATTAACTCTCATCATATTCATAATGCACATGTTTAGCATAAGCAAGTATCAACCATGTGGCTATGATAACCACCAATTAACATACCAAGGTTATGATCATGTTAAGGAGGTTATTCCACTGTCATTCCATCATCTAAGAATGTTAAATATGAATACTCATCTTTATCTATTTGCATTAGAGTTAGGTTCAACATGATAAATTATATCAATGTTACTAAATAGCACACATACCCAAACCCTAACTCACAACATCCCCATTGGATCATGGATGCATAAGGTGAAGCATCACCATCACATTCCATACCATTCTCAAGTATGAACCCACATATAAATCAAGGTATAACGATGGGGTTATATCACAATAGGGTTTCAACAATAGTAATAGAGTACTTCATGATTGCATTAGTCATTGAAGGACTACTCATACCCAATTACCATCATTTAGTTATATTAAAGCTAGGTATAACAAGATATACCTCATTAGGGTTACATATAAACACAATATGGTTATCATCCTTTCTATTCATATGAGTGAATAGGTAAGACTACCTTATTAAGAATAACCCTCAATTTGTTCCATCATCATTCAACCCATATCACCATACCACAATGTCACCCAGAACTATTAGATGTTTAAAAGGTAAGACCATTGGTTGTTTACATAAGTAAACACCTTAGATAAACCACCTATGAATTCCTTGATTTGTTCTCTAGAAAGAGTCACCATCTACCCTAGACATCCCTTGATTAACAACACAAAAAGTTTCATTGAGAGTAGGGTAAAACCCACAATCAACTATTCAGTTAAAACAAGCCATCCATTGTCAACAAGTAAGCTCCTTAAGTTGATCATATAAAGGAAACCATATAAATCCCATTATTAGAACCAACATATTACATTATCTATCATTACACTTTATTGGAGTAATAAACATTAGATCTTGACCATTGGGTCAAGTTCATATATTAAAACCATCAATTACAGTATAGGGTTGACCATTGCATCAAGTGACCCAAGAAACTATTTGTCTAAGGCTTAATTGATGCTAAAACTATATGATTAACTCACCATAGATTGTAGAGACCTGATCCACCATCATTAGTGATCATTAAATCACTATAGGTTGTTAGATCAACACTATATTCATTAATCAACATCAAATATTAAGTTGATGTCATCATTGGTTGATATCATCAGTAGGGTACTTAATGGTTGATCATTATACTTCTAATTGATCCAAAACCTGACCTAAGGGGGTGAAAATAGGTTGTCACCATCATTTGACACCCTTGATTATGACCATGAGTTGTTATGAAGATAACACCATAGGGTTGTTGCAATGGTACCATCATCCGGTCATGGTTTATAGAAGAAATCAACTTTAAACCCTAAAATTGACCATTGTTTGATAGGTGCTTAGCACCATAGGTTGTCAAACCAACCTGATACAAGTCAAATTAAAACTTATTAATAATTTACACATGATCACAGGTTCATCTAGAACTGAAATCAGAACAGGGAACATTATAAAAATCGAAATCTAAGTCAAGCATAACTTTTTAGTGCATGAATCATCATTTTCAAGCAAGAACATGATCTACAAAGCTTATGGTAAGAAATAAATGTGGAGAAAATTATAAAACTTTCCTATAATGAGAAGATAAAATCCCACACAGAAGAAATATCGAGCAGGTAGGGTAGAAAATCCAATCGTAAGCTATGAATTTGTCCATCTAGCACCTTTCTTCATCAAATGAGCAAACCCTAAGCATAAGGAGCAAGAAAGGTAGGGTTTTAGAGCTTTAGAAGAAATTTCTACCATGGAACAACAAGGTTACGACCTTGATAAAGCTAGGAGGAAGGATAATAAAGAAATATACGGAGGAAAGAAGGGAATTCTTACACTTTTAGGTCAAGACCGCTAGAAGGAAGCTTTTTCAACCCTAAAATGAAGTCAATTTCAACCTTAGAGCCTTTCTCCAAGAAGATTCCCACTTTCTTCTTCCTTGGGCGGAAAAAATTATAGATGAACAGAGGGAGAATGAGGTTGGGAGAAGGAGGGAGGTGGTGGAGAGAAAATGGCTCGTTTTGGTGCTTGGGGATAAGTATATGACACTTTAAGATAAAGAAAAGGAAAAAGTTGAAGTTCTAGTATCTATCCAAGTGTCCATAGCCTTAATTTATTAAGAATATACAAGAACACGCAAGAAGCTCCCCCAACATGTGTATAGACCTGCTTAGCTTTCCTTTGTTGAATTTCTCATCCAATCAAATAATTCATTAGTTGATATATACTAAAGGTAGCTCATCCGTGAAGGGGAAAACCCTAAAATATCCTTGGAGCAAACACCTTCAAAACAAGTTTTAAAAGGTTCCCCATGGCTAAAAAAGCGCAAGAATGATGTATAATATCCAAGGAACATAATTCAAGTGATAAATTGCAAAGAAAACCTCTCAATTGGGTAAATTGCATAAAAGTCCAAAATGTGCATAAAATTGCATAACTTGCTCAAACAGTGTCTGAATTGGACCAAATTTGAAACTTAAGCTTGTCTTATGATTTAAAAGCATATAAAAAGTTTATATTAGGGTTATAAGAATTAAATTATGATAATTAAGCTCATTGAACACATTAAGTAAGTTTAGGGGCCTTACAACTAGAAACCCCTAATAGGGATTTCGCCCCCGAAATCCAAGGTAAACAAAGATGGGTACTTCCTCTGCACCTCATCCTATTACCTTCACATGGTTAATTACATATCATGGTGATTTCACATCATTCATACATATCTCATCTTGGGTCAACACAAAAAACCCCACATAAGAAGACATTTGCAAATATGGAACATAGAATTTTGTTGTGCCACATGTACAAATCTAATAGTAACTTTCAACTTTGGGACTCGATTGTTGTCTTGAAGTATTCTATATGTTGTATCACACATCACTCACAGGCCACACTCACAGGATCTTACCAAACTTAAAACATCAAGTATCTATTTTCATATGCAACTTTATAAGGTTTCATCTCTATGCTCCTTTAATGGTTGTTGTAATCAACAACTCAATCAGCCATGTAGGCACCCCCTAGTTTTCAATAAATTATGAGGAATGTGTTTAGAGGATTCTCCAATCATATCAATGGTGGACTGACCATCTATTTGGTTGAAGAATCATACACTTGTATATAACTGTTAACAAATATAACTTCCTGATTGACCTTGTTATGGGTGGAGCAACGACATTGTCTTCATCTTATCAGGACTCACATAACATACTTAATAGAGGTATCATAACTCTTAGAGGATGCCCTATTCAACACCCAACTCACTCTGGTTCAACTTGTCTCATAGCTATTGCTACTTTGACAACCCTAAGGTTTTTGAAGAAATATTGATCATATTTTTGACCATATTTGAAATAATTTGACATGTCATCATTCAAATATTTATATAACTTGTATGACATGTCTGGAACACTTTGTTCCTCATATTCATAAATTTTATTTGTACATTGGTTAGTCTATAGGACATAACTCTAAACTCATCATGGTCATGTGAATTATGTCATCCAATCTAAATCTTATGTATTGATATTTCATCATAGGTTTATCTTAAAGGAACATGGTATCGCATATCTATTGACCAATAAACCTTCTATCCTTGATAGTGGTCTTGTCCAGCTATCACTAAACCATTCACAACATTATAGAATCACTTTTGTTTTTCCTTCCTAACAACATTTAAAGGGTCATCATCAACTCTCTCTCTCTCTAAGGGAGAGGAATACTTGTAATGTTCATTTAATAAACATCTCCAAACTTCACATACTTCCCATACTATGGACACATCTTGGATACTAGGATTCATTACCTTGGTATCAACCTCATGTGCTATAAGGAACTCACATCCTTATCTCATCTACTTTTACCAACATAATAAATTTAAAAACATATAAGAGGAGTCTCCCAAATTATTGGAAGGCTCAAAAGCAAACTCATCACAAACTTTATGATCTTGGAACCATAGTCCAAGCAACCTTATGCTATAATAAGTGATCCACCTTCATGTATGCAGTGAATCCACACATGCCAAGTGGCAATGATCCACTTGAAAGATGTGCCCTAGAAAGGAAAGACACAAAGGGAAACACACTTCCCATATCATAGTAGTATTTTTCAAGGGTCACTAGAAAAAAGGTAACCAATTCTATTTTCATTATATAGGTTACAACTTCTTATGTATCATTTTACCTTTTTCATTTTGGGTTCCTTGCCATTAGCATAGGAATCATCATGATTAACCTCTTATTTTATTATATTTTTCAACCACTTATCAACAAGTAAATCATCATATTCTTCACTTTCTTCATTAAACAGGGATCATCTCTTAATTTCTTTCACATTCCATGCTGATTTTTCATTAACACTTTCTTACACAAATAGGTTGGTCTGAGATTAACTCAGGTTCCACCTTATTTCTTTGTCATTGTTCTCATTTATGTTCTCATTTTATACTTATCATTGGAGTTATCTCCATCTTATATGGATTTCATACCTTGAATCACTTTATAAGCATAGACTTATCTGTCTTTTAATTTATTATCTTCATGAATCACATCTTCAATAACTCCTCTTTTTCTTATTTGTATTCAGATTTAGATACCATGGTGTTGTGTCTTTCTCTTATAGTCACCAAACATTCAAGTTTTGATCGATAATGATGTAATTCTCATCTTCTTTAAGGTAGGATTGAGATATTCACACCATAATTTCTTATTCGTTATGCTCTTTAGATTGTCTCAAAATGACTACTTGATCAGAGTAATCAGAAATATAACAATCTAAGAGTTCCATACTTACCTTTCTTCAATAATTGATTACCTGGCCAGGGCATCCATGTACTGAGATTAGGCAGTATGCACCATGTTTTTGGGTCACATTCCTAACTTAGACATCATCCTAGTCTAAAGTCCTAGTGTCCCTGTAGACTCAATGAACCTGGCTCTGATACCAACCTATGAGAACCCGTTACACTAAACGAGATTACTTAAAACATAAAACACAATCAATCAGTAATTAATCACATACCCAAAAATATGGGTGAATTAAAACTGATTTCAGCGTCAGCACCCGCTCATAAACATTTGCATAAGATCCCAAAATCTTTTTTATATCCATATTATGCCAAGAATTTGATACAAATTGATCTATCACCTTAGCCACAACATATATATACAGGAGAACAATATTCATATATGTCACACAAATAAGCATTAACATGCTAACAAAATCCCAATTCATTTAAAACACCATATACAAACTTTTCCTGCCCAGACCTGAGAGTACATGGACGACTCTAGGATACACTAGAAATCTAATCAACTTTATCAAAGATTCATTACTATAGATCCTCTTTACTTCCACATGTTTGTTTCCATCACTTCTGATTACCTAAAAAAAATGTGGCGAACCACAAGGGTGAGACTCATGTCCCAACAAGAGATATAACCTCCAACAACATTTATTGAGTACACCATTTTTAAATAATTAAACACTTAAGAAGTTTAATCAGATATAACAAATAAGATCAACAGTACTGATGATTAACAAAATACATAAAGGATCAGATAATAACTATCATCATTAGCCAGACTATCATTCATTATCTTGTTGACAATATAAGCAATTCAGTAGCATATGCATATCTAGCATCATGAGCAAGTATAGTAACATAGCATAGCTAACAACATAAGCATGTCTGATTGGTTGAACATATCAGTATCAGAAGAAGAGCTAACAACATAAGCATAACTAATTGGATAAGTATGATTAGCAGTATATGCATCTCTAGTTACAAAGGCATGGCTAGCATGCCAAACGTAACTAACAACATGAGATATCCAACATAATGATTATAATCAATAGTAGCAGTATAGTTATCAACATAAACATGACTATTGTATGTACACGTCAAAAATCTTAAGCATATCCACAACATTAATATATCTACTATCTCTTATTTGCACTAAGCATCATCTTTATGTAAAGATAACAAGCAAGGGTTATCATCCAATGTGAAGCGTCATGTATAACCCTAAACAGATATGCTATATGGTTGTATTACATCTTTTTTTATGCCATGAGGAATTTGAGGATACCACTCAAAATCCAACTGACCACTACTAAGTTGAAATCAGTGCCATACAAGTTCTAGGAAGAGTCAGACTCCTAAGATCTTCTCTTCCCCCGGTCAGTACGGGTCCGCTACAACAACACATAAGGTCAAGCTGCTAACAGCCTAGTCCGTCCTTGGTATAGGTCACGGTACTAGTGAAAGGAGGTGGGTACGCATACCCTACCATCTGAGGTACAACCACAATTGTCCTCCAATCTTGTCACATATACAATCACCAAGACACGACCGCAGCCGTTCTCAATCACATCAGAAGTATGAGGCATGACCATAGCCAACCTCCATAATCTACATTGTGGATGAAAAGGATATATCCTCTACTTTCCACCCCCACATAGTCAATAGTATGCGCTCCGAGTTTCCCTTAGGAATACTAGTTTCACCATCTGGAAAATTCTGACACTCAGATGGATCTATGGCACAAGGCACTACATGATTAGAGTTTCACTTGATTTGTTATGCCAATTGGGTAAATTAAGGCTGCATCAAACAAGTGGACATACAAACCTTAATTCACTTCGAGCAAGCATATAAATATCAAAACTTTGAAAACATATAAAATGTGTGAAACATAATTTCTCATCTCATCATCACATGGTACTATTCAATTTCTATTCATGAGACCACACTGGTCATCATACTATCACAAGATAATAATCTTTTTCACAATATCACAGGGTATCAACCCTTACCAACATAAGATAATTACACCTCATTCAGGGCTCAAGCATGTCCAAAGGTCAATAAGACCATCATACTATCACAGGATATAAATCCTGTTCACAATATCACAGGATATTAACCCTTATCAACACAAGAGGATTACACCTCATTCAGGGCTCAACCATGACCAAAGGTCATTAATACCATCATATTATTCCCTATAAGATCATCATTATCTATGCATGCCTTATAACAAGGCTCAACAACATCACTTATATATAATACACCAAATTAGCACAATATTGCATTAATGAACTAGGTTATATTCATAAACAATCATAATAGGGTTATATTAACATTAAGAACATTCCTTTATTACATAAACATGCAATGAATCTAGATATGATTAACTGTCATCATATTCATAATGAACATGTTTAGCATAAGAAAGTATCAACCATGTGGCTATGATAACCACCAATTAACATACCAAGGTTATGATCATGTTAAGGAGGTTATTCCACCATCATTCCATCATATAAGAATGTTAAACATGAATACTCATCTTTATATATTTGCATTAGAATTAGGTTCAACATGATAAATTATATCAATGTTACTAAATAGCACTCACACCCAAACCCTAACTCACAGCATCCCCATTGGATCATGGATGCATATGGTGAAGCATCACCATCACATTCCATACCATTCTCAAGTATGAACCCACACATAAATCAAGGTATAATGATTGGTTTATAGCATACTAGGGTTTCAACAACATTAATAGAATACTTCATAATTGCATTAGTCATTCAAGGACTATTCATACCCAATTACCATCATTTAGTTATATTTAAGCTAGGTATAACAAGATATACCTCATTAGGGTTACATATCAAAACAATATGGTTATCATCCTTTCTATTCATATCAGTGAATAGGTAAGACTACCTTATTAAGAATAACCCTCCATATGTTCCATCATCATTCAACCCATATCACCATACCACAATGTCACCGAGAACCATTGGATGTTTAAAAGGTAAGACCATTGGTTGTTTACATAAGTAAACACCTTAGATAAACCACCTATGAAGTCCTTGATTTGTTCTCTATAAAGATTCACCATCTAACCCTAGACATCCCTTGATTAACAACACAAAAAGTTCCATTGAGAGTAGGGTAAAACCCACAATCGACAGTTCAGTTAAAACAAGCCATCCATTGTCAACAAGTAAGCTCCTTAAGTTGATCATATAATGGAAACCATCTAAATCCCATTATTAGGACCAACATATTACATTATCCATAATTACACTTTATTGGAGGAATAAACATTATATCTTGACCATTGGGTCAAGTTCATATATTAAAACCATCAAACACAGTATAGGTTCGACCATTGCATCAAGTGACCCAAGAAACCATTGGTCTAAGGCTTAATTGATGCTAAAACTATATGATGAACTCACCATAGATTGTATAGACCTGATCTACCATCATTAGTGATCATTAATTCACTATAGGATGGTAGATCAACACTATATTTATTAATCAACATCAAATATTAAGTTGATGTCATCATTGATTGATATCATCAGTAGGGTACTTAATGGTCGATCATTTAACTTCTAATTGATCCAAAACCTGACCTAAGGGGGTGACCATAGGTTGTAACCATCATTTGAAGCAATAAACGTGGATCGAGTTATAAAACTTGCCTCCAATGAGAAGATAAAACCTCACACAGAAGAAATCTCGAGCATGTAGGGTAGAAAATACAATAGTAAGCTATGAATTCGTCCATCTAGCACATTTCTTCATCAAGTGAGCAAACCCTAAGCATAAGGAGCAAGAAAGGTAGGGTTTTAGAGATTTAGAGCAATTTCTACCATGGAACAACAAGGTTCCAACCTGGAGAAAGCTAGGAGGAAGGATAAAAAAAATATACGGAGGAAAGAAGGGAATTCTTACACTTTTAGGTCAAGATCACTAGAAGGAAGCTTTTTCAACCCTAAAATGAAGTCAATTTCAACCTTAGAGCCTTTCTCCCAGAAGATCCCCACTTTCTTCTTCCTTGGGCAGAAAAATTCGCAGCTGAACATAGGGATAACGAGGTTGGGAGAAGGAGGGAGATGGTGGAGAGAAAATGGCTCGTTTTGGTGCTTGGGGATAAGTATATGACACTTTAAGATAAAGAAAAGGAAAAAGTTGAAGTTCTTGTATCTATCCAAGTGTCCATGGCCTTAATTTATTAAGAATATACAAGCACACACACAGGAAGCTCCCCCAACATGTGTGTAGACCTTCTTAGCTTTAATTTGTCGAATTTCCCAGCCAATCAAATAATTCATTAGTTCATAGCTACTAAAGGTAGCTCATCCGTGAAGGGGAAAATCCTAAAATACCATTGGAGAAAACACCTTCAAACCAAGGATTAAATAGGCACCCCATGGATCAAAAAGCTCAATAATGATGATAGAATATCAAAGGAACATAATGGAAGTGATAAATTGCAAAGAAAACCTCCAAATTGGGTAAATTGCAGAAAAGTCCAAAATATGCATAAAATTGCATAACTTGCTCAAACCGTGTCCAAATTGGACCAAATTTGAAAATTAAGCTTGTGTTATGACTTAAAACCATATCACAAGGTTATATTAGGGTTATAAGAATTAAATTATGATAATTAATCTCATTCAACTCATTATGTAAGTTTAGGGGCCTTATATTCTCTTTTAGTTTCTTCTTCTCTAGATTACCATCTTTCATCATTACTTGTCGTTTAACCTAAAATGGTGTGAAACCAAAACGTGGTTAGTATATCAAGATATATATTTATGTGGGAGAAACAAAATATTTAAATTTAATTGTAACCACATATTCAACCATAGAAGCAATTATTGTTACAAAATCAAATTTGCATTTTTTTATATAAGTTCTCAACCCACACTTATTCAATCTCTATGTATACCCACACTATGGGGGTATTCTTATTATCTCACTTGCTCAAAGTATTATAATGATGTAGACACTTGTGGGGGGTAGTCATTATTCACATCCACTCACTGGGGGTGTTCATCACATCATACTCAGTCTCTAGGAGTATTCTATTGGCCAACCCACTCTTTGGGGGTAATTTCTATAATTTCCATGCATGCATTTATTCAGAGATATATCTTGGGCATGAGAAAGTTATTAGTATAATAAGTGATACTTATATTGGCATTATAGATTGTAGCAATTAAATAAACAACTAACCATTTAGTTTCAATCCATTTAAGAAACTTCAAAAAAACACAGATGTCGATAAGTCAAGTAATCATAGGCGTAAACACATACATTTCCCAGAGATGACTTAAAGTCCGAGTAAATAAGTTTAGTTGTAATAAACTAAGAAATCACCCTAAAATTAGTGCATAACACCTAAGTGTTACTATTTTGTCTACAAATTGTCATTAAAACTGACTTGGCTTCCAATTTAGGATTTTGGGGTCAAATTAGGGTTTCATTAGGGTTTTGGCTTTCCAAACACTAATTATCACATTCAATGTTTTTTAAATTACAAACCCTAGTTTTGGCAACATAGGATTTCTTTAACTTAAATTATATCAAGATATCCTTTTATCCAAAAAGATTAAACTTTATCTATGAAAAACATTTAAGCAAGTTATGATCATTATAACTAAGAAATAAGGGTTTTCATGCATAGCATACAATAAAGTTAACAACTTTATGCACTTTATGAATTTGGGTTAATTTTAGGCCTATACACTAATTTTATTAAGTTCCTTGTATTTTTTGATCAATTTTCATGTATAACTCGTGATCTTTGAATAGTCCTATATTTTTTACAAAATTAATCTTTCTGGCCAATCATAGCTCCCCAACTCAGCGGTTGACTAAGCACAACTCAAGCGGAATAGACCACGAATGAGCCAATTTTCTCATGCCAAGTCAGCAACCCATGCCGCATGGCTAGGGCAAGAGAGAACGTGAAAAAAGAAAGAAAGGGAGAGAATACCCCTTACCTTTCTCAAGGTGATGTGGGTCAAAAAGGATTTTGTTTCCTCCACTCATCTTCTTCCTCTACTTTCTCATGAGAAAGCACTAGCGAGTCAATGAGGAAGTTGACCTTGAGCTCCTGGTCTTTTGGATGATAGGTAAAAACATGGATGCCTTTGCCTCGACTTTCCAAACTCGCCAAGGGCTTCAATTTCCTTCTAGGATGACCAGAGTAGGGAGAATGGCGAGGGGGTTTCCCTGGTTACATAGAGATGGATTGAGGGAAAGAGAGAAGAGATGGAAAGGAAATTGGAGGTAGGGAGATGATTTAGAAGTCAAGTAGAGCCTTGTGGTTGTGTGTATGATCTTGTAGAGGGACTCTAGTCCTCCTTTTATAGTCTTTGACTTACGCCATCTAGGGTGGCAATTGGGGATCAATTACTTCCCAAAGCTATCCAATCCTTGAATAGATCGATGTGGATTCATCTTCTAATCTTAATGAGATGATTTTTAGGAACACATAAGTATTGATGAGAGAGAGATGTGGAAAGGGTGATCAAGATTACTGTGTTGGATTCTCAAACTAGCTAAAGGTATGAGATCAACACCTGACCACTCAATCCCTGATTGGACGGTCAACAAGACACATGCATATCAAAGAGGTCGAGTCTTATTTCTTTTTTGTAAAAATCATGATACTTAATTCATATTTCCATAATCCCTTTCATTTTAGGAAAAAGTAATTAAATTCATATCTCTCTTTCTCCTTTAATCCTTTTAATATCAAATTTAAAAGGGAAGTGTTAATCTCTACTCTCTAGGTGTGGGTAAGAGTTGCGACCAATATACAAAATTTAAAGATACTTTTCTTTGTCTCTAAGTTTCCCATTTATTTGAAATATTTAAAGCATCAAATTAATCCTTCTCTCTGCCTATTTTGGCAAGATCTCTTATTTGTATATATTTTCTCATCAAGAACAACATGGACCGAATCTAATTCATTAGTTTCTTTTATCCTATACTTTTCTATAAAACTTCATAGAATTCCATATTTAAGATATCAATTGTCCATTACATTTAGTAATTCAATTTTTATCAGATTTCCCTCTTTTCTTTATCCAATATCCATTAACGATTTATTAAAACTGTAAAATCATGGAAATCATTGTAAAGGGAAATTGCAAATTAAATCCATACTTTTAAAACAAGGTGTACCTAGTTTTCTAATACACCCCTAACAATCAAATATTTTGCATTTCGAATATGTAATTACTTGTGAAAAACCATGTTATGGTATAAAGAATCCATGTAGATCAAGCTAGATGACTTATTCTCCTTATCCATTAGTACTAATCTCATCCTCTGCACTCCTCCAAGATCAAATGACATAGAAGTGGAAGTTGAATGGCCAAAACCCTAAAAACTTAGGATTTTGGTGTAGGTGATGAAATTATAGGTGGGAGTAAATGGGTGATAGAGAACATGAATAATTGAGGTGAGTGAGTTCTAACCTCCACTCCCTAACCACCACTAAGAATTATATAGGGGGATAGAGTGGTTAAGATTAAATGGGGTAGTATGGTAAAATAGTGATAGGAAGCACTAGGGTTTGGGGTAGCACTATCATTCTGGGAAGAATGGTAGTGGTGGGTGGGTGGAGAACAACCATGGCTTGTTTTAACAATTTTTATAAGATGGGTAGAAATCATTAAAAAATTAACAAGAAATGGGTGTAGGTAGAACGCCCATGGTAAGTGGAATGGTCATGGTGTGGAGGACACAACATGACTATTTTGGGTAGAAAGGTCATGGTGAGAGGAGAAGGAGGAGTCTGTGTGTGGTGGATTGGTTGTGGTCTTAGATGGCTGGAAGAACCATGTTGAGTGGAATGGTTGTTGTATCTTCCACTATATAAAGTCATTGTATCAGGAATTGTCATTCTAAAGGTACTTGTGTTTATCCCTTGGAAAACATATAATGGTTTATAACTTGGGCTTTTGTAGCACAACCACGACAACATATGTAATGACCCTGACCTGGGTAATGAGGTAACCCTATTTGTTTTGGATAATTAAGTTGCTTATAACTTTAATATAATCCTCTAAAATGTTTTGCTACCAGGTAACAAACTTATGTTTCAAATTTGATCATGTTTGAATAATGTTTGAGCAATGTACTCATGTTTTGGACCAAAATGTAATTTACCCAAGATAAGGGGTTATAGTGCAATATGTCATATGTTGAACATGCCTCATGTGTTTTATCATAATTATAGAGAGAATTATGCAATGTGGTGGCTTGTGGAAAGCCTAAATTCCAAGTTTGAACTTGTTTGAATAATGCTAGTGACTTATGTACCAATTTTTGTAGCAAGTTGTAATTTACCCAAAGTATAGGGTTGATATGAAATTTACCACCTCTAGAGTGTCCCTATTCACTCCTAGTATCATTTAGAGGAGATATAAAGAAGGGGGCACCATGTTTGAATCATATTTAAGTATGATACTCTTGGTGATGAAAAGACCAAGAAAGTGTTGTATGTGAAACCCTAATTTGAGCTTGTATCGGGTTGTAGAGTCCATATGGGAGTGCCTATCGGCCAAGGAGCCATAGAGGGGATCCCATATCGGTTTTTGAACTCTTGGACTTGTCCATGATGAGATAATCACCTCAAGGAGGTGATCCATGACGAGTTAGATGCTCCTTGCAAAAGTTGTATCAGTTTGCATAATTTATTAGATAAAGATGAGATATCTTATCAAACAAGATAACTAATGGCCAAAATATCATCTCTAGATTATCCTGAAGTGTTTTGCATGTCAAGATAAATATGAGTGCATGAAAGGATAGGTGTAAACCATACATGAACACGTGGCACCTAGTAGCTTAAAATGGTGACACCTCACATACACACTTTTACATGAACCTCAAGTATATATACCCTTCCTTTAACCCATAAGTGGTATTTTTCAAACTCTATCACCCCCTTGCTCTTAGATATCGTTCATAGAGTCTAGATATCATCCAAGGGTGAAGCAGTATCGTGCATAGAGCTTTGGTATCACCCATAGCAAAGTGATATCACCCATTGCAAAGTGATATTAGCCAAGTGAGGGATATCGGTCATAAGTGAGGGATATCGGCCACAAGTGGTGAGGTATCGTGCATGAGACTAAGGAGATAAAGTCTTGGACCTTTTAGAAGATCACCTTCAACCTTGGGAACGTGAAGCTTTAGAGATTGGATCTTTGAAGTTGCTCTTGAGGCGGGTTATATAACTTGAACTCAATTATGTTATTATTTACCATCAATATTGCCTTAGTTAAATGATTTACTTTCAAATAGAATTTTCTTGCATAATTGATGAATTCATGAGCTCTAGTAGTAACCTAGGACTATTTTACATGAACTATAACAAGTAGAAAGAAGTTCTAGGGCTTGAAGATGATGGTATCACCTTATAAAGTGATATCGGGTTCAAGCACATAAGCAAGCACCTCTAACCCGATATGGTGATGCACCTACACCACGAAAATGATATGGATATGAGTTTATACTTCCTTTAACGATATGGTGATGTGGTATACATATCTTGCACGATATGGTGTGAAGCATACACACACCTCTTTGCCTGATATGGTGTGAAGCACACACACCTCTTTGCCCGATATGGTGTGAAGCATACACACACCTCTTTTCCCGATATGGTGTGAAGCGCACACACACCTCTTTACCCAATATGGTGTGAAGCGCACACACACCTCTTTTCCCGATATGGTGTGAAGCATACACACACCTCTTTTCCCGATATGGAGTGAAGCACACACACACCTCTTTGCCCGATATGGTGTGGAGAACACACACACCTCTTTGTCTGATATGGTGTGGAGCACACACACACCTCTTAACCTGAAATGGAAGCAAGAACACACCTCATTGCCCGATGAGGTGGAAGCACCTCAATTCAATATACTTGATTGAGTGACACATGTAGTGTGTTATGTCAAATGATACATTAAGACATATAGAGTTTAATGCACTTTGACAAGTGTAGGGTAACATACCTTTGAGAAAGGGTTAAGCCAAGTTAATAAAGTATGATGTAGGAGTTGTTTCCTAGTGAGAGGTGACAAGATGTTTAATGGGACTTGTGAGCCATGTAAATAGTTGTTTCCTAATGAGAGATGACAAGATGTTTATAAAAGCCTCATGATCTAGAGATTAATGTAAGAGATGGTAATGTCCAAAATAAATCAGGGAACTTGGAAACCTGTAACATAATAATAATAAATGATTATAAATATAATAATAAATATTGGTCATACATGCATTATGTTTATAGCCAAATAAGGGCTATAGTGTTTTTAATATGCTAAAATGAGATATGAGGAATACTTGTGTCACATAAAGGATGTGAATGTGTATGATGGTTTGACCGAAGTATAATGCCTAATAAAGGTGATGTGGTATTCAATGATGAGTTTAAAGGATTAATATCCCATAATGAAAGTGAAAGGGAAACATAAAGGTATTCCAACTCCTATGGAATCCTTAGCAATATGGCCATGGTATCAGAAGATTGGTATAATCCAATACCTGGAATAGTTTTACAGGATTGGTATAATCCAATACCTGGAATAATGTCATAGGATTGGCATAGTCCAATACCTGGAATAAAACTACATGATTGGGATAACCCGATACCTAGATGCAACACTCACAGGATTGGCATAATCTAATACCTGGAATAAAACTACATGATTGGGATAACCTGATGCTTGGATGCAACACTCACAGGATTGGCATAGTCCAATACCTGGAATAAAATTATAGGATTGGGATAAACCGATGCCTGGATGAAACACTCACAGGATTGGCATAATCCAATACCTGGAATAATGTCATAGGATTGGCATCATTCAATACCTGGAATAAAACTATAGGATTGAGATAACCCGATGCCTGGATGTAACACTCATAGGATTGGCATAATCCAATACCTAGAATAATGTCATAAGATTCATCATAACCCAATACCTAGAATAATTACACATGATTGGCATAGTTCAATACCTAGAATAGTTTCACATGATTGGTATAGTCCAATACCTGGAATAGTTGCAGAGGATTGGCATAGTCCAATACTTGGAATAGTTGCATAGTATTGGCATAGTCTAATACCTGGATAGAATATGATGATGTATATTCACATGACCGGTACAATCCAACACCTGGCTAGCAAATTGGCAAAGGCCAACAGATAGAAATGAGAATGATTCATGGATGACATACCATTATAATGAGCATCACAGGATAAGCTTGAGATGTTGATATAGTATGATGGGTAAATGATATACATGTTCTTCATATTCCTTATAAAGTGAATAGATGATTTACTGCTCTATCATAGATAGTGCAATGCTTTAAAAGATGAGAACATTCTAAACTACTTATCCTCTGCTCAGTTTAATACTATTTAACTGTGATAATAACATTGTTGGTGGAGAGTTATATCTCTCAGTGGGACAATTGTCTCACCCCGTGGGATCCACATTTTTTTAGGTGGACGTGCATGAGGGGGGTTGAGACCGTACTGCAGAGGGAGAACATCAGCAGCAGGGACAATAGTGACAACTCAAGTTGAGTGTACTGTCTATCGTGTCTTGTAGATAGAATTCCTATGTGTTGTCTCTGTACTCTCAGGTCCTCAGATTTAGTACATGATGGTTTTATGAACAATCTAAAGTTTTCGCTAGTATGCCACGAGGTTTTATGTTTCTTTAATATATGTTTTGACACATCAACTATTATATGTTATCCTCGAGAAGAGATGGTACAGTGTATGTACAATGTGAACAATGACGTATATAAGGTTTTGATTCTTCCTTAAAGAGTTTTCCAGGAAATGGATCTCTTTGCAAAATGATTTTAATTTTTAATGATTTTTATCAATTTACTACTTATGATTATTCCGCATAATTAGTAACAATTTGGTTATCAGTTTGGTGGCAGTCATTACAACATACCACAACCATTTTGAAGTCTTTCTCATTCACTTCAGTTCTGAACTTGGAAACACATGTATCTCTTTGCTTTAGTGCATTCCTTGATCACTTGGGTATGGGTGGTTACGCTCTTCAAGAAATTTCATTCATTCTATTGAATTCATTGATAAATAAGTACAATCCCTTGAATCCTTTAGAAACATAAATTCCAATTCCCCCATGTATCAATCCTACATCTGATAGAGGAGGGGTATTCACACTATTTTCCAAATATAGAGATGACTCACATGGATCTCAAAACCAACCAAATCAAGGCCAAAAGTATGCCTTCAAGTTTGAGGACGAAGTTATTTCTAGGTTGAGAAGCCTATATGAGGTAAAGAAGGATGTGTCAACTCATAGACAAACTATAAATTGGGTAGATAAAAGATTCAATCAACTCTATCTTAAATTTTCTCCCCTTGAGGAGGAGAGGCTCCCTTCCCAAGGCACAGTGTATCAAAAAAAGTGGGTGGCCAAATGGGTATTTTTTAAAACACCTATTGCTTACCACAAATACAAGTGCAGCTAACACATCAATGCCAAGGTCCACCTCACCCTTATGCACCTCCACCGCCACTACAATCATATCAATACCATCTCCCTCCTCCACCTCAACAACCATCCCATTAAGGGTACTTAAATCAACATATTCCATCTCCACATCACTCATAACACTAATGACCACCACAATCACAATAAGTAGCACACCCTCACATTGATGAAGGTTTACGTGGCAATGTGCATATACCACGCCATCATGAAATGTCAACAAGTTAGACCGATTTAAATGATGAAGGTTGACAGATCTTTTACTTAGTAGGGGAGGCATTGAAGAAAGGTCTAGCTCGAGGTAGAGGGATAAAGGAGTGATGAGTCCTCCAAAATGAATTGGGGCTCGCCGAGTACTTTTTTTAACCACCATTACGCGCGTTAGGAAGAACACGCCCCAGTTAAACTTGCCTTGTGTCAGCAGATTATACAGAAAGAAGAGGTCGATCTCTTGAAATTTACTCAGTGAAATATCTCCTCGATCAAAGAAGGTAATACACAACATGTGGTGTAAGAATCGCATGAAGGGGTGCTCAACATCAGCCACCGCGACATTGTGATAGCTGATCGCTTAGCCTTGAGGGGTTGTCACCAGTGGTGTGAACATGGCATCGTAATCAGCTCGGTTGTCTGGCCGAAGGTGCTATTCGAGGGAGTGCCACCAGTTGTAGATGGAGTTGAATTGCTATAGAGTAAGATTATAGTTTCTGTTTAAGAGCCACAAAGACACTCGGCCTTTGATCCATTCCCTGTCAGAGGCGTCGAGGTCGTTTGGGACAACACAAATATCAAGTGATGCCATAAACTCCACCACTAATTCTTTATAAGTCGGCCACTCGCTGAAAAAGGGGTGGCCCTCCACATGATGGGTGACCACGTTGTCGAGCCTGCTCGTGTTCCCCTCCTGGCCATGGAGGACATACATCAGGTTATCCTCAAATCCAAGATCTCGGATCATTCGTTTGTCGCAATATCGAGTCGGCTCGATAGTTCTTTTCATCACCTCCTCGTAAAATTTCTTCACATCTGTAGAAGGATGTGCAAGTCGGGGATGAGGGATGGAGCCTGGCTGGGGCAGAATAAACGTCTCAATCGCCATCGGTGCAGCGCTTGAAGATGATGCAGTAGTGTTGCTCCTCATGATGAAAGAAAGAAGACAAAAGAAATGAGCACGATGAGGATCGGAGTTGCTCGGAGAAGATGATCTCCAATGCCAATGAAGAGCTCGGTGAAGATATCTAGTTGCTTGGGATGCTTGGCACAATAGTTGAGGGGATTCAATCTGAAGGTGTGAATAGAAGTGAGAAACTACCCCACCTTTTATAGTCGAACTTGTCACCATTATCGCATTGTCGATACCATCGACGGGGTGTCGACGGTATCAACACCTGGAGCACAATCTGCTCTTCGCGACCATCGACAGTTATCGATTTCTTGATGCAGGGGGGGCTAGATAGGTGACATGTTTATACTATCGACTTGGGTCGATGGTATCAACCCATCCTACGGATCGACTACTTCATTTTGGCATGCTCCGTTGATTTCTTCTCACAGATCGGTGATGTGTCATGTCGATACCATCGACTGGGTGTTGATGGTATCAACTCTTTATGGTTCGATTACCCTCGCGAGGCCCAGGCGCCCCTTCCTTGCTAACCCCAGGTCGATACCATCGACTGGGTTGTCGATGGTATCGACTTCACTGAGAAGAATTTGTCTATAAATCTTCAGGGATCTCGCGAACATCAACTTTATTTTCTATACTATCGACTGCATTTTTCTTGTTCGCTGATAGCATGTCGATACCATCAATGAGGCCGTCGATGGTATCGACTCAAAAAAAATTATGTAGTCGCTTCCCTGCACCCATGTCGCTACCATCGACATTGTGGTCGATGGTATCGACTTTGATTCAATACTGCACACTGAGCAAAACGATTAGGGTATCATTTTTACACTAAAAAATGAAATTAAACAAAACTAACTTGCAAATGTGAAAGAAAATGAAGGAACTACAAATTAAAACTATTGATGGTTGGGTTGCCTCCCAACAAGCGCCCTTGTTTATTGTCTTAGGCTAGACGCAATATGGCTCTTCATTCTTCCTTAAGTGCCATGAGTTTAACATCATGCACTTTTCTAGTGTAGTTCTCTCCAAAGTAAAGCTTCAACCTTTGACCATTAACTAGGAACGTGAGCTTGCCATCTCTCACCATAATAGCACCATGTGGGCGCACCTCCTCCACCACAAAAGGTCCACTCCACCTGGATTTCAATTTCCCAGAATGAAGCTTTAGTCTTGAGTTGAACAGTAAAATGCGATCACCCTTTTTGAAAACATGCATTTGAATGTGGCGGTCATGGATTTTCTTTGTCCTTTCTTTATAGATCCTTTGATTCTCATAGGCATTCATCCTAAGCTCATCTAACTCATTTATCTCCAATAGTCTCTTTTTCCCTGCATCATCATAACTCACATTGAGCTTCCGTAACACCCAATGCGCCTTGTGCTCTAACTCAAATGGCAAATGGAAATCCCGCCCATAAGCCAACCTAAAAGGCATAGTGCCTATAGGAGTTTTAAATGTGGTCCTATATTCCCATAAAGCATCCAGTAGGAGTGCACTCCAATTCTTCCTGGAAGATGCCACTATGTGTTCCAATATCTGTTTGATCTCTCGATTCCAAACCTCAACTTGACCTTGAGTCTGCGGGTGATACGGGGAACCAACATTGTTCTTGACCCCTTATTTACTCATTAGTGTAGCAAATTTCTTGTTCGTGTAGTGGGTTCCTCCATCACTTATAATCATACGCAGAACACCAAACCTGCAAAAGATATGTTCTTTCAGGAACTTGCACACTACCGCATCGTCATTAGTTCTTGTGGGTATTGCCTCTACCCACTTCGACACATAATCAACGGGCAGCAAAATATATCAATTGGAATTCGAGGACACAAATGGTCCCATGAAATCGATGCCCCATAAATCAAATACCTCAACTTCTTGAAACACATTGAGGGGCATCTCTTACCGCTTTGAGATATTACCTTCCCTTTGACACGCGTCACATCTTTTCACAGTCATAGGCATCCCGAAAGAGTGTAGGCCAATAAAGACCACTCTCTAACACTTTGTTTGTTGTCCTTGTGCTCGAATGATGGCCATCGGCGGGTAATGTATGGCAGTGAGTAAGTATACTATCATATTCATCCTCTGGTACACACCTACGTAAGATGCTATCCCTGCATTGCCTCAAAAAATGGGGTCATCAAAAAAGTAATATCTTAAAGAATGGAAAAATCTCTTATTTTCTTGAGAATTCCAATGGTCCAGTATTTTCTTGCATGCTAGATAATTCACAATGTGTGAAAACCATGGATCTTTGGATTTTATGGAAAGGATTTGCTCATCGGGAAACGTCTCGGTAATGGGTATATTGATATCTCACTCATCTACCCACTCTAACTGAGACAAATGGTCTGCAACCACGTTCTCAATACCCGCCTTATCTTTAATTTCAATGTCAAACTCTTGTAAGAGCAAGATCCACCTAATTAATCTAGGCTTGGCATCTTTCTTTTCCATTAAATATTTAATAGCAGCGTGGTCATTCCAAACCACAACTTTTGACCCCACTAAATATTGCCTAAATTTTTCAAATGTGAAAACCACGGCAAGCAGTTCTTTTTTAGTGGTAGTATAGTTCAGTTGTGCATCATTTAAAGTCTTTGATGCATAGAAAATTATTGTAGATTTGTTATCAAAATGCTGCCCAAGAACAGTCCCAATAGCAAAATCCGATGCATCGCACATGAGCTCGAACGGTTTGGTCCAATCCGGCATTTGAACAACCGATGCCGAAATTAATTTTTCTTTAAGAACATTGAAGGAATGCATGCATTTATCGTTAAAATCAAACATTGTGTCCTTCTCAAGCAATTCATACAATGGTTTAGCAATTTTGGAAAAATCTTTGATAAAACGGCGATAGACCGCATGCCCAAGGAAACTCCTCACTCCCTTCACTGATTTCAGTGGAGGCAATTTGGCAAAAACCTCAATTTTTACTGGATCTACCTCCAGTCCTTTGCTAGACACCTTATGTCCAAGAACTATTCCTTCGCTAACCATCATATGACACTTTTCCCAATTTAAGACCAGATGCGTATCTTCACATCTTTGTAGCACTCTATCCAAATTTTGCAAACACTCATCAAAGGATGCACCGTGGATGGAAAAGTCATCCATGAAAACCTCTAAGTAGCATTCTACCATATCAGAAAATATATCTAGCATACAACACTGAAAAGTAGTCGGGGTGTTGCATAACCCAAATGGCATTCGGCAATATGCAAAAATCCCATAAGGACAAGTGAAGGTGGACTTCTCTTGATCCTTAGGGTCTATAGCATTCTGATTATAGTCGGAATAGCCGTCCAAAAAGAAAAAATGAGAGCGGCCATCCAGCCACTCTAAAATCTGATCAATAAATGGGAGCAGAAAATGATCCTTTAGAGTTGCGGAATTCAAGCGGTGATAGTCAATGCAAACACGCCACCCGGTTACCAATCAGGTAGTAACAGGTTCATTCATAAGATCCTGAGTCACCATGATTCCCCCCTTTTTAGGGACTACCTGTGTGGGGCTTACCCACGTCGAGTCTGAAATAGCGTAGATGATGCCCGTAGAAAGGAGCTTGATCACCTCCTTCTTGACGACCTCCATCATGCTGGGGTTGAGTCGATGTTGTGGTTGAATCACATACTTGGCTCCTTCCTCAAGTTGGATCTTGTGCTGGCAAAGCATAGGGGAAGTCCCCTTAATATCAGCAACTGACCACCCGAATGTTCCACGGTGGTTCTTCAGCACAATCATCAACTGCTCTTCTTTACTGGCACTCAGATATGCTGAAATAATCACCGGTAGTTTTTCACCAGCAGCTAAGAATGCATACTTCAAGTGAGGGGGCAGTGGCTTCAGTTCTAATTCTGGTGGATAGATCAATGATGATTGAAGTGGTGGTGGGAGCAGCCCAAGATCCTCATAAAACTTGGAATAATAGCACGGGAGCACTTTAAGCATCTTTATACATTCTTGTAACGACGTGCTTCTCATCCAATCATTCATGATGTTAAATAAGCAAGATTCAAGGGGCAATTCTGGATATGAGTCAAGCACTGAACTTGCTATTGCATCATCCTCAGTGGATAGAAGCCCAATTGAAAGAAAAAGAAAAAGAAATGAAAAAGGAATTCAATGGGATAGTGGAATACATAAGAAAATGAATAAAAAGATGATTAAAAGGCTAAAATATATTTTCCCAAAATAGGATTTCGAGTTATAAAGGTTCCTTGGGGTTCAAGAAACCCAGGATAATAATATACTAGCAAAGGAAATAAAGAATATGTGGAAAATATGAATAAAAAGGTGTTTTCTTGCAACTGAAGAAAAGAAATTGTTTCCTTGATATAATGATCCCAATTTTTGCAGGATGAAAGATAAAAGCATAAAAGAGGTTCCCTTAAATTTTGAATTAAAAAGGAATTACGATATGGGAGTTGTTACTTTTTCAAGTTATCCTCAAAATAGGATTTTATCTTGGAATTTAGGAAATTGTTTTTCTTTTGTTAGATCAGAAGTGATGAGGGCCGTTGGATCTTGATCCAACGCACACAACTCATCATCTAGAGTCCCAGAGGGACGCAGACTCAATGGTTACAGGGGAATTTTCCCCATAGCTTTTCTCACAATCAAGTGCATGTGCACTTATGATTTTTGTTCCATTAGGTTCGGGAGATCATTACGAAGGATCTAGACCCAGGTTATTCTGACTTTCATCGTGTATACCTGAAATGCCCAATTGGGGTGAAGGATGTTTTAGCGGTGAGATCGGACACCCTAAAAGAGACACCCATAGCCTATAAATAGACCCTCATGAGGTTTCTCTCATCATCACGAACCTTGGCGGCAGATCCCTAGATCCTAGCAACCTCTCCCTCTCTCGGTTACCCTTGCTCTGACGAGCCCCAGCCGCGGCACCGCCGCAAGTTCTAACTAGAAAGAAGAGGGGAACGATGAGAAGGAGCCGTCGGATCATGGAACACAGTGGGCCGGCACGAGATCTAATGATCTCAGGAGAAGTGTGCATCTTTAGCTCGCTAAGTGGAGCGCTACGACGTGAGTCGTTGGATCAAGGGTCCATCGTGAACCCAGGAGCATCCGACGATCAACCACTAACGGCCACGCACACTAGAAAGTGAGTGGAGCCAGTCTTTGTGGAGCGTCAGATCGATCAGTGGACCGCGGCGCACCGATCCAACGATCTAGGAAAATTGGTAAAATCCTATCTCTCATCTAATAATCAAGAAAATACCTTTTTCCTTGCAAAATTAATAGAGATCGCTAGGAATCTCATATGAAGAAACTTTATACATGAAAGTTGTATAGAAAAATACGAGGAACATGATAAAAATACTTTGAGAATCTCATTCTATCTAGTTTTGCAAAAGTACTTTAATTGGGTAGAAAAGTGTATTGAAAAGTAATTAGAAACCCTATTTGCATATAAAGGATGATTATTTGTAACTTAATAGGTTAAATTGAGGATTATCAATCTGTTAATTAATAACATGAAGTTTTCATCTGTTTTGAATACAAATACGGTTAATTTAGGGTTTATGTCTATAAATGAAAAGGTAATGTATATGGAAACCCTAATTTAGGGTAAAAGAAGAAGAAAAACTATGTTATTTTGGATTAAGGAAGTGAATTACTAAATAATGACCCTAAGACTGTTAAGAATATTAAAAGGAGAGAATTTAAAGGTTTTAAGTGGATTTGATGAATTGGGGTTCTTAATAACTAAGAATGGAGGCAAAACCCTAATTTCCAAGGAAACCCTAAAATTGGAATAGAAACCCTAAGGAATATGATGAAATTGGGCAAATATTAATAAAAGGAAACTTGTACTTTTATTTCAGAGTTTCCGTGCACTTTGCTTGCTTGTTTGGATTTTCTCTCTCTACATAGTTGATTCTGTATCCAAATCTGCAAATACAGGTATGTGGTTATGCTTATGAATATCTCGAGTTAGTTTTTCGAGGTTTACTGAAGTTTTCATCGATGTCATGAAGTAATTGTTGGATGATTTTATTTCATGCAAACTATAATGTGGATATGACTATCACATAAGATATGGGCCTACTAGCTCAGATTATGGTCCCCTCTGTGGCTTATTAGTTGACCTAGTACATGGCTACCTATGGGGTAGGTCCATCAGGTCATTGGATGACTTAGTACATGGCTACCAATGGGGTAGGACCATCAAGTCACCATGAGTTAGATATTGGGCTACCTTTGGGTAGTGCCATGCGACTCTATTACCCTATGTATTGTCTACCTGTAAGGTAGGACCATGGTGGTAAGGATCTACCTAAAGAGAGGTAGCATGCAAGTCCACTGCAGGGACAGCACAGAGTTGGGGGATAGGTAAGGATTGAGTAGTATGGCTTAAAACGTAATCTTGGTTGTTAAATGAATAATTGAATGATTATATTGTTAACATAGTTGCACATTATTTGTTTCCCCCACATACCAGCTTCGACTGACCGTAGTTTTGTTTGTCGGTGATTTAGGTACAAATCTTAAAAGTACAAATAGTAAAGTGACACATTGTGAATTCAAGAAATAATGAACAAGGAGGAACTAGTTAGATTGATTCAGTTGTGGTTAGAAGTTTAGTATTTTCCAAACTTTTCAAAGGTATGCAAAAATTTTATTTATTACAGCTTTTGAGCTTAGTCTGTTAAAATTTAATAATTGTTCTTGGTTATATGTCGAACCTTTGATCTGGAAATTATGGGTGCGGCTTCGACCTTTCAGTCTCCCTTAATTGGGGGTTACTGAAAGGTGAGGTCGTAACATTTGGTATCAGAGCCTAGGTTCCTCACTTAACCATTAATAATTATTAAATTTTACAAACTCCATAGAACCCAAGGGAGTTATTAGAGGACTATCTGAAAGATAGAGGTGTCTAGAAAAGGATCACGACCGGGGACTGGCAATATATTCCTCTGCACTGCTAGTCGAAATATGAGGACTCCTGGATCCGTGTGACTACCTGGCCAAAGTCTTAGGGTATGAATCGAAATAAGATACCTTTAGGACTCTCTCATCTTATTCATCCCTTCTCATCACATATTCTATTAAGGATTTTAAGAATTAGGGTTTTCTTTCTCTTCCTCACCCTCATGTGGTATGGGCAAATAAGTTAAGGATTAAGGAATCCTCCATCAAATTAATAAAAGATACATAATGAGATGTCATTGACATAAGTATAATTAGTTTAATGATAAACTAAAGGTATGTTTGTTATGCTTATGTAGATGGCTCGTACCAAGACTGTTGCTATTCCCGAGGGCACTGGGAACCCAGCTAGGAGTGCTTGGCCTTCCCGTAAAGGAAAGGGGTCTTCAGAAAAGAGAAAGAGGAACTTGGATGGTGAATCCTCTAAGAAGAGGAAGAGACCAGAGGAGAACACTCATGAGGTCAATAACCCTAACCCAATACCCTTCAGCAACCTTGATCAAGAAAAGGACTAAGGGTATGAGGAGCAACATGTGTACGAGGAAGTAGACCAGATGGAAGAAGACCAAGATGGAGGTCCGGAACCAAACATGATGATCCACACCCCTGATGTTTTGTGGATGGAGCAACAGAAGAAGCTGACAGAGGCCATTAATGTCTTGACCCTTTGAGACCTAGCTAGAGATGAGAATGGTGAGCCGCTTCCGGTTCATCCTCGACTAGGAGCCACCATCATGGACTTCGTCAATATGAACATCGAGAAGTTCTGGGGAGAAGATAAGACTGAGGTAGTCGACAAGGCAGAAGCTTGGTTGCTTGCAGTCGAGAATGGATTCTGCATGCTTGAGGTACAGCTGAGCAAGAAGGTCCTCTTTGCTACTCACCTCCTAGAAGGAGCAGCCAAGATATGGTGGGAGACCCACATCACCGGACGAGATTTGACATAGGAACCCATGGCATGGGCTGACTTCAAGATGATCTTCACTGACCGATTTGTCCCAGTCTCCGCTAAGAAGGAAAAGAAAAGGGACTTCACCAACATGACCCAAGGAAACTCTTCTTTGGCGGACTTCGGGCACAAGTTACGGATCCTGGAGAATTTTGGGCACATGATGGATGAGGAAAGAAGGGTGGATCACTTCATAGAGCATCTTCACCCTGCCATCAAGCCCCGTGTGATGGAAAGTAAACCCAAAACCTTCGCCGAGGCTTACAACACTACTTTAGATATGGAAAGGACGGTGATGCCTGCCCAGCTTTCACCCAAGGGGTATTTGTGTTTCACTAAAGGAACTCAATGTCAGAGGAACAACCACAAGAAAGGTCCAGGGCATCATCATGATAAAGGAAGACATGGAGGAAAAGCAAAACCCCATCAAGAGAACAACTGACCTCGATGCTGCACCTACGGGAGGTGGCATACTAGTGAATGCCGCAACAAGAAGAAGATATGTTATCGATGCCACCAAGAAGGGCACATCCAATTTGTTTGCCCTCTGCCAAATCCAAGAGGACCAGGATAGGTAGCATCCCCACCAGTAGTAGCTCCACCTGTGGCAGCTCCACCTATAGCTACAACCCCACCTGCTGGAGAGAAAAGACAAGCTCGAGTGTTTGACATTGATAATGAGGAAGCTCATGCAAATGTGAATTGGTTGATTGAGGGTAATAACCCTTAGAGTTTTCTTTTATGTTTTAAGTTTAAGCACGTAATGGTCTAATGTATTGTGAAAACCAATGTAGGCATGCTTGAAGTCATGGGACATAATGTAAAAGCTTTGTTTGACTCTGGATCTACTAATACTTTCATTTCGAGAAATCTTGCAACTATGATTTGTTTGGATATCAAGGATTTAGGGTATGTCTTAGATGTTACAACCCCGAGTGGTCGGATCTTTACTTCCCTTTTGAAAACCCCGGTGGTATCTGTGAAATATTGTGATCATGAATATCCTATAGACTTTATCCTTCTTGACATGAATGATTTTGATGTAATCATTGGCATGTATTGGCTTTATACTTATAGGGCGAACATTGACTGTAGGGAGAAGAAAGTGATCATTAAGAGACCAAGTCACCCACCTTTTGTCCTTAGGGGTAGGAAGGATGCCACCACCAGCCTATATGTGTCAGCCTTGAAGGCAGAGCAGATGATGAGTAAAGGGTGTCAAGCTTTCCTAGAAGTAGTCACCAAGCCAGAACCCAAGGTGCAACCTTTAGAAGAAATAGAGGTAGTTAGGAGCTATGCAGATGTTTTCCCAGATGATCTACACGGGATTCCTCCCGAGAGAGAGGTAGATTTCTCCATAGAGCTAGCTCCTGTTACAAGCCCTATTTCTCGAGCACCTTATAGAATGGCCCATGTTGAGTTGCTCGAGTTAAAGAAACAACTGTAGGAATTGTTAGACAAGGGTTTTATCCACCCTAGCACATCACCATGGGGAGCACCAGTTCTTTTTGTAAAGAAAAAGGATGGTTCACTTCGTATGTGCATAAACTACCGGATTATCAATCAGGCTACCATTAAGAACAAATACCCTTTACCCTGGATAGATGACTTGTTTGACCAGTTGAATTCAGCTTGAGTCTTTTCCAAGATCGACTTCAGATCGGGTTACCACCAGTTGAGAGTTAAAAGTGAGGATATCCTGAAAACCACTTTTAGAACTAGGTATGGCCACTATGAGTTTGTGGTTATGCCTTTTGGGCTGTCCAATGCACCCAGTGTGTTCATGAACCTTATGAATAGTGTGTTTCAACCCTTCCTTGACTCATTTGTCATAGTATTCATAGATGACATACTGGTTTATTCGGATGACTTAGATCAACACCGAGACCATCTAAGTAAAGTCCTTGATTTCTTGAGAAAGCATAAGTTATATGGGAAATTCTCTAAATGTGAGTTTTGGATAGACCGAGTCATGTTCCTCGGACACATCATCTCAGGAGGAACGATAACCATAGATCCAGCTAAAGTGTCGGCAGTACGAGATTGGCCAACACCGAAGAACCCCTCTGAGATCCGAAGCTTCTTGGGGTTAGCAAGATATTATCGGCGTTTCATTGTGGATTTCTCAAAGACTGCCTTGCCTTTAACCATGTGGACTCTGAAAGAGGTGAATTTTGTGTGGTCCGATGTTTGTGAGGCTCGTTTTCAGGAGCTGAAGGAGAAGCTCACCACTACACTAGTTTTGACTCTACCATCAGGCAATGAGAGTTTCATGATTTTCACTGATGCGTCAAAGATGGGACTTGGTTGTGTGTTGGAACAGAATCGACATGTGGTTGCATATGCCTCCTGACAACTCAAGCCCAACAAGGTGAATAACCCGACACATGACTTAGAGTTGGCTGCTATTATCCATGCATTAAAGATTTGGCAGCATTACATGTATGGTGCCACCTTTGAGATCCTCACCGACCATAAGATCCTGAAATACCTCCTGACACAGAAAGACTTAAACCTATGACAAAGACGATGGATGGAGTACATGAAGGATTATGACTTCACCATCACTTATCATCCAGGAAAGGCGAATGTCGTAGCTGATGCTTTGAGTCAGAAATAGCTCAAGTGTGCAACTGTTTTGTCCAATCAGTGGAAGAGCTTAGAAGAGCTGGTAGAATGGTCTCCTCAACTGTTAGATGATCGAGTTTGATTGGCCAACATCTAGATACAGTCTGAATTGTTGAGTGAAATTGTAGCAGCACAGTTGGCCAGTGGGGAGCTTGACAAGATGAAGGACTTGATGAAGAAGCCTAAGACCCGTCTTTCTTTGGGAATAGATGGAGGAATCTGATTTGAGAATCGCATATGGGTTCCTAAAGATTCCCAGTTGAAGGAGCGTATCCTACAAGAGGCTCATGGTTCTAAGTGCACGGTACACATGGGAACTACTAAGATGTTTAAGGACATGCAGAGGTTTTTCTGGTGGCCAGGAATGAAGAGAGACATTGCAACTTATGTGGCCAGTTGTCTTACGTGCCAAATGGTGAAGGCTGAACACCAACAACCTGGTAGACTTTTACAGTATATAGAGATCCCAGAGTGGAAATGGGAGCAGATCGCCATGGATTTCATGGTGGGTCTACCCCAGACCAAGAGAGGTCATGATGCGATATGGGTTGTGGTAGATCGGCTTACCAAGTCAGCACACTTCCTTGCCCTGAAGACCACTGCCAAGGTGTCAGATTTAGCTGACTTGTATATCAGAGAGATAGTGTGTTTGCATGGCGTACCCAGTTCCATCATCTCCGATAGAGACCCAAAGTTTACTTCCAAGTTGTGGAAGCAGGTTCAAGAGGAACTAGGTACAAGGTTGAAGTTCAGTACCGCTTATCACCCCCAGACAGATGGTCAGTCAGAAAGGACAATCCAGACCTTAGAGGATCTGCTGAGAGCTTGTGTGCTCGATTGGGGTGGATCATGGGAGCAGTACCTACCTTTAGCTGAGTTTGCTTACAACAACAGTTACCAATCTAGTATCAGGTTGCCTCCGTATGAAGCTCTTTATGGGAGACTGTGTCAGTCACCACTTCACTGGGATGATGTTGGTGAAAGGACCTTATTGAGGTCAGATGAACTCCAAGTGTATGCTGATAAAGTCGCTTTGATCAGGCAAAGGCTAAAGAGATCCCAGGATCGACAGAAGTCGTATGCTGATGTGAAGAGGACTGATGTGCATTTCACTGTGGGAGAACATGTTTTACTGAAAATCTGACCGCTCCAAGCTATAGCTAAGAACAGAGGCAAGTTGAGTCCCTGATACATGGGTTCGTTTGAAGTATTAGAACGGATTGGTGAAGCAGCCTATCGGTTGGCGTTACCCCCTCAATATAGTATGATTCATGATGTGTTTCATGTGTCCAATCTAAAGCGATATGTACAAGATCCAAGCCATGTGCTAAGCATTGAACCCATTGAGCTTCAAGGAAAGCTAACTTGTCCTGAGTTGCCTTTGTGGATTATAGATACCAAGGTAAAAGAGCTCAGAAATAAGAATATAGTGATGGTAAAGGTTCTTTGGAAGCACCATGGAGAGGATGAGGCCACATGGGATCTGAAGATGGACATGAAAAAGGCATATCCCAATTTGTTTGTTTGATTGACGAATTTTGAGGGCAACATTCCTATAACGGGGGGGAGGATGTTATAACCCCATTTTCTAAAGCATGTAATGAGATTTGTAAATCTCTTTTTAAAAGATAAATGAAATACATGGTTGATTTGATGGTTTGATTTGAATGAATTTCATGTAGGATAGCCTTGTATGCTTTCTTGATGGGCCTTATTGGCCATTAAGCCCAATTGAAAGAAAAAGAAAAAGAAATGAAAAAGGAATTCAATGGGATAATGGAATACATAAGAAAATGAATAAAATATGATTAAAAGGCTAAAAGATATTTTCTAAAAATAGGATTTCAAGTTATAAAGGTTCCTTGGGGTTCAAGGAACCTAGGATAATAATATATTAGCAAAGGAAATAAAGAATATGTGGAAAATATGAATAAATAGGTGTTTTCTTGCAACTGAAGAAAAGAAACTATTTCCTTGAGATAATGATCCCAATTTTTGCAGGATGAAAGATAAAGGCATAAAAGAGGTTCCCTTAAAATTTGAATTAAAAAGGAATTACTATTTGGGAGTTATTGCTTTTTCAAGTTATCCTCAAAATAGGATTTTATCTTGGAGGAAATTGTTTTCCTTTTGTTAGATCGAACGCGATGAGGGTCGTTGGATCTTGATCCAACGCACGCCGCTCATCATCTAGAGTCCCAGAGGGACGCGGACTCAGTGGTTATAGGGGAATTTTCCCCATATATTTTCTCACGATCAAGTGCATGTGCACTTATGATTTTTATTCCATTAGGTTCGGGAGATCATTACGAAGGATCTAGACCCAGGTTTTGTCGACTTTCATCGCGTATACCCGAAATGCCCAATTGGGGTGAAGGACATTTTAGCGGCGAGATCAAAAACCCTAAAAGAGACCCCCATAGCCTATAAATAGACCCTCATGAGGTTTCTCTCACCCTCACGAACCTTGGCGGCAGATCCCTAGATCCTAGCAACCTCTCCCTCTCTCAGTTACCCTTGCTCCGACGAGCCCCAGTCGCGACGCCGCCGCAAGTTCTAATTAGAAAGAAGAGGGGGACGACCAGGAGGACTCATCGGATCATGGAACATAGTGGGTCGGCACAAGATCTAACATCTAACGATCTCAGGAGAAGCGTGCATCTTTAGCTCGCTGAGTGGAGCGCTACGACGCGAGTCATTGGATCAAGGGTCCATCGTGAACCCAGGAGCATCCGACGATCAACCGCCAACGGCCGTGTGCGCTAGCAAGTGAGTGGAGCCGGTCTTTACAGAGCGTCAGATTGATCAATGGACTGTGGCGCACCGATCCAACGATCTAGGAAAATCGATAAAATCCTCTCTCTCATCGAATAATCAAGAAAATAGCTTTTTCCTTGCAAAATTAATAGAGAATGCTAGGAATCTCATATGAAGAAACTTTATACATGAAAGTTGTATAGAAAAATACGAGGAACATGATAAAAATACTTTGAAAATATCGTTCTATCTAGTTTTGCAAAAGTAATTTAATTGGGTAGAAAAGTGTATTGAAAAGTAATTAGAAACCCTATTTGCATATAAAGGATGATTCTTTGTAATTTAATAGGTTAAATTGAGGATTATCAACCTGTTAACTAATAACATGAAGTTTTCATCCGTTTTGAATACAAAGACGGTTAATTTAGGGTTTATGTCTATAAATGAAAAGGTAAGTATATGGAAACCCTAATTTAGGTTAAAAGAAGAAGAAAAACCATGTTATTTTGGATTTAGGAAGTAAATTACTAAATAATGACCCTAAGATTGTTAAGAATATTAAAAGGAGATAATTTAAAGGTTTTAAGTGGATTTGATGAATTGGGGTTCTTAATAACTAAGAATGGAGGCAAAACCCTAATTTCCAAGGAAACCTTAAAATTGGAATAGAAACCCTAAGGAATATGATGAAATTGGGCAAATATTAATAAAAGGAAACTTGTACTTTTATTTCAGGGTTTCTGTGCACTTTTCTTGCTTGTTTGGATTTTCTCTCACTACATAGTTGATTCTGTATCCAAATCTGCAAATATAGGTATGTCGTTACGCTTATGAATATCTCGAGTTAGTTTTCTGAGGTTTACCAAAGTTTTCATCGATGTCATGAATTAATTGTTGGATGGTTTCAATTCATGCAAACTATAATGTGGATATGACTATCACATAAGATATGGGCCTACTAGCTCAGATCATGGTCCCCTCTGTGGCTTATTAGTTGACCTAGTACATGGCTACCTATGGTGTAGGTCCATCGGGTCATTAGATGACTTAGTACATGGCTACCAATGGTGTAGGACCATCAAGTCACCTTGAGTTAGATATTGGGCTATCTTTGGGTAGTGCCATGTGACTCTATTACCCTATGTATTGGATACATGTAAGGTAGGACCATGGGGGTAGGATCTACCTAAAGAGAGGTAGCATGCAAGTCCACTACAGGGACAGAACAGAGTTGGGGGATAGGTAAGGATTGAGTAGTATGGCTTAAAACATAATCTTGATTGTTAAATGAATAATTGAATGATTACATTGTTAACATAGTTGCACATTATTTTTTTCCCCCACATACCAGCTTCGGCTGGCCGTCGTTTTGTTTGTCGGAGATTTAGGTACAAATCTTAAAAGTACAAACAGTAAAGCGACACATTGTGAATTCAAGAATTTATGAACAAGGAGGAACTAGTTAGATTGATTCAGCTGTAGTTAGAAGTTTAGTATTTTCCAAACTTTTCAAAGGTATGCAAAAAATTTATTTATTACAGCTTTTCAGTTTAGTATGTTAAAATTTAATAATTTTTCTTGGTTATATGTCGAACCTTTGATCCAGAAATTATGGGTGCGGCTTCGACCTCTCGGTCTCCCTTAATTGGGGGTTACTGAAAGGTGGGGTCATAACAGGTATAATAGGGATATGATATACATGGATTGCGCAGTTATATTTAAAATGTAAAATTGTTTGTTAAATGGTAATTGGCTGCAATACATTGTTATGAATAATTGCATGATTATTGTTTCCCCCACATACCAGCTTCGACTGACCGACATTTTGTTTGTCGGCATTTTAGGTACAAAGCCAAAAGGACAAACAATAAATCGTCATATTGAGAAATACATGAATTGAAATACAAGGAGGATTAGTAGAGTAGAAATTCATATGGGGATAGAAGGTATGCAAAAGTTTATTTTTATTACAGCTTTCTAGTTTAGTCTGTTAAAATTCAATAATTGTTCTTGGTTAAATGTGGAACCTTTGATCCGGAAATTATGGGTGCGGCTTCAACCTCTCGGTCTCCTTTAATTGGGAGTTACCGGAAGGTGGGATCGTAACATTTGGTATCAGAGCGTAGGTTCCTCACTTAACCATTAATAATTATTAAATTTTACAAACTACATAGAACCCAAGGTAGTTATTAGAGGATTATCTAAAAGATGGAGGTGTCTAGAAAAGGATCACGACCGAGGGCTGGCAATATTTTCCTCCACACCGCTAGTCGGAATATGAGGACTCCCGGATTTGTGTGACTGTCTGGGCAAAGTCTTAGGGTATGAATCGAAATAAGATACCTTTAGAACTTTTTCATCTTATTCATCCCCTCTCAACTCAAATTCTGTTAAGGACCTTAAGGATTAGGGTTTTCTCTCTTCTCCTCACCCTCTTGAGGTAAGGGTAAGGTTGATAAGGTTTAAGGAATCCTCCACCAAATTAATGAAAAGCATGTAAATAAGATCTCATGGACATAAGATTAATAGATTAAGCATAACCTAAAGGATAGATGCATGCTTAGGTCGTATGACATAAGTTGTCATGCCCTCAGAAGAGACCTGAGGCTAGACCTTCTTGTCAGGAGGATAAATAAAGAGAGTTAGTCTTGGAGATAGAGACCTCCATTGTAAGAAGAGACCTGGCTCATCCTCCGAGGATGGTGTTAACCCTAACCCTAAGTGAAGGCTAGAGAGAGAGACAACATGATGAGTTAGATGTCCTGGTAGACCAGGTGGTTGGATGGACATGCCTTGGATGATGTATGAGCCATGAGAGGTTGGATGACTGAGTACCTTTGGCGACCCAACCCTGGGAAGGGGTCGAGCAGTGGAGAGTAAAGGATAGCCCCTTCATTGATGAGGTTAGAGAAGAACCTATGGAAACCCCATGAGCTTATATGGGTATAATAGGCACCCAGAATGTATCAGTAGTGCGAGCAATAGGTTGAAACCCTGGTCGGGAGAGTTTGATGGATAGCTTATGTGATAAGCCTAAGGGGCTATGGATAACCTTGAGCGAATGTGAGTTGAACATAGTCTTCATCCAGGTAGGGGAATGCTTTTGAGGTTGACCCTTCATGAAAAGAGGACCTCTAATGGTGAGGTTGGTTGTAGGGTTAGCTCTAGAAAGAGAGAGCAGGAACCAAGCAAGAAGGTTGGAATCCTAGACTCTGAAATACGAGGAAAAGTAGGGAGTTGAGGATGATGCAACCTAAATGGATGATAGTGGTCTCCACATGCTTGAACCCTAGAGGTTGATGATGTCTTGGTTGCCATGAGAGGAACCAAACCCTAGAGAGAGGATGATTCTTGATGCGATGATTTTGAGTCACATTTATAGACTTGTTTCACTCGCATTTTGTGCGTTTATTGGTCATTCTGGTGGTTAATATTGCATAATTCACTTACTGTAGTCTATGACCCTTCTCAGCATCAATTCTCCCTTATTTTATTGTTTTGAGCATAAATGATTACATTATTATGTTTTATTTCGGCTTATGTGGTTTTGTGTTGCAATTTTAGGAAAAACACATATCTACAGTTGTCGATACTATCGACACAGCCATAGGTTGCCAGCCGCAAGGAGCAGCACAGAGTCGATACCATCGACAGGGAAGTCGATGGTAGTGACATTCCATCAGGTTGCTGGCGAGTAGATAGTCGATACTATAGACCCTAAAGTCGATACTATCAACACCTGAAGATTCAGCGACAGAATAGGGATAAAACCAATGCCTAAGAGTGTCGATACAATCGACCCTCGTCGATGGTATCGAGTCAGCATCAGGCGCAACAAAGAAAAGAAAAGAAGACTTGTCGATACCGCGCAGTGTTGATACCATCGACCCGCGTCGATGGTATCAACACCGTCAGATGCAAGTTTGTTTCAGATTGATCTAAATCTGACAGCTGTGATATTTTTGCAACCTAACTCGGTGATTATACCTAATGACGGTGGCTAAGAGACGACGATCACATCATTAGCCGTTGCACATGTCCCGAGAAGGTGTAGAGAGAAGAATGGAGCCTAGAAGCACGCCCCAGCCGTTCCGGAAGTCGAAGAAGACATTTTCCACCACCGAAAGGCTGTAGATCGCGCATTCTATGCCGAGGAATGCTTGGATCTTCTCCGTTTAGGGGTTTCATTACTTATACATGTTTTTCTCCATGTTTCCCCTTTTCTCAACCTTGTCTTGCTCTGAGATGAACATGCGGGGCTAATCCCCTTTATCTTTAGGACTGGGAGTAGCCTGGGGAAGCATTGTATGACATTTTTATCATAGTAATTCATCACTTATATCTTAAATTTGTGGTATGATTTCGTCTTCTCAATTATATTGTTATGCTTGATCACCATAATGATAATCTAATACCTTTAATTACTTTGAAAGAAGAATTAACGGTTGAAAAGAGACAAAATTCACATTAATTAACAAATCCCTTGAACAAGGTGATGTACGGTTAATGGTGGACACCCAGAGGTCGATGCTAATGCACCTAGTTTAGGGTATAGGTTACCACGACGGTGGAACTGACCTAGACATAGGTAGTGAATTGTACTATGACAGTGGGCAATTCTGACTACAGGCCACTACCCAGATTGAGAGATGAACCTGAACTATTATATAGAAATTCATACAATGAAAACCCACGGTGAAACCGCAATCCTAAAGATATCCACTTGAATTGATTAAACAAAACCCTTAATCGATTGCTTTGTTTTATTTTATTTTCTTTTGTTTTTACAACAACTCTCAAACTCTTTTAATCGGTTTAGCTGATGGCAAATAGTTAGTAGTAGTCTACCGATAATTTAGTGTCCCTCAGTTCGACTCGGGCCTCACAAGGGCCTATACTACATTGACGCGTGCACTTGCATTTTACGCACGGTAAAATTGTGTCAAGTTTTTGGCGCCGTTGTCGGGGACACGGCAATTGTCGGCACTACGAGAGTTGCAAGCGGCCACTCTAGGCCACATTTTTATTTTATTATTTTATATTCATTTTTTTTAATTCATAGTTTATCTTTCACATTTTGTAATCATCTAGCATGGTACTGAACTGAAATTACCATTTTGCAGGTATTGGTGCATGGTGAGGACACGTAGCACTGACTACACGCAGCAATCACCAGAGGTTCCACTGCTGGGACCAGACGACGAGGAGAACAACGTTCAGCCCCATCTGGAAGATATAGATTCCGACTCAGAATAAGAAGCCATGGTAGAAGAGCATACGATATGGGAGAAGATAAAGGCTTCTTCCTCATCCGCTTCAAAGGGGCCAATTAAGAAGCAGGCGATCAAAATTCTAACTTATAAGATTGATCATGCATTAATCAACTTGGTCAAGTCAAATGCTTTCCATGGGCTAAAGAACGAAGACCCGGTGACTCACATAAGTCAGTTCGTGGAGAACTACGATATGATAAAAATAGATAGGTTCCCACAGGAGACACTTTATTTGAAGTTGTTTCCAAGCTCTCTGGCGGGAAATGCACGAGAATGGCTACATAATCTTGACGATGAGTATGTGGAATCATGGAACCACATGGTGGAAGTATTCTTTGAAAGGTTCTTTCCGCCTGAGAAGACAAATGACATGATCAGGAAAATCCATAATTTCATCCAGAAGGCAGGAGAGACTTATTCTGAGACCTGGGAACGGTTTCAGATCATGCTCAGGAGGTGCCTGCATCATGGGCTTGACAAGGAGACGCAGGTTAAAATCTTATATTTTGCTCTCTCCGAGCATGATATAAGTAACCTAGATTCCACAGGTTCAAGGTTCTTCTTAAACAACACAGACATGAGGTGTTGGGAAATTCTAAAAAACATGGCCAAGAAGCAATCCTCGGGCGACATAGACGTCGTAGAGCATGTTCGATCTGCAGGAGAGTCAAAGGCCATCAAAGAGATAAATGAGAAGATGGACCTTCTCTCCAAGAAACTACTTCCAAAAGAAGATACTGAATCCAAGGATGAAGCTCAAGTCAAATTCAGGCACCAGCAGTAGGGGTATAGAAATAATGATTACTCATGGAGGGAGGACAAGAAATTCTCCTAGAAGGATCCAAATAATTTCTTGCAGGACCCCAACGCAAAACCCCAATCGGTGATGGAGGATAAGAGCATAGAATTGCTCAACCAAGTGATCAAGCAAAATCAAAAACTAATGAACACTTTTGGCCAGCAGATCAAGCAACAGGGGGAATTCATGAATCAATTTGGGCAGACTCTACAAAGCCATGGGGATCAGATGAGGACGATAGAGACGTCTATGGCACAAATGGCAGCTGAGATAGAAAACTTGAAGAAGCCAGCGTAGCAAGGCTTTCTAGGGAACACAAACATTCCAGGAGGAAACCAGCAGGCGAAGGAAATCTTGCTACGGAGTGGCAAGAAGATTTTAAACCCCATGGCCGATGAACCAAGCAAACCCCAGTCAGAAATCATAGGTGAGGCCACAGAGGAGGTTCTAATTCCAACCACAGAGCCGATTGAGGATATAGCAGAGGATGTCACAGCAGAACCAGTTATTCCTGAGGAGGAGACACAAAAGAGGACGCCATATGTGTCGCCACATCAAAGGGTGCAGGCTGTCCCGGTCCCGTATCCAAATAGCGTGAAAGCAAAGAAAGTGGACGCCAAGTTCAAGAAGTTTCTGGACAGCTTTAGAAAACTTTCTGTCAACATTCCACTATTAGAGGCAATAGAGCAAATTCCCTCCTACGGGAAAATTCTGAAAGACATCATTACAAAGAAGAGGAAGATCCCTGACACTGAGGTTGTGGTTCTCAAGGAGCAGGTGAGTGCTTTCATCATGGGCACATTTCCACCTAAAAGGCAAGATCCGGGCTGCTTCAATATTTCATGCTATATTGGGAAAGTGAAATTTGGCGAAGCACTATGTGATTCAGGGGCAAGCATAAACATGATGCCTCTCTCTATGTTCAAGAAATTGGGACTAAAAGAATCAAGGCTGAGAAATATGACAATACAGTTGGTGGATAATTCCGTGGTGAAGCCATACGGCATATGTGAGGATGTGTTGGTGAAAGTAGATCGGTTCGTTTTCCCAGCAGACTTTGTTGTAATGGAAATGCAGGATGAACGGGGTAATGAGTTACTCCTGGGATGACCTTTCCAAGCCACGGCTGACATGATACTAGAGATGGGGAGAGGTCGTTTGACCTTGGGTATCGTGGACGATCGGTTCGAGATGGTCATGCCTTCCAGCACCACACAATTAAAAGCCAAGGAGCAATGCCGCTTGATGAAGCACTTTGATCATAATATCTCTTTATGTCTAGGGAAGCCGTTTTTAGATATGGCTCATGTAATGACTAAAGTGGAGAAGGGGACACTGGTTGTAGACATCATGGAGCACACCAAGGTTGTGTCTCTTAGCAGGGCTGTGGGTTTTCCCAATGATGAAGAGGAGGACATCCCTCCCTTTACTAAAGATGAGGACATAGCAAGTTCTGTTTTCAATGCATATCCAGAATTATCACTTCAAGCCTGCCTGGTTAATGTAACACATGATTGGATGAGAAGCAAGTCACTACAAGAGTGTGCCAAGATTCTTCAGGTGCTTCCATGCTTTTATGCTAGGTACTATGAAGACCTTAGAGAACTCCCACCACCGCTTCAGTCATCCTTGATCATCCCGTCAGATTTAGAATTGAAGCCATTGCCACCGCACTTCAAATATGCATTTCTAGCTGAGGGTGAGAAGCTGCCAGTGATCATTTCGGCATATCTGAGTGCCGAGGAGGAGGATCAATTGCTGATCGTGCTGAAGAACCACCGAGGTGCATTCGGGTGGTCGGTAGCAGACATCAAGGGGATCTCCCCTACATTGTGCCAGCACAAGATCCGGCTCGAGGAGGGAGCCAAACTGGTAATTCAGCCACAGCGTCGACTGAATACTAGCATGATGGAGGTCGTCAAGAAGGAGGTGATCAAGCTCCTTTCTGTAGGTATCATCTATGTTATATCTGACTCGACGTGGGTGAGTCCTACACAGGTAGTCCCTAAAAAGGGGGGAATTACTGTTACACATAATTTGTTAAATGAACCTATCACGGCCCGTCTGGTAACTGCGTGGCGTGTATGTATATATTATCATAGATTGAATGTTGCTACACTTAAGGATCATTTCCTCTCCCATTCATTGATCAGATTTTAGAGCGATTAGTAGGTCGATCTCATTTTTGTTTTCTCAATGGTTATTTGGGGTATAATCAGATTTCTATTGATCCGAAGGACCAAGAGAAGTCCACCTTCACTTGTCCTTACGGAACATTTGCATACCGCAGTATGCCATTTGGTTTGTGTAACGCACCGGCAACCTTTCAGTGTTGCATGCTTGCCATTATCTCCGATATGGTTGAACGCTGTTTGGAGGTTTTTATGGATGATTTCTCTGTCTATGGTGCGTCCTTTGACGAATGTTTATACAATTTAGACAAGGTTTTGCAACGATGTGAGGACACGCATTTGGTCCTAAATTGGGAGAAATGCCACATGATGGTAAGCGAAGGGATCGTGCTTGGACACAAAGTGTCTAGCAAAGGGTTGGAGGTAGACCCGGTGAAGATCGAAGTTATTTCCAAATTGCCCCCACCAAATTCGGTTAAAGGGGTACGGAGTTTTCTAGGTCACGCCGGTTTTTATCGCTGCTTTATAAAAGATTTCTCAAAAATCGTCAAACCATTATCGGAGTTACTGGAGAAGGATGTTGTGTTTGATTTTAACGAAAAATGTTTACATGCTTTTAATGTGCTTAAAGAGAAATTGATTTCTGCTCCGGTTGTGTAAACACCGGATTGGACAAAACCGTTTGAACTGATGTGTGATGCATCGAATTTCACAGTGGGGGCAGTTTTGGGACAACGTGTTGACAATAAACCCGTTGTGATTTTCTATGCGTCCAAAACTTTGAATGAAGCACAATTGAATTACACGACAATCGAAAAAGAACTTCTTGTCGTTGTTTTTGCTTTTGAAAATTTCCGGCAATATCTTGTAGGATCTAAAGTCTTGGTATGGACGGACCACGCCACCATTAAGTACTTGATGGAGAAAAAGGATGCCAAACCTAGACTGATTAGGTGGATCTTACTTTTACAAGAATTTGATATTGAAATCAAAGATAAGGCGGGAATAGAAAATGTGGTTGCGGACCATTTGTCTCGGTTGGAAAGGGTAGATGAGGAGGACGTGCACATATCCATTACCGAGACGTTTCCTGATGAACAACTTTTATCTGTGAAATCGAAAGATCCTTGGTTTTCTTACATTGTTAATTATCTCGGCTGCAAAATTATCCCGGATGATTGGACATACCAAGAGAAAAAGAAATTTTTTCATTCTTTATGTTATTATTTCTGGGATGACCCTATTCTATTGAGGCAGTGCAGGGATGGTGTATTGCGCAGGTGTGTACCAGAGGTGGAATATGAAAGTGTCCTTCATCATTGCCACACTCTACCGACGGGTGGCCACCATGCTAGTTCTCGAACGGCGGCCAAGGTACTTGAGAGTGGCCTTTACTGGACTACTTTGTTCAGGGACGTATATGACTATGTGCGGCAATGTGGTTCCTGCCAACGGGCAGGTAACATTTCAAAGTGACAGGAGATGCCCCTCAATGTATTTCAAGAGGTCGAGGTGTTCGATCTGTGGGGTATTGATTTTATGGGACCGTTTGTGTCCTCCAATTCTAACTTGTACATTCTATTAGATGTTGACTATGTATCGAAGTGGGTAGAGGCAATACCCACTAGGACTAATGATGCGGCCGTAGTGTGCAGGTTTGTCAAAGAATACATTTTCTGCATGTTTGGGGTACCAAGAATGATAATTAGTGATGGGGGTACACATTTCCAAAATCAGAAGTTCGCCGCATTGCTAAGAAAGTACGGAGTAAAGCACAACATTGGTACCCCCATACCACCCGCAGACACAGGGGCAAGTGGAAGTCTCCAATAGGGAAATTAAGAAGATCTTAGAGCGCATTGTGGCTTCCACGAGAAAGAACTGGAGTACCCTACTACCGGACACTTTGTGGGCGTACATGACAGCATATAAGACACCTATAGGCACTACGCCTTTTAGGTTGGCTTACGGTCAGGCCTACCATTTTCCGGTGGAATTGGAGCATAAGGCGCACTGGGCGCTGAGGAAGTTGAATTTGAGCTATGATGAAGCAGGAAAGAAACAGATGTTAGAGCTAAATGAACTTGATGAGTTGAGGATGAATGCCTATGAAAGCTCGCGGATCTACAAGGAGCGAACAAAGCTGATTCATGATCAACATATTCAGATGTGTGTCTTCAAGAAGGGAGATCGTGTACTCTTGTTCAACTCCAGGTTGAAGATGCATCCTGAGAAATTGAAATCCCGATGGAGTGGACCGTTCACAGTAGAAGAGGTCAGGCCACATGGTGCAATCATGGTGCGTGATGGCGAGACAACATTCTTGGTTAATGGATATTTCAGTGAAGATTACACAAGGAAAGTGCATGAGGTCAAACTCATGGCACTTCCGGATGCATGAGGAGCTTGATTTCGTCTAGACTAAGACGTTAAATAAGGGTGCTTGTTGGGAGGCAACCCAACCATCTGTAGTTTCGTTAAGTTTCTTTCATTTTTATACATTAGTTTGATTCGATTCTATTTTTAGTGTAAACAAGATACCTTGATCATTTGTTCAATGTGCAGGACTGAGGCAGGGCCGATACCATCGACCCTTGTGTCGATGGTATCGAGATAGGCACAGGTAGGCGGCTGCAAAAATTTCTCTGAGTCGATACTATCGACGGCCTCGTTGATGATATCGACCCACCATTAGGTTGCTCGCCAGAAGGAGGTCGATAGTATCGACATGGATGTCGATACTCGCGAGATCTCTGGAGATATTCAGACGAAAAGTGTCTCAGTGAAGTCGATACCATCGACGGTCCTGTCGATGGTATCGACCTGGTTACAGACAGGAAGCGGCGGTCGGGCCTCACGAGGGTGTTTGCCCTAAGCAGAAGTCGATACTATCGACCCACGTCGATAGTATCGACGCGACACGTCACTGATCCGCGAGAGGAAATCAACGGCGATCGCTACATCACGAGAGTCGATCTGTGGGATGGGTCAATACCACCGACCCACATCGATGGTATCGACGCGTCATCAATCCGGGCCCCCACATCGGGCTATCGACAGCCGTCGATACTAGAGGAAGACCGGATTGTGCTACAGGTGTCAATACCATCGACCAACGTCGATGGTATCGACAGACACACAGCAGCGTCGGCCATGGTTATAAAAGGGATGGATTGTAGTCATATGACATCACACCTTCAGAGTTTTCCTCCTCCACTTGTGTCGTGCGTCTTTGTGTGCAATCGGAGCCTGGATACGAGAATCTACAGAGCGCGTTCTTCCCCGAGCATTCACCGAGCGGAGATTGTCTTCTCTGATCTTCACCGAGCTCCGTCTTCTTTACCTTCTTTCTCGGCGACGATGGTGCGTACAGCCGGTGCTTCTTCTTCACATGCGGCTCCAATGGAGATCCCTGAGTTCATCCCTCCGCCTACCACATCTATTCCTTACCCGCAGATTGTTCATCCTTCCGCGGAGGTCAAGAAGGTCTACGAGGAACTGATGAAGCACAAGATTGAGCTGACCCGCTACGTCGATCGGGACATGATCCGCAATCTGGGGTTCGAGGCCAATCTTGCCTACGTTCTCAAAGGGAAGGCAAGGCATACAGGCAGGAGGCCTGATGAGATGGAATTTCTCACTGATGGCCAGCCATTCTTCGGTGAATGGCCCACATACAAGGAGCTAGTGGCGGAGTTCATGGCGTCGCTGGATATATGCTTCGTGCCAAACGACGTCATCGCCGCTGATCGGGAATGGATCAAAGGCCGCGTTTCTTTCCAGCTATACAACAACGATTACACTCTCACCCTCGGGCAGTTCAATTCCATCTACAACTGGAATCATGGGAGAGATCAGTACCGGAGGCCAGACAACCGGACTGACTATGATGTTATTTTCGCCGAGCTAGTGACTGTGCCTCCGGGCAAATCTGTCAGCTACCATAATGCGGCAGTTGTAGATTTTGAGCATCCATTTGTGCGGGTCCTTCATCGCATGCTCTGCACTACCTTGTTCGCTCATGGTGACCTGTCTCTCAGCAAGTTTCAAGAGACATATTTGTTTTTCCTACACAAGTTGCTGAAGCGAGAAGAGTGTAATTGGGGTGCGTTCTTCTTAACGCGCGTGTTGGTTGTTAAGAGGAGTACGCGGAAGGCTCCAATCCACTTTGGAGGACTCATCACACCGCTGGCTTCTTATCTTGGGTTAAATTTATCCCAGCTTACTCCCCTCTCCAACAGGAGCAAGGTCAACTTGCAGCATCTGCACCGCTCCAACCTCATCCTGCTTCGTGATGGCTTGGCATATGCACACTACCATGTCAATCAAGCATATCAAGAATGTTCACTTACAGACCCCGTCTTCCACATCGCGGGCGCTCAGCATTTAAATATCCTGTCATAGCCATTGAAGACTCAGATGAAGACGGAGGCAATGATGACAATGACAACGACGACGATGAGCCTGAAGAGGAAGAGGAGGCTTTCACCCCTCTTCGCGCACGAGTGGCACCTAGGAAGCGTCCCCGCATGCATCCGGGTGCATCTTCTTCTTCGCAACCTCCGCCACCACAGCCCTCTTATCCAGAAGAGGATGCCTACTCTGTGCAAGGGATGTATACAATATTGTAGGAGATTCATCAGACGCAGCAGCAGCATACAGCTTCATACGCCGGTATTCAGGATACGACGAACCGACTGCTTGATAACCAGAGGGCTATTTTTGAAAATGAGCGCCTCCTCCTCGACAACCAACAGCACATCCACGACAGGTTGCATAGGATGGAGATGCAGCAGCAGCCTTTCTACGATCATTACTGGAGTCAGAATTACTTTGGGGGGGTATCCACAACCTCCACCCATGCCCCAGTATGATTCGAGCTTTCAGGGGCAGTACCCATCTTGGGACCCCACGGTCCCGCAGTACCCGCCTCCTCCTGAAGAATGATTGGTATCTCTATTCCACCTTTTAAGGTTGTTTTTTACTATGAGGCCATAGTCAAATTCAAGCTTAGGGGGGGAGTTGGAACAGCTCTATCCTTTAGTTTTCTCAGTTTTTAAGTTTTTATTGTTTTGTCTTTTGTCATTTATTTCTTGTAGTTCTTAGTTGTTTGTAGGATTCACACTCTATCTAGTGTAATTGTGGATGTTTTAAGTCATGTGTCATCTCGTTGCTTGTACTTAGGAATTAGGGGCAAATTTGAAAATTTTTAGTGTTTTTGCAAACTTGTGTTGTTTAACTTTGAGCACATAACTTAAGGAAATAATTGGGTTTGTCAACTCTAAAATAGAAAATCACAACTATACATTCTCATGATTCATGAAAAGTGGACGGAATTGGTTGTTTGAGCCTAAACTGACCAAATGATAATGAGACTTTAATTTGAAATAAGAGAGAGAAACCTCTTAATTACTGCACAGGTCAGTAAGGAGGGACACATAATAATTTTCAAAGGTTCAGTCAATTAGTCTTGTGATCTATCCACCCCACTATTTTCATACTCCACCTTAAGAACTGGAAGCGCATTACGGTTTTAATCTCTTTGATTGCATTCCATGTAGATAGGTCTTGCATTGCAACTATTTTCACATAATTTGCATGCAAATAAAAAAAATATATAGATAAGTTATACATGCACATTATCCTTAGGTGTGTGTCATTTAGTTGCATAATCATCATTTTGTAGCTGCATTCACATTTTTGTGCATATAGTACATCATGCATCTTATTTCTTCTGAAACATTAAGGGTGATGAACTTGTTCCATACCTTCTGAATGCTTCAAATGTATAAGTTATGCAGCAATAAGTGAGCCCGACAAACAATTCATTGTCAGCTGTGAAAATAAGGGCTTGAAGAAAAAGAATAAGAGAAAGAAAAAAAAAAGAAGAAAAAAAAGAAAGAGAATTGATAAGTAAGTAGTAATGAGAGGGAGAAAGGAACATGTTCTCACTACATACTAAGAAGAATGGGTACATGATATAGTTCTCTTAGATATTCCATCTCACTTTGAGATGGAATGAAAGTGCATGCATCATTCCACCCAAATGTAGGCATTAGGGAATTTACACTTGCATATGCATCATTTAGGTCATTTTTGCTTTGTGCGTGTTGAAATCATATAATGCTTCCATTTCTTCCATGAGCCACCCATTTCATCCACACGTTGCTCAAATTGCTAGGCCACTGTGATTTTCTCCTCACTCATTAATACCAAGAGAACTGCTTCCATGTAGATGGTAGTTAGGGCGAGCAACGTAGAATAGAAGATCACAAGATGCACCGAGTCTGGAGCAGAGAATTTTTATTATGTTAACTGCCTTATGTGATAGTGTTCATTATTTTTGAGGTAGATATCTTTTATGGATGAATATTGTCGCCTTTAGGGTAATTATCATTCTGTAGTTAGTGAGAGCCGGTATGTGAATGTCCAGCGGGGATCATGTGGTGATGTTTGTTGTGACGATCTGTTCTTTAGTTGACCCTCGCAATTCTATTCTAAAGTTTAGTTGCTCGAGGGCGAGCAATGTTCAAGCTTAGGGGAGTTTGATGCGATGATTTTGAGTCGCATTTATAGACTTGTTTCACTCGCGTTTCATGCATTTATTGGTCATTCTGGTGGTTAATATTGCATAATTCACTTATTGTAGTCTATGACCCTTCTCAGCATCAATTCTCCCTTATTTTATTGTTTTGAGCATAAATGATTACATTATTATGTTTTATTTCGGCTTATGTGGTTTTGTGTTGCAATTTCAGGAAAAATGCATATCTGCAGCTGTCGATACCAACGACAGTTGTCGATACTATCGACACAGCCATAGGTTGCCAGTCGCAAGGAGCAGCACAGAGTCGATACCATCGATAGGGAAGTCAATGGTAGCAACATTCCATCAGGTTGCTGGCGAGTAGATAGTCGATACTATCGACACCTAAAGATTCAGCGACAGAAAAGGGATAAAACTGACGCCTAAGAGTGTCGATGGTATCGAGTTAGCATCAGGTGCAATGAAGAAAAGAAAAGAAGACTTGCCGATACCGTGCAGTGTCGATATCATCGACCCGCGTCGATGGTATCGACACTGTCAGATGCAAGTTTGTTTCAGATTGATTTAAATCTGACGGCTGTGATATTTTTGCAACCTAACTCGGTGATTATACCTAATGACGGTGGCTAAGAGCCGAGGATCACATCATTAGCCGCTGCACACGTCCCGAGAAGGTGTGGAGAGAAGAACGGATCCTAGAAGCACGCCCCAGCCGTTCTGGAAGTCGAAGAAGACGTTTTCCACCGCCGAAAGGTTGTAGATCGCGCATTCTACGCCAAGGAACGCTTGGATCTTCTCCGTTCAGGGGTTTCATTACTTATTCACATTTTTCTCCATGTTTCCCCTTTTCTCAACCTTGTCTTGCTCTGAGATGAACATGCGGGGCTAATCTCCTTTATCTTTAGGACCGGGAGTAGCCCGGGGAAGCATTGTATGACATTTTTATCATAGTAATTCATCACTTATCTCTTAAATTTGTGGTATGATTTTGTTTTCTCAATTATATTGTTATGCTTGATCACCATAATGATAATCTAATACCTTTAACTACTTTGAAAGAAGAATTCATGGTTGAAAAGAGACGTAATTCACATTAATTAACAAATCCCTTGAACAAGGTGATGTACGGTTAATGGTGGAAACCCAACGGTCGATGCTAATGCACCCAGTTTAGGGTATAGGTTACTATGACTGTGGAACCGACCTAGACATAGGTAGTGAATTGTACCACGACAGTGGGCAATTCTGACTACAGGCCACTACCCAGATTGAGAGATCAACCTGAACTATTATATAGAAATTCATACAATGAAAACTCACGGTGAAACCGCAATCCTAAAGATATCCACTTGAATTGATTAAACTAAACCCTTAATCGATTGCTTTGTTTTATTTTATTTTCTTTTGTTTTTACAACAACTCTCAAACTTTTTTAATCGGTTTAGCTGATCGCAAATAGTTAGTAGTAGTCTACCGATAATTTAGTGTCTCTGAGTTTGACTCGGGCCTCACAAGGGCCTATACTACATTGATGCGTGCACTTGCGTTTTACGCATGGTAAAATCGTGTCAATGCTTCTGGTACCTATGTGACTGTGGTATAGGTGTTTACCTTCTGAGATAGGAAGAAGAGTTCCTTAGACCTGGAGAGGTTTGGTAATAGGTTGTGAGGCCTTATACTTTGTTGGTTGTCCTTGAGGAGGACTCGACCTTGATGTGTTGCTCGAGTAGAAGGATGACAGGAAGTGCATGTCATGCCTTATACATGCTTGATTCGTGGTTAAGAGTTTGAACATGCAGTTGGACACCAAAAGGTGAACCTAGGGTTCCTAGGCCTAAGAGGGGAAGCAGTATACCCAATGCTCACGATGAGATTTGAGTCTCTATAGTTTCGAGCATGGTACTCCTCATGTATAGAGGAAAAGGGAAGCCCCCTTAGGTTTAAGATATGTTTGATGAACTCCTCACGGCTAAGTTGATGACATGGGAAGGTATGATCATGATCCAGTGTTGAGGGAAGAGAACAAGTATGACCTAACGTGGTTTAGTAGGTGGTCTGCTTGTGTCTTGCATGGCTTGCTAGGGTCAAGCATGCTCATATGAATGTAAACCCTAGACATAAGGACGTTTGTGACCTTTGTTATCAAGGTGAAGTTTTCCTCCCATCCTAGGAGTGGGACCCTTTTGTAGGGTGTATACCAGTCTTGTTGGTTTAAGGTAACCTAAAGAGGTCTCATAGGATCTTGAGAAGCTAAGTGAAAAGTGCATGGTATGAAAATGAACATGTAGACCCATAGATATACATCTCTAAGTGCATGTGGATGTGTTACCATGGAGGTAACCGGTATGGGGCCTGACCAAGGTAGGTGGGTCACCATGACCCCTATGAAAGGATGAAAGTCAGCCCATGAATACAAAGAGAAATATGATGAAGGCTTGGGTAAGGTTCTAAGTTAAACATGTACTATAATAGAATCCTCAGTCTATCCTAGGGTCAGGTAGGGATGAGACCGATGGAAGTAGGAGTTGCCTAATTCCCTAGTTGCACATGACCATAGGGTCGGGAGGTAATAGCTATCATTGTATGAGGACCATGGGTTAGGAGATTGATCACCTTCATGAACTCATGGGACCCAAAGGGCAGATGAGTAGGGCACTCTCTGGATGCATAAGGGAAGAGGGATGACCCCTAAAATGCCGGCACCCTATAGACCTAGAGGAGATGACCAAGGGATGTGTGTAAACCTCAGTAAGTTTAAGACTAGTTTTCCATGGAAGTAACCTTGATATCAAGATGATTGTGATATAGAGACATAGGTGGCACGTCTCAATTTGGATTTAAAGGTGTATTGGCAAGGTGGGATATACCATCTCTACTCTTGGAATAGGAAGAACTCTGTATTTGGACTGCATCCAAATGCTTATTTCCTCTTGTTATGGGGGTGAGAGATAGGACAGTATGCATGCCATACACCAAGGATAAAGATGATGTGGGTTGGAACGTTGCCACGAGATATGGGGATAGAGAATATAACATACCTTGGTAAAGTGAATGATACATGGATGGTTTGCAAACACTAAATAGAGATAAGATAGTCATCTTATAAGGATGTTGTTAGCCTGAGCTATGTGGAATTTGCAAGTGATGCAAGGTATAGTTTGATCATCATGAGGATGAGCCCGGAGTTTTCTCGATGAAGATAGTTTTAGAGTGGAATACATGAAGGTGTATGTCTCCAACATTACCTAATACCTAAGGATGTGAAGTGGTAATGGATGCTCTGGTTGAGATATATCTGACTAGTTTGGCTAGAAGCTAGAAGAGGTTGTTTGGATAACCCTAAGTTTGGAAAAAATATATGTTTGGCTAACACTCTGATGTAACGAGATCAGTTAATGGTTGTTTGGTTAGCTAGTCTAGTCCTTGATGCAATGAAAGAATGGTGGTAGAACCTCAGATGCACTTCTTTGGAAAGGAAGGTGATGAAACCCCGACTAGAGTGGTTTAGAGTTTTGAGGAATAGATTTTGAGGAATAATGACATACATGAGATCATGATCACCATACACCGTACTACGAAGATAATAAGTGACGATAGTACTTTAGATGACTAAGATAAAGTTGCATGTGGTATATGGCCATGCAAGCCAAGGGAGAGGGACGAACACCAGTAACCCAATGCATTGATGTAAGGGATAAAGAGTCCCCGAAAGAGAAAGGGAGTTCATCACTATGGATGTTGTAAGTCTCCCCTGGACCAAGGAAGGTCGAAATGCAATATGGGTTATGGTAGATCGCCTTACCTAGATGACATAAGAAAGAAAGAGTTTTGTCAAGGGACAGATTTGGTTGGACTACCCATGAGAGAGATGGTTCAGCTACACCATGATGTGAGTTCAAAGGTTCTTGAGTTTGACCTAAAGGCTCCCTTCTATAAGATGTAAGAAGGTACATGAAGAACTCTATGTTAGTACAGTTTATCATCCCTAACTAATGGTTAGTATGATCCAGACTAAAGGGTCTAATGAGAGCATGTGTACTCATTCAGGGTGATATCTAGAGACAGTTCTTATCCTATGGAAGACCACCATAGCCAGTATCAAGATTTAAAGAAGCTTTGTAAGGGAGGTTGTATCGATCACCACTTCAGTAAAGTGATGTTGGTGAAAGGACCATGTGATGGCTAGAAAAGGGCCACAATGTGTGTAGATGAAGTTGCTTTGATCGTACAATGTCTAAAAGGAGCCTAGAGACGACGAGAGTCGTGAGCAGATGCAAAGTAGACTGACATGTAATTCACTGTGGGAGAATATGTGACATGAAAATCCGACCCCTCTAAGTTATAGCTAAGAGAGCTGAGTCCCCGATGCATGGATCCTTTGACATGGTTTGGTGGAGAAGGTTAAGCTTGACCTTACCCCTCAGGATAAAGTAATGTGTGATGAGTTCCATGTGTCCAATTTAGAGCACTATGTGAGGTACCCCAACCATGTGCTGAGCAATGAACCTAATGAGCCCCAAGGGAGGTTGAAATGGCCTGAGTCACCTGTGCAGTTTATAGATGCCAAGATGAAAGAACTCATAGAAAAGGATATGTGATGATAAAGGTTCTTTGGAAGTGCCATGAGTAAGGTAAAGCCACATAGGGGCCAATGATAGACAGGAAAAAGTCTTATCTTGAATTTTTTTTTTGCTTGATAGAATTTTGAGGACAAAATTCCTATAAGAGGGGAAAGATGTTACAACCCCAATTTTTGGGTTTATTTGGTGAGAAATGTAATTTCTCATATTAAGGATATTTGAACAAATAATGATATAATTTGGTTCGAATAAATTGATTTTGTTTACACTAGCCTTGATGTTTGTGTTGTGGGCTTTATTGGCTATTGGGCCCAAATAATAAGAAAATTCAATTAGTGAATGAATAATTGAATATTTGAGAAAAGAAAAATGTGGAAACCTCTACAAGGCAAATCCAAAGAGGGATTTCGTGCCTCTTGGGTTCCTTGGGTTCCAATGAGTCCAAAGTTGCATAAAGAGTGTAATAAGAAAAGAAAAGATTAATTAAGTATTTCTTTATTAAGAAAGAAATTGAAAACAATGGTAAAATATGGAAAACAAGTGAAAAGAGGTGTAATCAAGTGATCCTTTGTGGATTTTCGTATCCCAAGGATTCCTAATGATAAAATGAATACTAATGAGGAAAATAAAAGAGAAATAAAGAGAAATCCTCAAAAAGAGCTATTTTAATAAGAAATAAGCAAGATAATGAGAAATAATGAAGAATAATGCATTTAGATGCATCTAGAAGGATAATGAGTATCCAATAAAAAGGATTTCGAAATAATAGAGTTTCTTGGCATCCAAGGAGTCCCAATAAAGATGAAAGAAAGAGAAAATACCAAAATTACAAAATAAAAGGTTAATGTGATACATTATTAATGGTTTATGTGGTATTGTAAAGAAGGGAGATATTTTCTACTAAAAGAGAATATAATTTCGTGTCAATAAATCAAAGGGCAAGTACAAAGAAAATAAAAGAGGAATTTTGAATTTCCTAATATCCATATAATAGAGAATAACCAAGGATAAAGAAGAGAGAGAATATTACTTCTCTTTGAAGGAATTGACTTCCTACTTGGAAAGGGACTCTTGGATTCATGAATAACCGACCTAGGGCTTGTTTACTCACCCCTATATAAAGGGGAGACCCTCTGGTTTGAGTCCAAAGGAATCCCACGTTTCTATTTCTGTTTCTTCTTCTTCTTTCTCTTTTCGTCTTCAAACCCTAAACTTGGAATGTAGCCCTAACCTGGAGCTATATGAGGCTGGGGAGGGGTAGCAAGGAAGGCCTGTCACTTCCACTATGACATAAGGTGCTTGGGTGAGCGTTCCCTCGCTCTAGCTTGGTGTGGTAGCAGCAGCACAGCTGCTTAGGGCGGCCGTGTGACAAGTCTGTCCGGCCTATTTTCCACCACCATGGCGATGGTTTTAGGCACCAGTGGGTGCGGCGGAGGGCAACTGATCGAAGGGGACCGCCGCCGGTCGCTGAAGGTATCCAAGGCAGGAGCTAGAGTCGCACCATGAAGCAGTTAGGGCAGCATTCGTCGGCTGTGCAAGGTTGAAGATGAAGTCAGGAGGCTTTGGATGCTTTTATCCCTCCGCGAGCTGAAGCGTTGCTCACTTACACAGGGGCATTTTCGACATTCCTTTATGTTTCCAAAAATGCAAGGCACGTTGCATGGAAAGGGGACACATGGCGCCCTCTGATTGGTCCAAAAAGGTAAACTTTGTGAAATTCATATCTCATAAACCGTAGCTCGGATAAATATGAATAATATATGTATTTTGATTAGGGGAATGAGAGGAATCCAATAAAAATGATATTAAAGATTGATTCCGTTCCTAATTGCAAAAGTACAATAAGTTGATGAAAAGTGCATTAAAGTTAAGTTAAAAATCCTATTTGTGATTAAAGGTTGAATCTAGTATGCTTAATGGGTTAATAGAAGTATTAATAACCTGTTGAATGATAATGTTAGATTCGAACTTGATCTAGATGTAAAATTGCATGATTTAGGGTTTTTACCTCATATGAGAATGATTAAGCATTTAGAAACCCAAATTTAGGGTAAAAGAGGATAAGATCATATTTAATTTGAAAATGTGAAAATGTGTTGTTAAATGATGGTTCTAAGTTATTTGTACATAAAAGTCCTTAATTCTGGATAAATACCATATATGTAGTAATTAGGGTTTTCTCATGAATAAAAGGTAGATTGATGGTAAATCGAGTTCATATGTGATTAGACTATAATGAACTTTGAATTGATGATAGAGGCGTATAATGATCTTGTCATGGATTAAAAGGATGAAAATAGTAGCTTTAATGTGAAAGAGGCCTAATGAACATAATTAATGGTTAATGGTGCCTTTAATCCAAAGATAGGGTTATATTTTGTTAAGATAACCTTAATATTGAAGAATGGATGAGATGATTAGGGTTTGAGAGTAATGGTATAAAACTAGGGTTTAGAATAATAAAAGATGAAGTGAAACCCTAATTTCCAAGGAAACCCTAAAATTGGAATAGAAATCCTAAGGAATATGATGATATTGGATAAATATTAATAAAAGAAAATTGGTATATTTATTTCAGGATTATGTGCATAATTGGTTGCTTGGTTGGGATTTCTCTGTTCTGGTTAATTCTGTCTCAAATCTGCAACCAAATGTATGTGGTTACGCTTATGAATATTCCGAGTTAGTTTTCTGAGGGTTTGTCGAGGTTTATCGGTTTCTTGAAAATAAATGTTGGATGCCTTTTATTTCATGCAACTATAAAGTGAATATGATTATCACCATGATTATATATATATAACTGGATTAGATCTGAATCCACCCATGTGGCTATGCAAAGGCTAAAAATGATAACCTAGAGTAAGGTCTAGGCTATCTTGAGTTAGAAACTGGGCTACTCTTGTGTAGTGCCATGAGACTCTTAGCATGATATGAGTTAAGGAATGGGCTACCTACAGGTAGTGCCATGTGACTCAACCCTAGAAATTGATTCACCTGTTAGGTGGGATCATGAAGGGTATAATGGGGATAGGATATACATGGATCGTGCAGTTATATTTAAAATGTAAAATTGTTTGTTAAATGGTAATTGGTTGCAATACATTGTTATGAATAATTGCATGATTATTTTTTCCCCCACATACCAGCTTCGGCTGAACGACGTTTTATTTGTCAGCATTTTAGGTACAAAGCCAAAAGGACAAACAGTAAATCGTCATATTGAGAAATACATGAATTGAAATATAAGGAGGATTAGTAGAGTAGAAATTCATATGGGGATAGAAGGTATGCAAAAGTTTATTTTTCTTAAAGCTTTCCAGTTTAGTCTGTTAAAATTTAATAATTCTTCTTGGTTAAATGTCGAACCTTTGATCCGGAAATTATGGGTGCGGCTTCGACCTCTCAGTCTCCCTTAATTGGGGGTTACCGGAAGGTGGGGTCGTAACATGTATGTTACAATGGAAGGAAGTACAACACTTTTTGTCCCCAACTGTAAAGAAAGGAAGGTGTTGTGATGGAGGGATTGTGTGATTCCAATGGATAACAATGCATCTATGTGTTATAAGGATATCAACTCATCAAGAAGTTAGGATGGAACTCTAAACAAAGTGCCATAGTGAGAAGACCCTTGATGGAAGGATAACCACCTATTTGTTAAATAAAAATAATGATAGGATTTCTTATAAAAAGTTGGAACCCATCTTAGAGGTGTTGATAGCAATAATGCTCCTAAAGAGAAGATAGAATCGCATGTGAGAACTCGGATATAGATGGAACACCTTAAAAAGAATAGCCTTCATTCTAGAAAAATGTGATAATAATTTGGAGATTCATAAAGAGAGGACAGCTTACTGTCTGGAGAAGTCGGGATAATGACATAACTCCTAACGAGGGACTCTTTCTTCAATACTAGTGAGAGCTTTACCAAAGAAGAACCCATAGAATCCTTCACCTACAATTGTCTCTTAGGGACCTAATCATGAGTTGTAAATAGTAAAGCTTGTATACATACGTTCTTAAAAACCCATGTTGAGACTATGATATGAGTGGGTGTTAAAAAAAATATTTAAAGAAGCATGCGAAGTACTTCCCATGATAGGGCATCTCAAGAAGAGGAAACCATTGTTGCGTCAATCTTTTATTTTATTTTCTTGACAAGGCTAGGCTTGATATTAATTAAAAAAATTGCATGAATTCATGGAGAACTCTCAACATGAACCCCAAGTGTCATTTGAAACATGATTGGAAACATGATACACGATAACTTGCAAAAACTATCGCTGGCCGCGGCCAGCAAGGAATGGAAGGCTGATGTCCAAGTATCAATCACCATCATGGTATTGCGGTACATTCATTCCTCATCGTTTGCAAATGAGATTTGCTATATAGACACCAACTTGAACGACCAAACCCAGACGACCACCCAGATCTCTTGTCCAGTCGTCCTTTAGTTCCAGGTTGTCCAATACACACTCCCTAGCGCATACCCAAGTCACGTTGCACACTGCCCGAAGACCGGATGGCAATTACTGTTGAAAAAGCAACGTGAGGGAGAGAGGGAAAAGAAAGAGAGATGGTGGGGGAGTGGAGAGAGGGGAGGAGAGAGAAAAAGACAATAATTTTTTGTCAATAACTTTTAAACGGTAATTATTTTTTTGACAAAATAAACACCGACAGACTCTTCATATAAAATATTTTACAATAAGATCAAGTTCGATAAATTTTAAAAAAATAAAATGTACAATCTAAAAAATATTAGATAATGTGATTATAAAAGTTTCAAAAATAAGAGAGAGAAATTTATTTTGCTTATAACTCTCAAACCGTAATGAATTTTTTTATGAAATAAAAAGTGGTGAATTACTAAAAAAATACTTTAAAATAAGACTAATGTCAAAATACTTTGATGATAATTTTTTTAACAAAATAAATATAACACATAGAATAACATGTTGTAGCATGTTTTAACATGGTATAACACATAGATAACATAGATAATATGAACAACATAGAATAACATGGATAACATGTTACACCATGTTATCCATGTCACTAATAAAAACTAATAATTTTCTTAACATGGAAGTCAAAATTGTTGAATTACTAATAAAAAATACTTTAAAATAAGACCAATATTTACATACTTCAATATTTTTAGCAAAATAATTATAACACATAAGATAACATGGTATAAAATGTGATAACATGAATAACATGGATAATATGTTATAACATGGTATTACACATGGATAACATAGATAATATGGATAACATGGAAGAACATGGATAACATGTTACACCATGTTATCAATGTTATCTATATTATCCATGTTATCACATGTTACACCATGTTATCCCATAATTGTTTCGCTAAAAAAATATCGAAGTATGTCCACATTGGTCTTATTTTAAAGTATTTTTATTAGTAACTCATCGGTATTTATTTCGTTAAAAAATTCATTACGTTCTGAGAGTTAAAAACAAAATTAATTTCTCACTCCTCATTTTTTGAATTTTTACAATTACATTATCTCTATTTTAAATTGTATGTTTTATGTTTTTAAGATATGTTGAACTTGATTTTGTTGTAAAATATTTTTTTACAAAAAATGCATCGATTCGTTAGAAAATTCATTATCATTTAACATCCTACACATGTTATAATATATGTTGCAACATCGTAGCATGAACTACTCACATGTTATAATAGGTTATAACATGCTATAACATGTTATCTCATTTGTTATATTTATATTCGTTAAAAATTCAATTTTAAAGTATGTCACCATTTATCTTATTTTAATGTACCCTTATCCCATGTATTATAATTATTTCATCAAAAAAATATTATGAAAATATGTTGACACTAGTCTTATTTTTAAATTTTTTGTCAGTAATCCATCAATTTTTATTTCATTTAAAAAATCTTTACGGTTTGAGAGTTACAAACAATATAAATTTTTCTCTTCTCATTTTTCATGTGTTATAATTATTTCGTTAAAATATTTATTATGTCGATATTGACTTTTTTTAATTTTTTTAATAATGCATCAATTACGATTTAAGAGTTATAAGCTAAATAATTTTCTCTCACTTCTTTTTTTACTTTTTAAAATCACATTATTCCTCTTTTTTGAATTTTATATTTTATTTTAGTTTTAGTTTGTCAAACTTGATCTTGTAGTAAAGTATTATTTGTAACGATTCTAACGGTGTTTATTTCGTCTAAAAATTTATTACCATTTAAAACCTATTAATAAAAATATACTTTCTTTTTCTCTCTCCACTCTCCCTCCCACTCTCTCCTCCCCTCTCTCACGTTTTGAAAGCAACAGAAGCACATTCTCTTTCTCTCATGTTTCCCAATAACTCACGTATCCCTCATTCACGTTTTCCAGACTTTGTGCAAATAGCAGAGCAGCACACAGCAGTAAACAATGAGTCGTCCCATTTGGGGTTCCGTCCGTTCGTTTCTATATCATTTCTCTTTGCAAATAGGCTCTCGTATGTGTACCACTAACAGCTGGTTGCTCTCGGAACAGAACGACGGCTCCAAACCTTGGCGTTAGGGCGTTGCTTTCCCAGATCTACCACAATCGGGGTCATGTTGGCATCTACGATGTTGTCCTCATAAGCTTTACACGACCACCACGGTATATTTTACGTTGAGACTGGTTAGTGGTTATTGGTGCCCATTCCACCAGCCTGGCTAGCTGCACGTTGCAGCCTGAAGCCGAGTCTGGACCACGTGAGGGACGTGCCGGTCCCCGCCAGGGTTCACGTGACACGCCCCTCCTCGCCCACATGGCAGGGAGTGGTTAAGAACTTAAGTGGATCCCGGACCAGGCGCGCGGTCGCCGTCGAGCTGCATGTGGTGGTCTCTTTCTCATAGCTTGCCCTCGCTCTCGCTCTCTCTTTATCTCTCTGGGGACCATCGATCGGACTGTCGAAGTACTGGACCATCTTGATGCCACGCCGGCCTGTTCTAAGGACGAAGCTCGATTGACTGTTTCCGACCACGCCAAGACGAGAAAGCCGTCGTCTACTTGACAGGCCATGGCCTAAAGACGCACCGACCAGCACCGTGCAAGCGGCGGCGGAGGTGGCGCGAGAGGTGTGCGGCTCTCGTCTGATAAGTGATAACCAACGCTCAGCGACTCGGGTGACGTGTAGTATGACGGATATCATTTATCAAAACAACTCCCGAGCCCTTATGGATAAGGCACCCGCCTACGGAGGGACAGATTGTGGCTTGGAGTTGGGAGTTCGTGTCCCACCGTGATAGTTTTGAATTGCATTAATATAAGGGGAAAATAAATTTCGTGAGACTTTACAAAACTAATTATCGATATAAGCACCCATTAGACCAAATCCCTCAAACTAGCACATTTATTATGTCATATAAAACATGCACTTAAAATTGCATGCCTAGCGGGGCTTTTGTTTTTATTTTTCTTTCCAAATTGTAGATACGAAATGGCAAAGTGTACTAATTTGGAGTATATTTATGAAAGAGTGCTATTATATAGATAATTGTTTTCCTGCAAGTGTATTAAATTAAATTTTTATATCTTGCTATAATGGTGAAGTAGTCGCTTACTTTAGAATACATACAAAAAACGTTACATGATGCATAGTGACTATTAATATATGAATCATGACAGACTGCACGGCTTGTTGCACGTGAACTGGTACTTAGTTGGATAAGTATACCCAAAAATGTTCTTCACCCTCTAGTATTCACAGTCTTCGTAAACTACAACCCAAGGCCTCACTTTGGACCAGTGTAACTTATGTTCCTGTAGATGCTGCCACGACGGATAAATCTCTTTGCTCATTCTCATCATGCTTCAACTACAAGTCATCCATTAGGGGACCCAGGCCATTTTACCACTAGACTCAACTTTATCTAGAAAGCAATTAACTTGTAATAAGTCATCAATATCTTCATCTATTGATTGCACCCTCGTGATCGCTAGCTCTCTCTTTTAGTTGACAGTGTAGTATGGTAATAACTGCGCTTATCAAGCTGACCATGAGGTCCACCACCCTTGCATGCATGGACTATATTATGCCGCACACAGGAGTTCGTTGTTTCTTCAATAAGAGTGACCCTACCATAACATGCATGAAAGAGACGGAGATATGAGATTTGTATGCCAGTCCTATTCATTCATTTTCTCGTGATTGTTAGGCAGTTTCCTAACATCAAAAAACATCTTCATTTTTTTTTCCTAACGGCTACAAACCTAACCTCAGAAGTAAAAGGGAGATCAGTAACTATTGTAGAAATCACTCGTATCCTAAATCAGAATCATACTTTTCAAATGGTGTGACATGACAAAAGCCTTGAACTATCTTCATATATCCCGAAGTAGGGCCAGCCATGCTGAGGTCTTAAGTTGAGAGGGGGGTCTTGGATACCCTACATGTGGCCACATTGTGTAACACAGACAGGACGTTTATGGTCTCAGTCTAGAGCTTCAAATTAATTACCCCATATATATAGGCTCAGTCTAGAGCTTCAAATTACCCCATATATATAGTCTTGGCATATATGTGAGATTCTAAATCCAATTATCTCTCTAATATTCTTTAACTATTTAATGACGAGATCTTACCTTTTTAATGTCAAATGAGTAAATGGTATGCATACGTTTTGTATTTTTTAAAAGTTGATTGGTTAGGGCTTGATAAGCCAAAACCCTACTTTTTTCAATACGGGATTTGGGGGTGGTATTTCACTTAACATGTTAAAATCAATTACACTGTTGTAGAAATCAATTACAATCTTGAGGCGGAGTAGAGTGGCCAAGGGGGGCCACTAGTGACCAGTTTTGGTCACTATAACTCAATCGTTGCTAGGACTTCCTAAAGGTCAGTCTCGCATATAGGGAATCTAGTTGACTTTTCATTGGGGTCAAGCAAAAGGCCTAAAAAAAGAGAAAAATGTAATAAATACAAGAGTCTAAAATGGTTCATGCTAATGATTACATACATGCCTCTAAACATTTTCTTCCCATCTAATTCTCCACTTTTAAGGAAGAAGATAACATTTGAAATGTTCATGATTGATTTATTCTAGATTTGCCTAATCACGTTTTCCATGAACTTTAAGTAAAATCGCCAGTACGTTCGTGATCTAATCTTATCTTTTTTTACATTTCAATAAGCTAGCTCATCTTGGATGATTTTTTTCTTTGAGTCTTTAGAGAAACCCTAATGCTTCTCTTATGGTCCCCCTATTTGTATTTTTTTTGTGCAAAAAAAGTTGTACAAAATGAAAGAGAGGAATAGCTACATGTCGACGACTATAGTAAAGAAGAAGAAAAAACTGAGATAAAAATAGAAAATAGTGAAACGAAGGCTAGATATAAAATCAACTAGCTTAAAGTACCCTAGTTCATCTATTCTTACAATTTTTTCCTTATTTGACCTGCATTGAGATCAAAACCTTGACATCCTCTAGTATAATCTAATTTTTGAGGGTTTTGGAGTTGGACTTTAGTTGGACGTTGACGACTATAGTAAAGAAGAAGAAAAAACTAAGACAAAAATAGAAAATAGTGAAACGAAGGCTAGATATAAAATCAACTAGCTTAAAGTACCCTAGTTCATCTATTCTTACAATTTTTTCCTTATTTGACCTACACTGAGATCAAAACCTTGACATTCTCTAGTATAATCCAATTTTTGAGGGTTTTGGAGTAGGACTTCAGTTTTAGATGATGTTCACCTATTTTTTCATAGATGTGTGTTTAAACTTTTATGTTAAAGAATTAAACTTGTTTGAATCCCACATTGAATTAGATTTTTGTTGATGAATGTTACTTTTGGGGGAATCACACATTTGATGCCTTGTTGTAGTTTATGTTGGTATCTAACTCTTTTATAACCAATTATAATAATATGGAATAAATTTTCATGAATTTAATAGCTCTTTTTCTCAATTAAGGGTATGTTGTACTTAATTCGCGTTGGGTTAAGATTTTGTGTTCATATTTTGATATGTAAATCTCTGTAGTGATTCAATAATAATAGAGGTGGGGTGAATAAATGACATCCTCATAGGTTTTTAAACAAAAATAGTAGGTAGTGGTATTAATGGAGATAACGAGCTAAAATTATTAAATGATCATCTACGTAAACAAGTAGTTCTCACTAAAAATGGCCAAGTGTTAGAACCCCATAGGCTCAGACTAAGTCTGAGTTAAGTGAAGGATTGCAACTTCCAAATAGTTTTTTTGGATTATAATCATTGTATTATGTTGTTTAGAAGACATCAAATTCTTGAACTGCATCAAAATGAATGGGATGTCTTTTTTGGCCAGTTTTATGTGTGTGTTTTAGACTGCTAGGGTCATTATAGGCTAAAGATGAGATATTATACAATGTGAGTGTCACATGGACGATAAAGGATGAGAAATATAGATTAAAATCCATTTAAGGAATAATTAACGTAGAACATACCCAATGTTTTGTACATTTGGGAAAAAATATGTTTTTTTGTATGATTCTGGTGGAGCACGAGTTATGAGAAGTCCCATGGATCAAAAATGTAAGAACATACATTGAAGACTAAGGAAACTTACTTTGTGAAGAGACACTCGGTTTCACCAAAATCATTTATATGAGTGTGTGACATCACTAAAAGTGAGGTGTGACCCTTAGTTCAATTATTAGTAGTGCTTATGTGTTTTGATATGGGAAGGTGATGTTAAATTGAATCTATTGAGGTTTCAAACTTCTGATTCTTTCATTTTTAACATCTCTATCTCATCATTACTATTTTGAGTAGTACTAGTGCATAAGTACCAGATATGGATTGAGTTATGTAAGTTACAAGTAGTTGATTCATGATAGATTCCTTACACATACCAAGGTGGTATGTGTCTTTAATGTACCAAAATTCCTTACACCTTATTGTGAGATAGTTGGACTTGTTACTTTATCTATATCTTGATGGGTGAAACCTAAGAAAATCAGATATAAAAATAAAGTATGAGTATTCATTCTAATAATTTTTAAATAATATTTTAATTCCTTTATATGTTTATTTTAATTAAATTGTTCTACTTACTCATACATTTAATATAACCATGATATTTACCTATTTATCATTATTAATTTATTGTGTGGAACTATACTTGTGTAGACTATTGTAATGCCTACACTCAAATATTTTGAATGTAGATCTCGTATGAGTTTTCTTACATTCTTAATCATAGTTCTCTCAGCATGATTTTGAGTCCACGTGTTGGTATATCTAGAAGTAGTAGACTACTACACATTTGAGGCGGAAGTGACCTTTGGCATTTTGTTTTGAATCATCTTTATAAAATCATGTATTGTTCAACGTTGTTTTATGCTACTCTTTACTTTTGATTGACTTGAAATTTCTATTATTGGTTGTAAAAAATTAAATGAAAGACATATGTAATATTGGTGTATGTGTATAATACAAGTTGAATAATATCTGACATACGGTAACACACCCAATTCTAAAAATCCAGCTTAACCCACTCATCTTTTATTTTCTTTTTTATTACATTATTATTTGGTTCCCTTTTTCCAAGTTTAGAACATATTAGGAGTAAATTTGATCATGTAATAAGGTATTAATAAATAACCTATTATATGAAGTATTAGGATGAATTAGCTAATTAATTTCACTAATAGGGTTCATTCTAAAAAATGCCAATCAATAAGTTTGACTTAAATTGGCACTCTGGAAACTTCCTAGGATTAGTAGTGAGAGGAATCATAGAACACATATTATTATATCATAATTAAGAACGAGATGTAATAATTCACTAGTTAAATAATAAAAACACTAGTAATGAATAATAAACCAAATGTTCTCAAAAGGTGAAATTGGTGCTCAATTCATATTCACACCTTAATTTGGCCAACATATCAATTTTATGCCTTTTGGATATCATTTACTCACTCACTAAATCTATACATTAAGTAACTTAGTTTTAGTTGATTAATCAATTTAGAATATTGGATTTTGTAGGGTTTTAGTAATAATTTTATCACTCGGGGAGTTTTGTCTCCCTATACATGTGTAACATCATTGACTAGCTCTCAGTCCACATCCATCACATCGAACGGATGTGCCATCATTATCCACCTCACAATCTGACTCCTCCCCACAAGTGTGATTTCTACTCTATCTTTTTCTCTTTCTTGATCGCCTTGACTCATGATTTCTTCACCTTTTGACTCCATGTGCTATTTCAAGTTTGAGGAACATTACATTAAAGTGTGTTCGTGTGTGTTTTGAAAGTGGTCGAAAACCCCTCTTCCTCTTCTTTTATCTTCCAAGATCATCACCCCCTATATTCCCTAAATCCCACTTCAATTTTTTTGACTCAAGGTCTTAATTGACTAAGCCTTTGTTTTGATGATGACTAAATCATTCCACTTATTTGTGTCTAATGCTTCTACTTGAGTGATTTCAGATTAGGTATAGACCCACTCCAAATGCCCTAACTTGCGCATCCTATCTTGGAGAAAAGACAAGTCAAAATCAATGCAAGCACACTTTTGTGGAATATGATGTATCTCTATTATAAGCATATTGTAAATCACTTGTAATGATTGTATGACTTGTAACTAAGCTTGGGAAAAATCAAAAGCACTTAAAACAAATATTTAAGCACTTTTTGGCAATTTCCAAAATACATTACATGGATCTTTGTCAGTCGAGTTTCATCTAGGATAAACTTGTCTGACACCCTTGATGGATTTTAGGAAATGCCAGGTTCGGCCAAGTTTACCCCAAGTGAAACTTGACCGACCCTTTGTACAAAAAATTGATTTTAAGCCATCGTTCAAGTTTCATCCAGGATAGAATTGGCCAACTCAAAATTAGCTTGTCGCATAGTGCTATTGGCTGAGTTACCTTTATGGAAACTTGACCGACTACATTGTACAGAATGTGCAAAAAAAGTGTTTCTAGCCATTGGAGTGTTGTAAAAAGTAAAAATAGATATGTTGCAACACTCCAAATGACTCAAATTCTTCCTTAAGTGTTTCTACTGGCTATTAGGCATCCCCAACTATAAATATAACCCCTTGGGCTTCATCCCATGGTAAGAAAAGAACTATTAAGGTACTTATATTATAATTGAGTGCCTCCAAGAGCCTCCTTCCACTCTTAATCATCACCTGCTACATCCATTAAAGTGAATAGGAGATTTGTAAGAGAGCTAGTCCTATATGTATATCTTGTGAGGCTCTCACTTTCTCCACCTCTCAATCTCTATTTCAACCATGAAGATGAAAATTTTCTCTCTTGACTAATAGAGGGGAAGGAGTCCTTTGGTGAAGGTGAAGTCAAAGGTAGAAGATCCAAGAAGAGTGGGCAATTCCTTCAAGATAGAAGACTTGATGCAAGAGTAAGTCCTTGGTGAAGGAGGAAGACTCGTTACAAAAGTGTGTAAGTCCTTCATGAGGTTTATGACTCTTGATATTGGATAGGTAAGTCCTTTGGTAGGTTATTGGATTTCTTATCCTTAAAGGGGTGTTCGGGTATCCTTGTCCCATAAAAGGAAGGTCTTGTGTTGTAGATCTTATAATGGAATATAAGGAGTGAAACATGTTGCAAAGTCATAGAGGTTGACCTATCTAGGGAGTGGATTTACATCTATAGTTTGGAGGTTGGAACCACTATAAATACTTGTGTTATTTGGTGCTTTTCAATCTCTTTCTCCCTTGTCATGTATGTTTTAGGTGCACCCAAAGTCATACTTACCATATTATCTTATGAATATCTTGAAGGTCTAATGAACTTTCTTTAAGTGATTTTATCTCTATTAACCCCTCCCCCTCTAGAGCTCGTCCATAGATCCAACAAGTGGTATCATAAAGAGGTTTTCTCAAAGCACACTTACACAAGTAGGAGAAGATGGGAGATTATCAAAGTGAGAGATACATCATCAACATTCCAATATATGATGGGAGAAATGCCCTCTATTAGAAGAGAATGTTACAATACTACATCCAAGGATCAAGTCTTGAGTTATGGAGAAAGGTGGACCTTCCATACAAGCTACCAGATATAAAGATAGAACAATGGAATGAGGCTACTTTGAAGAAATCAACCTTCAATGCAAGAGCCATCAACATTATCTATGCCTCTCTTTCCCCCCACTGAATTCAACCAAATTTCTTCTTGTGAGATGGCCTGTGAGGTATGGAGAAAGCTGTGTCACTTATGAATGGACAAAGCAAGTGAAGGAAAGAAAAGTCTACATGATTAAAGGCATCCTTGAAAACTTCAAGATGGGAAAGGAGGAGAGGGCATTCGATATGTACTCAAGGCCAAACACCATTGTGAATGGTCTTTCCATTCTAGGTCATCCTATGGATAGAGGAGAGATAAACTTAAAGATACTTAGAACTCTCCCCAAGAGGTAGGTGGAAATCCAAGGTGACTTCCATTGAATAAGCAAAGCCTCTTGGTCATATTCCTATTGAAGGATTCATAGGAAATATACAAGACCATGAAGTTACACTTGACAAGCAAGAGGAATAAGAAAGAGAAGAAGAGAAAGAGCTCAAGAGAATGTAGAGAAACCCTAATCATGTAGTGTCCTATGAATAGAATACTATCCAAGTGTTTAGAAAGCGAGATAGTGAGATGAGTTACCTTATAATACTCTTGAATCATTAGAAGGTTCTCATAAAGATAGTTTTTAGTATAAGTGAATGAGCAGCCTTATTTCTTTGGCATCCTAATATGGTTTATATGTATGATTTTATTTAAGGATGTAGATTTAGTGACATGTGATAGTTTAAATGAGACATGTGATATGATTCTAGGGCCTTTATACCCAATGTGATTGGGTGTTGTGGTCAACATGTCAATATATGTTGGTCGTAGAGCCCCTACTAGTAGGTTGTTGGCTACTATGCCTCTACTAATAAGCATTTTTTATTAATCTTACTAAACATAAGACCACTTTTTTTTCTATTCAAGGGCAACTAGCATGTTCTGGGAAAGAACATGCACACCTTACCTAAGGGTCAACTACCTCATGACATAGGACCATCTTTCCTAGGACCTCCCAACATGATGAGACAACAATTAATCCACATTAGAAAGAAATCCATGAATGAGAGAGAGATAATATGAGAACCCACCATGCAAATCCAAGATTACTCCAAACAAATGTCGATCTTACATTATTCAACGTCATCAACCACCAAATTAGAATTCACAGAGAAAAAAATGATTATGTGTGGAGGGATACTTTGGAGAGTGGTCATCCTAGGATATTATACAATGAGCTTGGGTATATTGCAAGCACTCACTAGTGGTTTGAGCATTACACCTCAAGCTACCCAAAGATATGTAATTAAATAAGTAATCAAGTCATGTATTATATATGTGTAGAGTTTTTGTAATTCACATTTTGATGCTTAAATTGCTCTTCTAGACCTACAAAGTAATACTTGTTTACTCTTATATTGCATTTTTTATTATTTAATACTTTACAAATATTACTTTTTACAATTTAATATGCTTCTAGTACTCTATTAATAGTATGTTTATAAGCACAAAATTATGTATGTTGATATATCCTAACATTGGGACATAGGTCTCACCCACGTGATTATCCATATGTTTTAGGTGGTCAACATTGTACCTAAGATTTTGGAGGTGAGGAACCTCCTTTTTTATGAAAATAGTAGATGGAGATTGGTGGTAGTCTTTTAGTGAAGTCCTAGAATCTTCCATGTACACTCGGGTATGGGCAGGGCATTTTTTTACAGCTTTATCAACAACTCAAGTTTTTGACTTACATGTGTTGTATATATGTGCTCATGATGTACCTTTCTTATATTGGTTGTGACAAGAGTCATTGTACAACATCTTCAAAGATGTATCTTTCTTACGTGTGGTGACTGATGCACGGTCTGGACGGAAATTATCACCGTCAAGGAGAACACAGCCCCAGGAATTAGTAGTGAGGGTTGACGAGAATTAGCATTGTCACTTGTAATAATAAATCATGAAGAATACAAAGCTCCATACCAAGTATAGATCTAGATAGGAACTAGCATCGTTTAGGAAATATATTTATGGAGTGTGGAGACTTTGAGGATGACTATAGCCACATGGAGATGACGATGGATCCACCAAATACACATCTGGATGAGAACTAGTGTCGTCTAGGGAACAAGGATTGAGGAAGATGGCGCTCCCTTGGTGATGTCTTTATGTGATACTATGACAACGAAGAAGCTTAATAGGATGAAGACAGTGACGTGGTCGGCTATAGTTGATGATGGCTGGGATGAACACTACGTTAAGAGGATCTAAGGACAATCTTGGAGAAGAGACGACGAATAGTTTTGGATGAGAATTAGCGTCGTCTAGAGACTCAAACTCGGGGAAGCATAGATTATCAAGAAGGATGGCATCGGTGCATAGATTAAGATCTATGTAAAAGTGGAAGAGAAGCAACATGGTATTCGAGAGTTTCCTCATGGGCGGCCAACCTAGGCCATGGAGAAATATCGGTCACCCATAGGTGTAGGATCTCTTTCTCTCTATCTATCTATCTATATCTTCGTTGCTCTTTCTAAGAGATAGAGGAAGCTGCTAGGGTGACAATGAGCAGAGAGGAGAAAAAAGCAGAGCCGGTGGCTATGGTCAAGTTCCCGGGACACACTCTAACACCATGTTGAAAGATGTGAGGGGAAAACTCACTTGTGTTTTTGTTTATTAGAGGGTATACCCATCCTATATATATGAGAAATGGTGGAGTCATTACAGACTTGGGACTCAAGGCAAACTACATGGGTCGAGACACTTAAGCACATTAACTAATTAATTATCCTATTAGCTAAGTAGGCTAATAATTTATTCTAACACTATCGTTGATTGGTTTTTTCTCTTGATGAATAGAGGTGCTAGGGCATATGGACTTTGGTCATGAGGTATTTGACCCTTTACGTAAGGGGTGTGTGTGTGTGTGTTCTTCCCCGAAAGAAAAAAAAAACATGCTAGTTGCCCTTGAATTTGATAAAGGGTGGTACGTGTTAGCTTTTGTAACATTAATACAAAATATTTTTTAGGTTAGGACATCTTAATAGAAGGTTTCTACTAGGTAGTGAAGATACATTTATTATATATACATTTTAGGTTGGAACCACTATATATACATGTATTATATTTTGGTTTTTTCCTTGACTCTCCTTTGTGCCATAATTTTAGCAGTCATATCATTTTTTTATTTAGTTCTAAACATCTCAATTAACTTCCCCCCTCTTGATCCCTAGATCAATTTTTAGTTCATTTCAAGGACAATAAATAGAGACCCACGTTCAAATACTAGAAACTATCCTCGATTTACTTCAGTGTAGAAAGTCCCAGAATTTTTGTGTTAAGACATTGGGGGTCTGCTTCTTTACTTGTGCTCCTATAAAGGTTGAGGTCTGATATTTCTAATATGTGTTCTTGGAACAGGTAATGTTCTCATATTGACAGGTTACTAGGCAATAGCATTTTCTCTTAGAATGTTTACCAAAAGTGAGAGGGATAGTAACTCAATATAGTAAGTCGTCTATTAGATTTCTTGTTTACATCTTATCTCAGAGGGGTTTCTATGTGAAATTGTGTCCTTGTTCAGTGTGATGTTGCTCTTAGTATGCTCTTTCCGTGTTGTGTTCCCCTTCCGCCGGCTTTTCTATATCATCAATTTTCCTCCACAAACTTTCTTGTGATGTTTTTAGTATACAAACGCCTCTGTCACTTTCACACCGCTTCTGAGATATAAGCAGCTCAAATCATTCGAGTGGATGCTACCTTTTCCTTCATTTAATGGATAAAGCTACTATCGTTGGATTGGCCGGCGCAAAAAGCACGAGCCAAGAAAACTGAAATCTTTGGCAAATTGATATCACAGACTCACCTAAATAGAAGCGAAAATCCCAACGAAGATATAAGACATCCAGGAGTAACAATGAGCCAGGGCTGTAAATTATGTTGGATATTAGCAGCTCAAATAATTGGGGTGGATGATACCTTTTCCTTATTTAATGGACAAAGCTACAATTCGTTGGATTGACCGGACCAAAAAGCACTGGCCAAGAAAACGGAAATCTTTTTGGCAAATTGATATCACAAACTTACCTAAAGAAAAGCAAAAATCCCAAGAAAAATATAAGACATCCAAGAGTAACAATGAGCCAGGACTGTAAATCATGTTGGATTTCGAAATCTAGCACCTGATTTATGAATTAATAGAAACACATACCTCACATTTACCAAGTACAACAGATCAACGGCAACTTTAACCGACTTGGAAGAACAAGGTTCTCATACTTTGGGGTTGGTTAAATGCAAGATTTATAAGAAAACACTTAACCATCAAAATACCTATTAAAAAAATGACTGAACTGTGTCTATACCGTCCGCCGGTACTCTACATTATCAACCTTTCTCCACATGCTCTCCTGTAATGTTGAAGGACACGTATGTCTACATTATCAACCTTCCTCCACTTGCTTTCTTGTAATGTTGAAGCACACGTATGCTCTTGTCACCTTCACATCAACTCTTACGATATTTGCAGTTCAAATAATTGAGCATCAATGCCAACTTTTGCTTCAATCCATGGGCTAAAGCACTATTCACTGGATTGACCGAGAAGAAAGAATAAAAGACAACCGAACAAGCAGCAATGCGTCTATACACTTTGTGGCAATTTGACATTATAATGTACTGAACAAAAGCGTCAACCCCACCAACATATATAGCACACGCAGCATCAGTAACAACCCAAAACTATAAATTTTACTGCTGGACAGCAATAACGGCAGCTTAAATGAACATTAAGAATAAGGATATAAAGAATTTCGGGTTTGTTAAATGGAACAATCTACCGTTAAAAATGACTGAACTGTGTTTATACCCGTTCACCGGCTACTCCACATTATCAACCTTCCTCCACATGCTCTCTTGTTATGTTGAAGTACACGTATGCTCCTGTCACCTTCAGATCAACTCTTAAGATATTTGCAGCTCAAATAATTGGGCATCAATGCCAACTTTTGCTTCAATCTATGGGCTAAAGCATTATTCACTGGATTGACCGAGAAGAAAGAAAGAAAGACAACCGAACAAGCAGCAATAGGTCTACACACTTTGTGGCAATTTGACATTATAATGTACTGAACAAAAGCGTCAACCCCACCAAATGATATTGCACACGCAACATCAGTAACAATAACCCAAAACTATAAATCTTACTGCTCGTCAGCAATAACGGCAGCTTAAATGAACTTTAAGAATAAGGATATCAAGAATTTAGGATTTGTTAAATGGAAGAAACTATAAATCTTACTCCTCGTCAGCAACAACGGCAGCTTACATTTTTTTTTTTAATATACGGCAGCTTACATGAACTTTTAGAATAAGGATATCAAGAGTTTCGGATTCGTTAAATGGAAGAAACTATAAATCTTACTGCTCGTCAGCAGTAACGGCAGCTTAGATGAGCTTTAAGAACAAGGAATCAAGAATTTCGAATTTCTTAAACGGAAGATACTATAAATCTTACTGCTCGTCAGCAATAACGGCAGCTTAGATGAACTTTAAGAATAAGGATATCAAGAATTTCAGAATTGTTAAAGGGAAGAAGCTATAAATTTTACTGCTAGTCAGCAATAACGGCAGCTTAGATGAACTTTAAGAATAAGGATATCAAGAATTTCTAATTTGTTAAATGGAAGTGTGTTCTAAAAATTATCTAATAACCAAACACGTCTATAGACTATACTCACACCCAGACAAACTATTGCTCTTTAATATGACTTTGAATTGCGTTTTTCCCATCCACCGTCTTCTCTACATCATAAACCTTCCTTCACATGCTTCCTTGTCCTTCACATGCTTCCTTGTCATGTTGAAGCACACGAATGCTGGTCACCTTCACATCAACTCTTATGATATTTGCAGCTCAAATAATTGGCAAAGATGCCACCTTTTTCTCCAGTTCATGTGGCACAGCGCTGTTCACTAGATTGAGCAGGAAGAAAGAAAGAAACACATTCGAGCAAGCAAGCAAGCAAGCGGCAATAAATCTATAAACTTCGTGGCAAATTGGCATTATAATCTATTACAGAAAAGCTCCAACCCCACCAAAATATACAAACACAACATCAGTAACAATAGCCCAAAACTGTAAATCAAAACAATATTATCTCATGATACTGACACACAGCAAGTTGTGAAGCCTTAGTAAATAACAGTAAACAAGCGCACAGGCTGCGAGGAGAACAGTAGGAAGAGAAATAAAGGCAGAAAGAAAGGAAAAAATAAAGGCTGCGAAACAATGAAAAGTACACCAGAAGAGGGACCCCATCATGCCACACCACAAGACCGCACTATACTATTCCTGATTGCACCAGACGACGGCCACAAAAAACTTGGAAAGGGCCATAAGATTCCGTCCACCAACAAATAAAGAAAGTAGTCCTTAGTTTGAACGAGTTCAGATCAGTCAATCTCTCGCACAATGCCATTCAATACCCTGTGGTCGCAAGAGGGAATCTAATCTCAACAACCTCTTGTTCATTGAAGACCATACATAGGCAAGCTCTGGAGCATAACACAAACAGGAAGAAGACCCCAAGCCTCGCCATTATATATATATATATATATATATATGCTACATAGAACAAATGCACGTTTAAACAGTTGAGATAATAATCCAAAATAAGAGAGTACAGGTCTAGAGCTAACACCTATTTGGAGGGGTAAAAAGGTTCCCCCATTGTACAGGACAAGGGAAAAAAAGAGAAGTAAACAGAACAAGCAAATACAAAAATAGCTGCTGCTTCCATTGTCATCTCCAGAGCCAATGCTGATCCCAGCATGAATTAGGTGTGCCGTGGCAAGTTATCCTTTATTTTGCGAAGTTTGTACCCTGCCTTGCCAAATCCAGGTCACCGATCACTCTCTATAACCAGAATCATTATCGCTTAGGTTGGTTTTGCTTCATACCGTCACCCGCCATTAACAGAGATGGGAGAGATACTATTGAGAGGAAACGGGCGGGGTAAGTATACAACAGAGTGAGAGTGGGGGGTTCAAAAGTGAAAGTGTGCAACAACAGATGTTATGAAGCATGCATCCCTGGATGCTTCAAAACATAAATAACCAAAAGCAGCTTGTAAATGATCACCTCAAACGGTCCAAACACAGGCTGGTGCATCAGATCTAGGCCCTGCAAGCGTCCTGTACACATAGAGCTTCTCAACAAGGGAGTCATCCGTCCAAGTCTCCCTTGGCCCTCTCTTCTTCTCACTGATCACCTCAACATTCAGCCCCGGCATCCTCTTAGCCAGCATCTTGCACGCACCCAAGCTCACAGAGCAAGAAGACATCCAAAGGGATCGCATTGTCAACAACTTGGCGGCGTTCGCCAACAAGGCCTTGTCACCAAACGGGCAATCCCTGATCTCCAACTTCCTCAGGCTCCTACATCCCGCGAGGATATAATGGAGACCCGCATCACTGTCTCCAGCAAAGGCAACAGAGAGCATTTCCAGGCAATTGGCTTTGGCTCCGATTGCTTCAAAAACACGGTCCGTGAGAATGCCGGAGAGGGACAGGCGACGGAGGCTCTTGCAGTATTCAACAATGGCGGCAAAGCCCACATCAAGGGGCTGCAACGTGGTGTAATCAGGCGTGTGAGGCTCGATGATGCAGAGTCGGAATCTTATCATGTTGGGTCGGTTCCGAGCGACGGTAATGAGGGCGTCATTGGTCATCTGGCGGCAGAAGAAGAGCACGGAGTTGAGCTTGGGACAGCCAGCCGAGACGGTAACAAGACCACGCTCGGTGAGAGTAACTGCAGCAGCAGCGCCATATGGGTCGGAGGGGAAAACACGAAGCTCTTCCAGAGACTTGCATGAAGAAGCAACTGCCTCAAGGCCATCATCTTCAATGTAGTCCAGCACCTTCAGTTATTATAGTAAAAGAGCCGGTGAGAAACAACTGGTGATGGTGGATTTGAGTATTGCACAAGGAAAATACAGCTGCGAGATGCAGATGCTCATAGCAGAAGCACGTATCATTTAACATTGTATTTCAAAAGTTCATTCAGTGGGTTGTAATAATACAATTAAGATGCCATGGGAAGAAAAACACAGCATGGAAGCAACGATGCATACAAAGCATCTGCCATCTCATGGAGCTTAGAGGGAGGAATGAGGGATTTCTGGCTTTGTTCACTCTATTAATATATATGGATTGAAAGAAATGATTAAGAGAGGATATGGCTTTGTTCACTCTATACGATATATGGATTGAAAGAAATGATTTAAGTCGTATATTTGAAGACACTTGTTTTAAGACAGAGAAATAGTTTGGGAACTCATAGTTAGAGATGCCAAAGATAGAACTTTTGATGGTTAGTTTTTTATTTGAAAGTTTTGAGCTGTATTTATAAAGCCATCTGATAGTTTTTTTGAGATGAATACATGAACTTTTTCTACTTTTGGCGCATAGACTAGCTGGTGAGTTGGTTGTTGTTGTACACTATCAAACCAAAAAAAGGAAACAGACAATATGAAACAAATATAAAACTAAACAGAGGGTCATCAAGGAATAATATAATTCATCAGTACAAATTAGTACAAGCCTCGTAAAATAAAGAAGAAGAAAAACACATACCCATAGTTTCTTGAGATTCCTGCATCTAGTGACCAGCTTGACAAGCTCAGGAGACTGCATGGTAGCAAAGCTGAGATTCAAAGCAGTGAGGCCATCACAGACAGAGTAAATAGCCGGAAGATACATATGACAGGCCTCCCAGACTCCAGACAAGGTCCTCAACGACTTGCACCCAGCAAATGCAGACTCCAGCTTGGAGTAGAGCTCAGGTCGAGGATCAGTAGAGAACCTCCCAGTGCCAAGATCAACAATCCCAGGAGCACGGCGCAGAATGCCAACAAGGCTGTCAAGGGATACTGTATGGTTGAGCTTAAGAGCCCTGAGGTTTGTGCACCTGGTGACGATGCGCTCTATGGCAGCCACATTCATCTCCCCTTCCAGACAGGCGAGGTTTAAAGAGACCAGTGATGTGGATGTCTCTGGGAACCGGTTGAGCCATTGACCACTGCGGTCCTCCACGTCGCACTCGTGCAACTCCAGCACCTCAAGTTTCCTAAGAAGAAGAAGAAGAAAAAAAGGAGGCTTGATTAAAACGGAGCACACAGAAATGTTAAAGGAAGAATGCAAGTATTAAAAACGATTGACAAAGATTTCTTGAGAGGGGGAAACTACACCTAAATTTTTTTGGATTTGTCAGATTTGAAGATGGCAGTGAGTGGGGAGGGTAAAAGTAAGCGAATGTGGATATGTTGACAATATAGGTTGTAACAAGTTAGTTAACTTCCGTGTCCACAGGTTGAGCAGATTGAGGAGCATAATCCTAGGAAATGAGGGCTTTTCAAGTGCGAGGAGCAAGGAGCTGTAATAGCAGTTGTGCATCACAAGACCAAGTTTATAGGTAGATTAAAAGAGAGAGTAGCAGCAGAAGATCTCCACTAGAACGATGTTGCAATGTTTGGTTGAGTGTGTGGAACAGAAGAGGCAAGCAAGCAACAGCTCGCCCAAAATAAGAAGAGGGGTGCGGTTAACGGGAAGTGAAGTGGTGTGGTTTGTTTCTTATTTTCACATGAAGTGAAGAGGGGTGCGGTTAACGGGATGTTGAGGAAGCAAGCAACAGCTCGCCCAAAATAAGAAGAGGGGTGCGGTTAACGGGAAGTGAAGTGGTGTGGTTTGTTTCCTTATTTTGTCATGACATTGTAATCTAGATGAGAGAGAAGTGAAGTAGTGAGTTGAGCAAGAAGTGTTGTTGAACATGTATAGCAAAGTGGTGGGCGGATCTCTAGCTATCATCAGAAAGTGAGAGAAAGGGGGCAACAACAAAAGAGTTGAGTTATGGAAGGTATGGTGATTCAGTGACGGATCCCCAAACTAGGAAAGAAGAATACAAGTAAGAAAAGTAACATGTTGCAGCAGCTTGTTGAGTTACTGAAGAATGAGGATACCTGCAGTATGCGGCGATGGCTCCTAGACCCGCGGTGCTGAAGCCTTCACATGACACCATCTCAAGCACCTTAAAGTTGACAAACGCAGCAGCCATCATCTCCAGACACTCATCCGTAACCACCATCCTCTTCATCCTGATTTCCTCCACTCCAGGACACGCCTCCGCGAGCGCTGCCACCCAGTCATAGGCACCCCCACCCCAGTCATAAGGTACTAAGTTGAAGTCGGCAAAGTGTGGCTTCCCTTTGACTCTTACAGCCCTTAGCGCGGGTCCGAACCTGGTTGCGACTGCTCTAGGGGAGACGGCGTAGCAGTTGCCGACGCAGATTTGCCGGCGTGATGTGGACTCGAGCCTCCGCCAGGCGCGGCAGACGAGTGCGACGGAGGTGCGGTCGGTCGGGGAGGAGACGTAGGAGAATACGTGCTCCCAGACCTCGTCGGGGAAGAAGGATGCTGCCGTTGTGGCGCGGCGCTGGTTTGGGGGCGTTCGAGGTGGGGAGAAGGGCGGAGGCGGCATGGCCGAGGTGCTGTGTGTGTTTGGGTAGTAGCCGCTAGGAGTCGTCGGAGGAAGGGAGCATTTAGTTTGAGAGAAGGGGGAACGGTAGGGGTAGGGTAAAGAATGAGAAGGGAGGGAGGGGGTGGAGGGAGGGGGTGGAGAGGGAGGAGGAGGTGGGAAGAAGAGAAAAGAATTGAAATGAGGGCAGGGAAGAGGAGGAGAGGGTCCAGTAGTCGGCAGAGGTGGGGAGGGAGGATGGATGGGTAATTGAGGGTGGGGTATCCTTTCTCGGTTCGCCCTCTCAAGTTCCGTCGTGTCTATCTCATCATCTCAAGCGCGCTTCTTCTCTCATATCTCTCTCTCTGTCATGTTACCCTACAACCTTTTTCTGATTTTGCTTCCATTTTATTTGTCCTAAGAAAAAGAGGAAAATGTGTGGTGGGTTGGACAGTAGTGCAATAATATTAATAATAATAATAATGTGAATAATGAACAACAACTAGGATATTCGTTATCGTTTTGATTATTGTATGTATCTACAACACTGTTATAACATAGAGGCCGGTGGTTGCAGCATAGCAGAGTTTGCACAGCGCAGGGTGGAGAGATTGGGGAGGTAGAGAGAGAGAGAGACAGAGAGAGAGGCGAGAGTGTGAAGAAAAGGAAAGGTGGAAGGAGGAGGACGGTGAATAGGAGGGAGAGCAAGTGAGAAAAGGGCAGCAGCGACCAATGAATGGTTGGGATGAGGAAAGCGAGTCTCGAGGTAAAAGTAGCCGTGGGATGTGCAGGAGGCGTGTGAGGATTTTGAAACGCACCGTGGAGGAGAGGAGAGAGGCTGGAGTTGGGAATTATCAGAGAGAGAGAGAGAGAGTTTGTGTGAAAGAAGAAAGGTAAGTCGGAGGGGTGAGAGCGCACATGGGTCACACACAAGGAACAGGAGAGTAACAATGACCCATCACCACCTCTCTTCCCGACGCTACCCCCCGTCCTTATCCGTTGCGGAGGCGGACGCCCGCAATCGGACGAAGAAGGGAGTGGTCGGCGGGAGAGTCGTGTAGTGGGTCATGTAAGGACGGCCCAAGCCCGGCCCGTGTACGTAATAATAAGGAGGTGGAGTCGGGTTTTGATAGTGTTGGTCCACTTGGATATGTGAGCGAAATATAAGTATGATATGGGCGCTGCGGAAGGAAGCACGTGGACGTGGGTGTTGGCGCTTCGCTCGCTGGGGAATGGGGATGATGAGCCCGGACATCTCATTTGCTATTCCTGTGATGATGAGAGAGAAGAGGAGTGGGAGTGGGAGTGGGAGTGGGACTACAGACTCAGACTGACTAGTGAGGACGTAGAGAGAGGATGAGTCAGAGAGATAGATGGAGTGAGAAGAAGAAAGAAATAAGCATGGTCCTCCCTCCCTTCCGTCGGCCATCCGATCCAATGTCCATCCCAAACTAGGCGACACCATCCTTGTGGGGCCCGTTTTGGCCCCCCACCACCATTGGACCACGGCTAATCGAATCCAGTAGCATTGGCCGTGCCGCTTTGGTTGCGTACTATACTGCTCTGGCTACTAGCTGCCTCTTTTATCTTCTCGTCAACATCTTCTGCACAAATTACATACCGTTTACAGGGCTGCTATCTTCGATGAATGTCAATGTTATGACGGTTTTCATTCTTTCTCCCTTGGTCGTCGCCGGAGATCGGGTAACAACTTGTCCAACTCGATCGATCGGCTCACCGCCGCCCGTTACTTGTCATTCTTTCTCCCTTGGTCGTCGCCGGAGATCGGGTAACAACTTGTCCAACTCGATCGATCAGCTCACCGCCGCCCGTTACAGTTACAGAGTTGTCTGCGATGAAACCTTCCCTGACTCCGACGACTGACGTCCATCGGCACCGTTACAGGCCGTAGTTTTAACAAAAAGAAGCTTTGGGTGTGTGTGTGGCGTGGCCGACGGTGGGGGCGGCAGTCTGTTCGTCCGTTCAGGGAGACAAAAGGTGGGAACAAACGGAGGTCAGCATGAGGTCACCAGCCAGACACAAGGACGATACCGGCCTGAGGCACAGAATGATGATCACCACAGCAATGTCATATATATCTACTTACTACTGGAATCTCATCATCCCGGCGGTGATGACCCCTATGTCTATCGCATGCAATCTATCCGTCGATTGCATGAATCCGTCGAATGATGATGCCAGCAAGAAAAAGATGAGCAACCGGATCGAGGGCTCCTCGTCATCATTCAACGACAGCCAACCAGCCAGTCAGTCAGTCAGTCCGTCACGACGCCATTGTCACTGCCACTGCTTTGCTGCACAAAACCAGAGGCTTTAGCTCCGCCTTTGCCGGTATTAATGCTGATCGGGACGGGTCGTCCTCAAAAACCTGCACCTCTCGTCGTCAAGTAGTCCCCAAACCCCAAGCAGTCATTCACCCTTGTGATCACAGCGTCACCAATCATAGGCAGCAACCCATACAATGGAATTACGATTCCTAACCGTGTCAAACAATTGTAACCCTAGTACCAATCAATCGATCAACGCAGTCATGCTTATTCATTCTCATTATCACGCACAACGAGTCAGCTGCGCCAAGTCCGCAACCCAACTCCTGTGACGTAGGCTTCCGCAATCCGCCCAGATTGCTGCAGAACACTGCCTGCCCTGCCGCCTTCATTACCTGCGTTGCCTTTAGCTGCCTGCCTGCATGCTCACCGGCGTGAACGCCCGCGTGCCGTCCGTACATACAAGGCCCACCCATTGCGTCATCACACACACACAAAAAAAAGTTGACCACATCCATGGATTCAAGCTCCTCCTTTATCTTTCTCTTTTCATTTTCTTTTTTACCTTTCACTAACGTCATGAATTTTATAAAACCGCTACTTTCAAATACTCACTCATCAATTTGCCGCGGTATAAACAATCATACATCAAACAACAATACGCTATACTCTATTCTTCCTATATTTGCTATACGTCTACCAACCGCACATATCTATACTATACAATACAAGCCGTGGAGGATTAATTTACCAATTTTTTCCAAAGCCTTTTAGGTGTGCCGTGCAATTTTCACAACTATTTTGCTAAATTAGGAAATGGTCCTTGGTTCCATGACAAAAGCCTATTCTATTATAATGTTTATCTACAAACTTGTATCCTTTTGTAAGAAGGATTCATTGACTACTCTTGACTCAACGCACCACCGTCGTCTTTCCGTTGGCGAATCGGATTCATGTGGGGGAAGAAAGTCGACACAGCCTCGAGAAGAAGATAAAAGGATTCTTAGCGGCTGTATCGGAAGGTAAACCTCCAATCCACTATGATGCCATGATCTGGCTTTGGGAGCGGGGAGCGACATGTTCTGATCTCACTTTAGAAGCTGGCGTCCGCTGGGGATTGTAATCTTGCTTGAAATATCGTTGCTTGAGAAGACAGAGGAAAGAGTCACGACCTAGCTTGAAAAGGCGACGGCTAGCTGCATCGACATCCCTTGTCTGGTGTCGAGTGCCTGAACCTTAGCAGCAGCTTGTACATATTGCAGATGGGGCCACCACGAAGCAACATGTTGAACGAATACGGTAGGTGATAACACACACGACGGCACAAGCAACATCAATCTCGTTCTCATTAGATCGACTTGAACCTCCCGGAGGGCATGGATTGTGGGATACAACTTGCTAAAGAATCAATGAAACATCACCTCTCCTTACTCATCATTTTTTGAAGTAGTTCATAAGCTTATGTTTAGAATGAGGTGGCGTCTTGATGTGTGACTTCTCATTATGGCAGATGAATCGTTTGAAGAAATGTATAACAAAATATGACGGAATTTGTTAATGCTATGGTTGGTTGTATGGTTCTTTTGTATTCTAGTCATACTTGTGCAATTCATCTCGTCACTCGGTAGCCTGTGTAATAATACGTTTCTGTCAATTAGTTGTTTGTTCCAGTTGCAAAGGTACATGGTTCTAAAAAAAATTATACATAAATTTGAATTCAATGACGTTTTCCCCTGTTGTAATACGTTATGTATTCAATGAAATTTTGGTCAATCATGCATTAGTGTTAGTAGTTATTGGAAAGAAGTTCTGACATCAACTTGTCTTGATTAGATAATCGATATCAATGTAACATGTGCGAAAACAATTTTAGAGTAAAATATTTAATATCAAATGGTCTCTTAGTATATTTTCAAAATTTTGTATGCACGTATTACTAGGCGTAAAAATAAATCCTCTCATGTCAATGACATCCATATTTTTGTTTATCAGGTCACGATGACCCATTGAGGCGGGTATGGATATGCATTGCTTTAACCTTTTGTTAAAATGGGGGGGGGGGGTATGGATTAGCCCAAAATATAGATGGGTATAGTGGGTATGGGTATGGGTATGGATCAGTCAAACCTGCCCATTTGTCATCCCTATATAGCAGTCCATTCTATTGGTTTCTTGCAGATCTAGCTTGTTCTCCGCCTTCCATGTTAAGTACTTAGCTTTCTTACATATTACAAACAATATTATCATAATTCCATACTTCTAGCAGCTTTGGGAATTCTTATGACTCCATTTTGATTTGGATTGGTAGCTTCTCGAATCTCTAGTATGTGTGTACCTTTTCTTTGTATTTGAAACTTTTAGACCTTATTAGTTGTTAATATTCCTTGCAAAATGATCACATACTACTGTCCATTCATGATATATTATTATAGTCATTCTCATGGAATAATGAATTCTAATTTGCTTTCAATATGCAATGCAAACAACGATCGTGGACATTATCAAGTTGGACGTATATGGTAAAAATCTTGTGGCATAGGTCTTAAATTGAAGATTTTATATACTAAATATCTTATTACATGGTTGTTAACAATACACATTGAAGACTTTATATAATAAGTATCTTACTACTACATGGCTAACATTGAAGAAAATTAATAATCAATTTGCTTCATTTTGTATGTACTTAACATACCAGGACAATGCAAACAATGATTGTGGAGATAATCAAGTTGACAGTATATAGTAAAATCTTGTGGCATGGGTCTTTAATATACATTAAAGATTTTATATATGAAGTATCTTATTACATGTTTGTTAACAATACACATTGAAGACTTTATATAATAAGCATCTTACTACATGGCTAACATTGAAGAAAAATTAATAATCAATTTGCTTCATTTTGTATGGACTTAAGATACCATGATGAGTTGTGCAACACACATGATTATACCTAGTATGTATGTATGTATATATATATATATATATATATATATATATATATATATATATATATGATCTGAGCTTATCTGTGACGAAGCGTTCAAACAAACATTATTAATTAAGCGGAAGCAATTTTTAAGCGTAGGATTACTGAAAATCACTAAAAATTAAATTTTTTTTCAAAGAGATCCATTCAAAGGAAAACTCTTTCAACAAGAACCAATGCATTATATTTACATCCTGGTTCATAAGTACATATCTTGTACTATCTCATCTCGAGTGTTACAACATTAACTGTCTTGTTAAAAACTAAACACAGACAGCATAAGAACCTCGAGGCATCAAGCCAAAAGCTCATATTGATTTATTAAAAACACTAGTTACTAACTCCGAGGACTTGAGAGTACAGAGACGACACATAGGATTGATATCTACAAAACACGACAGACAGTACACTCAACCTGAGTTGTCACTGATGTTGTTCATGTTCTTCCTCTGCAAGATATTCTCAGCCTCCTCTGTGCTTGTAAAAAAATATTGGATCCCACGGGGGTGAGACAATTGTAAATTGTCTCAGCGAGAGGTATAACTCTCTGCCAAAAACATTATTATTGTAGTTTAATGATATAAAACTGGGCAAAGGATAAGCAGTTTAAAGCATTATAACTATTTATGATAGAACAATAGATCAACTATTCTCTTAATAAGGAATAGGAAGAATATGTATATCATTTATCTATCAAATTATACTATCATGTTAATCTTCTCATGTGACACTCATTATCTTGATATGCCATCTATGAGACATTCTTATTTCAATTTGTTGGCCTTAGCCAATCTATTAAATATATATGGGATTATATCTACTATGTACTCATATATCATTAATACAGGCATTGGGTGATTACCAATCCTGTGTCATCATTACAGGCATTGGGTTATTACCAATCATGTGTTATCACTACAGGAGTTGGGTTATTACCAATCATGTGTTATCACTACAGACATTTAGCCTCTGCCAAGTATTGCACTCTTCCAAACCTGATTACACTGCTAGGCATTGGACACTACCAATCCTGATTTCACAGTCAGGCATTAGACTTTAACCAACCCTGATTACATGCTTCATGTCTCTGCCAGGTATTGGACTTTAACCAATCCTGATTACACAGCCAGGCTGTGGACTCTAACCACTCCTGATTACACAGCCAAGCATTGGACTCTAACCAATTCTGATTACACAGCCAGGCATTGGACTCTAACCAATCCTGATTACACAGCCAAACATTGGACTCTAACCAATCATGATTACACAGCCAGGCATTGGACTTTAACCAATCCTGATTACACAGCCAGACATTGGACTCTAACCAATCCTGATTACATAGCCAGGCATTGGACTCTAACTATGGCGACCGTCTCACGAAAACAAGATTAACTAATGCGGAAGCGTTCACTAAGCAGTGGATTACCAAAAATCACTAAAAATTAAAAAATTTTTGCCAAGAGGTCCATCAAATGAAAAATTTCTCACATAGAACAAAAGTAACATATTTACATTCTATTTTTCAAAAGTACATAACTTGTATCATCTCTTCCTGTGAATTACAAGCATTAATTATCTTGTCAAGCTAAACATAGGTAATATAAAATCTCGAGGGACTGAACCAAAATCTCAAAAGTACTAACTACTACTCTGAGGACCTGAGAGTACAGAGACGACACATAGGACTCTATCTACATCTATACAAGGCATAACAACCAGTGTCTCCACCTGAGACTTTACTGTTGTCCATGTTGTTGCTGCTGCTGTCCTTCTCCTACTGAAGGATTTCTGCCTCCTCGTCCGCATCCACCTAAAAATGTGGTTCTCACGGGGGTGAGACAATTGTAAATTGCCCCAATGAGAGATATAACTCTCCGCCAGAAACATTATTATTGCAGCTTAAGAAGATAAATATGCACAAAGGAATCATATTTATTTGGCAGCAACTAATTCAATGTCTAACAGATCAGAATATTATTCTTATCTAAAACATTGTAGCTATAACTTGAAAGAGCCACATGTCACTTATTCATTAAGGAATATGAAGAACATATATAATATTTATTCACTACAACATCATTACCTCAGCATTAACTATCTTCAGGCTTAGATCATATATCTACTACATGGCACTGTCATTGTGGAGTCATGGCTTGTAGCCATACTCTTTTCACAAAGTGTTGGGATCTTAATCCCTCAACTCACCAAGTACATTTCCTCTTCTTAACAAGTTCATCATCATGATTATAGCATCTGGGTATTTGAACCCATAACTCACCATAGGATACTTTTTACCACTTGTTAGGTAACTTTTTACCTTCAGATCATCTAACCAAAGACATCATAATTCTTGCTATACAATGTATTTTACATAGTACACAAAGCTCATTAATTCTTACTATACAAAGCATATGAAGGCTTATAAAGCCTATAAAACATTCTCAATAAACAAGCATCATAGCTCATACCTGGCTATGCTTCTCATCTCATCATCCCTGCATGATTAGTTTTCATGGTAACAATTATAATGCTTTCATATCAGTATCATACAACACTAAGTAGTATCATTCCTTTTTAGGGTTCATAAATTCTCTTTCACATTAGTACCCTTCATTAGGGTGTTCCATAGATAACCACTTGGGTTCTTAAGATCATATTATTAACGATAAACCCTATTCCATTGCTTCTCAAAGCTAGAAACCAAAAATAGATATCATAATTATTCAAACATACTTATATATCCTCATCATTCATCATTGAACTGTATTATCAACACCAAGTACGAGTTTCTCTCTCATCTTTATCAAAATATGATTGTATCATAGTCTATTGATTTGGATTAATCTTTTCATAAGGCATGTTAGCCTACACTTAACAAAGTGCATTACATCTCAATGTAACAATTGTCATGACACATTTCATGTGTCATCTATTCCAATTATAATGAACTTATAACACATCATGGTATATCAGAATTGGGGTGTTGGATGTGATATCTATCATGCCTTGATGTATCACTTCCCTCAACATCCTCATCTTACTTGAGTTTATTCACTTAGCTTGTATTAGGGTATCACTCATCCTAATACCTATGCACTAGATTATCACATTCATTATGCAATGTATTGGTCATGATTCATCTATTTTAGAATACACACCCATTGCCAAAGATATGGACTCACCCTTGAGTCAGGGACTATTCATATAAGGATATCCATAATCAACCCCTCTAGGTATTTCATTTGTCAATACATTAATCACTTTTCTATCAATAGGAATAGGATTTCCATAATTATAATTTGAGGTTCACTTAGTATCTCACAACATATATAGATTTCACCTAGAATCACTCTTCATTAGAGTTTCATATAAAATCCTTCTATATCAGGGTTTCGCCTAGTATTATGTGAAATTAAGACTTCACAACATATCACCCACTGTTAAGGCTTCACATTAGTATTAATGGCACTTCCCTATATTAGGGTTTCATATACCTTTATCCCATTTTAGGGATTAGGGTTTACCATTCACATTCAAGTGGAGTTTCTCTTTCTTCATACCCAAATTAGGGTTAGAATATACAATTCCCATTAAATTAGGGTTTCTTACATTGTGACACTAAGTTAGGGTTACATCATCACCCTAGATTATGGTTTCACTGAGCTTTGCCCTTAAATTAGGGTTTCACATAACCTTGCTCTAATTTAGGATCAAGGTACATCAATCTTTTCAATGAATATTTTATGATCTCATAATATGGATCAAACCCTGATTACACATTTATTCACTATGAGAGAAATAGGGCTTAGTAAGTAAGCAATCAACTCTCCCATTCACTCTCCCTCTCATCCTCTCTAGGATGTTAACTATTCCAAGATTAATCAAGATCAACTTTTACTTGAGTACACAAAGCTAGGGTTAACCTTTGTAATAATCATGGGTCTGCATCATTAATAATCACATAGATAATTGAATTTTGATCATATTAGATGTCCAAATGGTCTAATCAATTGAACCATCAATTATATAAGGAATTCAAAAGAATTGACCAATTAAACTTTCAATTCCACAGGGTGATCATTTGAGTTAACCATTGAAATCTTCAATTGCATTAAGTATCCAAATGGGTTCACCATATTGGACCTTCAATTGCATGAGATACTCAAATGGATTAACCATGTTGATCTTCCAATATTAATTACTTATACCCTCAATGATCTTAGTTCTCATAAATCAATTGATTGAAAACCATTTGAATAAGTTATACTTGAAACCAGTTGGACAAGGTAGGTATTGAAACCATTTGTACTTTGGGTCTCCAAATGGTTTGAGATCGTTTGATCCCAAATGGTCTTGAGACCGTTTGGTCCAAACCTTCTCAAAACTACATGGACCAAAAAGGCACTTCAACACTCAATCGACTCAATGTTTCAATCCATGGACCAATTACAAATTGAACCACTAAAGTATTCATCAATTGGACCAATGAATCACCATTCAATTAGACCTTCAATTTAGGTTTTTGAACCCAATTGAACTAGGTTTGATAAACAAGGAACCATCACTTAGGGTTTGGAATCGAGGATCCATCAATGGTTGACATTGTGGAACCAAATCAATTGAAATCAATAAACTATCATCATCACATGATATGACCTGACCTCAAACGGTCTTGGATGACCACCAAACGGTCTTGAAACCATTTGGTTGATCTCCAAACGGTCTTGAGACCATTTTCCCATTCCATCATCAAAATCAATGACATCCAATAAGGGTTTTGGACCATTGGATTGATTATCAAATCAGCACTTAGTTGCAAATCAATTTGGTACCCTTGGACCTTCAAACACTTAGCCATACTTAACCCTAGACCTCCAAATGGTCTTGAGTGACTCCTAAATGGTCTTGAGACCGGTTGGGTGATCCCCAAATGGTTTTGAAACCGTTTGGGTCAATCAACCCAAAACATCATCTCAATCGATTGGAAATTCAGCACTTAGCCGATTAGGATTTATACCATATGTTTGAATCTTCAAATGCCTAACCATACTCAAACCTAGACCTCCAAACGGTCTTGGTTGACCTCCAAACGGTCTGGAGACCGTTTGGGTGATTCCCAAACGGTTTTGAAACCGTTTGGGTCAATCAACCCAAGTTTCAAACTCAATCACTTATGAAATCAGCATTCAACCCGATTAGGGTTTAGGTTATTGATGGACCTTCAACTCACGAACCAATTGGAGTTAATCAATAATAATTGATGGGTTATTTACCTAGATCATTATGAAAAAGTCTCCAAATGGTCAACCCTGTTCAATATCGCCAAACGGTCTTAAAACGTTTGCTTCTATGCGGTTTAGTGAATCTGTTTCATTCCAAATGGTTTGAAACCGTTTGGACATTTGATTGAAACCGTTTGGTCTAGATATTTGGTGAGGTGTGTGCTTATGATGATGTCATCATCATCAAGCTCTATACCCACGAAACCTACTGTGATTTCCATGGAAATTGCATCAATCAACCAAATCATTAATTATAAATAGAGAAATGATCACTATTTTATGGGGAATTGAGTGCAATAACAAAGTTAGGGTTTCAAGTTATAAAACTCACCTCCAATTGAGCTCCAAAGCTCCAAGATCACGGAAAAAATGGTAGATGCAACTCCTTTCACTATTCCAAGGGTCGTCCTCAAGCTTTGAGTGAAAAGAATTGGTTAGAATTGAAGAGGGGATCAAGATATGAAGAATTTATGCATTGATTTTCGATTTTTACCATGGATTCAAGGTGAAAGGAGGTCAAGAACCTTACCAACAGGTTGGGGGTCATCCTCCGGATCCTCCACAGATCCTTGGTCATTTTCCAAGCAAGGGTAAAGAAAGGTATCTGAAAAAGCCTTTGTTTTGGCTTGGAAAATGTACTTTTATAAGAAAATTGATGAGAGAGAAAATATTTTATAAAAGTCTTTTAATTCCAAAATTGTTGCCACCACTTCCCCTTTGGTTTCTTGCATGCAAGGGCATCTCTATCACCACCGAGTTCCCTTCCATTATCCATGAATTAAGGGAAAAGAAATTAAGCACCTTAACCCTTATAATAAGAATATCCATATGTGAGTGGAAATTCTTTTCCTTATAATAATGGTGAGTGGAATTTCACCTCCTTAGGATATGCTCGTGCCTTTGCAAGGCTTTAAGCTCATCGAAACACATCAGAATTCAACCATTTTAATTTTGGTTGAAAGCCCTTTAATTAATACATTCATTTTTGCCCCAAATTGAATTAGGACTTCACTTAGGATTAAATCTTGATTATTTTAATATCAAGATTCTCTCTCCTCCAACTTAATTCAAATGAGGTGCCCCTCTCATTTTATTTTCTCTACATGATGCCAAGAAACATTAGGGACCTTATTGAAGTGGTAATTTTCATATTGAACCCTAGGTTTTGGGTAAATTGCACTTTACACCAAAACTAGGTTTTAATGCACAAGGATTGCTTTACAAGCTTAATCTTGGTGCCCAAGCTTGTGAAAACCATACCACTACATCATATTCATTCTTATGATGTCTCAACATCAGAGGAACATCATATCATGCAACATTTGCAATTTAACCCTTCAACTTGGGTAATTTAACCCTTCAACTGTTGTAATACGTTATGTATTCAATGAAATTTTGGTCAATCATGCATTAGTGTTAGTAGTTATTGGAAAGAAGTTCTGACATCAACTTGTCTTGATTAGATAATCGATATCAATGTAACATGTGCGAAAACAATTTTAGAGTAAAATATTTAATATCAAATGGTCTCTTAGTATATTTTCAAAATTTTGTATGCACGTATTACTAGGCGTAAAAATAAATCCTCTCATGTCAATGACATCCATATTTTTGTTTATCAGGTCACGATGACCCATTGAGGCGGGTATGGATATGCATTGCTTTAACCTTTTGTTAAAATGGGGGGGGGTATGGATTAGCCCAAAATATAGATGGGTATAGTGGGTATGGGTATGGGTATGGATCAGTCAAACCTGCCCATTTGTCATCCCTATATAGCAGTCCATTCTATTGGTTTCTTGCAGATCTAGCTTGTTCTCCGCCTTCCATGTTAAGTACTTAGCTTTCTTACATATTACAAACAATATTATCATAATTCCATACTTCTAGCAGCTTTGGGAATTCTTATGACTCCATTTTGATTTGGATTGGTAGCTTCTCGAATCTCTAGTATGTGTGTACCTTTTCTTTGTATTTGAAACTTTTAGACCTTATTAGTTGTTAATATTCCTTGCAAAATGATCACATACTACTGTCCATTCATGATATATTATTATAGTCATTCTCATGGAATAATGAATTCTAATTTGCTTTCAATATGCAATGCAAACAACGATCGTGGACATTATCAAGTTGGACGTATATGGTAAAAATCTTGTGGCATAGGTCTTAAATTGAAGATTTTATATACTAAATATCTTATTACATGGTTGTTAACAATACGTTATGTATTCACATAGATAATTGAATTTTGATCATATTAGATGTCCAAATGGTCTAATCAATTGAACCATCAATTATATAAGGAATTCAAAAGAATTGACCAATTAAACTTTCAATTCCACAGGGTGATCATTTGAGTTAACCATTGAAATCTTCAATTGCATTAAGTATCCAAATGGGTTCACCATATTGGACCTTCAATTGCATGAGATACTCAAATGGATTAACCATGTTGATCTTCCAATATTAATTACTTATACCCTCAATGATCTTAGTTCTCATAAATCAATTGATTGAAAACCATTTGAATAAGTTATACTTGAAACCAGTTGGACAAGGTAGGTATTGAAACCATTTGTACTTTGGGTCTCCAAATGGTTTGAGATCGTTTGATCCCAAATGGTCTTGAGACCGTTTGGTCCAAACCTTCTCAAAACCGCATGGACCAAAAAGGCACTTCAACACTCAATCGACTCAATGTTTCAATCCATGGACCAATTACAAATTGAACCACTAAAGTATTCATCAATTGGACCAATGAATCACCATTCAATTAGACCTTCAATTTAGGTTTTTGAACCCAATTGAACTAGGTTTGATAAACAAGGAACCATCACTTAGGGTTTGGAATCGAGGATCCATCAATGGTTGACATTGTGGAACCAAATCAATTGAAATCAATAAACTATCATCATCACATGATATGACCTGACCTCAAACGGTCTTGGATGACCACCAAACGGTCTTGAAACCATTTGGTTGATCTCCAAACGGTCTTGAGACCATTTTCCCATTACAAGTTGCATCATTAATAATCACATAGATAATTGAATTTTGATCATATTAGATGTCCAAATGGTCTAATCAATTGAACCATCAATTATATAAGGAATTCAAAAGAATTGACCAATTAAACTTTCAATTCCACAGGGTGATCATTTGAGTTAACCATTGAAATCTTCAATTGCATTAAGTATCCAAATGGGTTCACCATATTGGACCTTCAATTGCATGAGATACTCAAATGGATTAACCATGTTGATCTTCCAATATTAATTACTTATACCCTCAATGATCTTAGTTCTCATAAATCAATTGATTGAAAACCATTTGAATAAGTTATACTTGAAACCAGTTGGACAAGGTAGGTATTGAAACCATTTGTACTTTGGGTCTCCAAATGGTTTGAGATCGTTTGATCCCAAATGGTCTTGAGACCGTTTGGTCCAAACCTTCTCAAAACCGCATGGACCAAAAAGGCACTTCAACACTCAATCGACTCAATGTTTCAATCCATGGACCAATTACAAATTGAACCACTAAAGTATTCATCAATTGGACCAATGAATCACCATTCAATTAGACCTTCAATTTAGGTTTTTGAACCCAATTGAACTAGGTTTGATAAACAAGGAACCATCACTTAGGGTTTGGAATCGAGGATCCATCAATGGTTGACATTGTGGAACCAAATCAATTGAAATCAATAAACTATCATCATCACATGATATGACCTGACCTCAAACGGTCTTGGATGACCACCAAACGGTCTTGAAACCATTTGGTTGATCTCCAAACGGTCTTGAGACCATTTTCCCATTCCATCATCAAAATCAATGACATCCAATAAGGGTTTTGGACCATTGGATTGATTATCAAATCAGCACTTAGTTGCAAATCAATTTGGTACCCTTGGACCTTAAAACACTTAGCCATACTTAACCCTAGACCTCCAAATGGTCTTGAGTGACTCCCAAATGGTCTTGAGACCGGTTGGGTGATCCTCAAATGGTTTTGAAACCGTTTGGGTCAATCAACCCAAAACATCATCTCAATCGATTGGAAATTCAGCACTTAGCCGATTAGGATTTATACCATATGTTTGAATCTTCAAATGCCTAACCATACTCAACCCTAGACCTCAAAACGGTCTTGGTTGACCTCCAAATGGTCTGGAGACCATTTGGGTGATTCCCAAACGGTTTTGAAACCGTTTGGGTCAATCAACCCAAGTTTCAAACTCAATCACTTATGAAATCAGCATTCAACCCGATTAGGGTTTAGGTTATTGATGGACCTTCAACTCACGAACCAATTGGAGTTAATCAATAATAATTGATGGGTTATTTACCTAGATCATTATGAAAAAGTCTCTAAATGGTCAACCCTGGTCAATATCGCCAAACGGTCTTAAAACGTTTGCTTCTATGCGGTTTAGTGAATCTGTTTCATTCCAAATGGTTTGAAACCGTTTGGACATTTGATTGAAACCGTTTGGTCTAGATATTTGGTGAGGTGTGTGCTTATGATGATGTCATCATCATCAAGCTCTATACCCACGAAACCTACTGTGATTTCCATGGAAATTGCATCAATCAACCAAATCATTAATTATAAATAGAGAAATGATCACTATTTTATGGGGAATTGAGTGCAATAACAAAGTTAGGGTTTCAAGTTATAAAACTCACCTCCAATTGAGCTCCAAAGCTCCAAGATCACGGAAAAAATGGTAGATGCAACTCCTTTCACTATTCCAAGGGTCGTCCTCAAGCTTTGAGTGAAAAGAATTGGTTAGAATTGAAGAGGGGATCAAGATATGAAGAATTTATGCATTGATTTTCGATTTTTACCATGGATTCAAGGTGAAAGGAGGTCAAGAACCTTACCAACAGGTTGGGGGTCATCCTCCGGATCCTCCACAGATCCTTGGTCATTTTACAAGCAAGGGGAAAGAAAGGTATCTGAAAAAGCCTTTGTTTTGGCTTGGAAAATGTACTTTTATAAGAAAATTGATGAGAGAGAAAATATTTTATAAAAGTCTTTTAATTCCAAAATTGTTGCCACCACTTCCCCTTTGGTTTCTTGCATGCAAGGGCATCTCTATCACCACCGAGTTCCCTTCCATTATCCATGAATTAAGGGAAAAGAAATTAAGCACCTTAACCCTTATAATAAGAATATCCATATGTGAGTGGAAATTCTTTTCCTTATAATAATGGTGAGTGGAATTTCACCTCCTTAGGATATGCTCGTGCCTTTGCAAGGCTTTAAGCTCATCGAAACACATCAGAATTCAACCATTTTAATTTTGGTTGAAAGCCCTTTAATTAATACATTCATTTTTGCCCCAAATTGAATTAGGACTTCACTTAGGATTAAATCTTGATTATTTTAATATCAAGATTCTCTCTCCTCCAACTTAATTCAAATGAGGTGCCCCTCTCATTTTATTTTCTCTACATGATGCCAAGAAACATTAGGGACCTTATTGAAGTGGTAATTTTCATATTGAACCCTAGGTTTTGGGTAAATTGCACTTTACACCAAAACTAGGTTTTAATGCATAAGGATTGCTTTACAAGCTTAATCTTGGTGCCCAAGCTTGTGAAAACCATACCACTACATCATATTCATTCTTATGATGTCTCAACATCAGAGGAACATCATATCATGCAAAATTTGCAATTTAACCCTTCAACTTGGGTAATTTGCACTTTAGTCCAAAATAGGCAAACATTGCTTCAACATTGTTCAAACAGGACCAAAATTGAAACATAAGTTTCTCATGAGCCCTAATTACTTTTCCTAAGATAATATTAAGCATCTAATCAACCTTATTAGGCAAAACATCTAGGGTTAGAATATAACCCAGGTCAGGGATGTTACAAATTATCCACCCCTTATAAGGATTTTGTCGTCAAAATCTGAGGAAAAGGAGGGACATATTATTCATTAATCATGCCCTCAAGTCTCCACATATCATATTAATGTTATGGAGATACCATAGATCTATAATTCACACAAAGTTCCTTTCATTAATTCCACCTTATCACTGTTTATGTTTATGCAGAGCATAAACCCTTAACATATGATGTCCATATTATTGAAAGGAAGAAGCATAAAATAACATTCTTCTATCATCACCCAAGAATATTTACCAAAAGAGAAACATACATATATCTAACACAGATAATTCACTCAGCAATCCTTTATTTGTTTTGGGAAAAGTTCACTGAGAAAGCTCACTAAGCAATTAATTTAGAAATATTCACTAAGAAGGTTCACTGGGTAGTTTTTCTTGGAAGAATTCACTAAGTAAGTTCACTAAGTACGTTCACTGAGTAATTTGTTTTGGAAAATATTCACTGAGCAAGTTCACTGAGTATGTTCACTGAGAATATTGTTTTGAAAATATTCACTGAGCAAATTCACTGAGTACGTTCACTGAGTATTTTGTTTTGAAGATATTCACTGAGTAAATTCACTGAGTATGTTCACTAAGAATGTTGTTTTGAAAACATTCACTAAGCAAGTTCACTGAGTATGTTCACTGAGTATTTTTTTTAAGATATTCAATGAGCAAATTCACTAAGTATGTTCACTAAGAATGTTGTTTTGAAAATATTCACTAAGTTCACTAAGCAAGTTCACTGAGTATGTTCATTGAGTATTTTGTTTTGAAGATATTCACTGAGCAAATTCACTAAGTATGTTCACTAAGAATGTTGTTTTGAAAATATTCACTAACCAAGTTCACTGAGTATTTTGTTTTGAAGATATTCACTGAGCAAATTCACTAAGTATGTTCACTAAGAATGTTTTTTTGAAAATATTCACTAAGAAAGTTCACTGAGAATATTCACTAAGTATGTTCACTAAGTAATTTGTTTTGAAAAAAAAATCACTAAGCAAATTCACTGAGAATATTCACTAAGTAATTTGTTTTGAAAGTATTCACTGAGGAAGTTCACTAAGAATGTTCACTAAGTATTGTCATTTCGTAAGTATTCACTGAGAATATTCACTAAGTATGTTGTTTTGAAAGTATTCACTAAGGAAGTTCACTGAGAATGTTCACTAAGTATGTTCACTAAGTAGTTTTTTTTGGAGAAATTCACTGAGAAGGTTCACTGAGTATGTTCACTAAGTGGTTTATTTGGAAAAATTTCACTTAGCCCTTCTTATTTAATTTCATTATACTCTCTAGATTGTTTCAGAATGACTACTTGATCAGAGTAATAAAAAAGATAACAATCTAAGAGTTTCATACTTGCTTAATCTACAATAATCATATACCTGGCTTGGGTATACAAGTATTGAGATTAGGTAGTATGCACTTTATTTACTATCATATTCCTCACTTTTCATATCATTATACACACAACATTTTCCATACTTGAATATTCTTCAGGCATCACATCTATATCTCATCTTTCAACACACAAATAAGGGAGGTTAGAAAACATTTTAAGAAACACTGAGTAAGATATAAGTTCTCATCTCCCTTGTGTCCTTATAGGACTAGTCAAAGGAATTCAAAAACAACTACTTTCATATCTTTAACACATAGAATCATGATATGAAGTATCAAAACAAAACTATTTTATCTGACCTGTCTGGGACGTCTGTCCACGTCCTCTATTATTACTAGAAAATTACCTCCTTTGTGAGCCTTGCTGACTCTGCCCTTGAGGTTGAGTCATCATCGTATTCCTGCATGGGCAATCCTTTACCAGATGTCCCGGTTGTCTACATTGGTAACAGATTCTGGGCACAAAATGTCTACGAGACCCCGTCACCGATGTTGATTCTATGTCGGATGCTCTATTTGGAACATTACTATGATCCCTACCCCTACTTGACATCCATTGTGTCTGGGTATGGAATCTCGATGATGCTGCCGTTGCAGAAAATCTTAGTTTCTTAAAACTTTCAGACCTTTGTTCTTGAGTCTGGGTGTACACCTTCTTACTGTCAGTCTATCATTTCTCGATTTCAGACCTCTCTATCCTCCTTACTGACTCCACAAAGGTGGAAAGCCTCTCCCTATTCTCTAAAGCAGATACAGGAGTGGTTCGTTCAACGTTCAACCCCTTCTCAAAACGTCGAATTCTTTCCTCATCACTAACTGCCATTTGCAGACAAAACAACAACAACTCCATGAACTTAGCTTCATATTCACTAACATTCATCTATCCTTGTTTGATCCTCTCAAATTGAGATATCTTCTCATCTAGATAAATCTTAGGGAAGTATCTACTGATGAACTCTCGTCGGAAAACCTCCCATCCAATTTCTTCACCTGGTCTCTTATCTTCCTCTATCATCTACAAATGACCGGCACTTCCTTTTAAGAGGTATACAACATGTCTTACCTTCTCAGCTTCAGGAATATCAAGGATCCTGAAAGCCTTTTCCAGCTCTGTCAGCCACATATCAGCATCTGCTAGATCAGATGTACCAGCATAGTCTATGGCTCCAACCTGGCGAAGTCTCTCGAAAGTCTTGCCAGCTCCATAACCCTCATGATGGGCTGGTACTCTAAGTGCAGGTGGTGGCATCCTATCTGCCATATGTGTTATGGCTGTCAGGAATTTCTCAAATAGAGCATGGAGAGCTAGATTTTCTATCACAGTAGGGTCAATCTGGGGCTGTTCAGGTGCAGACCCTTCCCTATTCTGGTCTCTTGCACCTCCTTCTGGTGCAGCAGTGCTGCCCTCAGCAACATGTTCTTCATGTTGTCCAGACATCTTCAAGTTCTTCTTCTCCTATGTGAGCAGAAGATAATATCAGATAAACTGTAAGACACTTAGAACAGACTCTACAACCTTAGTCCTATGTCTCTGTAGACTCAGTGAACCTAGAGCTCTGATACCACTTAATTGTGATGACCGTCTCGCGAAAACAAGATTAACTAATGCAGAAGCGTTCACTAAGCAGCAGATTACCAAAAATCACTAAAAATTAAAACCTTTTTGCCAAGAGGTCCATCAAATGAAAATTTTCTCACATGGAACAAAAGTAACATATTTACATTCTATTTTTCAAAAGTACATAACTTGTATCATCTCTTCCTGTGAATTACAAACATTAATTATCCTGTCAAGCTAAACAAAGGTAATATAAAATCTCGAGGGACTAAGCCAAAATCTCAAAAGCACTAACTATTACTCCGAGGTCCTGAGAGTACAGAGATGACACATAGGACTCTATCTACATCTATACAAGGCATAACAACCAATGTCTCCACCTGAGACTTCACTGTTGCCCATGTTGTTGTTGCTGCTGTCCTTCTCCTACTGAAGGATTTCTGCCTCCTCATCCGCATCCACCTAAAAATGTGGTTCCCATAGGGGTGAGACAATTGTTAATTGCCCCAATGAGAGATATAACTCTCCGCCAGAAACATTATTATTGCAGCTTAAGAAGATAAATATGCACAAAGGAATCATATTTATTTGGCAACAACTAATTCAATGTCTTACAGATTAGAATATTATTCTTATCTAAAACATTGTAGCTATAACTTGAAAGAGCCACATGTCACTTATTCATTAAGGAATATGAAGAACATATATAATATTTATTCACTACAGCATCATTACCTCAGCATTAACTATCTTCAGGCTTAGATCATATATCTACTACATGGCATTGTTATTATGGAGTCATGGCCTGTAGCCATACTCTTTTCACAAAGTGTTGGGATCTTAATCCCTCAACTCACCAAGTACATTTCCTCTTCTTAACAAGTTCATCATCATGATTATAGCATCTGGGTATTTGAACCCATAAATCACCTTAGGATACTTTTTACCACTTGTTAGGTAACTTTTTACCTTCAAATCATCTAACCAAAGACATCATAATTCTTGCTATAAAATGTATTTTACATAGTACACAAAGCTCATTGATTCTTACTATACAAAGCATATGAAGGCTTATAAATCCTATAAAGCATTCTCAATAAACAAGCATCATAGCCCATACCTGGCTATGCTTCTCATCTCATCATCCCTACATGATTAGTTTTCATGGTAACAATTATAATGCTTTCATATCAGTATCATACAACACTAAGTAGTATCATTCCTTTTGAGGGTTCATAAATTCTCTTTCACATTAGTACCCTTCATTAGGGTGTTCCATAGATAACCACTTGGGTTCTTAAGATCATATTATTAACGATAAACCCTATTCGATTGCTTCTCAAAGATAGAAACCAAAAATAGATATCATAAGTATTCAAACATACTTATATATCCTCATCATTCATCATTGAACTGTATTATCAACACCAAGTACGAGTTTCTCTCTCATCTTTATCAGAATATGATTGTATCATAGTCTATTGATATGGATTAACCTTTTCATAAGGCATGTTAGCCTACACTTAACAAAGTGCATTACATCTCAATGTAACAATTGTCATGACACATTTCATGTTTCATCTATTCCAATTATAATGAACTTATAACACATCATGGTATATCAGAATTGGGGTGTTGGATGTGATATCTATCATGCCTTGATGTATCACTTCCCTCAACACCCTCATCTTGCTTGAGTTTATTCACTTAGCTTGTATTAGGGTATCACTCATCCTAATACCTATGAACTAGATTATCACATTCATTATGCAATGTATTGGTCATGATTCATCTATTTTAGAATACACACCCATTGCCAAAGGTATGGACTCACCCTTGAGTCAGGGACTATTCATATAAGGATATCCATAATCAACCCCTCTAGGTATTTCATTTGTCAATACATTAATCACTTTTCTATCAATAGGAATAGGATTTCCATAATTATAATTTGAGGTTCACTTAGCATCTCACAACATATATAGATTTCACCTAGAATCACTCTTCATTAGAGTTTCATATAAAATCCTTCTATATCAAGGTTTCTCCTAGTATTATGTGAAATTAATACTTCACAACATATCACCCAGTGTTAAGGCTTCACATTAGTATTAATGGCACTTCCCTATATTAGGGTTTCATATACCTTTATCCCATTTTAGGATTAGGGTTTACCATTCACATTCAAGTGGGGTTTCTCTTTCTTCATACCCAAATTAGGGTTAGGATATACAATTCCCATTAAATTAGGGTTTCTTACATTGTGACACTAAGTTAGGGTTACATCATCACCATAGATTATGGTTTCACTGAGCTTTGCCCTTAAATTAGGGTTTCACATAACCTTGCTCTAATTTAGGATCAAGGTACATCAATCTTTTTAATGAATATTTTATGATCTCATAATATGGATCAAACCCTGATTACACATTTATTCACTATGAGAGAAATAGGTATTAGTAAGTAAGCAATCAACTCTCCCATTCACTGTAAGGAGGCGAGATCACCCCCTTACTTAAATTTAACAGAAAATACAATACATCCCTCGAATTATTAAAAACATTGTGATGGAAGGATGTATGCATAATAAATCCATTTAAATAAGCATGGACCAAATACAACCAAATGTCAACAGTAGCAGCGGAAGAAAGTAAGATGAGAAAACTAAACTATTACATAGATTGTTCCAACAGAAGAAGTAGATAAGAATCTAGGCTATTACAAAGCTCTTATTTCTAGAGTTCATAACATATATCTTTGAGCAAGGTCTTAGCACCATCAACCTTGCCATGACAACAACTTCACTCCTGCCCTGAGTTTCCTTGTGCTTGATCTAGCCCTTGTCCTGGTTCTGGGTGGTTGGGAAGCACCCAGCAAGAGAAGATAGAAATGCATGTGTCAAAACAAAATAGTGTACAAGATGCGTATAAGGAATGGAAACATAAGAATTTCTATATTAAGAGTGTTCAAGAGTATGAGGCATATAAAGCAAATAGGATTTCTGCCAAGCATATAAGTCAAATATAGAACAAGAATGATTCATTATGACTAAGTTAAACTAACATAGGGTGAGGCGCCTACCAACCTCAACCAGGAGGAGAGGGGAAATAACATCCCAAACCTCAAAAATATATATATAAAGTGGCAGGGGGACTAAAACCCCAGTGCCTATGGCAGGGGGACTAAAACCCCAGTGCCCTGTGGGTGACTTGTACTCATGTACACTATATTAGTTAACTAGTCAAACTATCATTATCATGCTTACAATTCACAATGGCAGAGAAGGAAAATAACATTTATTCAAGTGGGGCCCAATGACCCAAACAATTCCAAGAGATAACCATAAAAGATGTTCATTCAACAAGATTTCATATTGGATATTCAAATGAATAGTTTAAGGGAAACATGTATACATCAAGATCTCAATCACATCAACAAGGCAAGGCAAGGTAGGTGGGGTCCCATGACCCATATTTAATCAAGGGAAGAATAGCAAGCAAGTCTATACATCTTTGCATGTTCAAGTGGAAATTAGAGAATATTATCACAAGTATGCCTCATATAAGAAAACTAGGTTAAGCATGTTTAGAAACCCAACTGAGGTGTTAGAATGCACATACCTGATCTTGCTTTCTAGATTATCCCTTAACCACTAAGAAGTCAGATCCAAACACACTTTACCCTAGGTTCAAAGATTAATACATGCATTAGGTTAATTAAAGGTACTTTACGTGTAAAATATCCACAATTATAAACCATGGGTAAAGGCTTTGGATTTTGGTTTTGGAAACAGGTCCAAATGATCCCTAATAATTTTCTACTCGAGAAAACATATTTTATTGTCAAAAACAGAGTTAAAACAAGATTATTATCATTTTACATCACTTTATACATTTAAATTAGGGTTCGAATTAATTATCAGGTTTATCCTGAAAAACAGCGTTCAAAACTTAAAAATTCGGATTCTACATGTTTTTAGCTTTCCAACGAGTATTTATTTAAAATTTTCTGACAACCGAGTGATTTACTACGATTTAAACAAAACGGACCAATCATATTTCAAATAAATGCCACGTGGGCAGGCTGCAAGCGAGAAGCGGGTCATGTGGGCCAGACCCGCGCCAACCTGGGCCAATCAGGCTTGGCCAGGTCGGCCGGTCTGCGCCTCGCGTGACCCTGGTCAAATGGAGGGCAAAGCAGCGAAAAGAACAAAGTGCCCCGGGTGAGAAAGCAAAACAAGAAGTAGGCGCGGGGGGTATTTTCATAAAATAATGGTGAGCTTCTTCTTCTCCGCTCCTTGCCATTGCGGCGAGGCTAGCTTCAGCAGCTTTGGGCGTTTTTGCGTTTCGAGACCAAAAGGGCCATGCAGGTACTCGAAATGAAGGGTGAAGGATGAGGAACTGACCTGTCCAAGAAATTTGGACGCTGGTTCCTCCTAGAGCCGAGGAGAGGCGCTGCAAGATCAGGGTGTAGGACTCCTCGCCGCCGATCACTCGCACATCCACGGGCAAAATTGAATGGACACAGAGGTTGCTAAGGGGCCGACTCTGCTGGGTAGGGGGTCATTTATAGGTGTGGATCGCAACGGCACCGAAACGTCTTTGGAGGCGAGGAGACTAGACCGGCACCCATGGGAGTTTCGTCTGCGGTGCACAAAAGGGGCGATTGATAGCTCATTTGAAGCGTCAGATTAAGGCGGTTTGTTTGGTGAAGAAGTCTCGTAAAACGGTCGCGAAACGACAGAGAACGGAGCTGAGGAGTGGAGCTCGTTACTCATGTAACGACTGGAGGTGGAAGACATGCTCTAGGCCGTTGGATCGGGGTCGGAGCTCACATGAACCGCTGGATCTAAGTCCACCATGGACCGGCGCGCGTGACAGCCATTTAAATGGTGAACCAAGGCTTAAATGACACAAATCAATGATATAACGTTGGCCATTATGCCACACTATATTAAAAATTTGTTAAATGCATTTGGAAGGTCAAATGGACTCCAAATGACCCCAAATTTTAACCATAGGCTGCTAATGACGTGCAGATGCATGCTATGCAATTAGGTTTGCGTTTTACCCACCTCTAGGCATCCAAATAATTATTTTGATCATTAAAGCATATTTTAGTATAATGCTTGATCAAATAATTATGTGTTGCTTTTATAAGCAACCCTTGACTCCCAAATTCGAGATTTGGAGTCCAAGAGTTCACCACCCACTAATAAAATGTATTTGTAAAATTAGTTAGCCCATAATAAGAGTGAGGTATGAAAGTTGATTATAATACACCATTTAATTACTATAGCTAATTAAATCACTTATTATCCATTTTAATTAATTATTGAGCTCCAACATTATCCATTAGATAACAAATTAGTGGTTCACTGGTAAATTGCATAACTACCCCATCCTTATATCAATTGGTGGTATTTTGTGCATATAACCCTCAATTGGCATAAAATATACTTCAATCATCAATTTCTCAAATATTCAATATTATGGACACAAAATGGAGGAGAAAGAAATTATCATAAAAAGTGAGGTGGAAAATGATAATATTGTTGAAACTCAGGACGTTACAACACTCCACCCGTTAGAAAGGATTTCGTCCCCGAAATCTCATACAAAAAGAGAAGGGTGAGATCGGAGCATTTCTTCTCTCAGCTCCCTAGTGGTTTCTTCTAACCCATGATACTTCCACAACACCTTCACTAACTCAATCTCTCTATTCTTCAACTGTTTCACCCGAGTGTCAAGTATTTTAACAGGTATCTCCTCATAGGTTAGGTTTTCATGAATCTCCAAGGGTTCTATTGTGAGTACATGAGAAGGGTCCTTCACATACTTTCTCAACACAGACACATGGAAGACATTGTGTATCTTATCATAAGCAGGAGGAAGGGCCAGGCGATACGCACAGTCCCCAATCTTTGCCAAGATCTCAAAAGGTCCCACATAACGCGGACTAAGCTTGCCTTTGACTTTGGATCGGGTAATAGAGCGTATTGGCTTGACCTTCAAGAACACATGGTCGCCAACTAGGAAACTCACATCAGACCTATGCTTGTCAGCATACATCTTCTGTCGGTCTTGAGCAGCTTTCATACGTTTCTTAATCAGCTGAACCTTCTCTATCATCAACTGCATATTGTCAGTCTTCACTAAGGAACACTCACCCACATCATCCCAATGCAATGGGGAACGACATGGTCTTCCGTACAAAGCTTCATACGGAGGCATTCCTATGCTGGCTTGATAGCTGTTATTGTATGCAAACTCAGCCAGAGGTAGATATCTATCCCATACACCTCCCCAGTCCATCATACAAGCACGAAGCAAGTCTTCTAAGATTTGCACCGTTCTTTCAGATTGGCCATCAGTCTGAGGATGATAAGCAGTGCTGAACCGTAGGTCAGTCCCCATTTCTTCTTGTATCTGACTCCATAGGCGAGAGGTGAACTTGGGATCACGGTCAGAAACTATCACTTCTGGTACTCCATGCAGACGAACTATCCACTCCAGATATATCTGTGCCATATCCTCCACTTTGTAGTTGGACTTGAAAGGCAGAAAGTGAGCAGACTTCGTGAGGCGATCAATGACAACCCACACAGCATCATAGCCTTTCCTGGTCTTGGGAAAACCAGTGACAAAGTCCATCGTGATCTTCTCCCATTTCCATTCTGGAATTTCAAGGGGATGGAGGAGACCACCAGGTCGTTGATGTTCTATCTTAACTTGTTGACATGTCAGACACTTTGACACAAACAGAGCTATATCTGTCTTCATGTTCTTCCACCAGAAACTGCGCTGCAAGTCTTTGTACATCTTGGTCGTGCCAGGGTGAATTGTGTACTTGGACCCATGAGCTTCACAGAGAATCTTCTGCCGCAGTTCGTCAACATCAGGAACCCACAATCTTTGTCAAAAACGGAGTGCACCGTCTACTCCAACATAGAAATCGGATTGCGGTTTCAAGGTTAAAGCTTTCATTCCTTCTAGTTCAGGACTCTCCAACTGGGCAGTGATGATATCAGAAATCCAGCTCGGAGTGATCGACAGGCTAGCCATGTGAACACATAGCTTATCATCAACTTCATCATCTGTGATCTTTGTCGGTTGCGGTCGCCATCCAGAAACATATTCCATGTTCTTCCAAAAGGAACAAGTTATAGCAGCACATGTCCCAGACTTCTTCCGACTCAAGGCATCAACAACTACATTGGCTTTACCAGGATGGTAAGTGATGGTAAAGTCATAGTCCTTGAGATACTCCATCCATCTACGTTGTCTCAGGTTCAAGTCTTTTTGTGTCAGGAGGTACTTTAAGCTTTTATGATCAGAGAAGACCTCAAACTGAACCCCATAGATGTAATGTCTCCAGATCTTTAGAGCATGAACAATGGCTGCAAGCTCTAAATCGTGCGTAGGCCAGTTCTCTTCATTTGGCTTCAATTGTCGGGAGGCGTAGGCGATCACCTTGCCTTCTTGCATCAGAACGCATCCCAGTCCTTGCTTGGAGGCATCGGTGTAAATGACGTAGGGTTTGCCTTCAACAGGTAGAGCAAGCACAGGAGCAGATGTCAGGCATTGCTTCAGCTTTTGGAAACTGTCCTCACACTCCGGAGACCAAACAAACTTGACGTCCTTTCGTGTCAACTTTGTCATAGGAAGAGCGAGCTCAGAAAAGTTTTTGATAAACTTCCTGTAGTAACCTGCCAGACCGAGGAAACTACGAATTTCAGATGAATTCTTTGGAGCCTTCCACTTGGTCACAAACTCTACCTTCGCAGGGTCTACAGCAATGTGTCCTCCAGAAATGACGTGACCCAGAAACATAACTTCTTTAATCCAGAACTCACACTTGGAGAATTTAGCATAAAGTTGATTTTCTCGTAGTGTATCGAGCACCATCCTCAAGTGCTCGCGATGTTTCTCTTCTGTCTCAGAATATATCAAGACATCATCTATAAAAACCACGACGAACCGATCGAGGTAGGGGCGAAAAACTCGATTCATCAGGTCCATGAAAGCAGCTGGGGAATTAGTCAGACCAAACAGCATGACCAGGAATTCATAATGCCCATATCTAGTTCTGAAAGCTGTCTTCGGGATGTCTTCATCCTTCACCCGCATTTGATAGTATCCACTCCGCAAGTCCATCTTTGAGAAGACGGTGGCAGACTTGAGTTGGTCGAAGAGGTCATCAATCCGAGGCAAAGGATAGCGATTCTTCACCGTAGCCTGGTTAAGCATGCGATAATCCATGCACATTCGCATAGATCCATCCTTCTTCTTCACAAACAGAACAGGGGCTCCCCAAGGAGAAATGCTAGGGCGAATGAACCCCATATCCAGAAGTTCTTGAAGCTGCTTCTTTAACTCAGCTAGTTCAGTAGGTGCTAAGCGGTAAGGCGGCTTCGAGATAGGTGATGTCCCAGGTGCAAGCTCAATGGAGAATTCCACTTCGCGAGTAGGAGGCAACCCGGGTAGCTCTTCCGGAAAGACATCAGGGAAGTCCCTCACCACTTCTATATGGTCGAGTGCAGGGGGTGTAGCATCAAGAACTATAGAGGCGAGAAATGCCCTACACCCTTGCGAGATAAGCTTTTCGGCTTTGATGGCTGAGATGACGAATTGTCGTTCTTCTCTTTTCCTGCCCTTGACACACATCCTACCTTCTATAGGATGCAACAAGCTAACCCTCGAATCCTCACAGAAAAGGAGTGCTTTGTACTTCTTCATCCAATCCATACCCAGGATAATGTCAAAGACAGACATATCGAGCAGGATGAAGTCAGAAGGAAACATCTTCCCCATGATGCACAGGTCCATGGTAGGAAGCTTGAGGTAAGATGAGCATATTCTACCACTAGGGGTTTTGACATCTAGTACATGGTCCATGAATTCAGACTCTATCTCTAGCATAGCAGCAAACTGAGCAGATATAAAGGTATTTGACGAGCCAGAATCAAAAAGTGCTTTGACAGGGTACATATTAAGGTGTAGAGTACCTTCAATCACATTATTCCCATCATCAGCCTCTTCAGCATCAAGAGCAAAGACCCTTCCATTGTGCCTCTCCACAGGCGGACGTCGACCTTGCTGATTAGGGTTGCGGTTGTTGTTGTTGTTCTGGTGATTGATGTTGTGGTTGTTGTTGTTCCTTGGGGGAGCATTTTGTCGTTGTTGCTGCTGTTGGGCGGGGGCCTGTCCTCGGTTGAACCTAGGATAGTTCGGCCTGATATGGCCAACTTGGCCACACTCATGACAGATAGGGGCAGGCTGATCATGTCTACGGGGCGGTGCATTGCCAGCTGGACATCTCCCAGGAGGATGAAATCGGGAGCAAGTGTTGCACCGGCCACGCCCCTGCGGACCACCAGGGTTCTTTCGCTTGTTGTTGTTGTTCGAACCAGAAACGTGGAAGCCAGGGTATGCCTCCACGGCCAGAGCTTTGTCTAACATTTGTTGGAAGGTGAGAGGGAGCTGGGGCACCAGGTGTCGCCCTATGATGTAGTTGAACCCTTCCAGGAAGACGGTCGCCCTTCGGTCATCAGTTAGACCCACAGCATAACGTTCCAGCACCAGGAAACGTTGTACATACTCAGAGACTGACATATTCCCTTGCCGTAGACTGTAGAACTCAGCCTCCTTCTTCTTCAGGTAGGCTGTGCAGATATACTTTGCCCGGAATATCTGGAGGAACTCATCCCAGGTCATAGCTGTCGTGTCTCGAGTGCGGGTTATCCCATTCCACCAGACCCGTGCCGGGCCATCCAGGACATAAGAGGCAAAGCGGACTTTAAGATGCGGGGGACACACCATGCCATCGAATGTGCGCTCGAGGGCTACCACCCAATCATCCGCCTTGTCCACCATGTTGTTCTCAGTTTCCCCCTTGAAGTAGGGAGGCTGCATCTTGATGAAGTCATTCAGGGTTGGCTCCTTTGGCTTGTTGGCATGGGCAGCAACTGCAGTAATCTGCCCTACTAAGGTAGTGGAGAGTAGCTGCCTCAGCATTGCCAACTCCTGCTCAGGAGTCAGAGGTGTCTCAGGAGTCTCAGGGTTGGTGTCATCATTGTTTGAGCTTTCACCGAACAAGCTACCCTTCCTGAAAGACAAGTTTTTTTTTAGTGTATGATTTCTAGAAGAATAAGACAGAAAAAGATAAGGCTACTATTGCCTATAGGCATGCTATTTCGGACGTTCAGTATCAGATCAGGCCAGGCCAGGTCATATGAGCTCAGGAGTCCTCGTGACCAAGCTAGTGGGGCGGAGGAAAATATTGCCAGCCCCCAAGCTCTGACCCTTTCTAGACACCATCACTTTCAACATCACACCCTAGTAGCTACCCTACAGGCTCTGATACCATGCTGTAAGGAGGCGAGATCACCCCCTTACTTAAATTTAACGGAAAATACAATACATCCCTCGAATTATTAAAAACATTGTGATGGAAGGATGTATGCATAATAAATCCATTTAAATAAGCATGGACCAAATACAACCAAATGTCAACAGTAGCAGCAGAAGAAAGTAAGATGAGAAAACTAAACTATTACATAGATTGTTCCAACAGAAGAAGTAGATAAGAATCTAGGCTATTACAAAGCTCTTATTTCTAGAGTTCATAACATATATCTTTGAGAAAGGTCTTAGCAGCATCAACCTTGCCATGACAACAACTTCACTCCTGCCCTGGGTTTCCTTGTGCTTGATCTAGCCCTTGTCCTGGTTCTGGGTGGTTGGGAAGCACCCAGCAAGAGAAGATAGAAATGCATGTGTCAAAACAAAATAGTGTACAAGATGCGTATAAGGAATGGAAACATAAGAATTTCTATATTAAGAGTGTTCAAGAGTATGAGGCATATAAAGCAAATAGGATTTCTGCCAAGCATATAAGTCAAATATAGAACAAGCATGATTCATTATGACTAAGCTAAACTAACATAGGGTGAGGTGCCTACCAACCTCAACCAGGAGGAGAGGGGAAATAACATCCCAAACCTCAAAAATATATATATAAAGTGGCAGGGGGACTAAAACCCCAGTGCCTATGGCAGGGGGACTAAAACCCCAGTGCCCTGTGGGTGACTTGTACTCATGTACACTATATTAGTTAACTAGTCAAACTATCATTATCATGCTTACAATTCACAATGGCAGAGAAGGCAAATAACATTTATTCAAGTGGGGCCCAATGACCCAAACAATTCCAAGAGATAACCATAAAAGATGTTCATTCAACAAGATTTCATATTGGATATTCAAATGAATAGTTTAAGGGCAACATGTATACATCAAGATCTCAATCACATCAACAAGGCAAGGCAAGGTGGTGGGGTCCCATGACCCATATTTAAGCAAGGGAAGAATAGCAAGCAAGTCTATACATCTTTGCATGTTCAAGTGGAAATTAGAGAATATTATCACAAGTATGCCTCATATAAGAAAACTAGGTTAAGCATGTTTAGAAACCCAACTGAGGTGTTAGAATGCACATACCTGATCTTGCTTTCTAGATTATCCCTTAACCACTAAGAAGTCAGATCCAAACACACTTTACCCTAGGTTCAAAGATTAATACATGCATTAGGTTAATTAAAGGTACTTTACGTGTAAAATATCCACAATTATAAACCATGGGTAAAGGCTTTGGATTTTGGTTTTGGAAATAGGTCCAAATGATCCCTAATAATTTTCTACTCGAGAAAACATATTTTATTGTCAAAAACAGAGTTAAAACAAGATTATTATCATTTTACATCACTTTATACATTTAAATTAGGGTTCGAATTAATTATCAGGTTTATCCTGAAAAACAGCGTTCAAAACTTAAAAATTCGGATTCTACATGTTTTTAGCTTTCCAACGAGTATTTATTTAAAATTTTCTGACAACCGAGTGATTTACTACGATTTAAACAAAACGGACCAATCATATTTCAAATAAATGCCACGTGGGCAGGCTGCAAGCGAGAAGCGGGTCATGTGGGCCAGACCCGCGCCAACCTGGGCCAATCAGGCTTGGCCAGGTCGGCCGGTCTGTGCCTCGTGTGACCCTGGTCAAATGGAGGGCAAAGCAGCGAAAAGAACAAAGTGCCCCGGGCGAGAAAGCAAAACAAGAAGTAGGCGCGGGGGGTATTTTCGTAAAATAATGGTGAGCTTCTTCTTCTCCGCTCCTTGCCATTGCGGCGAGGCTAGCTTCAGCAGCTTTGGGCATTTTTGCGTTTCGAGACCAAAAGGGCCATGCAGGTACTCGAAATGAAGGGTGAAGGATGAGGAACTGACCTGTCCAAGAAATTTGGACGCTGGTTCCTCCTAGAGCCGAGGAGAGGCGCCGCAAGATCGGGGTGTAGGACTCCTCGCCGCCGATCACTCGCACATCCACGGGCAAAATTGAATGGACACAGAGGTTGCTAAGGGGCCGACTCTGCTGGGTAGGGGGTCATTTATAGGTGTGGATCGCAACGGCACCGAAACGTCTTTGGAGGCGAGGAGACTAGACCGGCGCCCATGGGAGTTTCGTCTGCAGTGCACAAAAGGGGCGATTGATAGCTCATTTGAAGCGTCAGATCAAGGCGGTTTGTTTGGTGAAGAAGTCTCGTAAAACGGTCGCGAAACGACAGAGAACGGAGCTGAGGAGTGGAGCTCGTTACTCATGTAACGGCTGGAGGTGGAAGACATGCTCTAGGCCGTTGGATCGGGGTCGGAGCTCACATGAACCGCTGGATCTAAGTCCACCATGGACCGGCGCGCGTGACAGCCATTTAAATGGTGAACCAAGGCTTAAATGACACAAATCAATGATATAACGTTGGCCATTATGCCACACTATATTAAAAATTTGTTAAATGCATTTGGAAGGTCAAATGGACTCCAAATGACCCCAAATTTTAACCATAGGTTGCTAATGACGTGTAGATGCATGCTATGCAATTAGGTTTGCGTTTTACCCACCTCTAGGCATCCAAATAATTATTTTGATCATTAAAGCATATTTTAGTATAATGCTTGATCAAATAATTATGTGTTGCTTTTATAAGCAACCCTTGACTCCCAAATTCGAGATTTTGAGTCCAAGAGTTCACCACCCACTAATAACATGTATTTGTAAAATTAGTTAGCCCATAATAAGAGTGAGGTATGAAAGTTGATTATAATACACCATTTAATTACTATAGCTAATTAAATCACTTATTATCCATTTTAATTAATTATTGAGCTCCAACATTATCCATTAGATAACAAATTAGTGGTTCACTGGTAAATTGCATAACTACCCCATCCTTATATCAATTGGTGGTATTTTGTGCATATAACCCTCAATTGGCATAAAATATACTTCAATCATCAATTTCTCAAATATTCAATATTATGGACACAAAATGGAGGAGAAAGAAATTATCATAAAAAGTGAGGTGGAAAATGATAATATTGTTGAAACTCAGGACGTTACATTCACTCTCCCTCTCATCCTCTCTAGGATGTTAACTATTCCAAGATTAATCAAGGTCAACTCTTTACTTGAGTACACAAAGCTAGGGTTAACCTTTATAATCATCATGGGTCTACATCATTAATAATCACATAGCTAATTGACTTTTGATCATATTATATGTCCAAATGGTCTAATCAATTGAACCATCAATTATATAAGGAATTCAAAATAATTGACCAATGAAACTTTCAATTCCATAAGGTGATCATTTGAGTTAACCATTGAAATCTTCAATTGCATTAAGTATCCAAATGGGTTCACCATATTGGAACTTCAATTGCATGAGATACTCAAATGGATTAACCATGTTTATCTTACAATATTAATTATTTAGACCCTCAATGATCTTAGTTCTCATAAATCAATTGATTGAAAACCATTTGAATAAGTTATACTTGAAACCAGTTGGACAAGGTAGGTATTGAAACCGTTTGTACTTTGGGTCTCCAAACGGTTTGAGATCATTTAATCCCAAACGATCTTGAGACCGTTTCGTCCCAAATGGTCTTGAGACCGTTTGGTCCAAACCTTCTCAAAACCGCATGGACCAAAAAGGCACTTCAACACTCAATCGACTCAATGTTTCAATCCATGAACCAATTACAAATTGAACCACTAAAGTATTCATCAATTGGACCAATGAATCACCATTCAATTAGACCTTCAATTTAGGGTTTTGAACCCAATTGAACTAGGTTTTATAAACAAGGAACCATCACTTAGGGTTTGGAATCGAGGATCCATCAATGGTTGACATTGTGGAACCAAATCAATTGAAATCAATAAACTATCATCATCACATGATATGACCTGACCTCAAACGGTCTTGGATGACCACCAAACGGTCTGGAGACCGTTTGGTTGATCTCCAAACGGTATTGAGACCGTTTTACCATTCCATCATCAAAATCCATGACATCCAATTAGGGTTTTGGACCATTGGATTGATTATCAAATCAGCACTTAGTTGCAAATCAATTTGGTACCCTTGGACCTTCAAACACTTAGCCATACTTAACCCTAGACCTCCAAATGGTCTTGGGTGACTCCCAAATGGTCTTGAGACCGTTTGGGTGATCCCCAAATGGTTTTGAAACCGTTTGGGTCAATCAACCCAAAACATCATCTCAATCAATTGGAAATTCAACACGTAGTTGATTAGGGTTTATACCATATGTTTGAATCTTAAAATACCTAACCATACTCAACCCTAGACCTCCAAATGGTCTTGGTTGACCTCCAAATGGTCTTGAGACCGTTTGGGTCAATCAACCCAAGTTTCAAACTCAATCACTTATGAAATCAGCATTCAACCCGATTAGGGTTTAGGTTATTGATGGATCTTCAACTCATGAACCAATTGGAGTTAATCAATAATAATTGATGGGTCATTAACCTAGATCATTATGAACAAGTCCCCAAATGGTCAACCCTGGTCAATATCACCAAACGCTCTTAAACCGTTTGCTTCTATGCGGTTGAGTGAAACTGTTTCAATCCAAACGGTTTGAAACCGTTTGGTCCCAAAACACAAACCGTTTGGACATTTGATTGAAACCGTTTGGTCTAGATATTTTGGGGAGGTGTGTGCTTATGATGATGTCATCATCATCAAGCTCTATACCCACGAAACCTGCTGTGATTTCCATGGAAATTGCATCAATCAACTAAATCATTAATTGTAAATAGAGAAATGATCATTATTTGATGGGGAATTGAATGCAATAACAAAGTTAGGGTTTCAAGTTATAAAACTCGCCTCCAATTGAGCTCCAAATCTCCAAGGTCATGGCAACAATGGTGGATGCAACTCCTTTCACTATTCCAAGGGTCGTCCTCAAGCTTTGAGTGAAAAGAATTGGTTAGAATTGAAGAGGGGATCAAGATATGAAGAATTTATGCATTGATTTTAGATTTTCACCATAGATTCAAGGTGAAAGGAGGTCAAGAACCTTACCAACAGGTTGGGGGTCGTCCTCTGGATCCTCTACATATCCTTCATCATTTTCCAAGCAAGGGGAAAGAAAGGGATCTGAAAAAGCCTTTGTTTTGGCTTGGAAAAGGTACTTTTATAAGAAAATTGATGAGAGAGAAAATACTTTATAAAAGTATTTTAATTCCAAAATTGTTGCCACCACTTCCCCCTTGGTTTCTTGCATGCAAGGGAATCTCTATCCCCACCGAGTTCCCTTCCATTATCCATGAATTAAGGGAAAAGAAATTAAGCACCTTAACCCTTATAATAAGAATATCCATATGTGAGTGGAAATTGTTTTCCTTATAATAATGGTGAGTGGAATTTCACCTTCTTAGGATATGCTCGTGCCTTTGCAAGGCCTTTAATTAATACATTCATTTTTTCCCTAAATTGAATTAGGGTTTCACTTAGGATTAAATCTTGATTATTTTAATATCAAGATTCTCTCTCGTCCAACTTAATTCAAATGAGGTGCCCCTCTCATTTTATTTGCTCTACATGATGCCAAGAAACATTAGGGACCTTATTGAAGTGGTAATTTGCATATTGAACCCTAGGTTTTGGGTAAATTGCACTTTACACCAAAACTAGGTTTTAATGCACAAGGATTGCTTTACAAGCTTGTGAAAACCATACCACTACATCATATTCATTCTTATGATGTCTCAACATCATAGGAACATAATATCATGCAACATTTGCAATTTAACCCCTCAACTTGGGTAGTTTGCATTTTAGTCCAAAATAGGCAAAAATTCATCAACATTGTTCAAACATGATCAAAATTGAAACATAAGTTTCTCATGAGCCCTAATTACTTTTCCTAAGATAAGATTAAGCATCTACTCAACCTTATTAGGCAAAACATCTAGGGTTAGAATATAACCCAGGTCAGGGATGTTACAAATTATCCACCCCTTATAAGGATTTCGTCCTCGAAATCCTAGGAAAAGGAGGGACATATTATTCATTAATCATGCCCTCAAGTCTCCACATATCATCTTAATGTTATGGAGATACCATAGATCTGTAACTCACACAAAGTTCCTTTCATTAATTCCACCTTATCATTGTTTATGTTTATGCAGAGCATAAACACTTAATGATGTCCGTATTATTGAAAGGAAGAAGCATAAAAGAACATTCTTCTATCATCACCCAAGAATATTTACCAAAAGAGAAACATACATATATCTAACACAGATAATTCACTCAGCAATCCTTTATTTGTTTTGGGAAAAGTTCCTGAGAAAGCTCACTAAGCAATTAATTTAGAAATATTCACTAAGAAGGTTCACTGGGCAATTTGTCTTGGAAGAATTCACTAAGTAAGTTCACTAAGTATGTTCACTGAGTAATTTGTTTTGGAAAATATTCACTGAGCAAGTTCACTAAGTATGTTCACTGAGAATATTGTTTTGAAAATAGTCACTGAGTATTTTGTTTTGAAGATATTAAATGAGAAAATTCACTGAGTATGTTCACTAAGAATGTTGTTTTGAAAATATTCACTAAGAAAGTTAACTGAGTATTTTGTTTTGAAGATATTCAATGAGCAAATTCACTAAGTATGTTCACTAAGAATGTTGTTTTGAAAATATTCACTAAGCAAGTTCACTGAGTATGTTCACTGAGTATTTTGTTTTGAAGATATTCACTGAGCAAATTCACTAAGTATGTTCACTAAGAATGTTGTTTTGAAAATATTCACTAAGCAAGTTCACTGAGTATGTTGATTGAGTATTTTGTTTTGAAGATATTCACTGAGAAAATTCATTAACTATGTTCACTAAGAATGTTGTTTTGAAAATATTCACTAAGCAAGTTCACTGAGAATATTCACTAAGTAATTTGTTTTGAAAAAAATAATTCACTAAGCAAATTCACTGAGAATGTTCACTGAGAATATTCACTAAGTAATTTGTTTTGAAAGTATTCACTAAGGATGTTCACTGAGAATGTTCACTAAGTATTGTCATTTTGTAAGTATTCACTGAGAATATTCACTAAGTATGTTGTTTTGAAAGTATTCACTAAGGAAGTTCACTAAGTATGTTCACTAAGTAGTTTGTTTTGGAGAAATTCACTGAGAAGGTTCATTGAGTATGTTCACTAAGTAGTTTATTTGGAAAAATTTCACTTAGCCCTTCTTATTTAATTTCATTATACTCTCTAGATTGTTTCAGAATGACTACTTGATAAGAGTAATAAAAAAGATAACAATCTAAGAGTTTCATACTTGCTTAATCTACAATAATCATATACCTGGCCAGGGTATACAAGTATTGAGATTAGGTAGTATGCACTTTATTTAATATCATATTCCTCACTTTTCATATCATTATACACACAACATTTTCCATACTTGAATATTCTTCAGGCATCACATCTATATCTCATCTTTCAACACACAGATAAGGGAGGTTATAAAACATTTTAAGAAACACTGAGTAAGATATAAGTTCTCATCTCCCTTGTGTCCTTATAGGACTAGTCAAAGGAATTAAAAAACAACTACTTTCATATCTTTAACACATAAAATCATGATATGAAGTATCAAAACAAAACTATTTTATCTGACGTGTCTGGGATGTCTGTCCACGTCCTCTATTATTACTAGAAAATTGCCTCCTTTGTGAGCCTTTCTGACTCTACCCTTGAGGTTGAGTCATCATCGTATTCCCACCTGGGCAATCCTTTGCCAGATGTCCCAGTTGTCTACATTAGTAACAGATTCTGGGCGTAAAATGTCTACGAGACCCAGTCACCGATGTTGACGCTATGTCGGAGGCTCTATTTGGAACATTACTACGATCCCTACCCCTACTTGACATCCATTGTATGTGGGTATGGAATCTCGATGATGCTTCCATTGCAGAAAATCTCGATTTCTTAAAACTTTTGGACCTTTGTTCTTGAGTCTAGGTTTACACCTTATTACCGTTAGTCTATCGTTTCTCGATTTCAGACCTCTCTATCCTCCTTACCGACTCCACAAAGGTGGAAGACCTCTCCTTGTTCTCTAAAGAAGACACAAGAGTGGTTAGTTCAGCGTTCAACCCCTTCTCAAAACGTCGAATTCTTTCCTCATCACTAACTATCATTTGCGGACAAAACTGCAACAACTCCATGAACTTAGCTTCATATTCGCCAACGTTCATCTGTCCTTGTTTGATCCTCTCAAATTGAGATATCTTCTCATATAGATAAGTCTTAGGGAAGTATCTACTGATGAACTCTCGTCGGAAAACCTCCCATCCAATTTATTCACCTGGTCTCTTATCTTCCTCTATCATCCACCAATGACCAACACTTCCTTTTAAAAGGTATACATCATGTCTTACCTTCTCAGCTTCAGGAATATCAAGGATCCTAAAAGCCTTTTCCAGCTATGTCAGCCACAGATCAGCATCTACTAGATCAAATGTACCAGCATAGTCTATGGCTCCAACCCGGCGAAGTCTCTCAAAAGTCTTGCCAGCTCCATAACCCTCATGATGGGATGGTACCCTAGGTGCAGGTGGTGGCATCCTGTCTGCCATATGTGTCATGGCTGTCAGGAATTTCTCAAATAGAGCATAGAGAGATGGATTTTCTATCATAGTAGGGTCAATCTGGGGTTGTTCAGGTACTACCCTTCCCTATTCTGGTCTCTTGCACCTCCTCCTGGTGCAGCAGTGCTGCCCTCAATAGCATGTTCTTCATGTTGTCCAGACATCTTCAAGTTCTTCTTCTCCTATGTATGCAGAAGATACTATCAGATAAACTGGAAGACACTTAGAACAGACTCTACAACCTTAGTCCAATGTCTCTGTAGACTCAGCGAACCTAGAGCTCTGATACCACTTAATTGTGATGACCGTCTCGCAAAAACAAGATTAACTAATGTGGAAGTGTTCACTAAGCAGCGGATTACCAAAAATCACTAAAAATTAAAACATTTTTGCCAAGAGGTCCATCAAATAAAAACTTTCTCACATAGAACAAAAGTAAAATATTTACATTCTGTTTTTCAAAAGTACATAACTTGTATCATCTCTTCCTGTGAATTACAAGCATTAATTATCTTGTCAAGCTAAACAAAGGTAATATAAAATCTCGAGGGACTGAGCCAAAATCTCAAAAGCACTAACTACCACTTTGAGGACCTGAGAGTATAGAGACGACACATAGGACTCTATCTACATCTATACAAGGCATAACAACCAGTGTCTCCACATGAGACTTCACTGTTGTCCCTGTTGTTACTGTTGTTGTCCTTCTCCTACTGAAGGATTTCTACCTCCTCGTCCTCATACACCTAAAAATGTGGTTCCCATGGGGGTGAGACAATTGTAAATTGCCCCAACGAGAGATATAACTCTCCGCCAGAAACATTATTATTGCAGCTTAAGAAGATAAATATGCACAAAGGAATCATATTTATTTGGCAGCAACTAATTCAATGTCTAACAGATTAGAATATTATTCTTATCTAAAACATTGCAGCTATAACTTGAAAGAGCCACATGTCACTTATTCATTAAGGAATATGAAGAACATATATAATATTTATTCACTACAACATCATTACCTCAGCGTTAACTATCTTCAGGCTTAGATCATATATCTACCACATGGCATTGTCATTATGGAGTCATGGCTTGTAGCCATACTCTTTTCACAAAGTGTTGGGATCTTAATCCCTCAACTCACCAAGTACATTTCCTCTTCTTAACAAGTTCATCATCATGATTATAACATCTTGGTATTTGAACCCATGACTTACCATAGGATACTTTTTACCACTTGTTAGGTAACTTTTTACCTTCAGATCATCTAACCAAAGACATCATAATTCTTGCTATACAATGTATTTTACATAGTACACAAAGCTCATTGATTCTTACTATACAAAGCATATGAAGGCTTATAAAGCCTATAAAACATTCTCAATAAACAAGCATCATAGCCCATACCTGGCTATGCTTCTCATCTCATCATCCCTGCATGATTAGTATTCATGGTAACAATTATAATGCTTTAATATCAGTATCATACAACACTAAGTAGTATCATTCCTTTTTAGGGTTCATAAATTCTCTTTCACATCAGTACCCTTCATTAGGGTGTTCCATAGATAACCACTTGGGTTCTTAAGATCATATTATCAACGATCAACCCTATTCCATTGCTTCTCAAAGCTAGAAACCAAAAATAGATATCATAAGTATTCAAACATACTTATATATCCTCATCATTCATCATTGAACTGTATTATCAACACCAAGTACAAGTTTCTCTCTCATCTTTATCAGAATATGATTGTATCATAGTCTATTGATTTGGATTAACCTTTTCATAAGGCATGTTAGCCTACACTTAACAAAGTGCATTACATCTCAATGTAACAATTGCCATGACACATTTCATGTGTCATCTATTCCAATTATAATGTACTTATAACACATCATGGTATATCAGAATTGGGGTGTTGGATGTGATATCTATCATGCCTTGATGTATCACTTCCCTCAACACCCTCATCTTGCTTGAGTTTATTCACTTAGCTTGTATTAGGGTATCACTCATCCTAATACCTATGCACTAGATTATCACATTCATTATGCAATGTATTGGTCATGATTCATCTGTTTTAGAATACACACCCATTTCCAAAGATATGGACTCACCCTTGAGTCAGGGACTATTCATAGAAGGATATCCATAATCAACCCCTCTAGGTATTTCATTTGTCAATACATTAATCACTTTTCTATCAATAGGAATAGCATTTCCATAATTATAATTTGAGGTTCACTTAGCATCTCACAACATATATAGATTTCACCTAGAATCACTCTTCATTAGAGTTTCATATAAAATCCTTCTATATCAAGGTTTCTCCTAGTATTATGTGAAATTAAGACTTCACAACATATCACCCACTGTTAAGGCTTCACATTAGTATTAATGGCACTTCCCTATATTAGGGTTTCATATACCTTTATCCCATTTTAGGGATTAGGGTTTACCATTCACATTCAAGTGGGATTTCTCTTTCTTCATACCCAAATTAGGGTTAGGATATACAATTCCCATTAAATTAGGGTTTCTTACATTGTGACACTAAGTTAGGGTTACATCATCACCATAGATTATGGTTTCACTGAGCTTTGCCCTTAAATTAGGGTTTCACATAACCTTGCTCTAATTTAGGATCAAGGTACATCAATCTTTTCAATGAATATTTTATGATCTCATAATATGGATCAAACCCTGATTACACATTTATTCACTATGAGAGAAATAGGGATTAGTAAGTAAGCAATCAACTCTCCCATTCACTCTCCCTCTCATCCTCTCTAGGATGTTAACTATTCTAAGATTAATCAAGGTCAACTCTTTACTTGAGTACACAAAGCTAGGGTTAACCTTTATAATCATCATGGGTCTACATCATTAATAATCACATAGCTAATTGACTTTTGATCATATTATATGTCCAAATGGTATAATCAATTGAACCATCAATTATATAAGGAATTCAAAAGAATTGACCAATTAAACTTTCAATTCCATAAGGTGATCATTTGAGTTAACCATTGAAATCTTCAATTGCATTAAGTATCCAAATGGGTTCACCATATTGGAACTTCAATTGCATGAGATACTCAAATGGATTAATCATGTTGATCTTCCAATATTAATTACTTAGACCCTCAATGATCTTAGTTCTCATAAATCAATTGATTGAAAACCATTTGAATAAGTTATACTTGAAACTAGTTGGACATGGTAGGTATTGAAACCGTTTGTACTTTGGGTCTCCAAATGGTTTGAGATCGTTTGATCCCAAATAGTCTTGAGACTGTTTCGTCCCAAACAGTCTTGAGACCGTTTGGTCCAAACCTTCTCAAATGGATTAATCATGTTGATCTTCCAATATTAATTACTTAGACCCTCAATGATCTTAGTTCTCATAAATCAATTGATTGAAAACCATTTGAATAAGTTATACTTGAAACTAGTTGGACATGGTAGGTATTGAAACCGTTTGTACTTTGGGTCTCCAAATGGTTTGAGATCATTTGATCCCAAATAGTCTTGAGACTGTTTCGTCCCAAACAGTCTTGAGACCGTTTGGTCCAAACCTTCTCAAAACCGCATGGACCAAAAAGGCACTTCAACACTCAATCGACTCAATGTTTCAATCCATGAACCAATTACAAATTGAACCACTAAAGTATTAATCAATTGGACCAATGAATCACCATTCAATTAGACCTTCAATTTAGGGTTTTGAGCCCAATTGAACTAGGTTTTATAAACAAGGAACCATCACTTAGGGTTTGGAATCGAGGATCCATCAATGGTTGACATTGTGGAACCAAATCAATTGAAATCAATAAACTATCATCATCACATGATATGACCTGACCTCAAACGGTCTTGGATGACCACCAAACGGTCTTGAGACCATTTGGTTGATCTCCAAATGGTCTTGAGACCGTTTTCCCATTCCATCATCAAAATCCATGATATCCAATTAGGGTTTTGGACCATTGGATTGATTATCAAATCAGCACTTAGTTGCAAATCAATTTGGTACCCTTGGACCTTCAAACACTTAGCCATACTTAAACCTAGACCTCCAAACGGTCTTGGGTGACTCCCAAACGGTCTTGAGACCGTTTGGGTGATCCCCAAATGGTTTTGAAACCGTTTGGGTCAATCAACCCAAAACATCATCTCAATCAATTGGAAATTCAACACTTAGTCGATTAGGGTTTATACCATATGTTTGAATCTTAAAATACCTAACCATATTCAACCCTAGACCTCCAAACGGTCTTGGTTGACCTCCAAACTTTCTTGAGACCGTTTGGGTGATTCCCAAACGGTTTTGAAAGTGTTTGGGTCAATCAACCCAAGTTTCAAACTCTATCACTTATGAAATCAACATTCAGCCCAATTAGGGTTTAGGTTATTGATGGACCTTCAACTCATGAACCAATTGGAGTTAATCAATAATAATTGATGGGTCATTAACCTATATCATTATGAACAAGTCCCCAAATGGTCAACCCTGGTCAATATCACCAAATGGTCTTAAACCGTTTGCTTCTATGCGGTTTAGTGAAACTGTTTCATTCCAAACGGTTTGAAACCGTTTGGTCCCAAAACACAAACCGTTTGGACATTTGATTGAAACCGTTTGGTCTAGATATTTGGGGAGGTGTGTGCTTATGATGATGTCATCATCATCAAGCTCTATACCCATGAAACCTGCTGTGATTTCCATGGAAATTGCATCAATCAACCAAATCATTAATTGTAAATAGAGAAATGATCATTATTTGATGGGGAATTGAATGTAATAACAAAGTTAGGGTTTCAAGTTATAAAACTCACCTCCAATTGAGCTCTAAAGCTCCAAGCTCACGGCAACAATGGTGGATGCAACTCCTTTCACTATTCCAAGGGTCGTCCTCAAGCTTTGAGTGAAAAGAATTGGTTAGAATTGAAGAGGGGATCAAGATATGAAGAATTTATGCATTGATTTTTGATTTTCACCATGGATTCAAGGTGAAAGGAGGTCAAGAACCTTACCGACAGGTTGGGGGTCATCCTCCGGATCCTCCACAGATCCTTGGTCATTTTCTAAGCAAGGGGAAAGAAAGGGATCCGAAAAAGCCTTTGTTTTGGCTTGGAAAAGGTACTTTTATAAGAAAATTGATGAGAGAAAAAATACTTTATAAAAGTCTTTTTAATTCCAAAATTGTTGCCACCACTTCCCCCTTGGTTTCTTGCATGCAAGGGCATCTCTATCCCCACCGAGTTCCCTTCCATTATCCATGAATTAAGGGAAAAGAAATTAAGCACCTTAACCCTTATAATAAGAATATCCATATGTGAGTGGAAATTCTTTTCCTTATAATAATGGTGAGTGGAATTTCACCTCCTTACGATATGCTCGTGACTTTGCAAGTCATTTAATTAATACATTCATTTTTGCCCTAAATTGAATTAGGGTTTCACTTAGGATTAAATCTTGATTATTTTAATATCAAGATTCTCTCTCGTGAAACTTAATTCAAATGAGGTGCCCCTCTCATTTTATTTGATCTACATGATGCCAAGAAACATTAGGGACCTTATTGAAGTGGTAATTTGCATATTGAACCCTAGGTTTTGGGTAAATTGCACTTTACACCAAAACAAGGTTTTAATGCACAAGGATTGCTTTACAAGCTTGTGAAAACCATACCACTACATCATATTCATTCTTATGATGTCTCAACATCATAGGAACATCATATCATGAAACATTTGCAATTTAACCCCTCAACCTGGGTAGTTTGCACTTTAGTCCAAAATAGGCAAATATTGCTTCAACATTGTTCAAACAGGATCAAAATTGAAACATAAGTTTCTCATGAGCCCTAATTACTTTTCCTAAGATAAGATTAAGCATCTACTCAACCTTATTAGGCAAAACATCTAGGGTTAGAATATAACCCAGGTCAGGGATGTTACAAATTATCCACCCCTTATAAGGATTTCGTCCTCGAAATCCCAGGAAAAGGAGGGACATATTATTCATTAATCATGCCCTCAAGTCTCCACATATCATCTTAATGTTATGGAGATACCATAGATCTATAATTCACACAAAGTTCCTTTCATTAATTCCACCTTATCACTATTTATGTTTATGAAGAGCATAAACCCTTAACATATGATGTCCATATTATTGAAAGGAAGAAGCATAAAAGAACATTCTTCTATCATCACCCAAGAATATTTACCAAAAGAGAAACATACATATATCTAACACAGATAATTCACTCAGCAATCCTTTATTTGTTTTGGGAAAAGTTCCTGAGAAAGATCGCTAAGCAATTAATTTAGAAATATTCACTAAGAAGGTTCACTGGGCAGTTTGTCTTGAAAGAATTCACTAAGTAAGTTCACTAAGTATGTTAACTGAGTAATTTGTTTTGGAAAATATTCACTGAGTATGTTCACTGAGAATATTGTTTTGAAAATATTCACTGAGAAAATTCACTGAGTACGTTCACTGAGTATTTTGTTTTGAAGATATTCACTGAGCAAATTCACTGAGTATGTTCACCAAGAATGTTGTTTTGAAAATATTCACTAAGCAAGTTCACTGAGTATGTTCACTGAGTATTTTGTTTTGAAGATATTCAATGAGAAAATTCACTAACTATGTTCACTAAGAATGTTGTTTTGAAAATATTCACTAAGCAAGTTCACTAAGTATGTTCACTGAGTATTTTGTTTTGAAGATATTCACTGAGCAAATTCACTAAGTATGTTCACTAAGAATGTTGTTTTGAAAATATTCACTAAGCAAGTTCATTGAGTATGTTGACTGAGTATTTTGTTTTGAAGATATTCACTGAGCAAATTCATTAAGTATGTTCACTAAGAATGTTGTTTTGAAAATATTCACTAAGCAAATTCACTGAGAATATTCACTAAGTATGTTCACTAAGTAATTTGTTTTGAAAAAAAAAATCACTAAGCAAATTCAGTGAGAATGTTCACTGAGAATATTCACTAAGTAATTTGTTTTGAAAGTATTCACTGAGGAAGTTCACTTAGAATGTTCACTAAGTATTGTCATTTTGTAAGTATTCACTGAGAATATTCACTAAGTATGTTGTTTTAAAAGTATTCACTAAGGAAGTTCACTGAGAATGTTCACTAAGTATGTTCACTAAGTAGTTTTTTTTGGAGAAATTCACTGAGAAGGTTCACTGAGTATGTTCACTAAGTAGTTTATTTGGAAAAATTTCACTTAGCCCTTCTTATTTAATTTCATTATACTCTCTAGATTGTTTCAGAATGACTACTTGACCAGAGTAATAAAAAAGATAACAATATAAGAGTTTCATACTTGCTTAATCTACAATAATCATATACCTGGCCAGGGTATACAAGTATTGAGATTAGGTAGTATGCACTGTATTTAGTATCATATTCCTCACTTTTCATATCATTATACACACAACATTTTCTATACTTGAATATTCTTCAGGCATCACATCTATATCTCATCTTTCAACACACAGATAAGGGAGGTTATAAAACATTTTAAGAAACACTGAGTAAGATATAAGTTCTCATCTCCCTTGTGTCCTTATAGGACTAGTCAAAGGAATTCAAAAACAACTACTTTCATATCTTTAACACATAGAATCATGATATGAAGTATCAAAACAAAACTATTTTATCTGACATGTCTGGGACGTCTGTCCACGTCCTCTATTGTTACTAGAAAATTGCCTCCTTTGTGAGCCTTGCTAACTCTACCCTTGAGGTTGAGTCATCATCGTATTCCCGCGTGGGCAATCCTTTGCCAGATGTCCCAGTTGTCTACATTAGTAACAGATTCTGGGCGTAAAATGTCTACGAGACCCAGTCACCGATGTTGATGCTATGTCGGAGGCTCTGTTTGGAATATTACTACAATCCCTACCCCTACTTGACATCCATTGTGCCTGGGTATAGAATCTCGATGATGCTGCCGTTGCAGAAAATCTCGATTTCTTAAAACTTTCGGACTTTTTTCTTGAGTCTGGGTGTACACCTTCTTACCGTTAGTCTGTCGTTTCTCGATTTCAGACCTCTCTATCCTCCTTACCGACTCCACAAAGGTGGAAAACCTCTCCCTATTCTCTAAAGCAGACACAGGAGTGGTTAGTTCAGCGTTCAACCCCTTCTCAAAACGTCGAGTTCTTTCCTCATCACTAACTGCCATTTGCAGACAAAACTGCAACAACTCCATGAACTTAGCTTCATATCCGCTAACGTTCATCTGTTCTTGTTTGATCCTCTCAAATTGAGATATCTTCTCATCTATATAAGTCTTAGGGAAGTATCTACTGACGAACTCTCATCGGAAAACCTCCCATCCAATTTCTTCACCTAGTCTCTTATCTTCCTCTATCATCCACCAATGACCAACACTTCCTTTTAAGAGGTATACAACATGTCTTACCTTCTCAGCTTTAGGAATATCAAGGATCCTGAAAGCCTTTTCCAGCTCTGTCAGCCACAGATCAGCATATGCTAGATCAAATGTACCAGCATAGTCTATGGCCCAACCCGACGAAGTCTCTCGAAAGTCTTGCCAGCTCCATAACCCTCATGATGGGCTGGTACCCTAGGTGCATGTGGTGGCATCCTGTCTGCCACATGTGTCATGGCTGTCAGGAATTTCTCAAATAGAGCATGGAGAGCTGGATTTTCTATCACAGTAGGGTCAATCTAGGGCTATTCAGGTACAGACCCTTCCCTATTCTGGTCTCTTGCACCTCTTCCTGGTGCAGTAGTGTTGCCCTCGGCAGCATGTTCTTCATGTTGTCCAGACATCTTCAAGTTCTTCTTCTCCTATGTGAGCAAAAGATACTATCAGATAAACTGGAAGACACTTAGAACAGACTCTACAATCTTAGTCCTATGTCTCTGTAGACTCAGTGAACCTAGAGATCTGATACCACTTAATTGTGACGACCGTCTCGCAAAAACAAGATTAACTAATGTGGAAGCGCTCACTAAGCAGCGGATTACCAAAAATCACTAAAAATTAAAACCTTTTTGCCAAGAGGTCCATCAAATGAAAACTTTCTCACATAGAACAAAAGTAACATATTTACATTCTATTTTTCAAAAGTACATAACTTGTATCATCTCTTCCTTTGAATTACAAGCATTAATTATCCTGTCAAGCTAAACACATGTAATATAAAATCTCGAGGGACTGAGCCAAAATCTCAAAAGCACTAACTACTACTCTGAGGACCTGAGAGTATAGAGACAACACATAGGACTCTATCTACATCTATACAAGGCATAACAGCCAGTGTCTCCACCTGAGACTTCACTGTTGTCCCTATTGTTACTGCTGCTATCCTTCTCCTACTGAAGGATTTCTGCCTCCTCATCCTCATCCACCTAAAAATTTGGATCCCACGGGGGTGAGACAATTGTAAATTGCCCCAATGAGAGATATAACTCTCTGCCAGAAACATTATTATTGCAGCTTCAGAAGATAAATATGCACAAAGGAATCATATTTATTTGGCAGCAACTAATTCAATGTCTAACAGATTAGAATATTATTCTTATCTAAAACATTGCAGCTATAACTTGAAAGAGCCACATGTCACTTATTCATTAAGTAATATGAAGAACATATATAATATTTATTCACTACAACATCATTACCTCAGCATTAACTATCTTCAGGCTTAGATCATATATATACCACATGGCATTATCATTGTGGAGTCATGGCATGTTGCCATACTCTTTTCACAAAGTGTTGGGATCTTAATCCCTCAACTCACCAAGTACATTTCCTCTTCTTAACAAGTTCATCATCATGATTATAGCATATGGGTATTTGAACCCATGAGTCACCATAGGATACTTTTTACCACTTGTTAGGTAACTTTTTACCTTCAGATCATCTAACCAAAGACATCATAATTCTTGGTATACAATGTATTTTACATAGTACACAAAGCTCATTGATTCTTACTATACAAAGCATATGAAGGCTTATAAAGCCTATAAAACATTCCCACTAAACAAGCATCATAGCCCATACCTGGCTATGCTTCTCATCTCATCATCCCTACATGATTAGTATTCATGGTAACAATTATAATGCTTTCATATCAGTATCATACAACACTAAGTAGCAGCATTCCTTTTTAGGGTTCATAAATTCTCTTTCACATCAGTACCCTTCATTAGGGTGTCACATAGATAACCACTTGGGTTCTTAAGATCATATTATTAACGATCAGCCCTATTCCATTGCTTCTCAAAGCTAGAAACCAAAAATAGATATCATAAGTATTCAAAAATATATATCCTCATCATTCATCATTGAACTGTATTATCACCACCAAGTATGAGTTTTTCTCTCATCTTTATCAGAATATGATTGTATCATAGTCTATTTATTTGGATTAACCTTTTCATAAAGCATGTTAGCCTACACTTAACAAAGTGCATTACATCTCAATGTAACAATTGTCATGACACATTTCATGTGTCATCTATTCCAATTATAATGAACTTATAACACATCGTGGTATATCAGAATTGGGGTGTTGGATGTGATATCTATCATACCTTGATGTATCACTTCCCTCAACACCCTCATCTTGCTTGAGTTTATTCACTTAGCTTGTATTAGGGTATCACTCATCCTAATACCTATGCACTAGATTATCACATTCATTATGCAATGTATTGGTCATGATTCATCTATTTTAGAATACACACCCATTTCCAAAGATATGGACTCACCATTGAGTCAGGGACTATTCATATAAGGATATCCATAATCAACCCCTCTAGGTATTTCATTTGTCAATACATTAATCACTATTCTATCAATAGGAATAGGATTTCCATAATTATAATTTGAGGTTCACTTAGGATCTCACAACATACATAGATTTCACCTAGAATCATTCTTCATTAGAGTTTCATATAAAATCCTTCTATATCAGGGTTTCGCCTAGTATTATGTGAAATTAAGACTTCACAACATATCACCCAGTGTCAAGGCTTCACATTAGTATTAATGGCACTTCCCTATATTAGGGTTTCATATACCTTTATTCCATTTTAGGTATTAAGGTTTACCATTCACATTTAAGTGGGGTTTCTCTTTCTTCATACCCAAATTAGGGTTAGGATATACAATTCCCATTAAATTAGGGTTTCTTACATTGTGACACTAAGTTAGGGTTACATCATCACCCTAGATTATGGTTTCACTGAGCTTTTCCCTTAAATTAGGGTTTCACATAACCTTGCGCTAATTTAAAATGAAGGTACATCAATCTTTTCAATGAATATTTTATGATCTCATAATATGGATTAAACCCTGATTACACATTTATTCACTATGAGAGTAATATGGCTTAGTAAGTAAGCAATCAACTCTCCCATTCACTCTCCCTATCATCCTCTCTAGGATGTTAACAATTCCAAGATTAATCAAGGTCAACTCTTTACTTGAGTACACAAATCTAGGGTTAACCTTTATAATCATCATGGGTCTACATCATTAATAATCACATAGCTAATTGAATTTTGATCATATTAGATGTCCAAATGGTCTAATTTTTTTGAACCATCATATATATAAGGAATTCAAAAGAATTGACCAATTAAAATTTCAATTCCACAAGGTGATCATTTGAGTTAACCATTGAAATCTTCAATTGCATTAAGTATCCAAATGGGTTCACCATATTGGACCTTCAATTGCATGAGATACTCAAATGGATTAACCATGTTGATCTTCCAATATTAATTACTTAGGCCATCAATGATCTTAGTTCTCATAAATCAATTGATTGAAAACCATTTGAATAAGTTATACTTGAAACCAGTTGGACAAGGTAGGTATTGAAACTATTTGTACTTTGGGTATCCAAACGGTTTGAGACTGTTTGCTCCACACCTTCTCAAAACCGTTTGGACCCAAACGGTCTTGAGACCGTTTGGTCCACACCTTCTCAAAACCGCATGGACCAAAAAGGCACTTCAACACTCAATCGACTCAATGTTTCAATCCATGGACCAATTACAAATTGAACCACTAAAGTATTCATCAATTGGACCAATGAATCACCATTCAATTAGACCTTCAATTTAGGGTTGTGAACCCAATTGAACTAGGTTTGATAAACAAGGAACCATCACTTAGGGTTTGGAATCGAGGATCCATCAATGGTTGACATTGTGGAACCAAATCAATTGAAATCAATAAACTATCATCATCACATGATATGACCTGACCTCAAATGGTCTTGGATGACCACCAAACGGTCCTGAGAGCGTTTGGTTGATCTCCAAATGGTCTTGAGACCGTTTTCCTGGGCGTTACACATTCCATCATCAAAATCCATGACATCCAATTAGGGTTTTGGACCATTAGATTGATTATCAAATCAGCACTTAGTTGCAAATCAATTTGGTACCCTTGGACCTTCAAACACTTAGCCATACTTAACCCTAGACCTCCACACAGTCTGGGGTGACTCCCAAATGGTCTTGAGACCGTTTGGGTGACCCCCAAATGCTTTTGAAACCGTTTGGGTCAATCAACCCAAAATATCATTTCAATCAATCGGAAATTCAGCACTTAGCCGATTAGGGTCTATACCATATGTTTGAATCTTCAAATACCTAACCATTCTCAACCCTAGACCTCCAAATGGTCTTGGTTGACCTCCAAACGGTCTTGAGACCGTTTGGGTGATTCCCAAGTGGTTTTGAAACCGTTTGGGTCAATCAACCCAAGTTTCAAACTCAATCACTTATGAAATCAGCATTCAACCCGATTAGAGTTTAGGTGATTTATGGACCTTCAACTCATGAACCAATTGGAGTTAATCAATAATAATTGATGGGTCATTAACCTTGATAATTATGAACTACTATAATAGTGTATTCCATAGACCCTCGTTCCTGTAAAGCCGTCACTACCTGAGCTACGGAGGACGCTTTTTGACCAACAGCCACATAAACACAGACCACATTTTGCCCTTTTTGATTGAGAATCATATCCATGGCTAATTCTGTTTTACCAGTGATATGCCCCCACTTAGCATATACCGGCTTAGAGGATTGAACTTCCCCGTAAGCCTTAAGGGTTATACCACCCACCGTGTCTAACGATCCGGCCCCTCAAGTCCCCAAATGGTCAACCCTGGTCAATATCACCAAACGGTCTTAAACTGTTTGCTTTTATGCGGTTTAGTGAAACCGTTTCATTCCAAACGGTTTCACCCATTTGGTCCCAAACACAAACCGTTTGGACATTTGATTGAAACCATTTGGTATAGATATTTGGGGAGGTGTGTGCTTATCTTGATGTCATCATCATCAAGCTCTAGACCCATGATATCTGCTGTGATTTCCATGGAAATTGCAACAATCAACCAAATCATTAATTGTAAATAGAGAAATGATCATTATTTGATGGGGAATTGAATGTAATAACAAAGTTAGAGTTTCAAGTTATAAAACCCGCCTCCAATTGAGATCCAAAGCTCCACGATCATGGAAAAAATGGTGGATGTAACTCCTTTCACTATTCCAAGGGTCGTCCTCAAGCTTTGAGTGAAAAGAATTGGTTAAAATTGAAGAGGGGATCAAGATATGAAGAATTTATGCATTGATTTTCGATTTTTACCAGGGATTCAAGGTGAAAGGAGGTCAAGAAACTTACCAACAGGTTGGGGGTCATTCTCCTGGTCCTCCAAAGATCCTTGGTCGTTTTCCAAGCAAGGGGAAAGAAAGGGATCCGAAAATGCCTTTGTTTTGGCTTGGAAAAGGTACTATTATAAGAAAATTGATGAGAGAGAAAATACTTTATAAAAGTCTTTTAATTCCAAAATTGTTGCCACCACTTCCCCCTTGGTTTCTTGAATGCAAGGGAATCTCTATACCCACCGAGTTCCCTTCCATTATCCATGAATTAAGGGAAAAGAAATTAAGCACCTTAACCCTTATAATAAGAATATCCATATGTGAGTGGAAATTCTTTTCCTTATAATAATGGTGAGTGGAATTTCACCTTCTTAGGATATGATCGTGCCTTTGCAAGGCTTTAAGATCATCCACACACATCTGAATTCAACCATTTTAATTTTGTTTGAAAGCCCTTTAATTAATACATTCATTTTTTCCCTAAATTGAATTAGGGTTTCACTTAGGATTAAATCTTGATTATTTTAATATCAAGATTCTCTCTCCTCCAACTTAATTCAAATGAGGCGCCCCTCTCATTTTCTTTGCTCTACATGATGAAAATAAACATTAGGGACCTTATTGAAGTGGTAATTTTCATATTGAACCCTAGGTTTTGGGTAAATTGCACTTTACCCCAAAACTAGGTTTTAATGCACAAGGATTGCTTTACAAGCTTAATCTTGGTGCCCAAGCTTGTGAAAACCATAACACTACATCATATTCATTCTTATTATGTATCAACATCATAGGAACATCATATCATGCAACATTTGCAGTTTAACCCCTCAACTTGGGTAATTTGCACTTTAGTCCAAAATAGCCAAACATTGCTTCAACATTGTTCAAACATGACCAAAATTGAAACATAAGTTTCTCATGAGACCTAATTACTTTTCCTAAAATAAGATTAAGCATCTACTCAACCTTATTAGTAAAAACATCTAGGGTTAGAATATAACCCAGGTCAGGGATGTTACACTAACCAATCCTGATTACATGCATTACACCTCTGCCAGGTATTGGACTTTAACCAATCCTGATTACACCGCATGTCTGTTTACACAGCTGACCGGCCTAAATCGCGCGTCCAAAAGTGGAGGCGGATTTGAGGTAATCGAGCTTTCACATTTATAAACCTGAATCCTTCTATGCCCCCGCAATTTTGTTTATGGGGTCGAAGTAGTCATACAGGGTCGAACACTGGGACAAGGGGGCAGTGTTGAGAACCATGAATCGACACGCTACACTCCGACGGGTATAAAGAGATATAAATTCCCGAAAGGGAACGGTAAGATGTCACGAAATAAACAAGAAAACTATCTCCAAATGGAGCTACAAGAGATATTAAGGTTTTAGTCATTTAGCAGTTTTTAGGGGTTTTCATGCAACAGAAGCAGAAAGATAAAGACTAGAGCTCAGGCAAGGTTCAGAGGATAAGACTGCAGTAAAACAAACGGTAGAGGTAACACCCTGCACTCCTCCTCTCAGAGCGGGTACATCTAACCTCTACATCAACACCCCTCTCGAGGTTGCTGGGCTTCAGTTAGAGTGGAATGTTACAGAAAATAGCTCCGTTCCAGGCACTCTCGTACTCCAGAATCGGACCCAATGCTAAAGCCGCAACACAACTCTCGAAGTTGTTGCGACGGGAAAATGGTTCGGTAGCTAATCGAAACGTGATCCAAATCATGCAAGCTAGGGTTCGGATATTAAACAGAGCAGTCATCCAACATTGTACACCAAGCATAGAGCAACAAGTAATTGAATCTTTCCATTTCCATACACATTTAAAGGTCTTAATACATTGCATAAACAAAGAATTAAATAACAGAATTAAAAGATAGGTGTCGCCTCCTTCATGTAGAAGGGAGAGAGGGTGCTGTAGTTCTCCTACCCGATATCGATCAGAGGCCTAGCCCGATACAGAGGTGTCGGGCGACACACCCTTCGGGCGGCACGCGCCGACTGGCGACTGCATCGGTCAAGGGCTCTGGCCAATACGCTCATGTCGGATGACACACCCTCTCGGGCGGCACGTTCGATAGACTAAGCGTATCGGGTTGATATCGTGTCGGGCTAAGAGCTAAGCATTATTGATGTCGGTCACTTGTGTCGGGCAGTGATATCGGCCGATATCGGCCCGTAGTGTCGCCCGGGACGGTTCTAGGTGAACTGTCCCCTCCCTCTCGGGATGAGGAGAAGCTCACCTAGTGTCGCCCGAGACGAGCACTGGGGCACGATACGTGTGCTCTCGGAGTTTCCTCGCTCAAGCTCCCAACTGTCTAACTGTCAGCTGTCCGAATGCGAACTATTCCGACCGTTGCGAACTGTCTTTTCGGCTCCCTATAGCTGCTATTTATAGTCAGCTGGTTGGTGAGAAGACATGGCGCTCGAAGCACCACGTAGCCACCTTAAGCACCGTCGATGGAGATGGACGGCCGATACATGCATATCTCGGTGCGAGGCGCTGGCTATTGGTCACGTAGCGGGCGGCACGCCTGCCGATGGGTGGCTGTGTCGCTTGACGAGCTAGGTCATCGAGGCGGATTTGGCTCCCTGTCGGGTAGGAGGTGTGTCGGCCGACACGTTCCTGTCGCGCGACACCTTATCGTCGAGTATCTTTGTGTTGCCCAGCCCCTGTCGGGCTGGGATTGTATCGGGCGTCAGGGAGGTCGAGACGGGCTTGGACTTATTCGTGGGCCAGAACGGCCTTATTGCACAAAAACAAGGAAAACTCTGCAAAAGATAGGAAAATTGGAGTAAGAGCATTGCTTGGCCAATTATTGCGAAAATGCCAATAAAATAGAGGAAAATAGAAGAAAAGGGTAGTTTTGATAACAAAATAAAGGGCAAAAATGTCACAAAACTGATGTTATCAACTCCCCCAAACTTAGCATTTTGATTGTCCTCAATCAATATTTAAACTATATTTTTGTGATGCTTCTTTTTGCTCGGATAACTTTCAGGCCAAGGGGTAAAACAAGTGTAGTAATGCCTTTAGAGATAATGTTGCTTCACTTCAAACAAAAGACTATGCGTTTCCTTGCCTTATTATTTCAATAAGATTTTTCACTACAGCTTCAGCGAGACTTTGTTGTATGATTCCGAAGTTAGCTTACGCACCAAACAGTTTTATTTTCAAGGCAGAAAGTTGTGTATAGGGTAGGCTAAGGCTTTTTGGATTTTTCATCTTGTTTCCTATTAGTCCATCTAGGTAAGGGTCCGTTAACGGGCAAGTGGTCCCTGCAGTCCAAGCCAGTTGGCTTTAGAGCAGTGATTTCACATCCTACGTACCACTGCCCCGGATCTACCATGCCTAAAGATGGGTACTTTTGGAAAACAAGAGGTGTATATATATTGTTTTTTTTTTCTTCTTTTTCTTTTATTGGGCACAACTCTCATGCTTTTATTCACTCTCGTAAGGCTTCTTTCTCTCTCTTTTTGGGATTTTTGTTGGGTGAGGGAAGACAAAGAGATTCTTACTATTTGGGCAGCTTTTTCCTTCTCCATACTCGTCTCTTAACTGTTTGCGAGATTATTATATTTTTGAAATTTTTGTCATGGCGAAGTATACTCTTTTGTTCGTTTGGAGCAGCATTATCAAAAAAATATAACAGGACTTGCATCACATTTAGCACAAAGAAAATAAACTTTGCAAAAAGTAACAATAGATTTTCATTATTATTACAACAACTTTGTACATATGCATAGGGGCAGTATAGACAAAAGAATTTTTCAAAATTTTCAAAATTTTGGTATGAAAACATATATGTACAAAACTGAAAGTGTATATGTACGTAAAAGAATAACGAATATGGGACAAAAAGAATGAAAGAACAAAGTGGAAGAGGAAGGAAATTTGTACCTCCCTCACTGGAACATGGTACCCCCCCAAACTTACTCCACACTCTGTCCCCAGAGTTGTGAAGTAGATAAGGTGAGGTGATGTTTATTCCAGTGAGGTCGCGCCTGCGTTAGAGAGGAGCTCCCACACATATTCTCCTCGTTTGCTGTGGTATCCTATGTGTTGGAGCTGGTCAGGCGTCACTTCATTTGCCATCCACTCCAGGACAAAGATGCCACAGTTGTTGGATAAGGCAACTTGCTGCGGACTGTGGTGGAAGAATTGGAGTCCGTGCCATGTGCCTCCCTGTATGTTCAAGAATGGATCGATCATCTTTGACACTTCGTCGTAAAATTTTCAAACTATGCGTTCGACGGGTGTCAAAGGTTCTGATGTACATGGCACCAGATGATGTTTGTTGCTGTCCGAGCTGTTGTAGAAAATGCCAGCTCGTTGTCGTGTGTACATCGCCAGGAGCGTCCAGTGATTGTAATGCACGATAGGTAGAAAGATAGTACCTGCAACGCCTTCCTTCAAATCTTGCAGGAAGATCTGCTTCGCTCCAGTTTCGTCGGTGAGGCAGATATCGTTGAAGAGCAAAGGGTGGGCTATGTATGTATGTTTTAGCTTTGGCTGTATATATTGGATGTAAGCTGCTGCAACCGATACAGTCAAGCACCCCCTTCCTTTACCATGTCCCATAGCTCATCTGCTAGGACTAAGATGTCTCCTGCCTGAAAAGCAACGTCGGATGGGGTTGAATCAGCAAGCTTCTTCTGGATGATGTCGACCTGTTCCTGTGTGAGAGTCGCACATGAAAAACGGTCAAAATTTTTGATCAGCTCTTCAGAAGCCTCAGGCAAAGCGGTTTCTTCCCTCCCGTGCACTTCCTTCAGGATTGCTAGCTGCTTGCCCGACCCATGAATCTCGGGGGCTATATCTTCTTCTTTTCCTTCTTGGCTGCTGGATTGTGAAAAAGAATCTTCTTCTGCATCACTATACAGCAGCTCCTCCGGCACACCTGCATCCCAGAAATAGCGCTTGTCCTTGATCAGGAGCATGGCGTAGATGCCCCTGCGTTGATAGTAGCACTTGTTCTTGAGGATTCCCAAATTCCCGACACCATTGAGCGCCTCAATGGCCCCCAAGATGGCGATGGCGCTGTTTCCGCTCCCCTTTTCTGCTGGTTGGGGAAGGTTTCTGATAACGTAGTGGTTCCAAGGCCCTTGAAGACGTTGGATTCCTTCCTTTAAAGCTCATAGCAGGCGTATTGGCAGACGTCTCAGCACTCTATCCTCCGGGTGGCTGAAATTACCCCCGGAGCGTGGTACTTCATCATCACTGCAACACAACAGCTGAACGTCATGGTTTCTGATGTCCGCCATACAGAGAAACCACACGTTGTGATGCTTGTACGGGGCCAACACCATATTTGGCTTATGTTTTTCAACGTATTGCAGCATGTCAACCACCGCACGGGAGTCTAAATCTCCCTTCATCAGCCTTCTCACTAAGGTCGGGGTGGCTGTGTATATCTGTCTCTGACCTGTCCTGCTGTCGATGTTCTCGATCAGTGCGTTCTCCAGGACCCTGAACACTCGATTTCTGACCACAGCCGGCGTGCGGAACATCTTCCGAAGATCTCCCCATCGTAGGGAGAGGTAGCATTTGCTCTAGATGACTTTTTCTTCATTACCCTGCGACCTCAAGACCGAATTCAGCAGCTTCTGGTCTCTGATCGTCAGGTTCCCAATGGCTCTTCTATCAAAATCAGCCATCTCGAATGATGGTATCTCATACGGCTCACGGAATCTGTCTGCAAATGAGCACTTTCCTCGGGGTGGATGTCTGTTATTTACAGTGTAGACATCCCCCACTTCTCCTTCGGACTCGTCTGATGAGTCTCCCCTGATGTTGGTATCCACGTTATCATCTTTCACTTCCTTTAGGGGGATGTAGAAGTTGGCATCTCCCAATCCCAAAGAGCTCTCCCGTTTGCTAGGAGACCCTTCGACAGATCCTTGCTGCGTCCCCTCTCCATGCGTTGATGATTGTCTGCTGGAGGAGGATTGGGAGGAGGACGCTGTTCATGAAGAGGAACCTGAAGAAGATGGACTATTATTCCCACTGGGAGGGGATGGAGACCGTCTCGACTGCCTTTGGCGCGGATGATCGTCGCTCCTATTCATCCTCTCCTCGATCCTATCGAGTCATTGGAGGACTTGCTGCATTGCTGCATTCAAGGCCTCCAGTCCACCGGGTATGACCGCAAGAGCCAGCAGCTCGCTCTCTTGCTTATTCAGCCTGAACTCGTGGCTGTCCTGCTTATCTTGAAAAGATGCAAGTTTGTGTGTTAGGGAAGCGCAAGTAGCAGAGTTGGTGGTTGTTACCTCCCGCAGATTGTCGATTTCGTCTCCAAGCATCTTTCCAAGCGACAAAGGGGGTCCGGAGGGTCTCCCTTCCGTCCTTGCGATATCTAGTCCGCGTGAAGGTCCACCTGGAGAGGTGGAATCTATGAAGATCGTTCATGATCCAGATGACTTCAGGCGGGGCGTCAGCACTGTTTCAGGTGCCGCTGCCTTGCCTTTTCTTCTGACCCGGGTTGGCCGTGGTGAGGGCGGACTTTGCTCCACCTCTGCACTATCGGCGGTCTCCTCGACCGTTGCAGGCGGAGACTTCGGCGGCAGTGAGGGTGTCCTTTCGAGCTCCCTTCTGATCTCCTCAAACATTCCGATGATGTTGCTCCGCTGAGGCTCCTCTCGTGCCTCTGCAGCTTTAGAAATAGGTCTGGGAACTGCGGCCGTCTCTTGCGCGGAAGATCCCAAAGTTTCTGTTCCGGTGACCTCGACGATCATCGGTACCTTCTCAACCGCCACTGTTGTTGCTGGTGCGGTGGCTGGTATAGTAGGGGTGACGACAACTCGATTAGCAGTTGTCGTCGGAAGTTCTGGAGTGGGCCTCTCTGTGGTCCTGGTCGTGGTGACTGTGGCCGTGCCATCTGCTATGTCTTTGATCTCGGCGGCGGTGAAGACCAACTTCTCGATGTCATAGTCGGCGCAGTGAGGAAGGGGAAGGAGTATGTCCGTCCTTGAAAACTTGTAGAAATACCTCCCCCTCTCCTTCCTAATGATGTTGGTTCTCATCAGATATTTGGTATCGAACACCTCTTCGCCTGACGTTCTTATATGGCTACGAGGCTCGAATGGATACCTGAGCCCCACTGCGATGAGGTTGATGATGCCGCCCATGCATTATTCCTTGGTAGCGTCTTTCATCAGGTGGAACCTATTCATTAAGAACCTACCGAGGTTGATTGTTCGACCCTCCATAATGTGCCACATGACGTGGAGCTCCTCCGTGTAGATGCTACTGGATTCGTTCTTGCTGAATAGCAGGCAGGCCACTAGTTTGTGCATGATCCTCTAGAAATAGGAGTGCACCGCCACGACCTTTGCTCCCGACTTGAATGAAGATTCACCGGTGAGCTTCCCCCAGAACTCCACTGGGTTGAACCCGTCACCCTCGGTGATCCTTTCACCGTTATTCATCCTATTCATCTCCTCCTCGCTGGAAGAGAAGATTCTGTTTAAGTCCTTCTCGGAGATGGTATGCTTCGAGTTGTACAGCCTGGCCTGAAATCTGTCTGGCCCGCCAAACTTTTCTCTCTCTGCCGCTGCTGAATTCTTCACTCGGCAGAGGGAGGACATGAATTCCATCATCACCTTAGTGTACGAGGCAGTCCGACTGAAATAGATCCTCTTCAGTCCTGCCGCCGCAAGGACGCTCTTCAGCCTCTTCACGATCCCAAGCTCATCAAAGGAGGCTCTATGACAGAACCTGCTCGGTTTGTACATCTTGGGTACCAGCTCAGCATAGCGACGAGCATGCTCGTTATCTCTTGGCTCGAAACTCACCAAAAAGGTTTCCAGAAGTTCTGCTGCAGCCAGTGGTGTTGGTGCCGCAGTAGGCTGTGTCGGTGTTGGTGCAGTAGTCGTAGCTTGTCCAACCCTTGCCTTCTTCTTTGCCCCAGAAGTCCCAGCCTGTCCTGGGTTCGGGTACTTAGGTCGGGCCGCCAGCCCTTCAGTAGCAGTTTCAGGATAGATCCTCCTGCCCTGCTCGTCAACTGGGAAAGCAGTAATCTTAGTGCGGGCCATTTATGTAAGTCAACAAAAGATAACACCCTGATTAATTAAGCTGGCTTTTGAAAATATATAAAAAGTAAACGTTTGGCCCGGTATAGTCTATACAAAACTGCCCGACACTCCTGTATCAGACGACACATTGGTTTCGAAGGTGAAGCCCTGTGCCCGACATAGGAGATGGGTATTGCCCATTACATTTTCATGAAAGAAGAGTAGCCTGTCGGTCGATAAGCAAAATCAGGCGATGCGATCCAACATCGGGCGACACTGCTATCGCCCGACATCGGGTATCGGTCAACATGAATCAAAGATACTTTGCACGATACCCATATCGGTCGATACACCTGTTCAGCAAGGAAAACTTGAGACCGATAAACTTTTAACAAGAAAGAAATCGCATCGGCCGACATGGTCTGTCGGGCGGCAAGCCTGTCGGGCTATACCTTGTTGTGATCGGAGCTTGTCGGGCGACACAAGAGGTTCAGCAGTCTCGCGCGACACGGGAGCTAAAGCACATGATTCCTTCGCTCAACACAGGAAAGTAAAAGCAAGAAAGCAAGGAACCCGACACGGTAAATCTCGTTTTCCTTTAATAGTAAGTAAATAGTGAAACTCGGGGCGTGCGTCAACCGATTACTTTAAAACATAAGTCGGCAGCCCAACCGTCGACGGGACTATTGTGCTTCACAAAGCCCACCGCCCGATAAGCGTGCATTCAAGGTGCCGGTTGAGTTTCCTCCTACAGATATCGTGAAGACAAAACGGTTTAAGCTGCGGCTGATGAGTAAAACATCATTGGCCTAGGACTAAGCTCCTGGCCTCAGATGGTATTACTCATCCCGGAAAGTAAAACTAAGGCAGTGTCCCATAAAACAAAAGAGTCAGTGCATGTGGCGCATACACTGTCTCGGGCCTTATTACATACCAAATGTTTGTAGTGTTTGTCTTGCAGGAAAGTAAAATGCAGTCCTATTCTAAGAAAGAAAAGAAAGCTCGGGTTGCCTCCTGAGAAGCGCTTCGTTTTTCGTCTTCAGCTGGACGTCTTTGGCCTCCTCTTCACCTTCTGCCTCTTCGGTCACTGCCCTATTCTCTTTGCTGGTTCGGTATTTGATGGAATCTTTCCTGACGGGTTCTTCACAACTTCGGCAAGTTGAGCCAGCTGCTGGTCAATCTGGCGTTGATGCATCTGCATGTCTGCCAGCTGAGCCTGCAATGAGTTCAAAACACCGGAATTTGATAGAGCGCTCTGGGCTAGCTGATTGTTGATCATATCTTGCTTCTTTACAAAATCGAACAACTACCCTACTACCTTTTCTTGGCTAGCAACCTGGTTCTGACCTTCTTCCTTGGGAGTTCCCTGATTTTTACCCTGTCCTTGGAAGTCACCTTTATTCTGCGGGAAAGGGGCATTCCTGGCATATTGACCTGCTCCTCCCCTCTTTTCAAAAGCTTGGGTAGGCTTAGTCGAGTTATGCAGCTGATGAGAGTTCTCCGCCGCATCCTTGTTTCCATAATTGAAGCCTGGGTGGTCGGGTCTTCTAAAGTTTACAAAAGAAACATTTTCAGTCTCGGACTCTGTATCGCTGGTTGCCTCTGGCCTGGTGTAGACGCAATTATCCACTCCGTGACCGCCTTCTCCACAGGTTACACATTTCATCGCTTTTTCTACATGTTTCTTTCCTTTACCTCCAGCCTCTCTCAACTGTTTCACATATGTGGCAATCCTTTGAATCTGTGAGGTGATTGCCTCCAGCGCCTTTGATTCAATCGAGGACCCTTCTCCAACCTTCTTTATCGGCCCTCTATCGGACCGATCGAAATCAGCGTCGGCCATCAACTCCGCCATATTCTTGATGATCAGCTCTGACTTCTTGGCCTTCTTCCCCAGGAAATCACTACCTGCTGCTGCGTTCAGTGATACCCTATTTTCGGGGGTCAAACCATTATAGAAGGTGGTTATGAGGAAACCCCTCTTGTAGTTGTGATGGGGGCAATCCCGGAGGTACTCCTGGAATCGCTCCTAGGCATCATGCAGGCTTTCACTCAGCTTTTGCGTGAAAGAAGTTATCTTCTGCCAATTCCGGACTGTCCTTTCTGTGGGGTAGAACTTGTTCACAAAGGCATCTACTAATGCCCTCCACCCATTCAAGGATTGGTGGGGTACCCCAAGGTACCAGGATAGTGCCTTGTCTTCTAGTGAAAAGATGAACCCCTTACAGTATATCACTTCTTGGGGGACCCCTCTCATCTTGATGGTATCACAGATATTCTTAAATGCATCAAGATGATGATACGGATTATCATACTTGGAGTTCCCTCTAAAACTTTTATTCTGAATCATGGATATCACGGATGGCTTGAGCTCAAAATTGGTTGCATTGAAATGTGGGACTACGACCAGGCATCTGGAGTGGTTGGACTTTGAGGACGCCAATTCCCTGAGCGTCTTCTCCTCTTCCTCAGAGTCTTCGCTGTCACTATCCTCCTGGTGCCATTCCTGCTCGTGGTTTCTTCTGTTTCGCCGGTGGCGACGTCTGTTATGACGGTGATCTGTCTCGGATTGATCCCTTTCTGTATCTTCCGTCTGGTCATTTCTGTCGTATCGGCCGTCGTCGTCAGGAGGAGGCGAGTTTTCCCTACCCCGCCCTGGGCGTTCGCCTTCGGACAGGGGTGGCTCAACTCGGGGAGGCATGACGGCTGGAGTAGATGCTCAGACGAATTGGGTATCCTCTCCTTGAGGTACCTACATAATTATTCACAAAGAAAATCGAGTTCAGAAAATTAAATTTTTATTTTAAAGCAAAGTATAATGCTATGAAAAGAAAAAGGAAAAAGAGTGATGTCAAGCTTATCTCTAAGCTTGAGGCACATGAGTGTAGTTAGTGGATTCAGGTTCGTCTTACAGTACCGCCATTGCGTTGTCCCCGACAACGATGCCATAAAGTTGACCGGCCTAAATCGCGCGTCCAAAAGTGGAGGCGGATTTGAGGTAATCGAGCTTTCACATTTATAAACCCGAATCCTTCTAGGCCCCCACAACTTTGTTTATGGGGTCGAAGTAGTCATACGGGGTCGAACACAGGGACAAGGGGGCAGTGTTGAGAACCATGAATCGACACGCTACACTCCGGTGGGTATAAAGAGATATAAATTCCCGAAAGGGAACGGTAAGATGTCACGAAATAAACAAGAAAACTATCTCCAAATGGAGCTACAAGACAGATTAAGGTTTTAGTCATTTAGCAGTTTTTAGGGGTTTTCATGCAACATAAGCAGAAAGATAAAGACTAGAGCTCAGGCAAGGTTCGGAGGATAAGACTGCAGTAAAACAAGCGGTAGTGGTAACACCCTGCACCCCTCCTCTTAGAGAGGGTACCTCTAACCTCTACATCAACACCCCTCTCGAGGTTGCTGGGCTCAGTTAGAGTGGAATGTTACAGAAAACAGCTCCGTTTCAGGCACTCTCGTACTCCAGAATCGGACCCAACGCTAGAGCCACAACACAACTCTTGAAGTTGTTGTGACGGGAAAACGGTTCAGTAGCTAATCGAAACGCGATCCAAATCATGCAAGCTAGGGTTCAGATATTAAACAGAGCAGTCATCCAACATTGTACACCAAGCATAGAGCAATAAGTAATTGAATCTTTCCATTTCCATACACATTTAAAGGTCTTAATACATTGCATAAACAAATAATTAAATAACAGAATTAAAAGATAGGTGTCGCCTCCTTGATGTAGAACGGCGACAGGGTGCTGTAGCTCTCCTGCCCGATATCGGTCAGAGGCCTAGCCCAATACAGAGGTGTCGAGCGACACACCCTCTCAGGCGGCACGCGCCGACTGGCGACTGCATCAGTCAAGGGCTCTGGCCGATACGCTCATGTCGGACGACACACCCTCTCGGGCGGCACGTTCGATAGACTAAGCGTATCGGGTTGATATCGTGTCGGGCTAAGAGCTAAGCATTATTGATGTCAGTCACTTATGTCGGGCAGTGATGTCGGCCGATATCGGCCCGCAGTGTCGCCCGGGACGGTCCTAGGTGAACTGTCCCCTCCCTCTCGGGATGAGGAGAAGCTCACCTAGTGTCACCCGAGACGAGCACTGGGGCACGATACGTGTGCTCTCGGAGTTTCCTCGCTCAAGCTCCCAACTGTCTAACTGTCAGCTGTCCGAATGCGAACTGTTCCGACCGTTGTGAACTATCTTTTCGGCTCCCTGTAGCTGCTATTTATAGTCAGCTGGTTGGTGAGAAGACATGGCACTCGAAGCGCCACGTAGCCACCTTAAGCGCAGGTCGATGGAGATGGACGGCCGATACAGGCATATCTCGGCGCGAGGCGCTGGCTATCGGTCACGTGGCGGGCGGCCCGCCTGCCGGTGGGTGGCTGTGTCACCTGACGAGCTGGGTCGTCGAGGCGGCTTTGGCTCTCTGTCGGGTAGGAGGTGTGTCGGCCGACACGTTCCTGTCGCGCGACACCTCATCGTCGAGTATCTTTGTGTCGCCCAGCCCCTGTCGGGCTGGGATTGTATCGGGCGTCAGGGAGGCCGAGACGGGCTTGGACTTATTCGTGGGACAGAACGGCCTTATTGCACAAAAACGAGGAAAACTCTGTAAAAGATAGGAAAATTGGAGTAAGAGCATTGCTTGGCCAATTATTGCGAAAATGCCAATAAAATAGAGGAAAATAACAGAAAAGGGCAGTTTTGATAACAAAATAAAGGGCAAAAACGTCACAAAAACTGATGTTATCAACAGCATTGGGCACCTCATACTTTTACTAGCATCAGACTTTGGCCATGCCAATCATGTTCAAAACATTCTTTATGTATTACAAGCATTCCTCTTTTCACCACACATGTATGATCCATGTTCCATTATTATAATTGTATCCTTTTGTTATTATTATTATTATGTTACTAAGTTTCCATCCCTTGATATATTATGAACATTATTATCCCTTACAAGGGGATTTTATAATCATCTTGATACTTCTCATTATGCCACAATTGTTCTCATGGCTCAAAAGGCCTATCAAGCATCTGGTCACCTCTCACTAGGCAATATTTGACCATATGGCTCACAAGGCCATTAAACATCTGGTCATCTATCACTAGGCAACATCTAACCATTAGGCTCACAAGGCCATAACACATCTTGTCACCTCTCACTAGGAAACAAAAACATATTACCTCATATAATACAATAGTAACACCACTATTCCCTCAATAGGGTTAGGGCTTACTATTCACATCACATTAGGGTTTCTCATGTCCCATTACCCAATTTAGGGTTAGGGTTTTCCCATCTCTCATTTCTTAGGATTTCATATTTATCAAATCAACCCTAATATATTGCTCCACACCTCAAGGATCATCCATTAACATTTAGAGTATTCAATCATGTTTATTAGTCTTAACCTTTATCATTAAATGATTAACGCTACAGAAGCCGAGTTAGCCGGAATAGCCTTGGGCATCGAACAAGCCGATAAACAAGAATGGACAAAAGTTGTCATTAAAACTGACTGCCAAAAAGCGACGAAGATGATAGCATATGAAGCCAAGCAATATCCAAGGTTTGCCTACTGGTTAACAAAAATTAAAAGAGTTGTGCAAAGATATACGATGCAGTATAGTTGTAGAGAAAACAATTGGCTAGCTGACAGACTAGCCAAATTACATCTTAAGAGTAGATCAGATTTTCACTACTATGAAGAACCTCCGCATGAAATATTGAATGATGTATCTGTAATCACCACTTATTGAATAAAAAGGAGCAGTTATTATAAAAAAAATACAAGGTATGAGTTCATATCTCATCCTTATCATGGTATAATTACATCATACTCATTAGTTTGGCTTAACCCCTTTCTCAAGGTATATTAGCCTATACTTATCAAAGTATATCAAACTCATTGCATTTCATTGTAACAAGTTACATAACACTCTTCATGAGTTTCTTGTCCGAGTATATTGGATTTGAGGTGCATCAAGGTATATCAAGCCTGGAATGCTAAAAGTGGTATCTTTCATATCTTGATGTATCACTTTCCTCATCACTTCCAACTTTCTTGGGTTATGAGCTTATCTTGGATTAAGGTATTTCCCATCTTAATCCTTTCATCCATTAACCTATCACTCTTACCATGAAGTGCATAGGTCACACATAAGAATGGTCCAACAATCTTTAATGATTTAGACTCATTTCAGGTTAAGGCATTGCTTGCTATAAGGTTATCTATAATAGTCACTTTAGGTGTTTCCCTTATCAATGTATTAGTCACCATTCCATTATTTAGTATTAGGGTCTCCCATACCATCACATTTTATTAGGGTTTAGGGTTTCACATACTATCATACTTCATTAAGGTTAGGATTTCTCATACCATCTCCTTTCATTAGGGTTTCACATCACCTTGCCCATAATTAGGGTTTACTATTCATCCCAACTAGGGATTCTCATGGAATCACCCTCACTTAGGGTTTCATATGGAATCAACCTCAATTAGGGATTCACATGGAATCAACCTCAATTAGGGTTTCACATGGAATCAACCTCAATTAGGGATTCTCAATTCATATCAAATGGAGATACTCATCCCAATTAGGGTTTCACTCTCCATTCCCATAATTGGGGTTTTACATTATGTTACCCCAATTTAGGGTTAGGGTTCATTAACCTTTTTGATTAGGGTTTCATGATATCTTTACTAAGGATCATAACCTAATCACCACATGATCAATACTCATGTAAGAATTCCTTTCTATCATCCTCTAAACTTGATTAGATTACATCAACCTTTCAATCAAATTGCTTTCATAAGCTTGTAGAGTTAACCATTTTCAAAGATACTGATTATCTAGGTACTTTAGGGTTTCAACCTTTGTACCTATCATTAATAATCCTTAACATCAACCATTGGATCAATGGATCAATCATCACCTTAAGTTATCAATTGTTTTGATCACATTGAGTCTCCAAACGATCTTGACCCTTTTGATCTTTAAACGGTTTGAAACCTTTTAGGCAAGGAGTTTGTTGAAACCGATTGGTCTTGGGTCTCCAAATGGTCTTAAGACCGTTTGGTCCAAACCATCTCAAAACCAAATGGACCAAAAAGTCCTTTCAACACTTACACGATTCATGATTTCAATGGATGAACCAATTATCAATTGAGTCCTTGATTTATTTATCACTTGAACTATTGAATCAACCTTCAATTAGACCATCAATTAGGGTTTTGAACCCAATTTATCTAGGATTTCAACTCGAGGAACCTTCAATTAGGGCTTTGAATCTAGTAGCCATCAATGATCAACATTGTGGAATTGGTTCAATTGAAACCAATAAACCATCCTCAAACTTTTGACATGACCTAACCCCAAACGGTCTTGAGGTCGTTTGGATGACCTCCAAACGGTCTTGAGACCGTTTGCCCCATAATATCCTTGGAATTTGTGAAATTTCATTAGGATTTAGATCATTGGGTTGATCATCAAATCAACAATTAATTGTATTTCAATTTGGCATTTCTGGACCTTCAATTAGTAAACCATACTCAACCCTAGACATCCAAGAGGTCTTGGTTGACCTCCAAACGGTCTTGAGACCATTTGGGTGACCTCCAAATGGTCTTGGGACCGTTTGGTCTAATCAAACCAAAAATCTAAACCAACTAATTTGAATTTCAGCACTTAACCCATTTAGGGTTTTGCTAATTGATTAACCTTCAACTGATGAACCCTTTGGAATTATTCAATAAAATTTGGTGGGTAATCAACCATAATAATTAGCATAAAAATTTCCAAATGTTCAACCATGGTCAACTCTCCCAAACGGTTTGAAACTATTTAGCTTCTAACAGTTTGATGAAATTGTTTGCTTTCAAACGGTTTTGTGGAAACCGAATGAGCAAGTCTGTTGAAACCAAATGAAATACAATTTCTTTGGGAAATGTGTCCAAGATGATGTCATCATCATCTAACTTCGTCCCTTTAGTTCTTAGTACTTTTTATTTCATGGATTTACCAGTTTCAACCAACAATTAATCAAGATGATGAAGGAATCAACGAAATTGCAAGATTAATAGTTGAATAACAATGTAAAGGGGTTCAAGTTATATAACCCACCTCAAATTGAGCTTGAAAGCTTAAATATCACTTCAACAATGGTGGATGCACCTCCTTTCACTATTCCAAGGCTCATCCTCAAGCTTTGAGTGAAAAGGAATGGTTAGGATTGAAGATGGGACAGAGATAAGAAGAAATCATGCATTGATTTTTGATTTCCACCATGGAATCAAGGTAAACGAAGGTCAAGAAGCTTACCAACAGGTTGGGGGTCATCCTCCTGTTGCTCTAATATCCCTTGGTCGTGTTTGCAAACAATAAGTGAAGGTGGATTCGTAATTACCCATCCAAGCTATGGATAAAGGAGCATATATGCATTTTATTAAAAATTCATTTTAGGAGAGAGAAAGTAGGGATTATCTCCTCCATTTCCTTGCCACTTTCCCGCTTCCCTTCCTTGGTTACTAGGATATATTCTTTGCCTCTTATTCCTCTCAATTATCCATGTTTTAAAGAAAAGAAAATTAAGCACCTTAACCCTTATAATATTAATATCCTAAAGTGAGTGGATAATTCTTTTTCTTTTAATAATGTGAGTGAGTTATCCACTTCCTTTAGATATTTTCGTTCCTTTGCAAGGCACATGGTCGTCCATGTATATGGATTTCAACCCACACAATTTTGGTTGAATAGCACTTCAATTAATATATTTATTTTTTTGCATTAAATTGAAGTAAAGTTCCAATTATGCTTAAATCTTGATTATTTTAATATCAAGATTCTCTCCTCCAAAGTCATTCAAATGAGGCTCCCCTCTCATTTTCTTTTCTCTAAATGATTCCAAGAAACATTAGGGACCCTATTAAAATGGTAATTTGCATATTGAACACTAGGTTTTGGGTAAATTGCACATTACACCAAAACTAGGTTTTAATGCACAAACATTGCTTTATCAGCTCTTTCTTGGTACTCAGGCTACCACAAGCCATACCTCTACATCATCTTCATTCTCATGATGCTTCAACACATGAGGAACATCTTATCATGTAAAATTTGCAATTTAACCCCTCAACTTGGGTAATTTGAACTTTAGTCCAAAACAGGCAAAATAATGTTTCAACATTATTCGAAAATGACTAAAATTGAAACATAAGTTCCTCTTGAACCTTAATTACTTTTCAAGAAATAAGAGCAAGCATATAATTAAGTTTATTAAGCAAAAAATCTAGGGTTAAAGCATAACCCAGGTCAGGGATGTTACATTATCTGCTTAGATGTGTTTGTTAAAAGATGAATAGGGTTTCTTCTATAATTTTTTCCAGATTTTTTTTAAATTACACAATGATCCTTTATCCTGGAAATAATCAATAGAGGGGTTCTTTGCTATTGTTGTGCACATCTACCTGGTTCAGTCTAGCTGCTAAACTGCCAGCTTCAGCTGCATGCGTTTAAGTCATATGTTTGATGTTTATCCAATGTTAAAAGTAACGCGGTTGATGTTTATCCGCTAAATCCATTTTACTGATAAAATGTGGTGCCTGCTATTTTGTGTTGATGTTTCCTATTTCCATTGGCAGCATTTTTTTCTTTTTTATTTTATGTTTCTAGATTACTAACACAGCCAGGCTACAAATAATAAAGAAAGATAACATATGGTGTACGGTACACAATGGTTATTATAGTGTAGCATTTTTACTAATAATTCAAAGGACAATGTACCGAGCTCATTAACTTACTCGGTTGAAATCTTTTTATTGTGTTCATCTCTTGCTTCCAACTAAAACATTTTGTTTGATTCTCCTTCTAGCTAAAAATAAATATCGAAATATATACAATAATCTATGTTATATAGGAAAACTTTTTTTTAAATCCATTAGTCACCTATATGGTGTTTACATTTACCCGTACTAAGTTTCCGGTGCAGCCTTATCTTCATAATCATCTTTTATGATCAAGTTAACTTTGTACTTTTCTAGAAAAATTGCTCAGTGTCTTCCCAGGAAAAGACCACTGTAATGACCCTGACCTGGGTTATGAGGTAAACCTATTTGTTTTGACTAATAAAGTTGCTTATAACTATAATATAACCCTCCAAGGTGTTTTGTTATCATGAAACACACTTATGTTCCAAGTTTGGTCCTGATTGAATGGTGTTTGAGCAATGTTCCTTTGTTTTGGACCAAAGTGCAATTTACCCAAGATGAGGGGATATATTACAAAATGTCACATGTTGAACATGCCTCATGTGTTTTAGCATCATTATAGAGAGAATGATGCAAGGTGGTGGCTTGTGGAAAGCCTAAATTCCAAGTTTGAACTTGTTTGAATAATGTTGGTACCTTGTGCACCAATTTTGGTACAATTGTAATTTACCCAAAATATAGGGTGGATATGCAAATTACCACATCTATAGTGTCCCTACTTCCTCTATGTATCATTTATAGGAGATATAATTAATTATACACCATGTTTGAATCAATTAAAAGTGATGGTATTCTTGGTGATAAAATGATCAAGAAAAAGGGGTTGAATATGAAACCCTAACTTGAGTTGTATCAAGTTGAAAAGCTTATATATGAGTGCCTATCGGCCAAGGAGCCATAGGAAAAGCTTCATATCATTTTGTGGATTCTTGGAAAAGGCCATGTCATGAAAAGCACCTCAAGGAGGTGAGGTGTGTCAGGTTACAACTTCCTTAGTAAAGTTGTGACGGGTTGTGAATAAAGTGATGAATTAATTGATATATCTTATTCAAAAAGATATGTAATGGAAGAATCCTTATCCCTAAATGATCGTCAACTATTTTTCATGTCAATATAAATGTTTATGCATGCATGTACATGTGTCATCCATGCATGGACACGTGGCACCTACTATCTCAAATTGATGACACCTCATTTTTACCTTCCTTCATGAGCAACAAGTATATATACCCCTAGTTTCACCCCTTAATGGAAATTTTCAGATCTTACAACCATCCTACCCTAAAGTATCGTGCATAGGATCCCTGTATCGTGCAAGATTGTAAAGATATTGTGCATAGGTCCTTGGATATCTCCCATAGCAAAAGCATATCGGCCAAGTAGGTGATATTGGCCATACAGGGTGATATCGGCCATAGAGTGAAGTGTTTTGACTCCAAGTGAGTGTCATATCTTGCAAGAGGGGTGGCATATCATGAAATAGCACTAGGGTATCGTGAAAATATGATAGAGCAAGAAGGATATCAATACTTAACCCTAAGGTGAGGCCATGATCATCTTCAACCTTGGATTGAAGCATGATTTTAGGGTTTTGATCTTCCTTTCTTTTCTTCTTCACCAATTGCTTATCCATGGTGATTCCTTGTATATGAAGGAGTTTTGAACGAGCCTTGGACTTTTCATAAAGTCATATTCAACCTTAGGAACGTGGAGCTTTGGATCTTGGAGCTTTGAAGTTGTTCTTAAGGCGGGTTATATAACTCGAACTCAACCATGTTATTATTCATCACCTAAATTGCTATATTTAATGATCTACTTTTAATTCCGAAATTTCCTGAAATAGTTTATGAAATTATGAGTTCTAGTAGTTTCTTGGACCTATTTACATGAACTATAATAGTTACAATAAAGGTCTAGAGCATGAAGATGATGATATCACTTTATAAAAGTGATATCGGGTGCAAGAACATAAGCAAGCACCTCTAACCCGATATGGTGATGCACCTACTCCATTAAAATGATATGAAAAAGATAGTATATCTTCTTGCACGATATGGGGGTGTAGTGTACACCTCTTGCACGATAGGGAGTCAAGTATAGACTCCATGCACGATACAAGGTTAAATGAATACTTATAAGTTGACATGAAACCCTAATTTGGGTAACCCGATATGAGTAAAGAATAGCAAATGATATTGCACGATATGGTAACCCGATACACAACCCTATTTGATGTCTAGCCTGACATGGTGATGAGTTGATTCCTCATGCACGACATGGGTAACACATACAAACACCTCTAGCCCGATATGAATGGTGTGTTTATGCTTTTAGCCTGATATGGTGAGTGCTCATATACTTACAACCTGATATGGTGAACATATGCACATTTCTAACCTGAGATACCTTGTAAAGGTGAGGGAAAGACACTCTTAGGAGTGATGAGTGTAACACCAAGTAATGGTGTGGCTAATACCTTGATAAGTGAAACACCTAAAGTGTTTGATAATGGACAACCTTATATCAACAATGCCTTAACCCGAGATGAGTCCATATCATTGATGATAGTTGGGTAATTCAAGTGTGTGACTTATGACCAATACTTTACAAGATTAATATGATGGGATAGTGGATAAAGTATTAGGATGGGAAATACCCTAATACAAGATAAGTTGATGAACTTAAGTAAGTTAAAAGTGATGAGGGAAGTGATACACCAAGGCATGGTAAATATCACATCCAACACTTTAAGGTTGTTACATCTTGATGCACCTTAAATCCAATATGTTTGGATGAGTAACACATAAAGTGTGTCATGCCAATTGTTACATTGAGTTGTAATGAGCTTAATGCATTTTGATAAGTGTAGGCTAACATACCTTGAGAAAGGGTTAAGCCAAGTTAATAAAGTATGATGTATTCATACTCTAGTAAGGATGAGAGAGAAACTAATACCTTGTGTTGATAATCATTTAATGATAAATGATGAGAATAAATAAGTATGATTGAATACTTATGATATTAATGTATGCTCCTAGATGTGTGGAGCAATGAATTATGGTTTGAATTAATAATATGAACTTGAAACCCTATTCGTCTATAAAGGGAAATTCTAACCCTAATAGTTGTTTCCTAGTGAGAGGTGACAAGATGTTTAATGGCCTTATGAGCCATGTGAATAGTTGTTTCCTAGTGAGAGGTGACAAGATGTTTAATGGGCCTTGTGATCCATGTGGTTAGTTGTTGCCTAGTGAGAGGTAACAAGATGTTTAATGGCCTTGTGAGCCATGTGAATAGTTGTTTCCTAGTGAGAGGTGACAAGATGTTTAACGGGCCTTGTGAGCCATGTGATTAGTTGTTGCCTAGTGAGAGGTAACAAGATGTTTAATAGGCCTTGTGAACCATGTGGTTAGTTGTTGCTTAGTGAGAGATGATAAGATGTTTATAAAAGTGTCATGTAAGAAATGATAATGTTCAAATAAACTAGGAAATGGAAACTTAGTAACATAATAATAATAATAATAAATGGATACAATAATAATAATGAAATCTTAATCATGCATGATTTATGCTTATAGCCAAATAAGGGCTATAGTTCTTTGAATATGCTTAAAGGAGATAAAAGGAATACTTGTATTATATAAAGGATGTGAATAAGTATGATGGCTTGGCCAAGGTATAATGCCTAATAAAGGTGATGTGGTATTCAATGATGAGATGCAAAGGATTGGCATAGTCCAATACCTGGAATAATTGCACATGATTGGTAATAACCCAATGCCTGGAATAATGTCACAGGATTGGTCATAACCCAATACATGGAATAATTGCACACGATTGGTAATAACCCAATACCTGGAATAATTTCACAGGATTGGTAATAACTCAATACCTAGAATAATGTCACAGGATTGGTCACAACCTAATACCTGGAATAATTACACAAGATTGGTAATAACCCAATGCCTGGAATAATGTCACAGGATTGGTCATAACCCAATACCTGGAATAATTGCACATGATTGGTAATAACCCAAGTCCTGAAATAATGTCATAGGATTGGTCATAACCCAATACCTAGAATAATTGCACAGGATTAGTAATAACCCAATGCCTGGAATAATATCACATGATTGGTCATAACCCAATACCTGTAATAATTGCACAAGATTGGTCACAACCCAATACCTGGAATAATTGCACAGGATTGGTAATAACTCAATACCTGGAATAATATCACAGGATTGGTCATAACCCAATGCCTGGAATAATGTCACAAGATTGGTCATAACCCAATACCTGGAATAATTGCACATGATTGGTAATAACCCAATACCTGGAATAATGTCACAGGATTGGTCATAACCCAATACCTGGAATAATTGCACAGGATTGGTAATAACCCAATACCTAGACTAATTACACATGATCGGTAATAACCCAATGCCGGGAATAATGTCACAGGATTGGTCATAACCCAATACCTGGAATAATTGCACATGATTGGTAATAACCCAATGCCTGGAATAATGTCATAGGATTGGTCATAACCCAATACTTGGAATAATTGCACAGGATTGGTAATAACCCAATGCCTAGAATAGATGTACAAGATTGGCATAGTCCAATGCCTAGAATGTTTGCACATGATTGGAATAGTCCAATGCCTAGAATGTTTGCATATGATTGACATAGTCCAATGGCTGGAATGGTTGCACAGGATTGGCATAGTCCAATGCCTAGACAGAATATGATGATGTATACTCACATGACTGGTACAATTCAATATATCGTTAGCAGATTGGCTGAGGCCAACAGATAGAAATGAGAATGATTCATGGATGACATACCATGATAATGAGTATCACATGATAAGCTTGAGATGTTGATATAGTATGATGGGTAAATGATATACATGTTCTTCCTATTCCTTATAAAGAGAATAGATGATTTACTACTCTATCATAGATAGTTGCAATGCTTTAAAATATGAGAATGTTCTAAACTGCTTATCCCATGCTCAGTTTAATACTATTTAACCGTGATAATAACATTGTTGGTGGAGAGCTATATCTCTCGCTGGGACAATTGTCTCACACCGTGGGATCCAAATTTTTTAGGTGGACGTGCACGGGGGGGATTGAGACCGTACTACAGAGAAAGAACAACACCAACATGGACAACATTGATAGCTCAGGTTGAGTGTATTTCCTGTCGTGTCTTGTAGATAGAAGTCCTATGTGTCGTCTCTATACTCTCAGGTCCTTATATTTAGTATGTGTTGGTTTTATGAACAATATGAGATTTTGTCTTGTGTATGCCTCGAGGTTTGATGTTGCTTTAAGTATATGTTTTGAAAAAGCAACTGTTATATGTTGTCCGTGAGAAGAAATAATACAATGTATGTACAATATATGATCAATGTGAATATCAATTTTTTGGGTTCTTCCTTAAAGAGTTTTCCTAGAAATGGATCTCTTTGCAAAGAAAATGGTTTTAATTTTTTAGTGATTTTAGTTAATCTGTTTCTTATGATTATTCCGCATAATTAGTAACAATTTGTTTGTCGGTTCGATGACGGTCATTACAACCACTGTCAAGATCTAGGGATGAAACTTTAAGATGCCATAGATGTACACAGAGAACCCCAAGAAAAGAAACTCATGGTTATTTCTCTTAAATGGTTAGAATCTCCATTGTTAGGTTAAGTCTAAGGGAAGCTATCATATTTAGTCTTAATTTATTTACATATGATTGTATGTAATTACCCTACATGTCTAACCAGCCATTTATGTCCTCTTAAGGAGAAAGAACAATTGTGATGCAACCAAACAACCACTCATGCACAACAAATCATCCAATATTTAAATAACTTAGACACTTTCCCAACATACATGTTCTCTACTTACACCATGTACCATCAAATATTTTTGAGAAAATTTCACACTGACAAGAACTCTCAATCCTTATATTAGTGAGTCAAATTTAATGTATGACCCTATGAATGAGCTATTGTCAATGAAGTAACACACAATAAGTACTTTCATGTACTATATTTATCATGTTTTCTTATTATTTGAACCTTCTTTGGATGTATGGGAAACCTTTAGGAAGTCTATTTCCAGACCAAACAAATTTTAAGAAATCTTCTTTGAATAAACAAATAGATAATGCAACTATGCTTAAGTGAGAGCAAGAAGGTAAACAATCCAAATCCACCCCAAAAATGTAATAGAAGTAGTAAAATAAATTCTTAATGGAAGATTGTTTATCATGTTATTCTTGCACTTATTCACAATGTGAGACATATTTGTATGTTGGTACATTCCTAGTTTAACAACATGTTCTCTCACACACTAAAAAATTATAGTAAAGCTCCTTAGTATGAAGGACATAATTTACTAGACAAAACAACTCTAGCTAACATCTGGATTTATTTCATAGAACTTGTCTATTATACAACTTCATTATGGACGTATGATCGTTTCTTTTTATAATTTGGACACATACACATTGTAAAGTACACATATCATCATCACATTCAAGAAATGAAATACTATATAACAATATGGTGTTCCTTAGTGGATATACTTTTGTCACATCATTAGCATTGTCAACTATATCAAGACCATCAAATTATGAACATGTTTAATAAGTCAATCATTTGATTCATTTGTATCTAGGTTGTGTTTTCCATGGATTTTAACTTATCAAAATGTCCTTGCAGAATAAAAGAAGATGACAAAGAATGCAACCGAAGTAGTCTGGAAGAGTCTCTTAGACCAATTATATCCAATCAAAGTAGACTATCACATGCTGCTATTTATAGTGGATATGTCTCTATTCAATCTAATGGTTTCTTTGTTGATCTGAAAATTATTGTTGGTTAAGGGTGATAGACATAAAACAATGCTATAGGAGAAGTATATATAAATGAATAACTACTACATCTACAGAGAGTTCTATTTTGTTGTGAAGAAGGATTCTACAAAGTCATGTTGTCTCATTTTAAGTTGTAACATCTGTGAAAACTTTAACTGAACTTATTAATATACATAGTGTACTAAAGTAGCTTGCATCCTCTTTTGTTAATTCTAAAACTTAACCAGTAAGTACTTATTTTATATCTACTAAAGCACCCATGCATAGCACGGGTTTATGCCTAGTTTCTAATGCATGCAGTGACATCGATGTTTTTCATTTTACCATCATGTTACTAATATATATATGATTGTCCGAATCTTGAAGCACACCATTATAGCAAGAGTTGTAATGCATTGGCATATTCATTCCATATCCATATAAGAAACACACATGACAAACAAAGCATGAGAACAAAAATAAGGCACATCAAACTCGTTAAAAAAGGAAGACGAGGAGTCTCTTCTTCAGTTTCTTCTAAATATATAGTCTTAAGTTTATGAATATTTTTTTATTTCTTATCTTTACTCTTAGCAACACTAAAATTGACAACCAGGTTTACATCAGTAGGTAACTTGACATCCTTTCCTTTCAAGTTCTCTTCTTGTATGTTAATGATCCTTGTGAGATTGTTCATTGTCAAGTCTCCTTTATGGTGCTTAAGAGTCATGCTAAATGACTCCTAAAATATAAGGAATTTCTCAAGTATGGACATAACTACACACTTGTCAAACAATACCATACTTGTACTTAGAGAGCGTATGGACATAACTACAAACTTGTCAGACAATACCATATTTGTACTTAGAGAGTGTACGGACATAACTACAAACTTGTCAGATAATACCATACTTGTACTTAGAGAGCTCTTGAACTAAGAGTTAAAAGTCATGAGTTTTGGTCGGAAATGGATTTACCCTCAACCATCTGAAACTTTGAGAATTTGAATATATTAGGACTTAAAGAAGTTAATCAACGACTCCAAACAAAACTTATTTTTCGCATAGTCGTCTGGAGCACATAAATGACAAGTGCATTTCTAGACTTCATAAAGATGGTTAGCTAGACTCTTTTTTATTTTCAATTAAATAGAGACATCTAAATCTTATTTTTTGAACAACATGAGAAAATCACCTTTCACTAGAAATTGTGAGAGAGTGAGTGATATATTAGGACTCATACACACTAATGTATGAGGACCATTTAGAACAATTGATAGAAATGCGTATAAATGCTTCAACACTTTTACTAATGGATTCAGTAGATTTAAATATGTGTATCTTATGATAAAACAAATCAGAATCCTTTGAAGACTTCAAGGAGTTCATGAATGAAGTACAAAATCCACTTAAAAAAAGAATTAAAGGCCTTCAATCAGATCGAGGTGGTGAATATAAAAGCTGAAAGTTTGAGGCTCTTTTGAGGAATTTTGATATTGTATCACAATTGACCCCACCTCGAACACCACAACATAAGGGTGTGTCTGAAAGAAGGAATCAACACCTTGTTGGACATGGTATGATCAATGATGAGCTTTGTTAATCTTCCAACTTCCTTTTGGGAGCATTCTCTTCAAACTATTGCTTTTACACTTAACTAAATACCTTCCAAATATGTTGACAAAACACCATATGAGATATGGATTAAAAAATGTCCAGACATGTCTTTTATGAAAGTTTGTGGATGTGAATCTTATGTCAAGAAGCATTTCTATGAAAATCTTAGACCAAAATCAGATAAATGTATCTTTGTTTGGTAACTAAGTGTTACTAATTCTGTATTCTATTTGACAGCAAGGTGTTTGTTGTTAGAATTACTAAATTCCTTAAAAAAGCACTTCTATAGGAACTAGTGGGAGGAAAATAGAATATAAATAAGTTCAAGACCAACAAGACAACATTAAATCTATGGAGGTAGATAAGGAACAAGAGGAACCACAAACTATTTTGGAACCTCGAGTCCTTATTGTAACATAGAAACCTCAAAGATCTAGTATGACACGTCTTGATCGAAAGATATATGGATTTCTCATGACTCATGAGGATGATGTGTTGGTAATTGAGGATGATGAGCCACCAACACAAAATGAGTCTATTGAGGGACCAAATTGTGAGAAATGGCTTGATGCCATTACATCTTAGATTTACTCCATGCATCAACAAGTTATGGACCTTGGTGGATCCACCTGAAGGGGTAAAACCCATAGGGTATGAATGGGTCTTCAAGAAGAAAACCAACATGGATAGTTACATACAAATCTACACATGTATATTGGTTGCAAAAGGTTTCAAACAAGTTCTACGTGTTGATTATGAAGAAACTTTTTTCACTAGTTGTCATGGTTAAATATATCAGGATCATACTTTCCTTTGCAACTTATCATGACTATACGATTTGGCAAATGGACATCAAAATTTCTTTTCTTTAAACATAAATATTCTAGAGGATGTGTACGTGATACAACATGAAGGTTGTCACTCCAAATGAATTTGATAAAGTCTGTAAGCTACAAAGGTCAATATATGGACTGAAGCAAGCATCTCAGAGTTGGCATCTTTGTTTCAATGAGATAGTCAAATAGTTTGGCTTTATCTAAAATGAATATGAACCTTGTCTTTACAAGAAGGTTAGTGGGATCATGATTGTATTTCTCATTTTGTATGTAGATGGCATACTATTGATGGGAAATGACATCCCTACTCAAACAATTAGTTAAAACATGGTTGGTAAATACCTTCTTCATGAAGGACTTAGCTGAAGCATACTATATTGTAGGAATCAAGATCTATAAAGATAGATCTAGAAGGATTCCTGGCCTAATCCAAAGTACATACATTGACAAAGTGCTAAATAGGTTTAGCATGTGGAATTATAAGAGAGGAAACTTACCCATATCTCATGGAATAAGTCTCTTTAGAACTCAATTGTAACATCCCTAACCTGGGTTATGCTTTAAACCTAGATGTTTTGCTTAATAAAGTTAACTAGATGCTTTCTCTTATCCCTTGAAAAGTAATTAAGTCTCAAGAGGAACTTATGTTTCAATTTTAGTCCTTTTTGAATAATGTCGAAACATTATTTTGCTTATTTTGGACTAAAGTGCAAATTACCCAAGTTGAGGGATTAACTTGCAAATGTTACATGATAAAATGTTCCTCAGATGTTGAAGCATCATAAGAATGAGAAAGATGCAGAGTTATGGCTTGTGACAGCCTGGGCACCTAGAAAGAGCTTATAAAGTAACGTTGTGCATTGAAACCTAATTTTGGTGTAATGTGCAAATTACCCAAAACCTAGGGTTCAATATGAAAAATACCACCTCTAGAGAGTTCCTAATGTTTCTTGGCATTATGTAGAGAAAATAAAATGAGAGGGGCACCTCATTTGAATCACTTTGGAGGAGAGAGAATATTGATATTAAAATAATCAAGATTTAAGCATAATTGGAACCCTAATTCAATTAAATGCAAAAATAAATATATTAATTGAAGTGCCCTTCAACCAAAATTAAGATGGTTGAATTTTCATAAGTGTTAAATTCCTTGTGCCTTGCAAAGGCGATGAAAATATCCTAAGTGAGAGGAGAGCCCACTCACATTAGTTAAAGGAAAAGTAATATTCACTCAAATATGGATATTATTATTATTATATGAATTAAGGTGCTTAATTTCTTTTCCTTTAATTCATGGATAAAGAAGAGGATTGAAAAGGCGAAGAGTATGGATTCATGGGAAAGGATTTTAGGGGGAGATGTGGCATCAATTTAAGAAAATAAAAGAATTAATTATTACTTTCTCTCTTATTGAATTTCTTTATAAAAACACCATTTACAACTCAAATGAAAGGATTTGTTTCGACCCTTCTTTCACTCTTTGCTAAACCAACAACCAAGGGAGCTTAGGAGCAGGAGGATGACGATCCCCAACCTGTAGGTAAGCTTCATGGTCTTCTTTCACCTTGATTTCATGGTGGAAATTGAAAATCAATGCTTGATTTCTTCTTTTCTCCATTCAATCTTCAACTTTGGCCATTCTTTTCACTCAAAGACTTAAGCACGAGCTTGGGATAGTTGAGAAAGCTTCTTCCACCATTAAATACGTGGAGTTTGTAGCTTTGAAGCTTCTTTGAAGGTGGGTTATATAACTTGAACCCTCAAACATTGTTATTGATTTCACTCTTTTATCAATTGTTGATTCTTTCTTCATTCCCAAAATTTTATTTGGTTGATTGATGAAATCACCATGAAGATCACAACAAGTTTTGAAGGTTTGTAGCTTGAAGATGATGATGTCATCTTAAGCACACACCTCAATTAATATCTTGGGGCAAACAGTTTCAATGACTTGATACCAAACGGTCTCAAGATCGTTTGAAACCAAACTGTTTCAAAATCATTTGGGATCAAATGGTCTCAAGACCGTTTGAGGTCAAATGACCTCAAAACCATTTGAGGTCAGATGTTGTTATAAATTGATGATGATCCAATGGTTTTCAATTGAATTAATTTCAATATGGGTCAATACTTTAGGGCTTCTAGATTGCAAACCCTAAACCAATTTGTTGAAGAATCCCTAATTGAATTCAATCAATTTTAGTGATTGGATGGGTCAAACGGTCTCAAGACCATTTGACACCAAATGGTCTCAAGACCCCTTGAGGTCAAACGACCTCAAGACCATTTGAGGTCAGTTGAGGTCATGATTGAATGGTGATTCAATTATTTCAATTAAAGTAATTCCAATGATTACAATAATTGACGGGTTGAATAATTGGAACCCTATTTGATTGATTGAAAGTAACCCAAAATGATTCATTCAGTTTTAAGATGTTTTGGACCAAACGTTCTTGAGACCGTTTGAGTCCAAATGGACTTGAAACTATTTGGAATCAAAAGATTTCAAAACCGTTTGAATGACCAAGTGGTTTCAATTTTCAAACGGTTTCAACTATTGGTTTGTCCAATCGATCTTAGTGATGAATTTTTCAAACGGTTTCTAATGTTGAGTGCCCAAACAGTTTCAAAACTGTTTGGAGGGAAACTGGTCTTAAACCTAGATGCCCAAACGGTTTCAAAACCGTTTGGAGGTCAATTGACTTCAAACCGTTTGGAGATTTAAAGGTCAAAACCGAATGGAGGTTCAACATATACAAAATTGATTGAAGACTTAAAGTGATGAAAGATCAGTTGATCCCATGATTGATAATGATGATTATCAAAGATAAGTACAATGTTTGAATCCCTAATGTACTTAGATGATTTGTGCCCTTAGAGGGGTTAACCTTTGATGCTTATGGAAGCAATGACTCAATACACTATGCTAACCCTAAATGTACGTATTTGAATAAAGGATTGACTCAATCTAATCAAGATTGGAGTAATAAACATCCTAGAGAGGATGAGAGAGAGAGAGAAATTCATACATGTATAATAATCATGTAGCAATCCAGCCTCAACACATTCAAAATAAATAGAATATGTAATTAGGGTATGATCCTTGATAAAGAGATCATGAAACCCTAATTGAGAAGGTTGATGAACCCCAACCCTAATTTAGGGCAATGCTTGGTGTAATCCTAATCTAGGGTGATGATGTGAGAAAAACTAATCAAGGGTTATGTTAAGTGAAACCCTAATACAGAGATGTTATGTAAAGCCCTAATCAAGGGTGATGTTAAAGTGAAACCTTAATGTTATAATGTAATGTGAAACCCTAATCAAGGGTGAAGCCATATGAAACCCTAAGTGAGGGTGATGTCATGTGGAACCCTAATCAAGGGTGATGTGAAGTGAAACCCTATATAATTCAATGATGTGATATGAAACTTTAACCTAAGGTAATGATGTGTAATGATATGTTACACCTTGATATGAAATCCTAACCCTAATACAGAGTAAAGGTATGTGAAGCCCAAATCATGGGTTATAGTGTATGAAACCCTAATCTTGGGAAATATGATGATAAACCATAACCCTAATCTGGGTAGTGAGATGAGTGTTCCTAATTGACATGAAACGGGAAATCCTAACTCTAATGAGGAGATAGTGATGTACTCTTACACTGCATAATGTTGATATGTGATTGATATAACTGTTATCATATGCATTAATCATGCAGGTATAATAAGATGCTAGACATAGCCACGTATGAGCTATGATGTTTTATTAATGAAATTGTTTATGGGCCTTGTAAGCCATAATATGTTGTGTTGCCTAGTGAGAGGTAACAAGAGATTAATGGGCTTTAAGAGCCATGTGAAATACCTATATTGCAAGTATCATGTTTACCTTGGTGAGATGACCTGAAGGTATTAGTTACCTAATAAGTGGTAACAAATATTCTTGAAGAATTGAGGGTTTGAATACCCATATTTCATAATCTTAATGATGAGATGTTAAGGGATGAGAATGCTCCTGATGTGACAAGGGATTGAAATCCCAATGTTTCATAAAGCTTGAAAAGTACTTGATAGAAGTATTACTTATTCTGAGTAGCAATTGTTATAATGATTTATGTTTGAAAACATGACTGATGCTAAAATAATGTGGTAATGTACTTAATAAATCAAGTGAAATATTATCATGTAGAGCCCTGACCATAGATCTATCATCGTCAGTAACTGGTGATGGTAAAACATGTTTTCCTATGGGAACTCCTAGAGGGCATACCATTGAGTATGTGGGGGTTATGGGCGTGAATATCCTTACGCCCTAATGGAGTAATTGATGTGAGGTAAACATTAAATCTCTCAATCCTTCATTATATATATCGGGATGGATGTATCACTTATCTCCCTCATGCCGGGATGGATGTATCATTAATCTCCCAATGATCTTAATGCCAGATCAATGTGAGATAAACATAATATCTCTCGATTGTGAAGAGAGTACAACATGCCACTGTAACTCTAATAGCGAAGTTACCAGTATACCCTGGAAAGCTATTTAGCAAAGACACAAGATGTCCTGCATTTGGCCCTCACACTGACTGAGGAAGATGAGGTCATGGAAATCTAGCTCTTCTATTGACCTATGTATGGTACCGATTTTGATTTTGCAATGGTCAGTTGGAGTATGAGCGGTATACCTCATCTCCTCAGGGCTTAAGTATGATTGTAAAATGTAATCAGCCGAGTAACGTATATGCTTAAGGTTGAAATAAGAGAATCATTGTTTGATGATATCGTGCTTAATATATCTTAGATGAATAAAAGTTATACATGTTCTTCATATTCCTTATTAGATAAATGACATGCTGCTTTATCAAGATATAGCTAAAATGACCCGAATAGAGAATAATGCTCTAATATGTTTAGACGTTGATTTATCTGTTGTTGAATACTTATGATTCTTCTGCTCAATTTTATTCCATTACATTGCAATAATAATATTTCTGGTGGAGAGTTATATCTCTCGCTGGGACAATTTCAATTGTCTCACCCCTGTGGGATCCAACGTTTTAGGTAGACACAGAAGAAGAAGAAGTAGAAACCCTATAGCGGGTGAAGAACAACAGTAGTAGGGACAGCAGGGACATCCATGTGGAGACAATGGCTGTCATGTTTGTATATAGAGTCCTATGTGTCGTCTCTGTACTCTCAGGTCCTCAGAGTCGGTAGTTAGTTTAATGAACCGATATGAGATTTTTTGGTTTGATGCCTCATTGTTTTTATGCTGTCTATGTATAGTTTTAATAGGGCAGTTGATGTATATGATCCTCGAGAAGGAATGGTATAAAACATGTACTTATGAACCAGAATGTAATAGAATTACTTTGGTTCTTTTTGAAAGAGTTTCCCAATGTATGGATCTTTTTGTAAAAAGTTTTAATTTTTAGTCATTTTCAGTAATCTGCTGCAATTGATTGCTTCCGCTTAAGTAAATTATGTTTTTGTGAGTTGGATGCCACAATTAGTTGGTATCAGAGCTCTAGGTTGGCTGAGTCTACGGAGACATAGGATTAAGGTTGTTGAGTCTGTTCTAGTGTCTTTTAGTAATCTGATAGTGTCTTATGCTCATATAGGAGGAGAAGAAGAACTTAAGATGTGTGGATCACACGAAGAACTTGCTGCTTAGAGCAACATTGCTGCACCAGGAGGAGGTGCAAGGGACCAAGCTAGGGAAGAACCAGAACCTGAACACCCCCAGCTTAACTCGGTTGTACTGTAGAATCCAAGCTTCCATGATCAGTTTGTGTAGTTCATGGCAACTATGATGCACATGGCGGACATGATGCCACCACCTGCACCTAGGGCACCAACCCACAATGAGGGACATGGAGTTGGCAAGACTTTTGAGAGGCTTTTCCAGGTAGGAGCCACAGAATATGCTGGAACAACTGACCCAACAGATGCGGACATGTGGCTAACTGAGCGGGAGAAGGCCTTTAGAATCCTTAATATCCCAGAATCTGAGAAGGTTAGACATGCAGTGTACCTTCTTAAAGGGAGTGCTGGCCACTGGTGGACCATAGAAGAGGGCAAGAGGCCAGGTGTTGAGATCAGATGGGAAGTATTCCGATGAGAATTCGTCAATAGATACTTTCCTAAGACGTTTCTAGATGAGAAAATCCCTCAGTTTGAGAGGTTAAGGCAAGGACCAATGAACATTAGTGAGTATGAAGTTAAGTTCATAGAGCTTTTGCGGTTCTGTCCACATATGGAAGCTACTGATGAAGAGAGAATTCGACGTTTTGAGAAGGGGTTGAATGCTGATTTGACTACTTTTATGTCTTCCTTAGAGAACAAGGAGAGGATCTCCACTTTTGTGGAGTCCGTGAGATAGATAGAAAGGTCGGTGATTGAGAAGCGTCAGACCAAGAGTAAGAAGGTGTATACTCAGTCACAAGGACAAGGGTCCAAAAGTTTCAAGAAATTGAGGTTTTCTGCACCAATGACACCATCAAGGTTCAATACCCAGACGCAATGGATGTCAAATAGGGTAGAGGTCATAGTTTACCACCAGAAGGAGCCCACAACTCAACATCAGTGTCGGTAACAGGACCACCCAAGCCATAGTTGGGGAACAAAGGCTGCTTTAAATGAAGAAAGATGGGACATTTGATGAAAGATTTTCGAGCCAGAGAGGTAAGTGTGACTCAACCTCAGAGGCAGAGTTAGCAAGGCTCTCTGAGGCGAAAATTTTCGAGTGGCGCTAAAGGACGTGGACAAGCGTCCCAAGCTAGATCGTCGACACCCAACAATCGAGCACAGGGTCAATAGAAAGCAATGACGAGATTCTATGCGATGAATCAACCCGAAGCAGTAGTCAACCCTCGAGTTGTGATAGGTCAGATGGAACTATTTCATTCTGATATGTCTTCATCATACTTTGTATCTGTTCTAATTGATCCGGGAGTTACACATTCCTTTATCACTCGAAGAGTGATCCATGACTGCAACATGACTGTCAGTCATAGAATGAAAAGTTTGTTGTTAGAAACTCCTTTGCTTAGATCTGCAGTGATGCAGGAGGTGTGTTCTCCCTGCACTCTTTCCTTTTCTGAACATCGCATTCAGGTGGATATTATACCACTTGAGATGCACGGGTTCGATATAATTCTTGGGATGGACACCCTAGAACAGTATAAAGTTGTCTTGGATTGTAGTTCCAAGCAGGTTGTGTTCACAGATGAAAGTGATACATGGATCTTTCAGGGAGAAAGAAAGATTATTACAACCTGTCTTGTGTCAGCTATGGTAGCTAAAAAGCTGATGAGACAAGGGTGCCTTACATTCTTAGCTCATGTGGTAGATACCACAATGGAGATCCCTAAACTTCCTAAAGTTCCAATAGTTAGGGAGTTTGAAGATGTGTTTCTTGAGGAACTTCCAAGCATTCCTCTGCCCGAGAAATTAATTTTGAGATTAATCTAATCCCGAGCACGCAACCCATAGCACAAACACTCTATAGAATGGCACATGCCGAGATGGAAGATCTCAAGAAACAACTACATGAGTTGCTTGAGAAGGGTTTTATCCGACCGAGTACTTCACCATGGGGTGATCTGGTTCTCTTTGTTAAAAAGAAGGATGGGTTGATGCAGTTATGCATTGACTACAGACAGTTAAATAAAGTAACTATAAAGAACAAGTATCCTCTACCAAGGATATATGACTTGTTTGATCAGTTGTGTGGTGCAACTATCTTTTCTAAGATAGATTTGAGATCAGGATACCATCAGTTGCGTATCAAGGAGAGTGACATACCTAAGTCTGTCTTTAGGAAAAGATATGGTCACTATGAGTTCATAGTTATGTCATTTGGACTAACTAATGCACCAACTGCATTCATGGAACTCATGAATAGAATATTTCGACCTTTTCTTGACCAGTTCATAGTAGTTTTCATAGATGACATCTTGATCTACAGTAGAGATGCTCATCAGCATGAGCATCACCTCCGTCAGGCTTTAGCTTTGCTAAGAGAGCATAAGCTGTATGCTAAGTTTAGCAAATGTGAGTTCTGGCTACCAAAAGTTTCTTTTCTAGGACACGTAATATCTGCCTCAGGTATCCGTGTTAATCCTAAGAAGGTAGAATCTGTCCTACAATGGGAACAACCAAAGACACCGATGGAAATATACAGTTTCCTAGGATTGACAGGCTATTACAGGAGGTTCATTAAGAATTTTAGTTCTATAGCTTTACCTCTAACCAAGTTGACTAGGAAGGAGGTTCCTTTTGTCTGGAATGACAAGTGTCAACATTCTTTCTAGCTGTTGAAAGAAAGGTTAACAAGTGCACCTGTGCTGCTGTTACCTGAGCAAGGGAAGGGGTACATAGTTTTTTGTGATGCATCTAAGAATGGTCTAGGATGTGTGTTGATGCAGGATAATCAAGTGATTTCTTTTACTTCTCGACAACTTAAGAAACATGAGGAGAACTATCCAACACATGATCTAGAGCTAGCTATTGTGGTCCATGCTTTGAAGATCTGGAGACAATATCTCTATGGATAAACATTCCATATTTTCACAGACCATAAGAATCTAAAATATATTTTCTCACAACATGAGTTGAACATGAGACAACGCCGCTAGATGGAGTTAATTAGGGACTATGATTGTACAATTGATTATCATCCAGGGAAGGCTAATGTAGTGGCTGATGCACTAAGTAGCAAATCATCATCACCAGCCCTAGATAAAGCACAATTGAACTCCTTAGTGTGCTCTAAGAGAGATATGCTTATCTCTATGAGACAAAACAATGTACATCTTAAGGTATCATTGTTAGCCGGGCTGTTAGCTGAGATGCACATAAAAGCTACTCTGAGATAGCAGATTAAAGAAGCACAACAAACTAATATTGTGGTTCAACAGATCATGTCAGAGTATGGTAGTCAGAAATGGGATGGCTTTCATGAGTCAGAAGATCAGGTAGTCTGCTACCATGGTAGGATGGTGGTACCTGATGCCAATGACTTGAGGAAGTTAGTCTTAGAGGAAGCTCATTCTTCGATGTATGCAATGCATCCAGGGAGCACCAAAATGTATCATAACTTAAAAGATATGTATTGGTGGCCTAGTTTGAAGAAGGATGTAGCTGAGTTTGTTATGCGGTGTCCGATGTGTCAGCAAGTTAAAGCTAAACATTAGAAGCCCGCATGAACAATGCAAACTTTACCTATACCGCAGTGGAAATGGGATCATGTGACCATGGACTTTGTGGTTGGTTTGCCTAGAACAACCAAAGGTCATGATTCCATATGGGTGATAGTTGATAGGTTGACTAAGACAACACATTTCCTTCCTGTTAAAACAACCTACACTGCTGAGAAGCTGGCACAGATTTATGTAGATGAGATAGTGCGGTTGCACGGGGTCCCAATTACTATTGTTTCTGATAGAGGTCCCTAGTTCACGATTTGTTTTTGGGAATGACTACATAAAGCTTTGGGTACGCAATTAAGGTTTAGTACCGCCTTTCACCCACAAACAGATGGACAATCTGAGAGGACCATACAAACCTTGGAGGATTTGCTTAGGGCATGTGTCATTCAGTTTGTAGGAAGTTGGGATCTATACTTGAGCTTGATAGAATTTTCTTACAATAATAGCTATCAACACAGTATTGATATGGCACCATATGAAGCATTATATGGTAGACATTGTAGATCTCTGTTATGTTGGTATGAAATAGGAGTATATCAACTTTTGGGTCCCGAGCTAGTGCAACAGATAACTAAGAAATTTAAAGTAATCCAACAAAGCAAATAACTAAGAAGATTAAAGTAATCCAACAACAGTTGAAGACTGCACAAGATAGACATAAGTCGTACGCCGACAAATGACGAAGACCTTTAGAATTCCAAGTTGGAGACAGAGTATATCTTAAGGTCTCACCTTTGAAAGGTGTCCTTAGATTTGGAAGGAAGGGAAAGTTAGCTCCTAGATTTATGGGGCCTTATCCAATCATTGAACGAATTGAAAAGGTAGCCGATGAGCTGGAGTTGCCACCTAAGTTGCATAAGTTGCATCCAATGTTCCATATCTCCATGCTGAGAAAGTGTCATCCTGACACAGAGTTAGTTCTACAACCTATGGAAGTAGAATTAAATGATGATATATCATATGTTGAAGGACCTGTGTTGATTCTTGATAGAAGAATCAAAAAGTTGAAAAAGAAAGACATATATCTTGTGAAAGTTCTCTGGCATCATCGTGGCATTGAAGAAGCTACGTGGGAGCTAGAGGAAGAGATGAGGAGGAAGTACCCTTCTCTTTTCTCTTGATGATTTCGGGGATGAAATCCCTGTTAGGGGTGGATAATTTGTAACATCCCTGACCTGGGTTATGCTTTAACCCTAGATGTTTTGCTTAATAAAGTTAATTAGATGCTTGCTCTTATCCCTTGAAAAGTAATTAAGACTCAAGAGGAACTTATGTTTCAATTTTAGTCCTTTTTGAATAATGTTGAAACATTGTTTTGCTTGTTTTGGACTAAAGTACAAATTACCCAAGTTGAGGGGTTAACTTGCAAATGTTACATGATAAAATATTCCTCAGATGTTGAAGCATCATAAGAATGAGAAAGATGTAGAGTTATGGCTTGTGACGGTGTGAGCACCAAAAAAGAGCTTATAAAGCAATGTTGTGCATTAAAACATAGTTTTGATGTAATGTGCAAATTACCCAAAACCTAGGGTTCAATATGCAAAATACCACATCTAGAGAGTCCCTCATGTTTCTTGGCATCATGTAGAGAAAATAAAATGAGAGGGGTGCCTCATTTGAATCACTTTGTAGGAGAGAGAATCTTGATATTAAAATAATCAAGATTTAAGCATAATTGGAATCCTAATTCAATTAAATGCAAAAATAAATATATTAATTGAAGTTCCCTTCAACCAAAATTAATATGGTTGAATTTTCATAAGTGTGAACGTCCTTTTGCCTTGCAAAGGCCACTCACATTAGTTAAAGGAAAAGTAATATCCACTCAAATATGGATATTATTATTATTATATGAATTAAGGTGCTTAATTTCTTTTCCTTTAATTCATGGATAAAGAAGAGGATTGCAAAGGGAAAGATGATGCTTCGTGGGCAAGGAGTTGAGGGGGAGATGTGGCATCAATTTAAGAAAATAAAGGAATTAATTATTACTTTCTCTCTCATTGAATTTCTTTATAAAAACACCATTTACAACTCAAATGAAAGGATTTTTTTTACCCTTCTTTCACTCTTTGCAAAACCAACAACCAAGGGAGCTTAGGAGCAGGAGGAGGATGATCCCCAACCTATAGGTAAGTTCCATGGTCTTCTTTCACCTTGATTTCATGGTGGAAATCGAAAATCAATGCTTGATTTCTTCTTTTCTCCATTCAATCTTCAACTTTGGCCATTCTTTTCACTCAAAGACTTGAGCACGAGCTTGGGATAGTTGAGAAAGCTTCTTCCACCATTAAAGACGTGGAGTTTGGAGCTTTGAAGCTTCTTTGAAGGTGGGTTATATAACTTGAACCCTCAAACATTGTTATTGATTTCACTCTTTTATCAATTGTTGATTCTTTCTTCATTCTTGAAATTTTATTTGGTTGATTGATGAAATCACCATGAAGATCATAGCAAGTATATAAGGTTTGTATCTTGAAGATGATGATGTCATATTAAGCACACACCTCAATTAATATCTTGGGGAAAACAATTTCAATGACTTGAGACCAAACAGTCTCAAGATCGTTTGAAACCAAACAGTTTCAAAACTGTTTGGGATCAAACGATCTCAAGACTGTTTGAGGTCAAACGACCTCAAAACCATTTGAGGTCAGGTGTTGTTATAAATTGATGATGATACAATGGTTTTCAATTGAATTAATTTCAATATGGGTCAATACTTTAGGGCTTCTTGATTACAAACCCTAAACCAATTTGTTGAAGAATCCCTAATTGAATTCAATCAATTTCAGTGATTGGATGGGTCAAACGGTCTCAAGACCATTTGAAACCAAATGGTCTCAAGACCATTTGAGTTCAAACAACCTCAAGACCATTTTAGGTCAGTTGAGGTCATGATTGAATGGTGATTCAATTGTTTCAATTGAAGTAATTCCAATGATTATAATAATTAATGGGTTGAATAATTGGAACCCTATTTGATTGATTGAAAGTAACCCAAAATGATTCATTCAATTTTAATATGTTTAGACCAAACGGTCTTGAGACCATTTGAGTCCAAATGATCTTGAAACCATTTAGAATCAAACAGTTTCAAAACCTTTTGAATGATCAAGTGGTTTCAATTTTCAAATGGTTTCAACTATTGGTTTGTCCAATCGATCTTAGTGATGAATTGTTCAAACAGTTTCTAATGTTGAGTGCCCAAATGGTTTCAAAACCATTTGGAGGGCAAATGGTCTTAACCCTAGATGCCCAAACGGTTTCAAAACTATTTGGAGGGCAATTGACTTCAAACCGTTTGGAGATTTAAAGGTCAAAACCGAATGGAGGTTCAACATATACAAAATTGATTGAAGACTTAAAGTTATGAAAGATCAGTTGATCCCATGATTGATAATGATGATTATCAATGATAAGTACAATGGTTGAATCCCTAATGTACTTAGATGGTTGGTGCCCTTAGAGGGGTTAACCTTTGATGCTTATGGAAGCAATGACTCAATACACTATGCTAACCCTAAATGTATGTATTTGAATAAAGGATTGACTCAATCTAATCAAGATTGGAGTAATAAACATCCTAGAGAGGATGAGAGAGAGAAATTCATACATGTATAATAATCATGTAGCAATCCAACCTCAACACATTCAAAATAAATAGAATATGTAATTAGGGTATGATCCTTGATAAAGAGATCATGAAACCCTAATTGAGAAGGTTGATGAACCCCAACCCTAATTTAGGTCAATGCTTGATGTAACCCAAATCTAGGGTGATGATGTGAGAAACCCTAATCAAGGGTTATGTTAAGTGAAACCCTAATACAGAGATGTTATGTAAATCCCTAATCAAGGGTGCTGTTAAAGTGAAACCTTAATGTTATAATGTAATGTGAAACCCTAATCAAGGGTGAAGCCATATGAAACCCTAAGTGAGGGTTATGTCATGTGGAACCCTAATCAAGGGTGATGTCAAGTGAAACCCTAATGCAATGATGTGATGTGAAACTCTAACCTAAGGTAATGATGTGGAATGATATGTGACACCTTGATATGAAATCCTAACCCTAATACAGAGTAAAGGTATGTGAAGCCCAAATCATGGGTTATAGTGTATGAAACCCTAATCTTGGGCAATATGATGATAAACCATAACCCTAATCTGGGTAGTGAGATGAGTGTTCCTAATTGACATGAAATGGGAAATCCTAACTCTAATGAGGAGATAGTGATGTACTCTTACAATGCATAATGCTGATATGTGATTGATATAACTGTTATCATATGCATTAATCATGCAGGTATAATGAGATGCTAGACATAGCCAGGTATGAGCTATGATGTTTTATTAATGAAATTTTTTATGGGCCTTGTAAGCCATAATATGCTGTGTTGCCTAGTGAGAGGTAATAAGAGATTAATGGGCTTTAAGAGCCATGTGAAATACCTGTATTGCAAGTATCATGTTTACCTTGGTCAGATGACCTGAAGGTATTAGTTACCTAATAAGTGGTAACAAGTGTTCTTGATGAATTGAGGGTTTGAATACCCATATTTCATAATCTTAATGATGAGATGTTAAGGGATGAGAATGCTCCTGATGTGACAAGGGATTGAAATCCCAATGTTTCATAAAGCTTGAAAAGTACTTGATAGAAGTATTACTTATTTTGAGTAGCAATTGTTATAATGATTTATGTTTGAAAACACGAATGATGCTAAAAGAATATGGTAATGTACTTAATTAATCAAGTGAAATCTTATCACGTAGAGCCCTGGCCATAGATCCATCATCGTCAGTAACTGGTGATGGTGAAACAAGTTTTCCTATGGGAACTCTCAGAGGGCATACTATTGAGTATGTGGGGGTTATGGGTGCGAATATCCTTACACCCTATTGGAGGAATTAATGTGAGGTAAACATTAAATCTCTCAATCCTTCATTATATATGCTGGGATGGATGTATCACTAATCTCCCGAATGTCGGGATGGATGTATCATTAATCTCCTGATGATCTTAATGCCAGATCGATGTGAGATAAACATAATATCTCTCGATTGCAAAGAGAGTAAAACATGCCACTGTAACTCTAATAGCAAAGTTACCAGTATACCCTGGAAAGCTATTTAGTAGAGACACTAGATGTCCTATATTTGGTCCTCACACTGACTTAGGAAGATGAGGTCATGGAAATCCGACTCTTCTATTGACCTATGTATGGTACCGATTTCGATTTCGCAATGGTCAGTTGGAGTATGAGCGGTGTACCTCATCTCCTCAGGGCTTAAGTATGAGTATAAAATGTAATCAGCCAAATATCATATATGCTTAAGGTTGAAATACGAGAATCATTGTTTGATGATATCATGCTTAGTATATCTTAGATAGATAAAAGTTATACATGTTCTTCATATTCCTTATTGGATAAATGACATGCTGCTTTATCAAGATATAACTGAAATGACTTGAATAGAGAATAATGCTCTAATCTTTTTAGATGTTGATTTATCTATTGTTTAATACTTATGATTCTTCTGCTCAATTTTATTCCATTACATTGCAATAATAATATTTCTGGCAGAGAGTTATATCTCTCGCTGGGACAATTTCAATTGTCTCACCCCCGTGGGATCCAACTTTTTAGGTAGATGAAGAAGAAGAAGCGGAAACCCTATAGTGGGTGAAGAACATCAGTAGCAACAGTAGGGACAATAGTGACATCTAGGTGGAGACACTGGCTGTCATGTTTGTATATAGAGTCCTATGTGTCGTCTATGTACTCTCAGGTCCTCGGAGTCAGTAGTTAGTTTAATGAACCGATATGAGATTTTTGGCTTGATGCCTCAATGTTTTTATGCTGTCTATGTACAGTTTTAACATGGCAATTGATGTATATGATCCTCGAGAAGGAATGGTACAAAACATGTACTTATGAACCAGAATGTAATAGAATTACTTTGGTTCTTTTTGAAAGAGTTTTCCAATGTATGGATCTCTTTGTAAAAAGTTTTAATTTTTAGTGGTTTTCAGTAATCTGCTGCAATTGATTGCTTCCGCTTAAGTAAATTATGTTTTTGTGAGTTGGATGCCACATCAATGTCCCAGTTTCTTGGAAGAGCAGGCATGCATGATTAAGATTTCATATACCTCTACAATTGGAAATATCATGTATGCAATGATATGTATGTTCCCCAAGATTTTATATGCCTTGATCATGATGAGAAAATACTAGTTGGATCTAGGTGATGGTTATTGGATAGAAGTAAAGAACATCTTTATATACTTTAGAAGAGCTAAGGATCAATTCATAATTTATGGTGGTGAATAAAAGTTGGTTGTATAAATTTTTGCCTAACATAATATTCTAAATCGACAAGGACAACTACTTATCGCAATCTGGATTTGCGTTTTGCCTAAACAACAGAGCTGTAAGCTAGAAGAGTTCCAAGCAAGATACAATAGTTGATTCTACAACAAAGGTCGAGTACATTGCTACCTCTAGTGAAGAAAAGGAAGTAACATGGATCAAGAAGATCATTAGTGAACTTTGGGTGGATCCAAACCATTGACAATGTGGTGGAGCTATACTACAACAACAATGGTGCTATTGCACAAGCTAAGGAACCCAGATTGGATAAGCATTCCAAGCATATAATTAGGTGTTACCATATTGTACATGAGATCATATAATAAGGAGATATAAAGATTTCAAAAGTACCACCTAAAAACAATGTTATTGATCCTCTAACTAAAGCACTTTCACAACAAAAATATGGTGGTTATGTTAGATCGATTGGACTCAGTTTCATGAGTGACTGACTCTAGTACAAGTGAATGATTGTTGGATATATGCCTTGTGAGCCATCATTTGATGATTCTAAAAGGGATATATTGTACTTATTTTGATTATTAATTCAAGGCAATTCCACTTATTATGTTTGTTTCAGTATTGAGATAATGGACAAACCTAGTAATGTCCTAAGAATGTATATACTAGATGACATACTATAGGACCTCTCTTTTAATTAGCATAACTAACAAACATTAGAGAGAATCTCTAAACCTAAATCTAGATTATAAAACAAAACAATGAGTTCTTGACAAAGGCGATTAAAACTATATAGAAAATCACAAATAAAATTTTCCTTTTCCTTTCTTCACGATTTTCGTAAACCAATATCACATCAAGGACATCACATTAATACATCAAAAATATTATTCAACTAAATTAAAACAAAATCAAAATCTTGTTACTCATATGCAATTCAATTTACAATAGTTACATGTACATCAAAAAACAAACACAATATACTACCCATCCTAGGAAGAGAGAGTACATGGACATTCTAATCTATCTAGATTATTTTATTTACATCTTCTTTGTCACAAACTCTCTATTGGATAACATTATATCTAAAACATTTGAAACAACCTCATGAGACTCATATATAGTGTTAATGAGTGGATACGTCCCACTCAAGATGAGTACATGGATCAACACCACATCAGTTATAATGAACTTAAAAGAACTTGCAAATGTTGAAAACTCCAGTAGATTGTTCTAGTAGCCGGTCAAACCCAAGTTACAATAATAATATAATTGATCTGATAAGGTAATCAATTACATGAAATCCAACTTTGTAACATATTTTAGAGTATGTCTATGGACAAACCAATAGATGTTACTTAATTCAGAATGGCAATCTAGTAGTATGAGTAACAAGTCAAGATCTAAGCATTTAGAATCAATACATAACCAGAACATCATGTTTGTGACACTCCACCAGTCGGATCAGAAACACATCTTGCAGTCTTGAAGCTAAAATACACGTAAGACATGTCTACCAAACAATATTATTCAAATGTTAGGTAAATCTAAATCATATTCAGATTGGATATACAATCCTAATATTAACCACATGTTAAAATTTAAGATCAGATTCTAAACTAGATAATTAAGGATATAGAAATAGATAATCTTTATAAGAGAATGATTAGTTTCACAATAAGAAGCATATAATATAGTAGTAGATCTATCACCTAGCAGTAAAAGGCATGTAACAACATTCAAATCATATTTTATACATCTTGTCATCCTTTATTCATTTTCACTAAAACTACTTGGCTTGTACCTCACCAAGTAGAAGTCACCACGCCTGATTCTCGTGTCAATGAATCAACGCCACTATATTAGGGTTTAGTCAGACACCCTAAGATATCAACAACAGACCCTGGTCCACTATAGGGTTGCCTAACGAGGCTCACATCCTCATCTTGGGTACATGAGATAGGAACTAGTTAAACAATATATCACATATCACAACATTTCTCATATTTTCATGTTTCACATATTTCATTTTATCAAAGTCTATTCCTCAAGGACATAGACTTTCACACAAGGATTTGGGGATAGAGCCACACCAGATAACTCGTTCCTAAATCTCGGTGGTCCAACATTTAAGGTGTCGATCCACACTCTAGAAATACTTCTCACCATTCACACTCTGGAAATCATTCCCACCATTCTCTTATTACTACAAGGAAATCCATTTCATTTCCCTAGAGTGGACCTCAGAGGAAACTCATGATTTTCAGGGCACCTGAATAGATGTATCATCATTACAATTGTTATTAATATCTTTTAATCATCTTAAAAGAATTCAAAACATCGGGATGGAGAACAGTAACAAGAAACACCGAGAAAGGAGGTTTAGGGATTAAATCCATGGCCGATTGGAACACATCTCTTTTAGGCAAGAGTGCCTGGGATCTTGTTTCTAACAGATGCCCCATCTGGAAGAACGGGCTGCTGAATAAATACAAAAATTTTCAAAGACAGAAAGGTACTCGTGCAACACCCTTCTGGAGAGCAGTAACAAAATGCCTAGCACTCATCGAGGCTAATTCAATCAAAGTGATTTACAACGGTGAAGACACAATGGTTTGGAACGACCATTGGGTACCAACCTGCAGAAAACTCATCGACATCTGCCACAAGACGGTAGAGCCCATCATCCTTGATATGAGGGTCTCTAGTCTAGTGAACCTGGATGGTTCTTGGAACATATCATTCCTGCGTGAGTATATACCGGAGGAGAGCATTGCTTGGATTCTAAACCAGCCTCCCCCTGACCCGACAGCAAATCAGGACAGTTGGGCATGGACCCGGGAGGAACATGGCAATTACACTGCTTCTTCAGCCTACAAGGAGCTACATGCAAATACCAATAGCAAAGACGGACCCTGGAAACAAATCTGGGAACTCAAAACAGCTTGCAAGGTTCGCATGTTCATGTGGCTCACAACGCATGAAGCTCTAATGACAAATAGCAGAAGAAAACAATGCCACTTTACAGACATTAACACCTGCCCACGGTGTCTCCAAGAAGAGGAGACCACCATACATGCACTTAGGGATTGTATCATGGCCAGAAGGATCTGGGAGCAAAGCCATACAATTAACAATCACTATTATTCACAAGGCACCACGATGAGTGAATGGCTCGAAATCAATCTAAAAAAGAATAAACAACATGCAGCGTCCTTCGCCCTCTGCTGTTGGAACATTTGGAAGGCAAGAAACTACTTAGTTTTTGAAGGCAAGGAAGAACTCACAGCTAAACAACTGACCCGGTTAAACAACAACATCAAGCGTAACACACAGGCTTTGGCCAAGGACACAAACACTGTGACTACGAGAGCGTTGGAAGAAGACTCCGACACAGAGGGAATTTCGCTAAGTGAGGAGGAGGAAAGCAACATCATAATTAATTGTGATGCAACAGTAAACAACAATGAAGCGGCAGCAGCCATCATCATACAGAGAAGAAATGGCGAGTGGCTTGGGGGAGCAGCAAAAATCATGAAAGTAACATCAGTAGCAGAGGCAGAAATCAGAGCTATAGTGCTAGCAGTCGAGATGGCACAACGACTACAGCACAAGTCGATCATTGTGGGAAGTGATAGCAATAAAGCTATTGACACAATCAAGGAAGGACGAACTTCTACAGCTTACCCCAGACTGAGCGAATGGAAACGATGGATGGAGAAAAGCATGCAATCCGGTTATGATGTCAAATTTCGAAAGATCACGAGGACAAAGAACTGCTTCGCTGATGCATTGGCAAAGCACCACCTGAAACACCACAAGGAGGATCTATTCTACTTAGATCCCCCCTCGACCCTGTGGGTCAACCCTTTCCCCATTCTTGTATTTGCATAGGCAATATATCTACTAAAATCAATTTTTCGTCCAATGTATTAAGTTTCATGAATATCCCTGCAAGAGGAGGGCAGGATAAATAATAGCACCTCCTAACTTTCTTTAAAAAAAAACATCATGAATCATATGGTGTGTAGAGTCTATTCCCTCATGGACATAGACTTTCACAACAAGATTTTAGGGTCGAAGCCACACTAGATGACTTACTCCTAAATCTTGGTGGTCTAACCTTTAATGTGTCAATCTGAACTCTAGAAATGCTTCTCAAAATTCTCTGATTACTAGAAGGAGATCCATTTCATCTCCCTAGTGTGGACCTCAGGGGAAACTCATGGTGTTCAAGGCATCTAAATAGATGTATCATCATTACAATCATTAATAATATCATGTACACATCTTAAAAGAATTCAAAACATCATGTATAATATGTGTGTAGTGTCACGCAACTAGAATGACATGAATAGGTTTATCAACAAAGACAATAATTAATACAAGAAGCACAATAATTTGCAATTTGCAATAGAATTGATACTTTCTATTTCCACATCATTGATATAAGTAATCATCAAAGGGATATTAGCCCGAGACATCATCTCATTATCCATCATTTACCCTAAGCAGGGTTTATCAAATGTAATTGCTGCATGTTAATTCAATCTCTACATTTTTCTTATCTATAAGTTCTACATCAAAATTCTCATTAAGTATAATGGAAACATTAGAACTAGCAACAATATAAGCATATATACATATCATGTCTTTTGTCATGCTTAGAATAAGCATCTAATACAACATATACTTATATCATTCACTTTCTCTCAAAGCACGAATGTTCATAACACATGTAAAACTTTTCTCTTACAATTTACCACTCTTCAGTCAGGGCTACTATTCAACGCATAAGTGATCTCATTTGAAATCCATCAGAGAAGGCCATTTTCCGAATACAAATATCCTAACATATAATTAAAATCCAAGAACACATTCTTATAAACCATTCATACATTTGAACCTTATCTTGTCACTAAATTCTGCTACACTCATATGAATTCCTTAATCTCTCATTTGGGGGTCACTATTCATTATCATGGCATAGCTCATTGCTTTAGGGTTCGGGTTAGGTTTTTAGATTCATTTATTAATTTTTAGCATTTTCCTTTCATTTTATATTCATTAGTCTCAACTTCTCTCATTTCATGTTCATTACATTATTGGAACCAATCATTCTTAATTCACTTGATAAACAATGCTTCCCTCTCATTAGAATCCATCAAAGTCTAGTTTAGTGTATTTCATTCAATTTAGGTCAATCAACATGTAATTAAAATAAATAGATTGTAGACTTCATCATAATAATTTTATTAATTTCATCATTAACTTGCCATCACCATTCAATTCATTCTTATTAATTTCCTTTCTTATATTTAGATGAGTGTACCTTGTCATTGACTTCCAGTGGCATTTTGGCAATTAACAACAATCCTTCAATTTCTTATAAGACTACTCACTTTAGGAAACTAGAACAGATTAGGTTTAATTCTTCTTATACCATAATCTCTAGTCATCTTTCTTATTCATTACTATATGACTTATATAAAGACTTGCATTTATGTGAGAAATTACTCATTATTCCATAAATTATACTAAAATAGGTGCATTAAGTTTAGATCATCTTAATAAGACTTATTGTCTTCAATTGATATCAAAATGCTCATAATTTAGCATTTCTTCACATTTACCATGTTAGATACAAATTTCTAACTTAATCCTTCATACTCGCCTTAATGTCCTTCAAAGTCTTATTTCACTTGATAAACAATGCTTCCCTCTCATTAGCATCCATCAAAGTCTAGTATTAGTGTATTTCATTCAATTTAGGTCAATCCACATGTTATTAAAATACATAGATTAGAGACTTCATCATAATCACTTTATTAATTTCATCCTTAACTTGCCATCATCATTCAATTCATTCTTATTAATTTCCTTTCTTATATTTAGATGAGTATACCTTGTCATTGACTTCTGGTGGCAATTTTGGCAATTAACAACAATCCTTCAATTTCTTATAAGACACTCACTTTAGGAAACTAGAACATATTAGGGTTAATTCTTGTTACACCATGATCTATAGTCATATCCCCTATTCATTACTATATGAGTTACATGAAGACTTGCATTTATGTGAGAAATTACTCATTATTCCATAAATTATACTAAAATAGGTGCATTAGGTTTAGATCATCTTAATAAGACTTATTGTCTTTAGTTGATGTCAAATAACTCTAATTTATCATTTCTTCACATTGATCGTGTTATATACGAATTTCTAACTTTATCCTTCATATAAGCCTTAATGTCCTAACAATATCCATTTTTATATTGATTTTTATTGATTCAAATAGTCAACATTACAACTACACTGCCTTCTACATAGATACCTTTGTAGAGGTACGAGCTACAAATTGGGCAACCAAACATTTTTATTCTTGGATTTTCAAAAATATGTCTATTTTCAGAACATCATAGGGACCATTTTATTTAGTAATCTAATCGAGGTGTACAAGTTGGTTCATCAAGGCTATTCACACACATGGAAACCATAGTTTTCATTTCCACACATCGTATTCATCAATTTTAGTCAGCATCAATTCATTGGCTCATTTGAGTCAATCCAAAAAACTCAATCCTAGACATGGATTATCTTCATTTCAACTCTCATATTGATCCTTAAGTACATACCATATGTAATTCTACCAAATATCTAAAAATACAATGGAGAACTCATTCTTATTAAGTTCAAACATGATTCTATATTTGTTAACACAATTCCCAAGCATATCATGCATTAGGCAAATTTTTAGGCAATATTCACATGAAACAACATAGTTCTCTTCCCTAGCATTTTGCATGGAATGTCACTTAATATATCAGGAACTAAGCAAGTTGAATTCAGTGAGAAATAAAGAAAAGTAGTAGGATTTGATTCCCTAATATCTTCACAAATCTATACCCAAACACATACATATACAAGCAAGGTTTCTGATCATTTAGCCCGATAGAATTATGCTCTCAACATTAAGAGGGAGATAAACACTAACCCAAGGTGGTAAGCACCTTAAAAACGTAGGTCATATACTAAATTTCTAGAGATTTAATCAAACACTAGCAAGTGAATCCATTTCTTCCTCCTCTCAACCCAAAAACCCTAGAAATGGAGAACATGAGAGAAAGAGTGAGAAATGAGGGAGATTTGATATCATTTCAAATCAAATCATAGGAGGGACTAAATCTTGACATGTGATAGAAAATTCACCATGAAATACTATGAAAAGGAGCTAAATTTACTTGATTTCATCATTTCTCGAATGGTAAAGCCCTAAGTCAATATGTCCACCTTCTTCCTCATTCAAACCCTAACTCTCACACTGTAACATACTGAAATCCCCTATGTACCTCTTTGTACTCTTTTCTATAAATTTTGTCCTTCATTTTCATTCCATATGTCTTTGGATTTGATTTAATGGAATTATGATGGTTATTGGATAAATGTTTCCCATATATTCTTATTACAAGGTTGCATGCACAAATATCTCAGTTAGAATTAGATAATGGGTCTAAAATGCAATTTCACATCAAGTAATAAAAAGAATAAAATATTTCATCCTAGAACTTTCTAGCATTTCCTAGAATAAGAGAAATAAGAAAAAAATCCGAATTTTATATAAGGGAGAAGATAAATGTAATAATTAAAGGTAATATGAGAATTAATGGGTAAAGAAGATAATTAGAAAGATTTCTGCACCAAATATTATAATCTGAAACCATCATGATAATTTGATAATTAAATCCGTTCCCTTGAGAAAAAAGTAACTTAAGGGCCAAGTATCATTTAAAATGGAACCTAAATATAAATATTAATAACATTATCAAAAGAATATAGAAAATATGCCAATAAAGAGAAATAAAATACTTAATGTTCTCAAATCAGGAAAATAACTCCAAATTCGTATTCTAAACAAAAAAATAAGCCTCTGTGCAAATTTGCAACTAATTTGGATAATGTATGAATAATGAGCAAAATAGGAGAGAGAGAAAGTGTGTAGAATGTTCTATTTATTTAATAAATATAAAGATAATCTCAACTTGTGAAGATAATTGCAAAATCATGTTCCAAACCTTTAAGGAGACTTATGGGTGAACTTATACTAATTTTAGATAATGTTATCACCTCTTTTGATGGAGGAAAGAGAAAATGATATAATAATTAATTCACCAATCAAAATTTCTCAAAAGGTAAAACTAACTCCATAATTGGATTTTACGCGTCGAAATAAGTCAGGATATAAAATTTGATAATTTTTGGGCAACGTTTGAGCCCCCAAATGAAGAGAGAGAAAAACATTAAAGATTTAAATGAGTTTGATCGATTTTTTTAGAAATTCGATTTTCCTTCTCCCAAGCGCATGATCGGACGGCCCAGATTCTTTAGTGGACCTGCATCCACCGATCCGACGACACGCGATCGTCTTCTACCTTTAGCCGTATTAGGCAACAGGTGCTTTTTTCCGATTTTTTTTAAATCACATTATCTTGAATTGTAATCGATGGATTTTGCTCAAACTTTCCTTGTTGGATTCCTTGCGCGATTGTGCACTGATCTATCCCAAATTTTGCAGATTTTGGCGAGTATTTGAGAAACACCCAAGTTGGCCGCCGACCTCCTCTCCTTGCTCCTACCTATATCCTAGTTTAGGGTTCCTTGTCTATATATATCCCAACCCTCGCAACCGCCATCGTCTTAGCAACTTGATCGTGTCTTCAATTCGACGATTCATGGACGAACTGACCACCTACTAGCCGCCGATGACACTTGGATTGTGGCGCTTCTTCCTCTCTGGTTGTTCCTCCTCCGTCCAATCAAGAGGTATCACCAACTTCGGTTCTTCTTCCTCTTTCTTTTGGATGCTTGAACGTGCGATTTGGTCGTGTATCGCGGTTTTGCCCAAATTGGGCCGAGCAAGCTGCTCGCTGCTCATGGAGATCGGGCAAGGGAGGAAGAAGACTCCCTGTCGTTTTACCGTTTTGCCCTTAGTCGCTTGCTTTGATTGTTGTTCGCGCGAGGGACATTTTTGTCCTTTTTCTTTTTGGTTTTGACCACGCTGACCCGGCCGCTCGCCTCCTGTGAACGCTGCAGAGACGCGGGTCACCGCTCTCTCCCGCTTCCGACCGCTCGGCCCTGAGTGCGGTTGCCTACGTGGCAGGCTGCCATTGGTTGAGACGAAATATTTCTATAAATTAATCTGTTGGTCAAAAATTAAAAGTGGGTAGTGTTTTGAATTCAGGAAAATGAGACCTATTCGTTAAAAATAGTTTTGAGTAGTGATTTTGATGTTTGCAAAAACGTAATTTTTAGAATAGATTAATTAGCTTAAAAATCACTAAAATTAACCCTAAGAATCTATATTTCCAAAATATACAATATTATATGTTATTTTGATCAGGAAAACCTAACTAAGATGATGATGAGGTTTTTGGAGTCTAAATCGATGATTTGCGCGAAAAGTTAGTGAACTAGGGTTTTCAATATTTTAAATGAATGCATGTAATTCTAATTTATAAATCTAATGATGTATTAGGGAAAGTGGGTTCATAATTCGTGTGAAGAGTTGAAAAGAGAAATTTTAGAACACCTGAGGCTAAGGTATGTGTTTTGTTTGTGCATCTACCTTTCAGTTGGGAAATCATAAATCCATTACCCATAGTTTCTTATGAGGTTTAACTTGATCTAAATCCTTGAACCCTGTAGCCTAATTTTCTTATTGCCTCAAAAGTAGATGTAGTATTCTCTTGATTGGGTATTCATACCCCACTGACATGTTATATATATTCTTTTGCTTATCCTTGCCATAACTCTTTTGTTAGCATGTAATTAAATGATCTATTTAATGTTTAAGTAGTGGTACTTATGTACAACCACCCATAGAGGGCATGTATAAAATCGCCCTAGGGGAATGTTTATAATTCTCCCCATTAAAAATTGTAGGTGATTGGAAATGTTTTTATTCTTCCCTCACCTAAGGTTAGAGGTCCGGTAGGTGCCTCAACCCTACTTAGTTAGGTAGACATATTAATTGACATGCTAAAACCTTTATTTATTTTGTTATTGGCAAGTTTCATTATAAAAAGCCTCATACTCTTTGATATCTCTTTTTACACCAAATATCTAGCCTAATTTACTTGTTACAACTTTCTTTGACATTGTTAGAATATTCTTGTAAGACATACTTCCTTTGTTTTTCCCTCTTGCTGGATGTCTTCCCAACCACCCAGGTGTTGGTGCTGAGCAAGGTGAAGGAAGGGCTTGAAGAAAGGTTCCTCTACAGATGATCGTTAGCTTGTCAAGAAGGATGGCTAGGTTGCTATAGGTAGATCCTCTTATCTTATCTTTTCTTTAGAAATCATTCATGTAATAAACAATGAAGCCATTAGAAGGCTTATTATTTCTTTCTTTCCGCTGCTATTGACATTTTATTATGTATCTGGAATCATGCTTATTTACTTGGAATATTATGCAATCATCCTCAAAGTCTCTAAATTTTGTTAAAATCGTGGATGTTTGTATTTCCTTTAAATTTTAGTAAAGAGGTGATCTCGCCTCTTTACAGCATGGTATCAGAGCCTTTAGGTGACTATTAGGGCATGCAGTTGAGGCAAGGGTGTCTAGAAAGGATCAGGGTATCGGGGGCTGGCAAGATTTTCCTCCGCACCACTAGCTTGGTATCCGAGGACTCCCGTGCCCATATGATCCATCCTGGCCTGCGCCGAAACGAACTGCCCGAAATAGTATGCTTTTAGGCAATATCATTCTAGTTATCCTTTTTCTCATCTCTATTTCTTTTCCCTCTCATCTATGATTCTTTAATCATGAGAATTTAATATGTTAACCCTAATTTTAGGAGAGGTGACTTGTTTGACAACACAAACCAGGAGTCAACCACTGACAACCCCGACACTCCTGTGACTCCTGCTGTTAACCAACCAACTTCTGGTGTTCCCGCCTTCACACCTGAGCAAGAACTGGCGATGTTGCGACAGTTGTTGTCCTCCACCATGATGGGACAACTCAACACCATTGCTGCTGTTGCCGCCAAGCCGAGGGAGTTCACCCTCACTGATTTCATCAAGATGCAGCCACTCTACTTCAAGGGTGAGAGTGAGCCTAACATGGTGGACAAAGCCGACGACTGGGTGTTGGCCCTAGATCGGACCTTCGAGGGTATGGCATGCCCTCCTCACCAGAAGGTTCGGTTTGCGACGTACGTGCTGGATGGACCGGCGCGCGTTTGGTGGAACGGTGTTGCCCGCACTCGGGAAACCTCCTCCATGGAGTGGACCCAGTTCCTGAAGTTGTTCAGAGAGAAGTATATCTGCCCTACTTTCCTGAGGAAGAAGGAGGCTGAGTTTTACAGTCTCAAGCAAGGAAGCATGAGCGTGGCCGACTACATTCAGAAATTTCTACTGTTAGAGCGTTACGCCACCGACCTTAGAGCTGACAGAAGAGCGACCTTGTTCTTGGAGGGCCTGAACTATCATGTTGGTCGAAGTCTCGTTCCATAACTACCACTCACGTTTCAACAAATGGTGGACAAGGCTCTCGCCATTGAGTCTTATCTGGGATTTCAAGCTTCCAATGGCTTCAACAACAACAAAAGGAAGAATCCGAACCAACATGAGAACCGTGGACGTGATCGCTGCAACAGATGCAACCGCTACCATCCTCCTGGAAGATGCCCCGCCATCAATGCACCTGCTCGTAATGGCAACCGTCCTCCACCAACCTGCCATGAGTGCGGCCAAGTCGGGCACATTCGACCCAACTGCCCCCATTTCCAGCAAGGGCAGAATAATGCCCCGCAGCCACAACAGCCGAGACAGAACCCGCCGCCGTGGAACAACAACAACCAGAACCCGAGGCATCCGCCAGCTGAGAGGCGGAATGGGAGAGTGTTTGCTCTCAATGCTGAAGAAGATGGTGAAGGCAATGAAGTGATTGAAGGTACACTACACCTCAATATGCATCCTTTAAAAGCCCTGTTTGATTCTGGTTCCTCCAATACCTTCATATCTAGTCAGTTTGCCTCTATGCTTGAAATCAAATCTGAGTTTATGGATCATGTGTTAGATGTAAAAACTCCTAGTGGTAAAATTTGAGATACAAATGAAATGATACAAAAAGTATTATCTTCATGGTATCTTGGTGCCAAATATGTGAAAGTCAATATACATGTTATTCTTACTATCTTGATGCCATATATGTGAAAATATATATGCATGTTATTCTTACTTCCTAATAGTGGACATATCATGATATTGGGCCCTTATATAACTATTATTCTATTAAATTAATTTTTAATTAGACATGTAATATCAAAATAGTTCATCTATGCATAAGAGTGGTGCTTTTATGTGCAATCTTGTATTTGATACAACTCCCACATACCTTCAAATTTTAAGAAGAAATTTGGAATGGTGGTGTTTCACAATATAATGAGGTGGAATCCATAATGTCAGGTATTTTTGGTATTTCTATAGGATCTTGTCCTTATTATGGCATCATGTGGGGAAATTAATTGTTCAAGGCTAGTAGTGGTGGATTGTGCCCCAATTGAGTATTTTGGGTTACATTGTGAGTTGTGTTGTATCTTTTAAATTTATAAACATTTATTTGATTCGTAACTAAGATGAAAAATAATTATGAATCAAGAAGCATAATTATATGATATGCATGAAATGAAAAATGGGGGTAATTAATAAAGTGAACATAAAGTAACTCATAGTTTTCTTAATCCATATGCACGTTTAACAAAGGGTGACAATCATTTTATGATAAAAAGATCTTGATGGACTAATTCTCTTCTTCATATGTTTACCTATGTCTTTCATCACTCCTTTCCCTAGAATATTAGGAGATTTAATAAGTATGCGATTGTGATAATAAAAGACATATATTTGGTATGGGATATATAAATGTAGACTTGATGCATTGAGGTTAATACCTTGAATGAAATGGTATATTTGTCATCATTGGAATGATGCCAGGGTCCAAGGGGTATGGTTAATCCATGATTGAACATGGGTGAAGTATAAGATGATGGATATTATGGTGAAATGATTAAGGTGGAAGGATGATGCAACTTATAGGTTTGGTAACCTTGTCCTAATGATGATGGAAACATTATTACAACCAAGTAGTAACTTAAGGATACATGTAATGCGGGTTGGTTGACTTGATATGTTCATAATGACAATACAATATGAGAGTTCCTCATGATACCCTTACACTTGAATCGTGATGGTTAATCATGTCATGTAATCATATCTTATCCTATATGATGATTATGAGAATCTGTATGTATATGATAATGACATATTTTTGTGATACTATTTACACATTATAAACTTAGTTGGGGTAGGACAACATCACGTGTGATGCCTTTATTTTATGTACCATGACTTCATTTGTTGGGCCTTGTTATGCTCGAAATAGATTTTTGGGGCCTTATTATGGCCAAAGACAATTAGTTGTACCCTAATTTGGTGGTTTAATATATGTGAATATCTTTAATACCTTATGGGGTTGTTGGATTTGATTAATATGTCAACTATATCTATTTGCATTGTTTGTAAGTGTTTGACACAATTGAAATATGAGTAATTGGCATAATTAATCATGTGAACCTTAATCATGTAGTTCCCTGAGTTTGTAGATCTATTTCCATGGGTCGTTAGGGGAGATAGAGTCAATCTTGTACCCATCATGGATTGTGATAATATGTTCAGAGCATGTATTTTTGAATATTCTGGGGTGTGGAGTTGGTATACCTATCATCCACAAGCTCTGTTGGGACTCGATTGTGATTGATGGTCTAATGAAATGCGCTAGAGAGTGGCTGCAATTGTGTCTTGGTTGTTGGGTTTTATACCCTATTTTCTTGGTGTAGTGACTTATGTCCCCAGGGTGGACCTGCAATATATGTGGATTCACTTTTGAGCAATTCCACGATAGACTCTAACTTTGAGAACTCTACCTTTTTTACCCTTTCATTGACCCAAGGTGTGTGGATAACTCTCATGGAGTTTGCTAATACTTAGGTCTTATACAAGGCTATTTAAGCTTTATAGCCACTAGCTAGTAGTTTGAGTGGTACACCTAAAAAAACTAGTGCATATTAAAATGTTAACTCATACACATAATATACCTGCTTAGGTTTAATTGACAAATCACATGGAATGTGCCATTACATCCTTTATGTATTGAAAGTATTATATTTTATTCCTACTATGTACATATAAGTGTATGGCTCATGTATATTTATAGTATAGCTTTCTATTCTTGGTGAATATACATCCATGTGAAGAGATTCAGTAGTTGATGTGCATACATCCATGTGAAGAGAATAAGTAATTTATACACATATCTAGTGTAGATATCTTTAACTATTAATTAATCTGACTATAGGTAATTTGATCATCATATGTCTGTAAGCATTGACTATAGTAGTTTTTTCTATATCATATCTCTATACTGGGAGTTCACCCATAGTTTTCCACATATTTTAGGTATATTAAAGTAGAGGAAAGGATGTCTTGGTGAAGATGTAACAAGGAATAATATAGTAAAGTCTAGAGAGTCCATTTATTCTCACTTTCATGAGTTATGTGTGGGTAGTTGATGATGTATCTATTAGGATGTTTCTCTTGATGTTTGTTTATGAAAATATGAGTCGTAAAACAAATTGGCCATCTCATGTTGTTGTTGTTATTTCATAATCACAGACAAATGTTGTAAATCTTTCAATGAAATAGATAAAGATCAATTTCCATTGATTCACTACCATCTACATGTGGATTGATTATGATGTGCATTTTTACACTTTTATATATCATTTGCAAAGTTTTTTCAGGCATTTTTTGGTATCAAATATCTATGCAAATCATTTCATTTGGATCTTTTCAACTCAGTTTTAATGGATGGCAGTTTGAACCTATTTTTTTCTAGGATTTTTCCTAAGGATCAATCCTTACAAATATGGTATAATAACATATGTTATCTATGTCTATAGGGACAACAAGAATTGGGATTAAAATGATAACTAAGTGATGAATCTAACATGAGTGTTTTTCATGCTATTTTAACTTAGTGTTTTGATTCCCTGGACAAGTAACCAAGTATTGAGGGAAAGTTAGTGTGAAAATCTTTGGATGATCTCCTTCTGAGTACTTTGACTTGGTAATTAGTTTAAAAAAACCATAGATTATAATATGATAAGAACTCATGATGAAAAAAAGAGAGACAAAAGCTGACAAGAGATGCAGAACCTAGATTAAGTCATGATAAGTTGAACCATAACTATATATAAAACTGGTTCAAGAAGTGAAGCTAACTACTAATCTAATCAGTTGATAAAACTAAAATCCGTGTTTTAACACATTAAAACCTAAGAGTTTGATGGCTAAGGGAAAGATATGAAGCCATGATGCTTAATATTAAAATGAATTATGTAAAAGGAGTTCTTGTAACTTGAAAGGATACCTTGTATGTATAGGAAAATAGTGTTTAAAGCTGATATTACAAAGTATCATTAGATAAAGGAGAGAAAACACAATATCTATAACCATAATTATGTATATAAGTCAAGGAATATTGGTATAGTGTGTCTAATGCATGGATGTGTACATGGAATTTCATAGAGAATATACGTAATAAAGAGAAATCATGGTGTAAAATGTATAGAATAAAAAGAGAAATCAAATGATAAGACATTTAAGATGATCAAGACGTAGATGGTAGATGACAAGAGCGAAACCTTAGGTAATATCAGACCAACCAATGTGTGTTAAGAAAGAATGGAAGTACATTATGTAGGGAAATATGACGACAAGGATGGAAGGAAAACAAAAAAATTCTTGCCATATTCCCCTTGAACAGTGGACCACGTCAACAACTATGGATTGGGAAGGAAGGTTGCAAGGCATATACCTAGTCCTAGAGTAAGTCCGGTAACTACCCTTTTAGCAACATGCTTATTTCAAAGTAGCACTTGGATGGTTGTCGGCGGTGGCCTCCTGGTGTAGCACCCGAGATAGTGGTTGATGACATCTTCCTAGGGGGTGACTGTTGGTATGTATGCCCAGAGAGCCAATCATATGATGATTGTAATGGGGCATTAAATCCTTGATTTGATAATGATAAAGGTAATTATGTCTATTCTATTTGTCTCAATCATGAGATGATGCACATACGTAATAGATGTCTAAAGAATGATGTTATGTGATGGCACATGTGTTCAGGTTGAGGACCTAAATAGTAAGATCATATGTATGATAAGAGTACATACATTCTTGTCATGTCCCTAGTCAGATATTACTATGGAAGCAAAATTGACAACAATAATACATAAGACTAGAGTGTGCATTGACTGATGACAGAGTCTCATTAGTCATGATATGTGATATCAAGTCAAGCACCCTGGTACATGTTAGAGAACAACATATCAGACAGACCCACCTTGAGAGTGATACATGTATTCCATGGAATGGTAATTAGAATATGCTCTCCTAGTGATGGTGGTGATTGTGGTTCTTAGACCTAAAGTCACTATACTCATCGTATAAGGCCCCTGACCTAGCTTAGCAGTTGAGTATGCTTGTGTTTCTTAATAAGATGCTTAAAATCTTAATCTAATCCTTTGAGATGCTTTGTTAACATGTGAAAAGCTCATGTTTTCAGCTTGGTCATGTTTGGATGATATATGAGCTTTGTATGAAAGTTTTTGACCAAATTGCAATTTACGCATGTTGAGGGGTTATCTTTCAATTTTTCACATGTTGAGTGTGCCCTTAGTTGTTTATCATCATAAGAGAGGGAATGATGCTGGGTCTTGTTGGACCTTAGTTAATGAGGTGGCATCATGTGGTGATGCTAGGGTTTGCTTGGTGTCGACCATGTTGAGCTTAATTGAGTGTTGCGACCCGTGTCTCAACCTTTTTGGTGTTCTTTGGGCGTTTCTCAATTAAAACACCTCCTTTGGATGGGTTTTGTTTCGACCTTGGAGGTCTTTTTGAGTATTGGTCGACATGGTTGTCTTCTTGTGATGTTTCTCGACCAGGGTTGATTGGTGACCTTTTGTTGTGGTCGAGACTAGGTATCTTGAGGTTTGTTTAGACTACTAGGTGGGGGTGACCCAAGCGGTCGATACCCCACCTAGGTTTTATCACCATAGGTTGCATGCATGCATATTGTGGTTGCATGGCTGTTTTCTTGGTGGACAAGTATCCCTTCAGTGCTCTCTTATGTTGACACCTCGCCCCTACCTTACTTCCCTCCTCCTTTGAGTATATAACCTTTCTCTTATTCATGCATTTATCTTTTTCGGGCCTCCTTCTTCTCCCTTATCTTGTGCTCGTCCTTGGAGCTTGATGGAGCAAAGAGGGACTTATCTTGGGTGCTTTGGAGGTCGACCGACCTTGCATATGGTGCTTTGGCACTTGATCACCTTCCTTGTGGTGATTCTTGGTGGTTTCCCTTCTTGGTAAGTGGTTCTTTTCTCTTGATCACGTTTTTCCTTTATAACCCTACCTCCCATATTCTCCTTGAGGCCATTAGACCATGTTTTGACATGGTGTCTACCTTCAAGATCTTCTACTCATAAGGGTTGTAGAATATGTCTTGACATGGTGATACCCAAGTGAGAAAGATCTCTCTTCTTTATTCCTTCCGCTTGGTTCAGCCTAGGGTTTGTCACCCTATTTCTTGGGCTTTCCTTTGACCATGGTCTTATTCTTGTTGGAGGTTATCTTATTGCCAAAGTGTTGAGCTTGGTTGGATCTTCATCTTCTTCTTTGGAGCCTTTAATCTTGGAGATTGCATGCTATTTTTTTGATCTCTAAACTTGATGACAATGTGCTAGATGAGGTTATCGTGATCTAAGGCTTCAAGATTTTGTAGTATCCTCATGTAGATTGCTCTCTTTCTTAAACCCTAATTCTATGAACTCATTTTTTATGTAATGGATGAAGTGACAAAGTTACATGCAATATGATTCTTGGTTTTTATCACCATGTTTTGGTTTGGCTCTTGTGTTCTCTTGAGGTCTTTGAGTTGGTTTTATTGAGGTTGAAGCTTGGTCTTCTTCCACCTGATTGGTTTTCATGAAGGTTTATGTTGAGGTTCAAATTTCAAGGTTTTTATGTGATTTTTGCATGGAGTTCTTCATCTTGATTACGATGGTTTTCCCTTGATGTAATCTCCCATTTTGGCCATGATGTACTTCTATTTTGGTTACAATTTATCCCTTTTTTGAGGATGGTTGTTTTACCTTGTGGTAGACTAACCTAGGTGGTCACTACCCCTTTGATCTTGCCTTGGTTGACACATTTTGTTTGTAGGATGACGGTTGATATGCTTTACTTTGCTTGAGGTAGAGACGATTGCTTTTGGGTTAATCGAGACACTTGGTTAGCTTGTGATCGAGATGCATGGTTTTGGTTTCAATCAAGACCCTTGGTTTTGTCTTGGTCCAGACATGCTCTTATTTTATCGAGACATACGTCTTGGTCTTGGTCGAGACATGTTCTTTTGGTGATGGTCGAAACCTTAACCATAGGTTGGTCATGACCCATGATGGTTAGTGGTCGTAACACATGGTCTTGATGGTGGTCGGGACACCATGTTAGTTGGTGGTTGAGACACCATGTTAGTTGGTGGTCGAGACACCATGTTATTAGTGGTCAAGGCACTTGGTTTTGTTGTAGTCGTGACTCCTATTTTATAGGTGGTCGAGACACCTGTCTTGAGCTTGGTTGTGACACATGTGGAACTTTGTAAGGTTGATACATATGTGCATGTAAATATTGAATGATATCTAATGTTGTTTGGATAGTTGATTCACCAAGATAATGATGATGTTCTAAACTTAGTATGCTCTAAGAAAGTGGGAGGTGACATAATTAGGGTTTAGTGATTGAATTATGATATAAAACCCTAATCAACTATCTGTTTGAAACCCTAACCCTAATCCTAGGGTATGCTATGCTTGTTGAGCTTACATGGATGGTTATCATGTGATAATGTTTTCTCTCTCCTACTTGTGCAAATCTAACCATGCAGGTGAAATGAAGGTCATCACTTGTGTATGCTATGGTGATGACCATATGACAGAGGGTGATGGCTATGAGCCTTGTTGAGGCATGTTGAGATCATAATGATGTGATGGGTCTTATGACCTGGCATAGGATTAATGCCTAGTAGGAGGTGTTATCCTCTGGTGAGATGATTGAGGGATTGATATCCCACAATGATGTGACATCGGTGATAGCCTTGTATGGCTTTGTGACATTGGTGATGGCCTTGTGAATGGCAGTGCTATGAGTAACATGTCATGATGATGTGACAAGTTCACACCTTATACATTTTATATCTTTTGGTGTTGCATTATGCCCTTATCTCTATAGAGTTTGTTTATGGTTTGTATGTTGTAACTCGATTGATGCTAAAATACACTCAATTGGCTTAACTAATCAAGAAAAACCCTAATCATGTAGGTGCCTTGTGCCATATATCCATTCCAGTGTCAGTTTTATTGTTGTATGGTGAAACGAGCCATTCCTACGGGAAACTCAGAGTGTATATTTTTGAATATGTGGGGGGTGCAAGTTGAGTATCTCCTTACATCCACAATTACAAGTTTTATGGGATGATCATGCATGAGCTGATCTCCTTGTGATATGTGATAGACAACAATGTAACTGCATGTGATGCCTCTTTCTAGAAAGGCCATACATGAGCCTATTCTTCTAGCATCATGGCCTGTATCGAGGCGGGCTAGGTGTTTATATATGGATGGCCGTGCATGAGCTAATCCTTCATCTTGACTATATGTCACTATTTTGTAACTGACTGATATGTCTCTACGGTGTTTCTCTTGTACTGACCAAGAGGTGTTGGAGAGGTCATGGATTCCAGCTCTTCCATTGACCTTATATGACACCAATTTTGACTTAGCAATGGTCAGTCGGATTTGAGTGGTTTGACTCAAATCCTTAGGACAATGATTAAGTACGTAATACAACTTTGTAGTACACTTTGTGTAGGGTCAAATATGCTTCACATTGGTTGAACCATTTACCTTATCATTGTACTGATTTCTTGAATTCTAATGTGGTAAGAGAAATCAATTGTTATACATGTTCTTCATATTCCATCTTAAAGTTGTAATTGATCTACTGCTAGTGGTAATTTCTTAGTTTGCTTAATCTTATCTACCTGTTTAATGCATATCGTTTAGTTGAATCTACTCAACATGTTAAGCATGTTATTAACATGTGCTTTTAATAGACATTGGCATAGAGTTATATCTCTCTCTGGGATGTTTGGTCTCACCCTATCAGTTTCCACATATTTTAGGTGGCCGTACACGACGTGGTAGAGATTGTGTTGTTGAGGATGAGCAACAAGAGGAACGATAGCTGAGTAAAGGTTGGATGACCTACTTGTATTTTGTAGTAGAGTCCTATGTGTTGTCCCTATACACTCAGGTGCTCAGGGAAGTTTGTAGATGTTGTATATTGAGACGACGTTTTGGTTTTATGCCTTTTTTGTATGGATATGTGACAGGTTATCATATGTACATGTTGTGGCCAGTGAGCCAGTGAACAATGCTATGTAATAATCTTCTGGCTGGTGTTATATATACATGTGGTTTTTGTGGACTCTGATGTAATATGGGATTAAGAGAGAAAGATTTCTCCTCCCCTCTCCCATGCCCATGGCAGAGTTTGAATGCCCGAGAGGATGGTAAATCAAGGTGGCAACTGGGATTTGAACCTAGGTCCCTTTGTTAGGGGACACCATGCTTGACCACTTGAGCCACTTGTTGTTGTCTAAATCTGATGTAATATGGGATTAAGTGAGAAATATTTCTCCCCCTCCCATGCCCGTGGCGGAGGCCGAATGCCCGGGAGGGTGGTAAATCAAGGCGACAACTGGGATTCGAACTCGGGTCCCTTAATGAGGAGACACCATGCTTGACCACTTTATGTTTCCACTTGTGGTGGATATGTGAATTCCGTTTTAATTTCCTGTGTTTTTCGGTAACATGGCTATTTAGTAGTAATTTTGCATGTTGTTTTGAGTAATCTTGTTCTATGGCGTGTCAGGGCATCACAGTTTAAGGTTGGTATCAAAGATTTAGGTTTGCTGAGTCTATAAGGACATATGACTAGGTTTGTGTCTGTTCTAGTATACTCCAGTCTGGTAATGGTTACTCCTACTCATGCAGAAGAAGAAGAAGAAGAAGAAGCGAAGAAAAAAATGACCAGAGAACATGAAGAACATACTACAGAGAGTAGTGTATTTGCACATGGAGGTGGTGTAAGGAGGCAGCATAGGGTGGATATTGTTCTTGAGATGCCCCAGTTAGACCCTGCAATGGTGGCCAATTCTGCTTTTCAGTCCATGTTTGGATAATTTATGGCCACAATTGCACATATGGCGGACAGAATGTCTTTGCCTCAAGCGAGAGCAGCAATCCCCAATGTGGAATCTTCAGGTTTTAGGAAGACCTTTGAAAGGTTAAGGTGAGTTGGGGCTGTGGAGTATGCTGGTACATCAAATCAAATAGATCCTGACCTTTAGTTGATGGATCTAGAGAAGGCCTTTAAGATCCTCAACATCCCCGAGGCAGACAAGGTGAAGCATGATGTGTATCTTTTGAAGGGGAGTGCTGGCTATTGAGGAAGAGAAGAGACTAGGTGTTGTGATCATTTGGGAGGAGTTACAATGGGAGTTTGTGAGTTGGTACTTTCCTCAGACCTACCTGGACAAGAAGATCAACCAGTTTGAGAGGATTTGATAGGGATCCATGTCCATCAATGAGTATGAGGTGAAGTTTATGGAGCTGCTAAGGCTTTGCCCTCATATGGCAGCTACAGATCAAAAGAGGATCAGACGTTTTGAGAAGGGCCTGAGAACGGATTTGTCTACACCACTGTCAACTTTGGAGAACCGTGAGAAGTTCACCACATTTGTGGAGTCAATAAGAGGGTGGAATGATCCGTGGTGGAGAAGCATGAGACGTAGGCTAAGAAGAGGCCTACCCGGTATCAGGAAAGTTGTCTGGAAGCTTTATGAAGCCTAGGTTTTCAACACTGTTGACACAACAGAGATCGACAAGTCAGTCTCACTGGTCACCTAACAGAGGAAGAGGCTGTAGTTTTTCATCGGTAGGAGCCCATAGTGCTACATCAATATTAGTGATAGGGTTGTCTAGGCCGTGGTACGAGAATAAGACGTGCTACAAGTGTGGACAGACTGGGCATACAAGACCATATTGCCCCATGAACGATGATGAGGTGACCCAACAACTAAGATAGAGTCAGTAGGGCTCACAATCACAACAATTTAGCAGTGGTGGAGGCCAAGGACGTGGATAGGCATCACATGCCGGTTCTTCTGGACAAGTCAGTAGAGGATGAGGGCGATAACATGTAATTTCTTGATTCTATGCCATGAGTCAACTAAAAGGAGTGGTCAACCTTAGTGACATTCTAGATGGAGTTATTTCATTCTAATTTGTCTTCTTCTTGCATTACATCTATTTTGGTTGACCTGGGTGTGATGCACTCTTTTATCCCTTAAGAAGTGATTGATAGTTGTTCTTTTTCTGTTAGTTGTAGACATGATAGTCTTTGTTTAGAAACCCCATTGGTTGGTTCCTATGAGTTGCGGGAGGTGTGTCCTTCCTGTGTCCCTTATTTTCCAAGACATAGCATTCAAGTGGATCTCATACCACTTGACATGCATGGATTTTATGTGATCCTCAAAATGGACACCTTGGAGAAGTATCAGGTGGTCTTGGACTGTAGTTCCAAAGTGGTGACATTTGTTGATGGTGGTGTGATGTGGATCTTCCAAAGAGACAAGAACATTTTTCCGATGTGTCTAGTATTAATGATGATGGCAGAGAAGATGATGGGGCAAGGCTATGAAGTGTTCTTGGCACATGTGGTGAATACCAAGATGAGGAGCCTGAGTATCCAGGAGGTTCCAGTTGACTTTGAGTTTGAGGATGTGTTTTCAGATGAGTTTCTAGCTGTTCCTCCCATCAAAGAGATTGATTTTGAGATCAATCTAGTTCCAAGCACACAGTCGATAGCTCAGAGACCGTATAGGATGACACCAGTTGAGATGCAAAGTTTAATAAATAGTTGCAAAACCTACTTGAGAAAGGCTTTATCAGTCCAAGCATGTCTCCATGGGGTGATCCTATGCTGTTTGTAAAGAAGAAAGATGAATCCATTAGGATGTGCATAGATTACATGTAGTTGAACAAAGTGATGATCAAGAATAAGCATCCTTTACCATGAATTGATGATCTGTTTGACTAGTTTCAAGGTGTTATAGTCTTTTCCAAGATAGTCATGAGGTCTGGATATCACCAATTGTGGATCAAGGCAAATGACATACCAAAGTCATATTTTAGGATAAGTATGGTCACTATGAGTTTGTGGTTATGCCGTTTGGGATAACCAATGCACTGAAAAGGTTCATGGACTTGATGAACATGGTATCTTGGTCGTATCTGGATCAATTTTTGGTGATCTTCATAGATGATATCCTGATATACAGTCGAGATATCCTACAACATGAGCAACTTCTACACCATGCATTGACTTTGTTGAGACAACATCATTTGTATGCTAAGTTTAGCAAGTGTGAGTTTTTGCTAAATGAAGTGTCCTTTCTTGGACATGTGATATCCAGTGAGCGTGTTCATGTTGACGCTAAGAAGGTTGAATCTGTTATGGAGTGGGAGCAGCCATAGATGCCGATAGAAGTTCACACATCACATGTCATTCGATGTATTATGACATCATTCAACATGACCTGGAATGAGGGTTTTTATAAAGGTGATGCTCAGGTGCATCGTGACACATGGGGATTGAGTGTGATTGATGTAGATGGGATTTGTCCCTCCTATAGGAGATTGATATCTAGGCCACTAGATAAGTGAGACTGAGAAATGTATGGCCATATTGATGTGACTCAATATGTGATATGTGAGCTCACATGAATCACATACAGTCTGCTCTAGTTCAAGGAACATGGATTGAATGTTGAGAGGATGTTGAATCCATGCCTCAAGTTCAATCTGGGTATCAAAGACAAAGGAACTACACAACCACAGTAACACTAATCATGAATTGTAGGTTGAAGTTGTTCTCCAACTTTCCAAATTACTTGGGTAGCAATGTTTCTAGGTACCAGTCATTGTTTGTGATGTCATAAATCAGTTATGGACATTCACTACCAATGTAAATTTGGACCTATAGGATAACACTCATAGGATGTACTTGAAATAGGATTTTATTCATGTATGATGTTTATCTTGATTACTAAGGTCTTAGGTATTGAAAACAACAATGGTTGGAATTGACTAACTGGACTGTGAACCGACTGGTTCAAGTGTTGAACTAATCGATTCAAGTGCTTTTAGGCCAAATTGAATCAATATTGACAATCAAAACTATGAAAGGACCAGTTCACTAAGTGAACTAATTGACTAAGATCTATGAACCAATCATTTCAGGTTGTGCATTGATCATTTGGTTGATCAATACGATTGGATCAAGGATTGATGTTGACATTATGTTGTGCATTAATCGAATATTAATTGCCAATACAATTGCAAATGGGAAACATAGTGAAATGACTAGTTTAAGGGTTGAACCGATTGACTCACATGTGAAGTGACCAGTTCAACATTTTTAGGTTCCATAAAATTCATGAAAATCCATCTCCTCAACTCCCGCTTTGACTAGAAATCCCGACCCTGACCCTCCTATATATAGAGGGGTAGTGAAGGCCTTCCAGAGATACAACAATAATCTTTGAAAAATGTTGTCTTCTCAAAGTTGTGGTAACATGAGAACTCAAGCAAGTCCTACCTATCAAAAGGGAGGGATATCAAGGGAGAGACAATTGGGAGAGCAAGTCGGTGCTAGCGAGTTGACTAGAAGGGTCAACTCCTTCTAATCTATTCATTTAGAAAGACAGGAGTTCCTGGTGGTCCATGTGGACTACTACAAAGGTGAGGAGCCCTTTCCACCCTCTACACAGTCAGCCGCCTTCTGTGGTAATCAACCAGGAGGTCTCTTCCGACAGTCGTCAAGGTGCAACTTTATAAACAAGTGCGTTGCAACAAGCATTGTCGCTGGACTTGCTCTTGAACCAGGTATATGTCTTACAAACCCTCATTCATATTACATAGTTGTTGATGTGATATACTATCTAAGGGGAATATGATAGTAATTTTTTTTGCTTCCTCTACCATATCTGATGCAATATTTCCCAATAGTGGTATCAGAGTGACATCAGTTTACTATGTTTTGGGATTTAACTGATATGATCGGATTTTTGGTTTTATCATCTATTTATTGCATACAATGGGAATAATTAAAATGATTAATGTGCATTTCCGATAAAATACAATATCTGATCCTAATTAATATATATATATATATATATATATATATATATGCAATTTACATGCGTCACTCTAAAATTGTTTTTGACGGTTGATGTTAGCATGGTTATGGCCAATAACCCCTAGATCTTTGTACTTGGTCGGATGGTTTTTAATCCTATTTTATATTTCAATTTGCATGCAAAGCCTCTATCTTCTCTTCCATATATAAAAGTATTAGTACTCTCCTTCCTATGCTCCCCTTGAATGTAACTAAGGCTTCACTATTACAATGTAATATATTAAAGAGGATTAGAATAGTTATAATTCTTGTTATGGTAAATAATATGTTTTGCACTAGACTAGCCTCCTATTTTATAAAATGAATTGATCGGCTAGAGGACCGAGGAGGCCAGATGATAGGATGATCTGATCCAATTTGCTGGTGGCCCAACTGATCCACTGGAGGTGTCCATAAGTCACTTGAACCGGAGACCAGATGACCATTTTGAGAGATCAACCGACTAACTAGGAGGTGATCTAAATGGTTTAAGAGTTGAATCGATCGACCCAGATTGGTTCCAACATAGATCTTCATCAACAATAGGTTTTTGCATATGATGTAGATCTTAGGTGGTAGTAATTCCTTGTGGATCCAAGGAATTACAAAAGTATGGCCATAACAATTGCTCATGTTTTATAATTACATATTTCATTTGTGGTTATAGCATGTATATGATACATACTATAAGTATGTGGTGATTGGATATGTATAAGTATATGTATTTACACAAATATAAAATCCCTCAATCAAACATAATAAGTCTTATATGCTTTCCATAAGCAACACACATGAAAAACTTGATTGACTAGTGTAGGTTACACCAAAGCATGGTGCAATTTCCATAGCATAGAAGTGTGATGTTAGTTATATGGGCCTTCTAAAGCAGGGCACATTACTATGTGTTGGATTTTGGTTAGACTTAACTAGGGGATTTTAGTGAGATTAAGTACCTAGAAGTATGCATATGACTATGGAAAAGAGTTATTGATAAATGTATATTTATCCCTTTTATTTATATATTTTTGATATTTGTTTAGGATTATTTTGTTATTTATTCTCTTAGTTTCATAATTTGTTGTGTTATTTTAGATTTTTATCTTTAATTGGAGTTTTAATTCTATTTTCTTGGATTTTGTAGGAAAATTACACAATTTGCAGCAGTCCTGAAATTCATATATACCCTCCACCAAAAGTGACATAACTCTTGCTTTAGAACTTCAAATTGAGTGTACAAGTATTCATTAGAAAGGGAATTTAATTTCCTAAATAAAATACTATTATTTGGACCGCTTTTATGCTTTTCATGGGATATAAATATGTTCGAGATCACTTCTGTGAGAATCTACATTAAAGGGAGTTACATGGTCAAGATAATTAAAGACAACATACTTTCAATTTGACCAGATCTAGAAAATTCTAAAATTGGTCTCCCTCTCTTTTTCCCCCTCTTTTAAGGGCATCCTACCCCCTCCCCATCCTATAAAAGGATGGACTCTTCACTTTTAAAAGCATTCCATTCTTCATTCCATTTCATCTAATTTTTAGTTGTAGACCACATCTTGTATAATGTTGGATCTCATTTTAGTTTGCATTTCTTCTGGTCTTGTTATGTCTGAGTAAATCTCTCTGGGGCATGGGAGTAGCCCCTTATCTTGGTTCTATTCAATATAATCAATTATATTCCTCCATCAAACAAATATCTTCTCTCTGTTTATGCGTGGTTATTTGGATGATCTGATATATTCTTATGGAGTGATATGACCGTGGATCTTTATAAGAATGAAACAATAGTCCCTTAATTGCGATTATCATCTTTTCATCTTTTTAATCTTATTCTTGTTATAATCCTTGGTGACGCGACCACCTGAGCCTTGAATTTGAATGCCAGTTTGAATTCACATGCTTTTTGATATGACCGTGGATAATGACATGTTGGACGGTTGAGCAATGATCCGTGAACATCGAGACCAACAGGTTCATGGGAAGTCCGTCTCTTGTGAGTTTTCCTATAAGGACATGTAACCACAAGGTCCTAATTTGATCCTTGGAGTTTCGAATTTGATTAGTTGAATAGGAACGTAGTTTTTGTGGTGATCTTCCAGACCCAAGATCTTTATTTCTTGATTAGTTAAATTTTATTTTAGCACTTTTATTTTTGTTTTTAGGATTAACAACTCTCTCAAATTGGAATTTAATTCTTGTACTTGCAATTGGAAGTGGATTTGGATTTCGACTTTTCTTTTCTACCGTCCCTTGGATCGATACCTATCTATACTAAGTCAACTTGTTGTTCACAACAAGTTGACAACCGGGTTAGAAGGTTAAACTCTAGGACTTTTCCTAGTGATTGTTGCATGTACAATGACCCACATTAATTTGGCGCCATTGCTGGGGATGACACAATTGTTTTTCAGATCTGGTTGCCTGTATATCTTGTATAATCCTTGTTCATATTCTCTAACTTTCATAACTTTAGTCTTTTTTATAATTTCTTTTAGATTTTTATAATTTCTTATTGCCTTCCGAGCACAACTTCAGAAGTGTATCTCCTCTTTCTGCTGAGTTTCCATTCTAGCAGTACTGCTTTCTAGTTATTTTTTTGTAATTTTAGTTATTTCATAATTTCTTAGATTTATAATTTTTAGTGTTGTTTGTAATTTTGAATAACCTTTTATCTCGCAATCTTTCTTCTCTCGTTCATTCATTGACATATCTTTCAGGAACTTTTCTTTTCAAATGGAGTGGGCATCCCAATATCCCCCACAATGTTATTATTTTGGTCTTTACCACCATGCATCTCTTGCCTACCCAACTCTACCCCATGCTTATGATAGCACCCCTTTTAATTGCGAACCCTTTCATCCTGGTGGGTATAATGTGAATCCACATTTTTCTGAGAACCATTATGGGGAACCTTGCTATCCATATTCTAATGTGGGATATGATTAACAAAATTTTGTGGGGTGTAACGAACAAAACCATGGGGGTTATGAGCATGTTTATGAAACCCAATGTAATCCTCAACAAGAAGAGAGACTTAGGACCCTAGAGAAGATAGCAGTAGAATGAGAAACAAAACTAAAAGCCAGCCAAGCCTTCTTAACTGCCCTGCTAGAAGCACAAACCCAAAATATAGATTGTTCAAATATGTTTCCTCATGATTTGGTGACACCTTATAATATTGAATCTTCCTACCAAGATGGACGCAATGGAAATTACAATCCACCATCTTCTAGATATTATTATGAGGAGCAATGTCATCCAAAACAATGTGATGAGTACTATGGACAAGGACACTATGGGGAGTGTGGCGAGGATGACCAAAATTTTGGGGTGTATAAATCCTATGGTGAAATGCAAATTAATCTCGAATTGGAAGAGAGACTTAAGGCCCTAGAAAAGATGGTAGCAGAAGGACAAGCAAAACTTGAATCCAGTCAAGCCATGTTAGATACCTTACTAGAGGATCAATCACAAACTCCCCATATAGAGATTTAGCAACCCAAGATGGTTCTTCCTGATGATGACGATGATGATCCTTACTTTGTATCATATATGTCAGATCTTGAAGAAATAGAACAAACCATGGAGCCATATTTTGTGTGTGATGAGGATGTTGGTATCCCTATCTTTCCTTTAGAGACTCTATTACTTGAATATGAAATGTCAAAGAAGGAGAGTCATTCTGAAGATCCAACAACTCCTCCCATCCTCAACATAAATCTGAATGATACCATAGACCAATACCCTTCTTTTGAGTCTATTTTAGATAATGAGCATCTAATCCCCTTTATGATTCTTCCCAAGCCGTCACAACCAATTTCCATCCCACACATGGATGATCTAGAAGGGGAGATACCACCGTTGGAAGAAGCCCACACACCCCCTTCTATTGTTTGCAAGGATGACATAATCATCCCTCCTAAATACTTGGGGAACCCTTGTACAAAAGTATTAGAGACATATGTTATATCAACAATGAAACTTCCCATACCCAATGTTGATGGCATTAATTTTAAGGAGAAACAAAACACTTTTGTAAATGATTTTAAATTTTTTGTATTAGCATCAATTCTCCCATATGCAGGTCATCATGATGGTGGAAAACCTAAACCAGATCCTCCACCCAACTCAGTTCATCATGCTCTACTAGCATTACTGGTCGGGTACCCACCAACCTCCCCCAATCCACATCCATCTTCAACACTTCCCTTTCTATCGAAGGAAGATCTATGGATATTATTAGAGGGAATGCGAGGTGAAAGAAAATATGAGCACCCCACTGAGCTTATACAATTACCCTATCATAGGGTACATTATGAAGCTCCTCAGATAAAGGTCCCAGCCCTCACACACATCCCTTTTAGCTGACATTTTTTGAGCTACCTGGGCCACCTGGAAATCCTCGCTCTTCTCTTCCCTCCATCTCGAGTTTCAATTTTTCTCGGGACGAGCAAAAATCTAAGTCCGGGGTGGAGGTGGGTGGTATGTTTCTATTCCACCCCTTATCTTTTTTATTCTTGCATTATTTCTACCCCTTTTTTGTGCATATAGTTGCTTTGTTCATGGGCACTATCTAGTCGGCCATGTTTTTATTTCTTTTGTTGCAAAATGGCCTTTATCTAGTTGGCCAATATGAATATATGTTTATCATTGTACCCCTTTGAGTTTTGTTAAATCTTTTGCAAAAAAATTGTTACAAATTACCATGTCTGAAACCACCATGTCACCTAGGATCCCAAAATAGCATCACTCCTTGGAAAAGTTGGCAAGCCGTATGGAATCAATCAAAACCAAACACAAATTTTCTCTATTTTTAAACATTGATTAACTTAATATAAATCTTGTATAATGTGTCTGACATGAATGTTCTTTCTGATGTAATGACACTTTAAAAAAAAGGAGAAAATAAATATGTGAAGTTATAGGCACAAGGACACCTTTTGTTCCCCCCTTATTTTCTCTCTAAAAAAAGAGAAGCAAAGAATCACCACCAGACAAAAATCAAGTCCGGGGTGGCATGCTTCCCATAAAAAAAATTACATACCCCACAAAGGGGTGTACCATCAAAAGATGCCAAAAGTGCACATGAAAAAAATTGTGACCAATGTAGCCACAACTCCACAAATCTAAATCCCAAGTCGAACATAGGAGGGATAAAAAAAAATTCATAACTTCCTTCTTTGTTTTCACACCCCCTAATTTCATCTCGTTCTTGTGCAACAACCCAAAAAAAATACATTTATAAAAATAAGAGTGTCAAAGCAAAAGTAAGATGAAGCATGATTTTCTACAAAATCTTGATTTAGAACCAAGATATGATATTTGTTTTTAATAGGGAATATAGAATTTTGTGTTTTGTGGTTTTAGGAGATTGGGTTGCTTGGCCAAATTTGGAGGTAAGGAATAAATTGATGTTAAAATGGTGAGGATAGACATGTTGTTAGTATAAATTAGAATAATTTGTGATTTTATTTGTTTGAGAACACACAAAGATTCAAGTCCGGGGTATTTTGATAAATGTATATTTATCCCTTTTATTTATATATTTTTGATATTTGTTTAGGATTATTTTATTATTTATTCTCTTAGTTTCATAATTAGTTGTGTTATTTTAGAATTTTCTCTTTAATTGGAGTTTTAATTCTATTTTCTTGGGTTTTGTAGGAAAATTACACAATTTGCAGCAGTCCTGAAATTCATATATACCCTCCACCAAAATTGACATAACTCTTGCATTAGAACTTCAAATTGAGTGTACAAGTATTCATTGAAAAGGGAATTTCATTTCCTAAAATAAAATTCTATTTTTAGACCGCTTTTGTGCTGTTTAAGGGAGAGAAATATGTTCTAAATCGTTGCTGCGAGAATCTGTATTAAAGGGAGTTACATAGTCAAGATAATTAAAGACAATAAACTTTCGATTTGACCAGATCCAAAAAATTTAAAAATTGGTCTCCCTCTCATTTTCCCTTTCTTTTGAGGGCAGCCTACCCCATCCCCCTCTTATAAAAGGAGGGACTCTTCACTTTTAAAAGCATTCCATTCTTCATTCAATTTCATCTAATTTTGAGTTGTAGACCACATCTTGTATAATGTTGGATCTCATTTTGGTTTGCATTTCTTCTGGTCTTGTTATGTCTGAGTAAATCTTTCTGGGGCATGGGAGTATCCCCTTACCCGGTTCTATTCAATATAATCAATTATATTCCTCCATTGAATAAATGTCTTCTCTCTATTTAAGCGTGGTAATTTGGATGATCTGATATATTCTTAAGGAGTGATATGAAAGTGGATCTCTATACGAATAAAAAAATAGTCCCTTAATTGCGATTATCATCTTTTCATATTTTTAATCTTGTTCTTGTTATAATCCTTGGTGACGCGACCACCTGAGCCTTGGGTTTGAACGCCAGTTTGAATTCACATACTTTTTGATATGACCGTGGATAATGGCATGTTGGACGGTTGGACAATGATCTGTGAACGTCGGGACCAACAGGTTCACGGGAAGTCTGACCCTTGTGAGTTTTTCTGTAAGGATATGTTACCACAAGGTCCTTATTTGATCCTTGGAGTTTAGAATTTGATTATTTTAATAGGAATGTGGTTTTGGTGGTGATCTTTCAGACCCCAGATTTTTATTTCTTGATTAGTTAAATTTTATTTCAGCACTTTTATTTTTGTTCTTAGTATTAACAACTCTCTCAAATCGGAATTTAATTCATGTACTTGCAATCGGATTTAGATTTCAAATTTTCTTTTCTGCCATCCCTTGGATCGATACCTATCTATACTAAGTCGACTTGTTATTCACAACAAGTTGACAACCGGGTTAGAAGGTTAAACTCTAAGACTTTTCCTAGTAATTGTTGTGTGTACAACGACCCACATCAGTTATGCATACTATCTATCCAATAATTTCATAATATGTAATTCACAAAATTTTTCTACCTTAATAATTAGTTATGGACATTGGCATTGTCAGGATAATGATCCAATTGTTTTGGGTCGTGCATCACTAGAAGGTTGTACACTACAATCTTCCAAATTGATATTTGAGGGCTATCAATTAAGAAAAAATAGCGAGAGCGATAATTAGTTGAAAGCCTTATTAATATCATCAAACTTATCAAAGAAAATCAAAAGTGTTTTGACAAAGTTACAAATTTCTTGTGTATAATCTAAATAGCAAACACAAACACATTTTCTTTGTGCTCAGACCTTGAGAAGGACAAGCTAAATGGGAGTAACTTCCATGACTGGTTCAGGACATTGATAATTTTTATCACTCAAGAGCGCAAACTCTATGTCCTTGAAACACCTTAGCAAGATGATCCTGCTTCCACTATGCCTAAGGCTGACAAGGATGCTTACTAGAAGCATTTTGAAGATGTCGTAGATGTAAAGTGCCTAATGTTATGCTCAATGTACAATGAGTTGGAGAGACAACATGAGAACATGGATGTTATTGGGATGGTAACACATCTTAATCAACATGTATCAAGATCAGGAAAGGCAAGAGAGATGTAATGTCTCCAAGGCAATGTTCGACTGCAACATGGTAGAAGGAGATATAGTAGGTTCGCATGTGATCAAGCTTATTGGGTATGTGGAGAACCTTACTAGAATGGGATTTCCCTTGGGTCAAAGGTGACCACATATGTTACTCTGCAGTCATTTCCAGGGTCATACAACCAGTTTATCATGAACAACAACATGAATAATTTTGCCAAGCCATTTCCAGAATTACTTGGCATTTTGACAAGCCATTGTGATGGTGATCAATAGAGGCAAAGGGATGTCCAAGGGAAAAGGAAAATATAAGAAGATTTAAAGATATCCCGAAGCCCAAGTCTTTTGCACTCAAAGCAAAGGGAGGGGTGACCAAGGGAGGCAATTGTCACTACTATCGCCATCTAGGACACTTGAAGATGAATTTTTCTTTCTACTTGGAGAAACTGAGGAGGAGGAAGGAGGAGATGAGATATCCACTTCAAGACCTGAAAAGAAGTAAGCTAGAACTATCCAAATCAAGGGTTTGTGCCTGTCATTCACCTAAGCCTAGAGGGCATGTAATAGAATTAGTGAATTGCTATTATGTACCTGTCATTTATAGAAAACATCATGTATCTTGTATGGACAAGAATATTGTGAACATGTTTGATTTCAAAGATAAGATCTTTTATGAAATTGGCCTTGATGTCTCAATAGTTTATATTGATAGTTCTAGAGACAACTATATACATTGAATGATTGAATGACTCAAACAACAAATACCTATAACATTGTCATTTAGAGCTCATAATGAGAAATGCATTTCTAGAATCCATACTCATGATTGCCTAGACTCTTTTAGTTACTAAACCAATAGAGATATACAAGTCTTAATTATTGGGTAATATGATAAAATAATTTTTTCTTTAGGTGTAGTGGGAGAGTGATTATTCTATTAGGGATTGTACATTTTGATGTATGTAGGCCTTTAAGAATAAATGATAGAGGTAGTTACTAGTACCTCATTATATATACGGATGATGTTAGTAGATATGCTAATTTGTATTTAATGAAATACATGTATAGATCTCTTAAAGTGTTCCCGGAGATCATGAATGAAGTATATAGCCCACTTGGTAAAAGTATTAAGATACTTCGATATGATCAATGTTGAAATATTTTAAACCAAGCATTTGAGGACTTTCTAGAGAGATCATGATTATGTATCCCAATGAACTCCACTTGAAACATAATGATGTATCAGAAAGAAGGTATCACACCCTATTAGTCATGGTGCAATTATTAATAAATATAGCTAATCTTACAATCTCATTTATGGGCACATGCCTTACACAAACAATGTAACATCTAAAATGGTTCAAAAGACACCATATGCGATATGGCATGGGAGGTGTCCTGATAAGTCTTTATAAAAAATAGGATTGTAAGCTTGTATAAGGAAATCATTTCTTGAAAATATTTGTCCACAAATCACATTAATGTTGTTTTGTTGAATACTAATTTTATATTCCGATCCAACAACAAAATTGTTTGTTGCTAGGATGGTTATTTTTGTATAGGAATTAAATTACAAAGGAATTAGTGGGAGAAAAGTATAACTCAAAAAGTTCAAGACCAAAAAGAAAACATTGAACCTAAAAGAGGTACAATAGGAACATGGAGAATCCCAAGATGTTGTGGAGTCTCAAATTCCTTATGTAACACACAAAACTCATCGTTCTAGTAGAACACACCTTGAGCTTGAAGGATTATGATATCTTATAATTCAGAAAGGTGGTGGGTAGGTCATAAGATGATGGGCCAACAACCTATATAGAAGCTATTGAGGCACCAAAAATATGAGAAATGGCTTGAGGCCATGGGATCACAGATGGACTCCATGTACACCAACATGGTATGACCTTGCTAGATCCACCTAAAGGGGTAAATCCCAAAGGGGTGCAATTGGGTTTTCAATAAGGAGACGAACATGGATGGTGGTGTACAAACCGATGAGAGAATATTGGTTGAAAATGATTTCAAACAAGTTCAAGGTGTTGAAAATGATGAAATCTTTTCACCAATTGCCATGGTTAAATCCATCATGATCATGCTTGCTAATGTAGCTTATTATGTCTATGACATTTGGCATATGGATAATAAAACCACATTCCTTAATAGGAATAATAATGAAGATGTGTGCGTTACACAACCTAAGGTTTTATAAGTCCATTAATGCAAATAAAGTTTGTAATCTACAAAGGTCAATCTATGGATTGAAGCAAGCTTCTCAGAGCTAGACTATTCAATTTGACAAAATAGTTAAAGAGTTTGACTTTAGTGAAATCAAGATGAAATCTATGATTACAAAAGTTGACTGGGAGCATATTTATATTCCACATATTGATGGGGAATATGATCCTTATACTACAAATGTTAAAACTTGACTGGGAAAGTACCTTTTCTATGAAGGGTTCAGGCAAAGCATCTTATGTGATTGGAATTGAGATCTATAGAGATAGATCTAGAAAGCTTATTGATCCAATAAAAAACATATACATAGACAAGATGCTAAATGGGTTCAATATGCATGATTCAATGAAAGAAAATCTATCTATGTTCCATGGAATTAGTCTCTCAAAAGCCCAGTGTCCCAATTCTTGTGAAGAATGGGAAAACATAAGTGAGATGCCATATGCATTCACAATTGGATCTATCATGTATGCAATGTATTGTACTTATCCCATTTTCTTGTATGTATTGGACATGATGAGTGGATATCTATCATATCCTAGTGAAAGTCACTAAAATACTATAAAGAACATCCTTAAGTACTTGAGAAGCACTAAAAGGATTCATTCCTTAGTTATGATGAGGAGGAGGAGTTGGGTAAAGGGTTAAACTAATGCAAGCTTCCAAAATGAAAAATAAATGATCACAATAAAAATTTGTGTGACTGTAAAAAGAGCACTGTAAGCGGGAGAAGCTCTGAGCAAGTGAGAGTTATTTAATCTAGAATAAGAGCCAAGTACCTTGTTGTCTTGAAAACAATAGAGGATACTATATGGATCTAGAAGTTCATATAGATGAACTTATGGGAGGTTCCAACCATTGATGACATAGAAGAAATACTGTGACAATAATGGAGCTACTGGATAGGAAAGGAATCTCAAATAGCATACTACAACACTTCCATCGCATTTGAGAAGTCATACCATGAGGAGATGTGAAACTTGCAAAATACAAACTAGAAGCAAACATTCCTAACCCACTATAAAAGCGCTTGCGTAGAAAAACATGATGGACATGTTAAGATCACTTGGAATAAGATTCGTGGGTGATTGGCTCTAAGTGCAAGTGGGAGTCTATGGGTATGTATGCCCAGAGAGACAATCACATAATGATTGTAATAGGGCATTAAATGCATGATTTGATAATGATAAAGGTCATTTCATCTATTATGATTGTATCAATCATGAGAGGATGACACATTTGTCTATGAATTTTGTAGATAGTTTCATGAACAAAGTCACCAAAACATAAAAGTTGTATTAGTAAGAAACCCTAAGCAAGGCACCCTTAATTAGATAGGCCAATCCATAGCCCTAGGTCTAAGAGTAGAGCAATGAGTTAGAATTTTGGATATATATGACTTAGTTGATCAACTCCATTTGACCCCATTAAGTGGTTAGTTATATGATAGGATAACCCTTTTAAGGGGTGGATTTTGGTACCTAGTATTTTGAGAGAGTAATTCAACATTGTCCGAACTCGATACCGAACGAACTAGGTAACCATGGAAAAATTTCTCAATTAATGTCACTCAAGTAGAATTACTCCCTAAATTAGGGAGATTAAATCTGGAAAAAGTGGATACATTGTACATTAATTGGATAACCTAAAATAAATCAATACAAAAATTGTACTAATCAGTGTAAGGTAAGTTTCTACGTGAGAGAAAACAATATGTTGAATTTAGTCACAAAGATGCTCTAGATTATGAGTGAGTGGATTTTAGGGACAAAATCCTCATTAAGACATGGAGTTTTGTAACATACTCGAATCTAGGTATATAGGATAATTTCCCCATTTTTAGGACCACCTTTAGTTATATTAGTACTAAATATTTTTCCTTGAATTATATTGATTGGGAGCATTTGAAGCCAAGAAAATGTAAAAAGTTAGCATATATAAGGTGAATATAAATAAATTAATTAAGTCTTCAATTCAACATTAATTATATAAATACACTAAGTAATTACTATTGACCCAAATTCAGAAATCTAAAATCACTCTAAGTCTAATATTGATAGGAAACAAATAAATATGAAATAGTGTCAAGTAGATTAATGAAGAAAGTAAATGCATTCATTTAATACTTAACCAACTACTAAAAAATAAAATAATAAACGTTTCCAAAAGCCAAAATTAACGTTAAAATTGGGTTCCTTATACGTTTTTGTTGGAAGACTCAAACTACTTTGTTTAGGATCAAGCCATAAGTTGGCAAGATTGTTCATGCTTATGTTTGTATCTTGATTGAGCCAAGGGGATTTGAAAGTAAATTTAACTATAGAAGCACTCCTTAGGACATGTTTTGCAATAGCATATACAACTATGTTAAGTGTTTGTGGAATATGTGAGGCTTTAGACTGGGAGATGTTGTACTTGGTGCTTCTTAGAAGTCTTTGATGAGGTTTAAATTTTAATGGGGTGTCTGATGCAGAGGAGCACAACTCAACAATTTTCTTAGAATCAAATCGAATGAAGAAGTTTTTGAGGTTCATTTTGATGCAAGTCTGAGCAACTTGTATAATGGTTTGAATTTCAAGTTCTAGAGAGCTGGTGGAAAAGCGTTGGTGTCCCAATCCACGAATGCATTTCCCATTGATGTAAAATATGTGGATACCTGATGTACTAGTTCTTGATCTTTGGTTGAATGTTGCATAGACAAAGATGAGAAAGGAGTGTCTATGTAAGGGTTCTGTAGAGATGTGGGTTGGGTGCTTACTTTGTAGGGTTAGAGAAGAATTCTTGGAGGGTGTCAATTGTATGGGTTGTTTCCTTAATAAACTTGAGTAGAATTTGAGCTGGGAATCTTGTACCCAAGTGTGAAATCTCATCGTGTACAAGCTAAAGGTTCCAACAAGTAACTGCAAAGGACATGGAGGATTGATCTGAGTCAATGATCAAGTATATCTATTCATTTTCATTGAGGTTGAACAGATGAGCAGGACAGTCAAGGCCTTCCTAGACTAGCTTACTGTTTACATAATCTCATAGACAATGCAATAGGGTTTCATCCGAGTTGTTGCATTATGGGCATATGCCAGAGACATCCATGCGTCTCCACTTTTTCTCCCAGTTTGTAAGAATGTCTTTGTGGGACATTAACCATATAAATGTTTTAATCCTCTCAGGGATTTTCAGCTTCCATAGGACTTTCCAATTACCCATGTTGTGTACAAACTTCCCTTTCTTTATCCATATGTATGTGAACCTTGAAGCGAGGATTCCATGAGATTCATGTTTCTAGACCAACATGTCATTACTGGAGTACATGGATGTAGGTGGAGTGCCATTAATTTTTTAAAGGTATGTTCTAGGAGTTATTGGTGTTTGAATCCCCAATCCCAATCACCATCCCCAGTAACCATAGGTCCCATGTTTAGATCCTCCAGACTAGTAGGTATGTGAGGATTTGGGTTTGTCTTGATAATATCAAGATTTTCAAACCAGTTATCATGTAAAATGTTGGTGTTGAGGGCTATTGCTGATGATGTGTGTGTTGGTTGCCTTTAGTTAATGAATGTTAATTCTATTGAACCCGCATGCTGAAGAGCTTGGGTAGGTAACTCCAACTCCATTCCTTAGGTACATTGGTCGCATAACTTTGACCCATAATTTCTCATGGAAATTTATGAACTACCATGTGTTCTTGAGCATAAGCTCTTGGTTGAAATATCTAGTATCTTTAATTCCAAGACCACTAACATCTTTGTTAGAGAAATTTTCCTTAATGATACTAGTGAGGAGTTCTTTTGGTCCCTAGCTCTTTGCTAGATAAATGTTTGAACATGACAATCTATCTCATCACAAAGATTTGGTGAGAGGGTGATTGACTGCATTGTGTAGGTAGGAATTGCTTGAGGGGAGGCCTTGGCAAGGGTGATTCTTTCTGCTAATGAAAGTTGGTGTACAAACCAATTGTTCATTTTGATGTTGTCGAGGATGCCGACATGAGTAGCCTTGTTGATCATGTGGTGGGTGATGGGTATGCCAAGGTACCTTCCTAGTTCATCATAGATAAATTTATTAGGGAAAGCAAATTTAATAGTTAACATGACTAAGCCATTAAAATGCTCCCATTTTTTTGCAAGAAATCACTATGAACCCCGTCAATCATAAAGATCACACTTCTAGCTTTCTCCGTAGTGGATTTTGCACAAAGGGCTTGGTATAGAAGTGTGGAGATGTCAACGTGATGTTGTTGGATTTTTAGTAAAGAGTTGAAAAAGGTACACACATGTTGCTTGAGCAAGATGTCATATGTGAACCAGTTTTGTCCAAAATCCTTTAGGGTTGAGATCTTGTTTCAATTTCTCCTCACCTAAACAAAAGAATGTAAGAAATTGGTGTTGCCATAACCAAGTTCCAACCAATTTAGATGTGTGTTCTATTTCCAGTATGCTTCTTCATACTGAGGTATCCAGTATAGTTTCTCCTAGAGTGCAATGCATCTTAATTTGTTAATAGGATTGGGATTTTGAGGGAGAGAAATGTGGATGGTATTGATTTCTCATGAGATTTCACTTTTAAGTTTATTTTATTTCTTCAAGTGGTCTGTGTTTCACTTCATTGTTGTTGTCTAGAAGGATATGATGGATTCATTGAAAGGTGCATCCTTGTTCCAGTGGCTGAGAATATGATGGTGAAAACCTTGTCTTAGGCTCAAACAGGGCTGTGTTCTGAAGAGGAAAGAGGTGGGCATGTGTGAGTGGCCGTGACTTACCAAATGGGATTATGGTTAGAAAGAACACAAGGAAGCACTACGACCTTTGCGGATGGGTTGCTATGGATCCATTTTTTGTTTGCTATAAGCCAGCCTAACTTGTCGAAAAGTTTACCTCGCTTGAAGGTGTGACAAACTCGATTTTCAAGGTTTCACAATAAAATGTATGACTTTGATATTTTGGTGTATCCAAATGACCACAATGTTTTCCATGAACCTTCTCATCATTTATTGGATCTATGGCTAAGATTTGAGAATTTTTGGAGATCATTTGAATAATTATAAAATTCATATGGGCCAAAAATAATAATTTCTGGAGATATTTTAGTTAGTTGGCTAAACAAATTTATTATTTGATGAAATTTTGTTGAAGAGTTGTTATGCTGGTATTGAAGTGTGATATAAAATTTCAAACCAATTAGAGATTGCTTAATGGTTCAAAAAATTATACAAGAACTATAGTGGAACTAAATTTTATGGTTCAAGTCATATACATTATTTCGGTGAAACAATACAACTTTCATAGCATGTGATTCTTTTGTTTGAATAAGGTGAAATTTTAGATGGAGAATTTTGATTAAAATTGTGATTTTTGGTAAATTTTGAAGAAATTATGGATTTACTATTTTGGAGATAAGATTTGTGAATAGTGTTTGAAATCATGATTAATGTATGATGTGATTTGAAATATGTTTGTTCACATGAAAATAAAGTCTTAGTGAAGCATTTAGTTCTTTGTATATAAGGATAAGTTTGAATTTGGTAGACAAGATTTATTTTGGAAATCATTCACAATTATAGAAAGATATTTTGATGGTTTGGTGAATCTTAATGACAATTATGGTTTTTTACATTTATTTTGTTAGGAGGATTATGTAGACCTCCAAATATTTCAATTTTACCATCTTTATTAATGAGAGGGAGAGAGATAAAAGGTTTACATAATAAGATGATCTGGTTAACATTTCATTGGAAGTTATGTGTTTTTAAGGTTACAATATCTTGAAAAGGAAAGTATTGGGTGCATAATGTTGTATTGAAGACATACATTTTATTTTATAGTAGGTTGATGGTAGAAATAATGCACATAGATCATATGGAATATTGATATATTAACTAAACCAAGGAATGATGTTAGGAGATATAATACTTTTGTTGCAGCGGTTAAGTTTTGTTTATACATTTTCATGTAAAAAATCAATTACTTTGTGGAACATATGCCTTGACCAAAAAGTTGTGTGAATGGTCATACCAAGTAATTATGAGTTTCTTTTAACAAAATATAAAATTAAATTATAAAGAAAGTTTGGCCACAACTTTTCTCCTCTAACTATATAAGCAGACCCTATTAACTATGCCCATGCACACAATGAACAACTCAGATTGCTTCCTTAACCCCTCTTTTGTGATTTTGCCCCAAGATTGTGACGACAACACGTTGTTGCTGCGATATGACATGTTCCTCTCATATTTTCCCTCAAATCATGGCCACCAAAAAGACCAACATCCACCTTGGTACAGTAACACGAGCGCTGATTCACTGTTCCAACCACCCTATTCCAAACTTGTTTCGATCAATCGCAACGACAAAACTACCCCATTAGTTCTTTTAGGGTTGGGTTTTTGTGGTAGATGTGTGGTGGTGATTTGTTGAAACAAGATCCAGAATAGGAATATTTAATAGGGAATATGAGTCCCAGTAACATGAGCCACTTTCTCTCTCCTCAGGTTGATCTTCTCTCCCTTTTTCTCTCTAAAATCATGTTATGGCCATATCTTCTACATCCGATATAAAAAATAGTTGAAATTATAATCCATTTTGATCATGAGAACCAACCAGGTGCAATGGTACTATTTTTAGCATCTAAATATTTTCTTTCTAAAAGTTCCCTTATTTTGGACTTATATGGTGATTATGATATAAAGGTTGCACCTTTATCAAAAATTGACCTTGATATCATGAAATGTTGTGGAATCAATTTTGGATATATTATCCAAATCATACTATTTAACTTTTTGAATCTAATACCTTTGTGAAGAATATTATCTTAATCTTGATCTATAAGTTGACCAGTGACCATGATTTTTGGTAAGATTCTATTATGAACTAAGTATGTATATTGATACTAATCTTGATAATCTCGAAAACATGAAAACATGATCGTGGAAAATATCACACCTAAATTTCATGAATAATACATAAACATATTACATGGTAATTGTGACCCCTTTAGGATGAAATCTCTATGTTGATGCATGTGCACTTGTTTGCATACCAAGAATTATTGATCTTAACTTGAGTTACTCAAGATCTTACTCTAAACTCTGGCGAATGTATGCTTTAACCTTGTATTGACCTTGATTATGATATTGTTTGGTTGTGTATTATAAGTATGAGTCATATGCTTGTCCTACTCTACTTGTTTGAGCTATTGTTCCCTATGACTAAGGTTCTATTTTTGTATATTTAGTTTTATGAAACTTGAAACATAAATAAAACCTCCATTATAAAAAGTGGTTTACCTTGTTGTACCTGCATGTATTTTGGAGTAAGGGTGCAAGCCTATCCTTACCTTGTTTCACCTTCCTTTGGGTAAGGGCACAAGCGTCGGTGCACCAGCCCTTATTATTAGAGTAAGGACACACTTTTGGAGGGTACTGTGGTATTTCATTACCTGGACCAATCGGTCCAATCCTATGGAATGTTAGTTATCACATTAGCCCTGGTGGCAATGTCTTCTCGAGTATAATGGAAATTGTAAATGAAAGATGCATGAATTTTGAACATTTGACATTTTCAACTCAATGTTTTGTTGCTTGTGGATTATATTACTTTCTAACAAGCATCAAATTTTCCTAATACTACAAGTTCCATTTCGAATTTAATAGAGTACCAATCTATATGCATTGATTGGGTCCAAATTTCTTGATTTTAGGTTCATGATGACTAATTGACTAGATTGCTTATGCACTTGAAAAACTATGATGACAAGGAAAATTGACAAAATCCTATAACATGTTGGTTAGTTTATGAAATTCTTTATGTTTTCAGTCATTATTTCTTATTGTATATGTTAGTGTGTGAGATCCATTTGGTCCGCCCAAGGATGGGTGCTTCAATCCTTATACCATTGTCTAGACCATGGGATTGGAATTTAGGTGATAATGGTTCTGTGATAGTTGGTATCATAACATATACACTCTCATATGCATTAACTAAATAATTTCTCTAGTCTCTTGAACCCAAAAAATCTTGAAAATCTTTATGGAGATACTACAGTGTCTAGGATCGAGACTTTGGCTAATAATCACCTCTTAACTGTCTCACAATGATGGCTAAGGTTCCATTATCTACATGGAAAAAGTTGATATAGAAGGGATTTTCTTTAACCATAGAGAGTCATCCCACTTCTCATCTTTTCTTTAAGTACTACCCCAGGACACCTATTAGAAAGTATTAGGATGACTTCTCATCTTCTTGTCTCTGATAGAGTGTCGTGACTTGACATGTACATTCCCTATTTTGGGTAGCATGGGGCTACAACTGTATGAGATAAATTTTTGAAGAATATGGATCAATTCATGCCTTGATCTGATATTGAATTGAAACCCCAATTGATATATCAAAGTAATGAAGGTGATGAATTCACATGTAAAGTTTATCCAAACTCAATATCATCAAATTAGATATAAGTTCTTTCTATGTTTGAGTTAAACTTGTGATATGGTGAAATAATGTGAAACTCATGTTTTACACCAAATATTTGATGAGGTCCCTATTGATTGAACCTATGTTACCCCTATTTTTGATCAATCCTCAAACATGATTAATCACATATTTATATTTTTATATGTATTATGCCCCATACCTTGATATGATTATGTCTTTGAACCCCCTATATCTTGATGTGAAGACTTGTTACAAGAGGAAACTCCCCTATTGGCTATTATGCTTGTTTAAAAGACTCAATTTTCTACAATATGAAGTCTTATCCACACATAGTTATGATTAAGTGCTTGAGTTCTCAATTTCACTTCTTTGTTTCCATAAGACATCCTTTCCTTGATTAATGAAAGGAGATGAGCTATATTATAATCCAAAGTTTGTAAAATCCTAAAATATGGTTGCCCTATTATGACCTTGGCCTTTGATCTCATGACCTTATGAAGCACAATTTGATAATTGATATGAACTAGGGTTGTATTTGACTTATGAATCCCCTGATCTTTATCACATCACTATTTATGAGTATCTCTAGATTGTCATCATGTTGATTATTTAGAGTTTGGAAAGGTAACCCCTTCCATCCAATTTTGATTCCTTGACCTAAGTGTCCAATAGGTTAGGTCTATGACGATACTGATACTCGATCTTGAATCTTGATTTAAATACAATGTTGGATAAATTCCTAGAAAGATCTAGGTTAGAATCATTCATCAGACCTCGATACCATGGTAATAAAAGTTGGTGATTGATATCACAAAATGTCGCTTGATTGCTGTAGATTATTGAATAAGGATGTATGATCTCCCCTAATGTCAAAATAGGAACCTAAGCCCTAGTTTTGAAATTTTTTGACCTGTGATCTAGATGTCAGAGCTTTGACTATCGATATTGATGTAAAAAATCTTGACAAATGATTATGGATCTTGATATTGATATGACTTGTATAATCACCCAAGTGGATCTTGAGATCATACTCAATACATTGCTAGTGAATATCATATTCCCATATCTCAAAATGTTTGAAAAGATGACTATGTGGATTCACTTGATTTATGTACTAGGGTGTAACTCTCATGTGGACTAAGGTAGGTCCTTCCATTAATCTTGAGCTTGAAATCACGATATTGAAATATGATGTTTGTCTTGAATCATTTATATACAAAATATCTATCATAGATATAATACCCCACCTAGGACATGCAGAAGCTAGTACCCTAAGATGTTGGGATTATGGTACTTTTGACCCAACAACTTTATTTGTTTAACTTAAAATCTGATCATTATTTTTGACTTTTGACTCAAAAACTCAGATCTTGAGATGTTGAGTCACTGATAATTTTGAGGATGATATTTTTGATTGTAGGACCATCTTCATAAAAATGACCTAGGTCTAGTCATCATCAACCTTGATTATCCTTGGCTATAAATGGACATCGATGCCTCAAAATTGTGGTAGATTGTTGCTTTCAGATGAATGATCATTCCTAGGGTCTGAAATAGGAAACAATATCCTACTTCTAATGATTGGACAATTGTTTTTTGAAATTTGAGTTTTGATTCTTGAATCACAGTTGTGCTAAATCATGACCTGATTTGATCCATGACGTATAATTTTGACTCTCAAACCCGATCCTCACTTGATATGGAGACATGACGTGGAATTGAACTCTATCGATGAATTATGATCTTTTGACCTCAAGTTGATAAAAACACATTTATAAGTGACTTTTGATTTCAACCTGATCATAATTTTGATGATATCACAATGATTAAATTGTCCCAATCTTTGAGGATATCTTTGAATTTTGGGGACAAAATTCCCTCTAAGGTGAGAAGGATGTGACAAAGTTGATTTTCAAGGTTTTACAATCCAATAAATGACTTTGACATTTTTGTGTATCCAAATGACCAAAATGTTTGCCATGAATCTTCTCATCATTTAATACTCTATGTTTAAGATTCAAAAACTTTTGGAGATCGTTTGAATATTTATAAAATTCAAATGGGCCAAAAATAATAGTTTTGGAGATATTTTAGGTAGATGGCTAAACGATGTTATTATTTGATGAAATTTGGTTGAAGAATTGTTACTTTGATATTGATGTGCAATATAAAACTTCAAACCAATTAGATCTTATTGGATGGTTCAAACAAATTATACAAGAACTATATTCAAATTAAATTTAATGGTTCAAGTCATTTATAATATTATCAACAAAATAGTAAAACTATCATACCATGTGATTTGTTCGTCCGAATAAGGTGAAATTTAAATGCAGACTTTTGATTGCAATTTTGATTTTTGGAGAAGTTATGGATTAACCACTTTGGAGATTTGATTTATGAATATTGTTTGAATTCATGGTTAATGTATGATGTGATTTGAAATATGCTTTAAAGTGTACATGGGAAAATTAAGTATTAGTGAAGAATTTTGTTATTTTTATTTAAGGATAAGTGTGAATTTGGTACACAAAGATTTATTTTGAAAATCAGTCATGAATCATCACTATAGAAAGATGTTTTGGTGGTTTGGTGAATCTTAATGACAATTATGGTTTTTTACATATATTTCATTAGGAGAATTATGTAGACCTCCAAATTTTTCCATTTTACTCTCTTTATTAACAAGAGGGAGAGAATCGAAGTTCTACACAATAAGAATATCTGGTTAACTTTTCATAACTTTGGAAGTTATGTGTTTTCAAGGTTACAATATTTCAAAAAAGAAAGTATTGGGTGCATAATGTTGTTTTAAAGGAGTCAATTTAATTTTGTAGTAGGTTGGTGGTAGACATAATGTACAAAGATAGTATGGAATATTGATATATTAATTGCAACAAGGCAATATTTTAGGATATATAAGACTTTTATTGTGGTGGAGAAGTTTTATTTATACATTTTTATGTAAAGGGTTAATTACATTGTGGAACATATGCCTTGACCAAATTATTTTTTGAATAGTCAAACCAAGTATTTATGAGTTTTTTTAACAAAATATGAAATTAAATTATAAAGGAAGTTTGAATACAACTTTTCTCCTCTACATATATAACACGTCCCATTGACTACGCCTATGCACACAACAAACAACATGGACTGCTTCCTCAACCCCTCTGTTGTGATTTTCCCCAAGATTGTGATGACAACAAAGTGTTGCAGCAAGGTGGCAAGTTGCTCTCCTATTTTCTCTCAAATTATGAGCACCAAAAAGACAAGCAACCATGGTGCTACAGTAACATGAGCCACTTTATCTCTCCTTGGGTTGGTATTCTCTTACTTTTTCTCTCTAAAAACATGTTATGATCATATCTTCTACATCCAACATCAAAGATATTTGAAATTATAGTTCAATTCGATCGAGAGAACCAACCATACACAATGGAAATATTTTTAGCATATAAATATTTCTTGTTCAAAATGTTCCCTTATTTTGGATTTCTATGGTGATTATGATATTAAGGTTGTACCTTTATAAAAAAAATGACCTTGATATCATGAAATCTTGTGGAATTAGTTTTAGAGATATTATTCAAATCATAATATTGAACTTTGTGAATCTAATAATTGTTTAAAGATCATTATCTTAGTCTTGATCTAAAAGTTGACTAGTGACCATGATTTTTTGGTAAGGTTCTATTATGAACTAAGTATGGATCTTTATACTAATAGTGATAATCTTGAAAACATGAAATCTTGATATGAATACCACACCTAAAGTTCACTAATAATACATAAAACATTACATGGCAATTGTGACCCCTTTATGATGAAATCCCTATTTTCATGGACTTGCACTTGTTTACATAGCAGGACTTATTGATCCTAACTTGAGTTACTCAAGATCTTACTCTAAACTCTGGCAAAGGTACGATGTAACCTCGTATTGACCTTTATTATGATATTGTTTGGTTGTGTATTATAAGTATGAGTCATATGCTTGGCCTACTCTACTTGTTTGAGCTATTGTTCCTTATGAATATTTTTTCTTATATTTAGTTTTATCAAACTAGAAACATAAATAAAAACTCCATTATACAAACTTAGTTTACCTTGTTGTACCTGCCCGTATCTCGGGTTAAGGTTGCAAGCCTTGGATGACCTTGTTGCATCTACTTTTGGGTAAGGGCGCACACGTCTCTACACCTGTCCATATTATTAGGGTAAGGACACACTTTTGGATAGAACCGTGGTATTTCATTACCTACGCCCATCCTATGGAATATTAGTTTATGGCATTATCCCAGGTGGCAATGTCTTCTCAAGTATAATGGATATCTTAAATAAAAGATGCTCAAATTTTTAACATTTGACATTTTGGACTCATTGTTTCATTGCTTGTGGATTATATTACTTTCTGCCAAGCATTATATTTTCTTAATACTGTAAGTTTCATTTCAATTTTAAAAGTGTACCAATGTATTTTCATTCTTTGGGTCCAAATTTCTTGATTTTAGGTTCATGATGACCAATTGACTAGATTGTTTCCGCACTTGACAAACTATGATGACAAGGACAAATTGGAAAAATCTTATAACATGTTAGTTAGTTTTGTTTAATTCTTTATGTTTTGAGTTATTATTTATTATTGTATATGCCAGCATGTGAGATCCATTTGGGCCACCCATGGATGGATGCTTCAATCCTTCTACCAATGTATAAGAAGTGGGATTGGGATTGGGGTAAGAATTGTTTTGTGATAGAACGTGTGCCACTATCCTCTAGCATGTATATAAACTATGCCAATGTGTAGTTGGACATCATTGAATCTCTAGAGGATCGATCAAAGTACTTGCTTCCTTCTTTCTAGTATGAGGATTGCATAGTATTAAAGTTAGCATGACAACCTATTCTCTAGAGACGGAGGAAGAAATTTCCATGAGACTAATCTATAGAAGATTTGTTTGTGTGGGGTTGGGACTGCCATAGAAAAGGTGATGTGTTCTTGTTGATTGATCTTGGAGTTGAATTAGTCTTCTGTGATTGAGGATAGTTCCCAATTGGCAGTGGTGTTGGTCCTAAAGGAGCTAAATCCCTTAAAACAAAACTAGAAGCTTTAACATAGTGGATGAGTTGAAACTCCTCTTCTAAATGAATCAAAGAGCTTGTTTGCCATTGCACCGAGGTTTTTGGATGGAGATGAATGACAAAGTTTGAGATTGTTTTAAGTATCAACCGTAATCAATCTTATCGTCCAAAAAATCTTGGTATATATTCCAACTAATACACTTCATAAGAACACTAGGTGATTGTTGGTTGTTCCCCAACTACATTATCAACTTATTCCTCTTCCGTTTCCTCTAACATAGTTGTATCTGAGATGAACAACCTTCTAGCCTCATTCACTTTGTTTCTATCTGGTGGCACATTTGCTTTCCCTTTCTTTTGTGTGCGTTCTGGACTCACCAGGACAATTTTGTAGACTACTTAGCTATTCCTAAGGAGGACTCCTCTACTCCTACTCAAACTGATTGACTATGATATGAAGTTGTAGGCAAACTTGAAGTGAAAGTTGGGTTCTATGTTGCCTTGGTGCCCATCAAATGTTTCATCTCCTTCCATATTAATGAAAGTATTATCTAGGGGGAGTGCATTGTTGTTGTAAGTGTGGGATTGGTTTTAGATAGAGTCTGTAAGGAGGCGGGATCATCCCCTTACTAAAATTTTGAAGAATTAACATCCATTCCAAACACACTCAAAGGTATGTCGGAATAGGTATAAATTTTCCAAATTTATTATAATGGTATGCAAAAGACCAAAGTATAGCGGCGGAATAAAAATAATGACCATATTCAATTTTCACAAAAGATTACAAAAGTACATCATAATATCCCGTAAGGGTTTACATGTATGATACAACATAAGGATCTAAGTAAAGGGAAATCTGAACCATAATAACTTTGTCTCCAAGCTTTAACTCCTTAAGCTAGTCCAAAACTTCATGCCTTATCATCCAAGTCCTTCACCTAGGGTTGGAAGCATACCCCAGCAAGAAGAGAAAATAGATGACATCAGCAAAGGCTGGTATGTGCATACTAAATAGGAAATTGAGCAATATATGGAATTAATGACATCAAATATAAAAGGCTTCCCATAGAAAGGATAAGGACCACCCAAATGGGTATCAAGAGAAAAGGAATTGAAATCACATTATAGCAAAAGAATACTTGCCATTAATAAAAATAAAGATTGTGAGACACAAACACATGTAAATAATTAGGGCACACACCCTATATCATCAACCTACATGCATGTGAGTTAAAAATAGCCCTAGAACAATATAAACACAAAGGCAGCCAAGTCTCATAAACTTGAAACCTGATAGGGAAAGGAATACTACCAATCTCCCAAATATATAAAACATGGGCCAAGAATCACACATCTTTCCCTGGGTATGAGGTTCCTTTCCATCCCAAAAGAGCAGGAAGTATCACATCGGCTCGACTAGAAATAACACATCTGCCATAAAAACCAATGCAATTACACTACTCTAGTGCTACTGAATCACATATCAGGTTAAATGAAGAGGCAAGTAGAAAGTATAGTCAAAATATATAACCTAGTCACCACATAAGTGACAAACATATCCATCCACCTCATAAGTGGGCAAAAGACATCACATGCCATCTTTTAGAGTTCCATCATGAACAAAACATAAGATAAGAGTTCCTATCTCGAGCAAGAAGCACCTTCTCTACTTTAGAGGTGAATAACCCTAACAAAAGAACATGGAGATGAGGTGTTTGTGGGTTCTAGGCGGGGTTTCACCATGGAAGGCCATAGTTCCGACCTGGAGGAAGGTGGAAGGAAGACTAAAAACATGAAAATTGGGAAGGAAAGTAGGATACATACTAGTTTTGGTCAAAATCACCAAGGAGGAGCATAAGAAATTCTAAATATAGAAATTTGGAACCCCATGGGCCTTCTTCACCAAGGTAAGCACCCCCTTTTACCTTGGGATAGCACCTTCAATGCAAAAATAGAGTAGGAATGATGCTCTAAGCTAGAGGAAATAAAGGAGAGCAAGAGTTTTTGAATTGGGAGTTGGGAAGGGGTAGATATGGTTATATAAAGAAAGAGGTCCAGTATGAGGTGTCTATGAGACTTTCCATGTGTCATGTATAAGAGTGTGCATGAACATGCAAGCCTTTATGGATAAGGAAGAATTCAAGCACAAGGTGTCAAGTTACTTTCCATGTGTCCAATGCTAAGGGTGCCTATGGACATGCAAACCTTTATGGATAAGGAAGAAGTCAAGCATGAGGTGTCCATGGAGCTTTCCATGTGTCCTTAGCCTAGGGATTTCATGGCCATGCAAGAGGAAATCTCATAGAGGGTTCTTGAATATCAAATCTCACTTTATGGACACTTATAGGCCATCCCAACCGACCTCCAATTAAAGAAATAACCCCATTGGATGATAGCTTCTAAAGATAAGCTCATTTATAAAGAGAGTAATCCCTAAAATTCCCTTGGAAAGTAACACCTTCAAACCAAGGTGCAACTAGGTGCCCCATTATTAAAAAACTCGACAATGGTAAGGGAATATATAAGGATTATAATTCATGTGACAATTTGCAAAGAAAATCTCCCAATTGGATAAATTGCAGAAAAGTCTAGATCGTACCTAAAATTGCATAACTTGCACAAACGACATCCAAATTGAACCAAAATTCATCCACAAGTTATATTTGATGTTTTGAATATGAAGTTTCCATTATTTACTTCTTTTGAAGTTATATAATCACAATATTAATTACTTATACCTTTTACTCATTTTCCCTCTCCTAAACTTATCCTAATATTTCATGGCTGTCCAAATTAGATGAAATTTGACATGTAGGTAAATTTTTATGTGTAGATTACAAATTTGAAGTTTGTTTTCACTTTTGAGACTTCTTTTTATGAGATATGTCATATGGCCCACTAACTAAATTATTTATCCAATTAAGTTCATTATCTTCATATTACCACTAAAATGAGTTATGTGGCATATTTTATGTATCCATTATAAACCTAAGATTAATGTTAGAATATTAGGTTACATTAAGGTGATGTATACATGCATTATCTCGTTAGGGTTATACTAAACATCTTTTGGTCTAACCTCAACCTTGTTTAGCTACGTCTAAAAGATCAAACTTCTAGGGTAGGATTTGAGATTGAGTATACTACAACACACCACCCCTTAAAGAGATTTTGTCCTTGAAATCAAAACATCCACATATAAGAAAACAACTTATTCACCACCCCTTAAAGGATTCATCTTATTAAGTCAAAACTATTCTTTAGGTACAAAAGGTTCAACTACACTTCCTTGCATCCAACTACATAAGCGTTATAAAAAAAACATAACTTGTAAAGACTAACTATGAACTATGGGTTAACTTGCTCTTGTCCATCCTCAAACAAGTCTTTACACATGGGAGACTAGTTCAACCTATTATGGTCCCTAAAGATAAATCATATAGATGTCTAAGGCTACTATTGTCTAAAAGCATGCTATTTTAGACAATTCATATCAGCTCAGTCTAGGCCGATATCATATGGTTCAGGAGTCCTCATAAACCAAGCTAGTGGTGTGGAGGAAAATATTGCCAGCCCCCAAACCCTGATCCTTTCTAGACACCTTTGCTTTCAACTTCATGTCTTAGTAGCTGCTTAAATGCCAAACTAAACAACCTCAAGTTACTATGTTTACTTATGCATCTTTTAGTAGTAAGTATTTTAGGGATCTATTCATCATTATTATTATGTGAAACTATAAGATCCTAAATCAACCCTTCATCATCTATTGATCAACTCTAGGGAAAACATGTCACTTAAAGGTAAAGCAAGGATTCTAACTAGGGAGACAAAATTAAAATAGTTAGATTCTAACTACCATGGGCTCTGATACCATGTTGTAAGGAGGCGGGATCACCCCCTTACTAAAATTTTGAAGAATTAAAATCCATTCCAAACATGCTCAAAGGTATGTTGGAATAGGTATAAATTTTCCAAATTTATTATAATGGTATGCAAAAGACCAAAGTATAGTAGCGGAATAAAAATAATGACTATATTCAATTTTCACAAAAGATTATAAAAGCACATCATAATATCCCATAAGGGTTTACATGTATGATACAACATAAAGATCTAAGTAGAGGGAAATCTAAACGATAACAACTTTGTCTCCAAGCTTTAACTCCTTAAGCTAGTCCAAAACTTCATGCCTTATCATCTAAGTCCTTCACCTAGGGTTGGAAGCATACCCTAGCGAGAAGAGAAAATAGATGACATCAACAAAGGTTGGTATGTGCATACTAAATCGAAAATTGAGAAATATATGGAAGAAAAGACATCAAATAGAAAAGGCTTCCCATAGAAAGGATAAGGACCACCCAAATGGGTATCAAGAGAAAAGGAATTGAAATCATATGATAAGAAAATAATTTTTGCCATTGATAAAACATAAAGATAGTGCCACACAAGCACATGTAAAGAATTAGGGCACACACCCCATATCATCAACTTGCATGCATGTGAGATAAACATATCCCTAAAGCAATATAAACATAAAGGAGGCCAAGTCTCATAAACTTGAAACCTGATCGAGAAAAGAATACTGCCAATCTCCCAAATATATAAAACATGGGCCAAGAATCACACATCTTGCCCTAGGTATGAGAATCCTTTCCATTCCAAAAGAGCAGGAAATATCAAATCTTCTTGGTAGGAAATAACATATCTGCCATAAAAACTAATGCAATTACACTACTCTAGTGCTACTGAATCACATAGCATGTTAAATGTAGAAGAAAGTAGAAAGTATAGTCAGAATATATAAACTAGTCACCACATTAGTGACCAACATATACATCCACCTCATAAGTGGGTAAAAGACATAACATGTCATCTTTTAGAGTTCCATCATGAACAAAGCATAAGATAAGAGTTCAAAAGAATATCCATGATCACAAGATCAATATCAAATAAGGTAGTTCACATGAACCATGATTTTCAAAAGAAAAGACATTGTGTATAGGCTAATTTCCATAGGGCAAAGAGAATGAATATGCATAGGTGAATTGCTCAACATAGAAGAATAGGGGATACGTCATACATTTAGAGAGATGAATTAGAAACTTATCAATATAGAAATAGTTTGGGATGCAATAATACCTCAACTTCAGAGTCTAAACAAACCAAGTCACTCCTAGATCTAAGACTAGGCCTCCAAAGAACATCTAAGGAAGGTGGATAGGTCTAATAAGTAAGGTTACCAAGATTAGAGAGGTTGGTTTCTCCAAAAAAGCTCCTATCTCGAGCAAGAAGCACGTTCTCCACTTTAGAGGTGAAAAACCCTAACAAAAGAACATGGATATGAGGTGTTTATGGGTTCTAGGTGGGGTTTCACCATGGAAGGCCATGGTTCCAATCTGGAGGAAGGTGGAAGGAAGACTAACAACATGAAAATAGGGAAATAAAGGAGGATATTTACTTATTTTAGTCAAAATCAACAAGGAGGAGCTTAAGAAATCCTAAATAGAGAAATTTGGAACCCTAGGAACCTTCTTCACCAAGGTAAGAACATCCTTTTACCTTGGGACAACACCTACATGGCAAAAATAGAATAGGAATGATGCTCTAACCTAGATGAAATAAAGGAGAGCAAGAGTTTTTGAAATGGGAGTTGGGAAGGGGCAGATATGGCTATATAAAGAAAGAGGTCAAGTATGAGGTGTCTATGAGACTTCCCATGTGTCATGTATAAGGGTGTCCATGGACATGCAAGACTTTATGGATAAGGAAGAAGTCAAGCACTGGTGTCAAGTTACTTTACATGTATCCAATGCTAAGGGTGCCTATGGACCTGCAAACCTTTATGGATAAGGAAGAAGTCAAGCATGAGATGTCCATGGAGCTTTCCATGTGTCCTTAGTCTAGGGATTCATGGACATGCAAGAGGACAGCTCATAGAGGCTTCTTGAATATTAAATGTCAGTTTATGTACACTTATAGGCCATCCCAACCGACCTCCAATCAAAGAAATAACCCCATTAGTTGATAGCTTCTAAAGATAAGCTCATTTATAAAGAGAATAATCCCTAAAAGTGCCCCATGGTTCAAAAACTCGATAATGGTAAGAGAATATATAAGGATTATAATGCATGTGACAATTTTCAAAGAAACCCTCCCAATTGGATAAATTGCAAAAAAGTCCAGAATGTACCTAAATTGCATAACTTGCACAAACGACATCCAAATTGAACCAAAATTCATCCACAATTTATCTTTGATGTGTTTAATATGAATTTGCCATTATTTCCTTTTTTTGAAGTTATATAATCGCATTATTCATTACTTATGCCTTTTACTCATTTTCTCTCTACTAAACTTGTCATAATATTTCAAGGTTGTCCAAATTAGATGAAATTTGACATGTAGGCAATTTTTGATGTGTATGAATTTGAAGTTTGTTTCCACTTTTGAGACTTCTTTTTATGAGATATGTAAATGGCCCATTAATGGCTCATTATCTAAATTATTTATCCAATTAAGTTTATTATCTTCATATTACCACCAAAATGAGTTATCTGCCATATTTTATGTATCCATTATAAACCTAAGATTAATGTTAGAACATTTGGTTACATTAAGGTGATGTATACATGCATTAGCTCATTAGGGTTATACTAAATATCTTTTGGTCTAACCTCAACCTTGTTCGGCTACGTCTAAAAGATCTAACTTCTTGGGTAGGATTTGAGATCTAGTATGTTACAGAGTCATGGTTAGGGGCACCTCTCTATGATGGGTTAAGAGGTTGCTTATTTTTATTTCTTCTATAGTGGGATGTCCGCCAATTATTTTGGTTTTCTTCTTGAGGTGGTAAATTGTCATCTTTGGTCTAGTCAAGGGTATCTACTTATAGTGGTTCTTCTCTGGTGTTTTGTCATTGCTGAGTATTTTTGTGAGAATTGTCCACTATCTTATCCTCCTTATTCAGGCTTAGTTGTCTCTTGTCTGGTTTCTTAACATGCATCATCATTGAATAAGGGACAACTATATGAGTTGTGGTTTCTGGTGTGGTCTGGACGTCAATTTCTTTGTCAGAAACATAGGAAAAATTCTTATCCTTGTGGACATGTAGTCATATCTGATCTTGTACATTTAGTCATGTATGAAGACTATGGGGAGAATGGATTTGGATGTATCAACCTCGGCCATAATTTTGGGGAATTTTCTACGATCTCCAGATGAAGTTGTGGCATCTATCTTCAAAGTTTTCTTGATTAGGTTTTTGACTTCCCACAATTGTTGGTTTTAGTAAGAATGTATGGGTAGATCTGGGATTCTTATCCAAACAATGAGATTTAATGGTATTACATCAGATATATGGAAGTGGGGAGACTAGGATCGAACAGATAAGAAGTGGCCAAATACTATCAATGGGCCAACTGTTAGGAATTTGACATAATCATCATTATAAAGCAATTGTACAACATAGTAACCATTTTCGAAACCAAGGATGGGAAGGGTTTTTGTAGGTTCCAAAGAATTAAGATCTTGTTGACAAGGGCACCATATCCAATGTTAATGCCAACAACCTTGATGATGATTGAAAATATCAATGGTTCCAAGAGTGGCTGATAGACCTCCTCTCTAGCAGAGATGGAAGGGATTGCCCTACTCATATCAATGATGATGTCTTTTGGTTTTAAAAGGCATACAGAGATGATGAAATTGACTTGGTGTGGGTTTTTTAGACCCATTTAAGCCTCCTTGTAACTTGCTATTTATTTAGTGTTTCCATGGTTTTGTTAAGATTTGTTGATTAGATGATCAACAGAGGTTAATGCAAAGACCTCCAGTATATATATGTCCTAAAACAAAGCAAAACCATCATGATATGACAGCTTGTCCTAGCTAAATAAGCCCCTTCCACTCACACCTCTAGATCATATCCTTTCTTATGTGACATTGCCTAGGTGTAAATTTATAATAATCTAGCAATGATATTTGGTTCTTTATACTTCAATTAGAATACCCATAAATATTTATAGGTCAAGTGGACACCGTATATGGAAGTTTATAAATTGATTTTTCTATTTATTGTAGAATAAAATTGTAGAAGAGTAGTTAAAACATATGTAGTGGATAGGAGAAAGAATACGAGTTCTATGAATTATTATGAGTAGTATGATTATGACTCTATTAATGCAAATAAGAATCTAGCGAATCATAATGGGATACTATATGCCCAGAGAATCAATCATATGATGATTGGAGTGTGGCATTAGCTATCTGATTTGAAAACAATAAAGGTAATTTCATCTATTATGTTTGTCTCAATCATGAGATGATGACACATACATACTAGTTGTCTAAAGAATGATGTTACTCGATGATGTATGTCTTCAAGTATGTGACTTGAACAATGAGATCATACAAATGCTAAGAGTACATATATTCTTGTTATGTCCCTAGTCAAATATTATTGTGGAAGAAAAATAGACAACAATAATACATAAGACTAGAGTGTGTGTTGACTGATTACAAAACCTCATTAGTCATGATATGTGATATCAAGTCAAGCACACATGTACATGTTATAGAACAATGTATCAGACAGACCCACCATGAGAGTGTTACATGGAGACCATGGAATGGTAGTCAGAATCATCTCTCATAGTGATAGTGGTGATTGTGGTTCTTAGACCTGAAGTCACTATATTCATCACATGTTGTTTGATATACTTTGACATCATCCAATGTAACCCTGAATAAGGATTACCATAATGGTGATGATTGGATAGTTGGGACACATGGGGATTTGAATGTGAGTGATGTAGATGGGATTTGTCCCTCCTACAGGAGAATGATATCCAAGGCCTCTTGATAAGAGAGACTGAGAAATGTCTGAACATACTCATCTGACTCAATATATGATATGTTTGTTCATGTACATGTCAGACAGTCTGCTCTAGTTCAAGAATCATGGATTGAACATTGAGAGGATGACGATTCCATGTCTCGAGTTCAAACTAGATATCAGAGATAAAGGAACTATACGATCACGGTAACACTGATCATGGATTGTAGGTTGAAGTTGTTCTCCAACTTTTTGAATTACTTGCGTAGAAATGTTGTGTGACTAGGCACCACTCTTTGCTTGTGATGTCATAATTGGTTATGGACATTCACTACTAACATAATTCTAGAGCTATAGGGTCATACACATAGGATACACTTAGATAAAATGAGTTTATTCATTGATGATGTTTAAATTGATTACTAAAGGTGTTTAAGTATTTAATTAAACAAATGATTTTCAAAATTGATTGATTGGACTCTGAATGAACTAGTTCAAATGTTAAAACAATAAGTTGGAGTGTTAGGTTAGTTGGAACCAATACTAGTTGAACTTTGCCTAAATAGGACAAGTGAAATGACCATTTCACTTGTGAAACAACAATCTCACAATGTGAAATGATTGTTTCACTGTGTGAGACGACTGGTTCACCCTTTGAGTCATCAGGTTCATTTTCCAATTCGATTGGAATAAGGATTGATGCTAATGTCATGTCTAGCATTAATTAGGCATTGAATACCAATGTATACAGAATAGGAAACTAGGTAAACTGACCGATTCACTTAGTGAACTGAACATCTCATGAACCGACCGACTGGTTGGGTGTGTGTACCAACCGGTTCGCCATTCGCAGGTTCTAAAAAATTCATGATTCCAGACCCTTCTACTCTCACAGAGATTGAGAACCCTGACCCTGGCCTCTACTATAAATAGAGGGGTACTGGGAGGCTTCCAACACACACAATTGAGAATCAGTTGCTCTAACAATTGTTGTCCTCTCCGGTTGTGGTAACTAATAGAGAGTTCGAGCAATTCCTACCCATTAAAGGGAGGGATAGCTAGGGAGAGAACAACTGAGAACAATTGTGGGAGAGTATTTCGATGACTAGTACACTGACAGAAGGGGACAACTCCTTCCACTTGGCTCTAGTAGCACAGTGTGGAGTCCCTGATGGTCCGTGTGGACTACTCTAGAGACAGGAGGATGTTGTTTGCCTCTAGGAGGACATTGTCAACTATTGTCTATGGTGCTACACTAGGAGTCCGGTAGAGACATCTATTCAAGTATTGCCGCTGACGCCAAAGCAGCGTGCTGCTGCCTGAAGAAGAAGCACGATGCTATTGCAAGGGTAATGTCACTGGACTTTCTCTAAAACCAAGTATAGCCTTACAAACCTTCCTTCCTAGATACACTGTTGTTGACGCCATCTTGTTGTTTTGGGAAATGAGCATTTAATTTTTTTTCCGCTGCTTAGATCTGCGCCCAATTTCCCTACAATGGTATCAAATCCACGCCAATTTATGGTGTATCTGGGACTTAAATTGATATAATCAAATTTATTTTTTATTACATATGATGTAGATATTAAATTGATTAATATGCATATCTGATTAATTACCACATACGCTCCACAAACGTACACACACACACACACACACACACACACACATATATATATATATATATATATATATATATATATATAATCTCCTCGTACGGCTCAAGAAAGAATGATTCTAATTTATTTTTGTATCTATAATATTTAATAATATTTTATGTTATACATATATATACATATATATATGTACATATATATACATACATACATACATATATATATATGTATGTATTTATATATGTATGTACATATATATGTACATATATTTATGTACATATATATATGTACATATATATATATGTATATATGTATATATATATATATATGTATATATGCATATATATATGTATATATATATATGTATATATATATGTATATATATATATATATATAGGGTATATCTTCGCTACCCATGCATCAATTTTTTAATGGGATGACACATATATGTAATGAGACAACCAAATTTGTAATGAGACAACCGAAATTGTAATACAAAAACTCATTTTGTATTACATTGCTGTTACAGTAATAAATATATATTTATTACTGTAACAACACTGTAATACAAAATGAGTCTTTGTATTACAATTCCGGTCGTCTCATTACAAATTTGGATTGTCTCATTGCAAATACATACCTTCCCATTACAAAACTGATGCACGGGTAGCGAATCTTAGTTACCCGCTCATGTAGTGAAGATATACCCATATATATATATATATATATATATATATATATATATATATATATATATATATATATATATATATATATATATATATATATATATATATATATATATATATGCAATTTACACACGTCTCCTTAAAATCGGTTTTGATGGTGGATGTGAAGCATGGTTATAGCCAATAACCCTAGATCTGTGCGTGTGTGGTTGTGGTTGTTTCTATTGTTACTCGGTCTGTGTACTAATTCTTTATCTTATTTCCAACTATAAACTAATGTTCTTCCTCCTGTTTCCCCTTAAATGTAACTTGAGGTTTTCCCTTATATAATATAATAAGAAATAGAATAGTTTTTATTTATGCATCGTCGTGAGAAGATCTTATGCACCAGATGAAATGACCAGCTCGTGAGAAGAACCGACCGTTTGGAGGACCGAGGATGCGAGATGACATGAGGTGTTATAATCGACTGGTGGCCCGACCAACCAGTTGGAGGCTTCTAGATGCCACTTGGACCTCAAGACCATATGACCCTTTCAAGAGCCCAACCGAGCGACCATGAGGCAAGCCAACTGGTACAAGAGTTGAACCGATCAATCTGGATGTTTTCAAGCACAAATATTCATCAATAATAGGTTGTATATGATGTGGACCCTAGGTGGTAGTAATTCTTGTGGCTCCTAGGAATTATATTAGTATGGCTTTCACCATCACTTTTGTATTTTAATTATTGCATGTTCTCGTTTGTGGTTATACAATGTATATGATACATACTATAAGTATGTGGTGATTAGATATGTATATATATTTATATATAAAATCCCTCAAATACAATATTAAGTATAAGATGCTTTCCATAATAAGCACACATGAAAAGCTTGATCGACCAAATGTAGGTTACACCCAAGCATGGTGCACCGTCTATCTCGTGGAAGTGTAATGGTAGATATGTAGGTTCTTCCCAAGTAGGGTGCATTTCTATCGTGTTAGATTTTGGGCCAGGCTTAACTGATGATTCTTAATAGGAATAAGTGTTAGAGGCATGAACATGATCGCGATAAGAAGTTGAGCATATCATCTATCCAAGAATTGCATATGATGGAATTGGCAAATGTTGCCTACCTTAATAATTGACTATGAATGCTGGCATATTGGCTGGTGATAGTTGAGTTATTTTGGATCTTGGCTCATTAGAAGGTTGTACACTGCAATCTTCCAAATTGATACATGAGGGTTATCACTTTGAAAAAAATAGTGGGAGCGATAATTAATTGAAGGCCTAATTAATATCATTAGCTTATCAAATTAAACAAATTAAATGTGTTTTTGAAAAGAAGAATTGTTTCTCTACATAATCTAATGTCAAACATAAACAAGTTCACATTGCGATTTTTCCTTAAGAAAGGACAAAATCGGATAAAGTTCCACAAATGGTTGAGGACTTTGAGAAATGTTCATATCTATGAGTGAAAGCTCTATATCCTTGAAAGACTAGAACTAGAGGAACCCACTCCAAATATGCCTAAGGCTTAATGGATGCTTACTAGAAGCATGACAATGATGCCATAGACATTTGAGTACCTTATGCTATGTTGTATGAACTATGTGTTGCATAAGCAACATGTAATACATGGAAATTCTCTGATAACACATCATAAGAATCATGTAAAGCAAGTAAGATATAATGTCTACAAAGCATTTTTTGAGTGCAAACTGACAGAGGGAGATCCACTAAAGCCCTATGTGCTCAATATGATTGGGCATGTGGAGTAACTGGGATTGCTTTTAGGTCAAGAATTGACCATGTATATGAATACGCAAATCATTATATGAATCATATAGCCATTTTATCCAGTGTAACTACTTGAATAACTTGGCTAAACCACTATCATAACTACTTGACATATTGATGCCAAAGAAAGAATGAAGAAGGGCAAATTTGTGATAATAATATGCAGAAGTGAGTCCAAGGGAAAAGGCAATGTCAAGAAGCTGGTGTTCTAAGGCTAAGCTAAAGTCCAAGTCTTCTGAACTCAAGTTATGGAGAAAGGTAAGTGAAAAGGAATTTGTCCTTTTCACTTAAAGGAACAAAGGAAGAAGTAAGAGATAGAGATCTTTACTTCATGACCCAATAAGATGTAAGCTAGAACTGTACAGAAAAAAGGTTATTGCCACTACAATTGGAATTTGTCATTCATGGGCATGTAGTAAAACTAATGAATTGCTATTATGTACTTTCCATTAATGAAAACATCATGAATCTTGTATGGACAAGGATAAATAGATGTTTCATTTTAAAATATGAGATCTTATATGGTAATGCCCTATGACTTATAAACTATACTGGATAGTTGTAGAGACAAATGTGTATGACACATATATTGAATGACTTGATGACTCAAACAATGAATACCTATAGCATTGTCATCTGGAGCGCATAAATGAGAAATGCATTCCTAGAATCCAGATGATGGTTATCCAGACTCTTTTGGTTATTGAACCAATAGAGACATCCGAGTCTTATTTATTGTGTAATATGAAAAAAGCATCTTCAATTGATGTAGTGAGAGATCGACTGTTCTATTAGGGCTCATAGATACTGATGTATGTAGACCTTTTAGAATAAATGCTAAAGGTAGTTGCGTGTACCTCATTATATATTTATTGATGTTATCAGTAGATATGGAAATTTGTATTTAATGAAATACAATTATGAATCTCTTGAAGTGTTGAAGGAGATTGTGAATGAAGTACATAACTGACTTGGTAAAAGTATTAAGATACTTCGGTGTGATCGATGTTGAAATATTTTAAACCAAGAGTTTGAGGACCTTCTGGAGAGACTGTGATAGTGTATCACAATGAACTCCACTTGAAACATAATGATGTGTCAGAAAGATGGAATCACACCTTGTTAAATCATGGTGCAATAATCAATAAAATCTAGCTGATCTTACAATTGTTTTGGATACATTCCTTACACTAAACAATGTAACGTCTAAAATGGTTCAAAAGACACCATACGGGATATGACATGGGAGGTGCCCCTGATATGCCTTTTATAGAGATTTTGTATGAATGCTTATATAAGAAAATAATTTCTCAAAAGTGTTTGTCCAGAAAATCACATAAATGTTATTTTGTAATAATACTACTCTTATCCCAATCCAGTAGCAAAGTTGTTTGTTAATTAGGGTAGTTGTATTCCTAAAGAGGAACTTAGTTCCAAAGGAACCAGTGGGAGTAGAAGTAAAACTCAAAATGTTTGAGACAAACAAGAAATATTGAACCTAAAGAGGTACAATATGAACATAGAGAATTAGGAGATGATATGGAATCTCAAGTTCCTTATGTAGACACAAAGCTCATAGTTCTAGCAGAATAAGCCTTGAGTTTGAAATATTATGATATCTTATAACTCAAGAAGGCATTGAGTTGATCATAGATTATGAGTCAAAAAACTACCTAGAAGTTATTGAGGAACCATAATTTGAGAAATGGATTAAATCCATTAGATCCAAGAAGGATTCTGAGTACACCAACCAGGTATGACCTTGATGGATCCACCTGAAGGGGAAAAAACCACAAGGTGCATTTGGGTCTTTGATAAATGACCAACATGGTAGGGTATACTGGTTTCAAAGAATTTACAGCAAGTTTAAGGTGTTGAACATGATGAAGTCTTTCACGAGTTACCCATCTGGATCATGCTTGCTGTTGCAGCTTAGTATGAATATGCGATTTGGCACATGGATGTTAAAACCACATTTCTTAACTAGAATAATTATAAGGATGTGTATGTGACATAGCTTAAATGTTTTATAAATCCAATAATGCAAATAAAGTCTATAATCTACAAAGATCAATATGTGGATTGAAGAAAGCATCTCAGAGCTGGAATCTTCTATTTGAAAAGACAATCAAAGGGTTTGACTTGAGTCAGAATAAATATGAAATATGTGATTACAAAATATTTAGTGGGAGCATATTATTATTCCACATAATGATGGGGAATAATATCCTTATCCTGCAAATTAAAAACCTGGCAAGGAAAGTACCTTGTCTATGAAGGGTTTAGGCAAGACATCCTACATGATAGAGTTGAGATCTATAGATAGATCTAGAAAGTTTCTTGACCTAAGAAAGAGAACATACATTGGAAAGATGTTGAAGGGTTCAACTTGTAGGAATCAATGAGAGAGAATTTGTCCATGTTCTGTGGAGTTAGTCTCTCAGGAGCCTAGTATCCTAGTTCTTATGATGAATAGGAATACATGGATAGATTCCATATGAATTTGCAATTGGATCTTTTAATGTAATGTGATGCACTTATCCCATTATCTCATATGTATTGGACATGATGAGAGGATATCCAATCATCTCATATGTATTGGACATGATGAGAAAATATATATACCCATCTAGAAATCTCATATGTACTTCACATAAAGAGAGGGTATATGTCATATGCCAGTGAGAGTTAATGAACTACCATAAAGAACATACTTAGGTGCTTGTTAAGAACTAAAAGGATTAGTTCCTTGGTTATGGTAATAAGGAAGAGTTAGGTGTAAAGGTTACACCGATTCAAGCTTCTGAAATGATAAGTAAAATTAATGATTGCAATCTAAATTTATGTTTGACTCTAAAACAAGAACTATAAACTGGAAATGGTTTTGAGCTAGTGACAGTTGTTTGAATCTAGAATAGAAGTCGAGTATCTCTATGTTACAAGAACAACATGGGATACTGTATGGATAAAGAAGTTTATATGGGTGAACTTGTGCGAGGTTCCAACCATTGGTGACAAAATAGAAATACTGATGACAACAATGGAGATATTGGTTAGGCAAGGAGTATAAAATAGCATACTACAACACTTCCATCTCATACAAAATGTCATACAACAAGGAGATGTGAAACGTGCAAAATACTGACTTGAAACAAACATTGTTAAACCCTATATAAAAGCACTTGTGTGGAAGACACATGATGGACATGTTAATATCTCTTGGAATAAGATTTGGGGGTGATTGGCTCTAAATGTAAGTGGGAGTCTTTTGGTATGTATGCCCAGAGAGCCAATCATATGATGATTGGAGTGTGGAATTAGATACCTGATTTGATAATAATGAAGTTCATTCCATCTATTATGTTTGTCTCAGTCATGAAATGATGATTCATACATACTAGTTGTCCAAAGAGTGATGTTACTAGATGATGTCTTCAAGTATGTGACTTGAATAATGAGATCATACAGATGCTAAGAGTACATACATTTTTAATATGTCCCTAGTCAAAATACTGTTGAAGAAAAATAGACAACAGTAATACATAAGACTAGAGTGTATGTTGACTAATGACTTAATTTCATTAGTCATAATATGTGATATCAAGTCAAGCACACATGTACATGTTATAGAACAATGTGTCAGACAAACCCACCATGAGAGTGATACATGGAGACCATAGAATAATAGTCAGAACGATCTCTCATAGTGGTAGTGGTGATTGTGGTTCTTAGAACTGAATTTGCTGCATTCATCACATGTCGTTTGGTATACTTTGACATCATCCAACGTAACCTTGAATAAGGATTGCCATAACAATGATGATTGGGTAGCTATGACACATGGGAATTTGAATGTGAGTGATGTAGATGAGATTTGTCCCTCATAGATGAGATTGATATCCAAGGTCTCTTGATAAGTGAGACGAAGAAATGTATGACCATACTCATGTGACTCAATATATAATATGTGAGTTCATGTGCATCTCAGACAATTTATATTAGTTCAAGGAACATGGATTGAATTTGAGAGGATGAAGATTCCATGCCTTGAGTTCAATATGGATATTAGAGACAAAGGAACTATACGATCATGGTAACATGAATCATGGATTGTAGTTTGAAGCTATTCTCCAACTTTTTGAATTACTTGGGTAGCAATGTTGTGTGACTAGGCATCACTCTTTGCTTATAATGTCATAATTGGTTATAAACATTCACTGCCAAGATAATTCTAGACCTATAGGGTCACACAGATTAGATACACTTGGATTAAAGGATTTTATTCATGAATGATGTTTATATTTATTACTAAATGTGTTTAGGTATTAAATTAAACAACTGATGTCCAAAATTGATCTACTGGACTCTGAATTGACCAGTTCAAGTGTTGAACTGATCAGTTGGAGTGTTAGGTCAATTTTGGGATGACCATTTCACTATGTGAGATGATTGGTTCACCCTCTAGATCTCCCAATTCATTTGCCAATTCAATTGGAACAAGGATTGATGTTGATGTCATGTTTAGCATTAATTGGGAATTGAATACCAATCATGTTTAGCATTAATTGGGAATTGAATACCAATGTGATTCAGAACAAGAAACTGTGTGAACCGACCAGTTTACTTAGTGAACCTACTAACTCATGCACCAACTGGATGGTTGGGTGTGTGAGCCGACCGGTTCTCCATTCCTAGGTTCCAAAAAATTCATGGGCTTCCCGACATACACAATTTGGAATCAATTGCTCTGACAATTGTTGTCCTCTCTAGTGGTGGTAACCAATAGAGAGCCTGAGAAATTCGTACCCATTAAAGGGAGGGATAGCGAGGGAGAGAAAAACTGAGAAAAATTATGGGAGAGCATGTCAGTCACTAGTATGCCAACATAAGTGGAAAACTGCTTCTCATTGCTCTATTAGTGCAACGTGGAGTTTCCGGTGGCCCGTGTGGACTACTCTAGAGGTAGGAGGCCATTGTCTTCTTCTAGGAGGACATCATTAACTGTTGTCTATGGTGATACACCATGAGGTCAGTAGAGACGACTGTTCGAGTGTTGTTGTTGTTGCTGAAGGAGTGTACTACTACTTGATGAAGAAGGAGCATGATGCTACTGTAAGGGTATTGTCACTAGACTACTCCAATACCAGGTATAACCTTAGAAACCTTCCTCCCTAGATACATTATTGCTGACGCGATTTTTTTGTTTTGGGAAACAGGCATTTAGATTTTTTGTTTCCGCTGCCTATGTTTGTGCCTGATTTCCCTACATACATGTCAGTGCCTTTATAGTTGAAGGACAATATGGTAACTTCACATAATGATAATTTAAGATCTATAAAGGCAATGGATCTATTAACCTATAGGAAAACTAAAAAAAACCCTAGAATTGGGTGGAAGTAAATGAGTCATTAAAAAATAAATGGATATATAGTCTAATCCATCATGCTATAGTCCTTAGATAGATTTTGTTTCAAATTGTATCCTATACTTTCTAAATAAAATTAGAAACCATAGTATTTCATGAGGTTACCGGGGACTAGGATAAGAAAAATATGGAAATATATAATAGGAGTGTACACACATTTTCACTCTGATATGACTAATATACATAATGTGTTCCTAGAATGCATAATTGACATTGGGGACAAAGTATACATGTTGAATTAACCATTATCTATGATGATCAAGTATGCACATCTTTTCTATTTTATTTGGACATATATTGACTACATCCTAACTTGTTATCAATGAGGCATAATTAGTTTATACTCTCCTTTTGAATCCCTTGAATCCCTTAAATCCCTTAGCAATCTCAATCATTTATCACTTATTCCTGCATTGATGATTGTTGAAATCTTGCTTCTCATGAATATGAGTTTTACAACTCTAATTTTAAATGTTGGATGCTTCCATCCTTTTTCCATTTTATTATTAAAGTGGGCTACACTATGATCTTTCCTACTCTATTTAGATGAAATATTTGGACTGGTATTATCTAATAGTAGTTTAACCAAGTCCTAGGCATAGGGGTTTTATTCCTCCTGCTAGGCACTGGGGTTTTATCCCCCCCCACCACAAGATATTTTTGTAGGCACTGATGTTTTATTACTCATGCCAGACATTGGGGTTGTATTCCACCTGCCATGTTTTATATATGGATAGTGGCATTTTAGTTCTCCTTCCATGACTAGCAGTTTGTGGTTACCTAGCCCTACTATGTCTTATTATACTCTTGTTGTAATCTAAATGCACCTTTTTATATGTTGTTATTTGTGATCATAGGCACAAAATACTATGTTCCATAAGTTTGTATCTCAATATTTATAATGCCTCCATTTTATTGCTCATTCCTTGGTTACCCATTCTTTTGATAAAAACTTATTTTGAACATACCTAAATGCAATTAGCCTCCTCTCATGGGAACTCCCTTTTTCGTACCTAAGGTTCTTAAAATGCCAAAAAATATTATATTTTGAACATATACCAATTTATACTGACACATACCCATTTCTCTCCCATTTTCTGGATGTTGTTCTCGAACCACCCAAGTGTAGGTGCTTAAGAGGAAATATATACATGAAGATCTATTCCAAAAGTTTGGAGTTGAGGATATCTTTGGATGTCTTGTCCTTCTCTACAACTGGCCTAGTAATATACTAGATGTACTTATAGATTTTGTAAAATCACCCTTGAGGTGAGGAACAATGTATGAATTACAACGAGAATGGTTTTGTCGTAGTTCAAATTTTCCGCTTCTAATTAAAGACTCTATTTGATGTACTATACTTGAAAATGTGAAATTCCTCTTCTCCATCATACTTATAAGTGTGTTTGGATGGGACAGATTTAGTCCTCAATTAAGTGATTCCTATTTGGTCCAAATCCTTATAGATGATTGTAAGATCTTAGGATTTTGAGGCCTCAGATAAAATGAACATAGAATCAATGAACATACTACCCATATCACCAAGATGCACCTCCTTTTTAGGGATCCTGTAATGACCCCCTCCCCCTATTATCCCCAATTAAGGTGGAATCAGAGTGAAAGTGCCATTATCATATTACATGATTGAGGTTGAGCAATTAACAAAAAAATATAAATTTCATTGCATGGAAAAGAGTTTGATATACTATGAATGATAAACTCTCAACAAAGGAGTTACGTTATATTGGAATATATAGTTTGCAACGTGCATTAAAAACTTTCAAACTAAATCCTTCATGGTGACTTTTAAGCATCTTTCCTTTTTGGTTCCTACTTTAATGGATGCCCATTTTGTAGAATCGTAACTGTTTAACCAAAACACTGTGATAAAAAACAACAATTGGTATAAAAATTTATGCTAGTATGTGGGGGAAACAAAGTATTCACATGTAGGTGTAACAACATAATCAATCATACCAAAAGTTATGATTATAAATTTGAACATGCATTTTCTTTTTAACTTCTCAACTCAATCTGCATGGACCACTCCCTCTCTAGAATACTCATTGTGGGGTTCCCTCTCTCCAGGGTTTCGTCCCTACAGTGAACTTCTCATAACCTTTCATTCCTGGGCTTGATTTGTTATAGCCTTCCTTTCTCGGGTAGGCCTCACAATGTCCATCCTATCCCGACTTGGCCTCATAATGACCATCCTATCCCGACTTGGTCTTATTGGTGATTATCCTATCCTAGCTTGATCACCCAACATCATAATGACAGTTCATACATCCTATGAATATCACTTAAATCCACCATAGATAATGAGCAAGTTATGCTTATAAATGAGATACTGATAGAGGCTTTAAAGAGTGCATGAAATGAATAGTCTATATGCTATAATGCCTGAAACCTCAAAAAACCAAGGAAGTTGTTTAGGTCAAGTAGTTATAAGCGTAACCACATGCCTTTCTCACATGTTTCTCAAAGTCCAAACAATAAGTGTAGTTTGAGATTAAGCAAGCAATCACCCTAAATTAATACATAACACCCAAGTATTACTATTTTTTTCATAAACTCACATTTCAAGTTAAGTTTTTGGGGTCAACTTAGGGTTTCATTAGGGTTTTGACTTTCCAAATCTTAATTATCACTTTTACAACCTTTTTAATTTGCAAACCCTAAATTTAATGTCATATGCATTATTAATATAAAATTAAGTCAAAGCTTTCCTTTTTATACAAAGGACTAAACTTTATCCATTAAAGTCATTTAAGCATGTTATGATCATTAAACTTATGAAATTAGGGTTTCCATGTATTTATTACATTAAAATTAGCAACCTTAGGCACTTCTAAAATATGGTGTAGATTTCGGTCTTGAAACTATTTTTATTGTAATCCTTGTATTTTTCTGATTAATTTTCATATATAAATTATCATCATTGGACAATCCTATAATTTTCAACAAATTTTATAAGATTAATTGATTTCTAACCAATGAGAGCTCGCTACCTAGGTGATGAACCGAGTCCCGATCTTGCCAACTAGGCTGGTCTGAGCCAATGGGATCACTCTAGCTCGGTAGTCTGTGCTTGCATGAATCTCACTTATTTAGGGAGAAAAGAGGGGGAAAGGTAAGAAAAGTCCTTACTCAAAAAGTAGAGGAGTCGGGGGCAAGGGACTCTTTTCAATGCATGTCATGTTCTTCCTCTTGCTTTCTCATGAGCAGGCTCGTTGAGCCAACTAGAGGGTTGACTTTAGGATCCAAACCTCCACAAGGACCACTAAGAGTACTAGGGCCTTTTTCGTGCCCCAACAAAGTCACCAAGAGCTTCAATTGCTCAGGAGATGGTCAGGGTAGATAGGACAAAGGGAAGGTTGTTTCAGAAAGGTCTAGGGAAGACTATAGGTGAAGGACATGGTATATGCTTGAATTGGAGACAGTGATATGTTTGGGGAGTCAAGCATAGACTTGCAGATGAGTTGATATTCTTGTTGGGGGTCTTTAACCCTCCTTTTATAGGTCTGGGTTGAGGAGTAGCCGATATGGGGATATTTGAATTTGGAAAAGTCTTAATGTCCTTACAAAGAAGCAAAAACTTAGGATGAATCAATTGAGAATTGTCCTATGATCTTAATGGAAATATTACTAGGAAGGTTTATGAATTGGGGATATAGAAAAGTGAGAAATCAGTTTGCATTTAACTGCTCCAAGATTCCCTATTTGGCCGAGGTGGACGATGATATGTGAAACATCAAATTGTGATCCAACGACTACCATGCCTTGTGAAAGATCAAAAGGATCAGGTGTGTTTCCTATTTTGTAAATATATATATGTGACATTTAATATTATTTCCATAATCCAATCACTTTAGGAATTCTAGAAAAATCCATATCTCTCTCTTCTTTTATTCTTCTAAACCCAAATTTCAAAGGGAAGTATTAATTACCTTCTTTATCTCATTATTTAAGGCATCAAATCAATTCTTTTCTCCTTTTAACTTTTCCATATCTCTTATTTTGATTTCTTTTTTTTTTAATAATGTGGAAACAAAACCAAACTATTCCTAAACCACTTTTCCATTACTGACCTTCAAAACCACTTTTATACAAAATTCCACATAAATCCACATCCAAATTATTAATTACTCATTACCATTAGTAATTCTTATCTCTTGGGATTTTCTCTCTTTACTTTCTTCATATATATTCTTGGATTATTAAAATAGTAAATGCATAAAACCATAGACAAGGAGAATTTGCAAATTGAATCTTACTTTTAAAACAAAGCACACCAAGTTACTAATATATCCTTATAGTAAAAATATTTGCATTTCTGATATGTAAATACATGTGAAAAACCATGTTATAACATCCTTTCCTTCTTATAGGGATTTTTCCTCAAAATTGAACTAATCATACAAAAATATCAGGATGAGATTTGTCATGTCAGTCTTTAGCTTCCATGTGGCTTCATCCTCACCATGGTGTTTCCAAAGAACCTATACCATCTCTATCTTTTCATTCTTGACCTCTTTCACCTCGGTATCCAATATCTTCACATGTGACTCAGAGTATCGCAACCTTCCTTGGAGTTCAATAGGCTCAATGTTCAACACATGACTAGGATCCTTCACATAGTGCTTTAGATTGGACACATGGAAGACATCATGCATCATATTATATTGTGGTGGTAAAGCTAAATGATAAGTGGCCTAAACAACCTATTCTAAAATCTCAACCAGACGCACATATTGGGGACTTAGTTTTCCTCTATTCTTAGCTATAGATCAGAGGGGTAAAATTTACAAGAACACTTGATCACCTATAGTGAAGTGCAAATTTGTCCACTTTGCATTATCATACGACTTCTATCAATCTTGGGCTCCCTTTAGCCTTTTCTTGATCAAAGAGACCCTATCACCATACAACTGTAGTTCCTCTGACCTTAATAGGGTCCTCTTACAAACATCATCCAATGAAGAGGTGACTGGCATAACCTTCCATAAAGAGCTTCATAGAGAGGCATCTCGATATTGGCTTGGTAACTATTACTATAGGAAAACTCACCTAAGGGAATGTATTGCTCTGATGATCCACCCCAATTTAACCCACATGCTCTCAACAAATATTCTAAGGCATGGATTGTTCTTTTTCAAAATCCATCAATTTAAGGAGATATGTTGTGCTAAATTTTAGCCTCATACCAAGTTCTTCTTGAACTTGTTTCCATAGCTTTGAAGTGAACTTAGGGTCATGGTCAGAAATGGTTGAAATCAGAACACCATGAAAACAAACTATCTCTCTAATGTAAAGCTCAACTAAGTCTGACACCTAATAGTGACCTCTAGAGCAAGGAAGTGCGTTGACTTAATTTGTTAGGTGGTCCACCACAACCCATATTGCATGATGACCTTTCTTTGTCTTGGGAAGACCCCCCTACAAAATCCATGGTAATCTAGTCCAATTTCCTATCAAGAATCTGAATGGATTATAGTAACCCACCGCTTCGTTGGTGCTTAGCCTTCACCATCTATTACGTGATAACTAGCCAGGTATGAAGCTATATCTCTCTTCATTCCTGAAAACCAAAAGTATCACTGTAGGTCCTTAAACATCTTAGTGGTGCCTAGGTGTAAAATATACTTTGATCCATGAGCCTCTTGCAAGATACGAGTTTTTAAGGGTGAATATTCCAGAACCCAAATACGATTCTTATATATGATTCCACCATCCACACCCACCAAGAGGTGTGTTTGAGGCTTTTCTATCAATCCCTTCATATATTCTAACTCTAGGTTGGCTAAATGGGCTTCTACAAGCTCGGTCTACAAGTCATGCTTGATTTTGATGTTGACAAGATGAATTAGATCTGCCAACGACTCTGGTGGTCATTGAGAAAAGTCTTCCAGTTTCTTCTACTGGTTAACCAAAGCAGTTGCACAATTGAGAAGTTGTCTACTAAGATCATTGACAACCACATTGGCCTTGTCAAGATGGTAGACCATGGTGAAGTCAAAATCTTTCAGGTACTCCATCCAACATCTTTGTCGCAAGTGTAGGTCCTTCTGCATCAATAGGTACTTCAAGATCTTATGGTCGATGAGGATGTCAAAGGTAGCCCCATATAGATAATGTCACCAAATCTTCAAGGTATAGAAAATAGCTGTAAGTTCCAGATCGTGGGTTGGATAATTCAACTCAATGGGCTTGAGCTGTCTGTAAGAAAAAGTGATCACATGCTTATTTTTCTCTAGCATGCATCCTAAGCCCATCTTTGATGCATCAGTGAAGATGATAAAACCTTCATTACCCAAGGTATGGTTAAGATAGGGGAAAAGGTAAGCTTTTCCTCAACTCCTAGAATCGTGCTTCACACAATTCGGACCAAACTGACTTCTCATCCTTCAGAGTAAGCTTGGTCAAGGGCAAAGCAGTCTTTGAGAAATCCTTGATGAATTACTGGTAATATCTAGAAAATCCCAAGAAGCTATAAATCTAGGAGGAGTTGTTTGAGGTTGGCCATTATCGAATGGTCACTACCTTGGTAGGGTCCACCGAAATGGTTCCTCCAGATATAATGTTCCCAAAGAACATAACTTACTTTATTGAGAACTCACACTGAGAATTTCTCATAATACTTCTACTTTCTTTGGATATCCAAGACCTTAGACATGTTTTGAGGGTGTTGTTCTAGGTCGTGGAGTAAACCAAGATGTCATTTATGAATACTATGACAAAGGTGTCAAGGAAGGGTTGAAACACAATGTTCATGAGGTTCATGAACACACTTGGAGAATTGGATAACCCGAAAGGCATAACCAAAAACTCAGTGTGGCCATAGAGGGTTCAAAAAGCGGTGTTTGGGTTATCTTCATTCTTAACTCACAACCGGTGGTACCTAGATCTCAGGTCAATCTTTGAAAAGGCTCAAGTAGTTTTGAGTTGATTAAATAGGTTATTCATGTGTGGTAGTGGATACTTGTTCTTAATGGTAGCCTAATTTATCATTCTATAGTATATGTACATGGAGGGTGATCTATCCTTTTACTTGACAAAGAGGACTGGTGCCCCCATGAGAAAGTACTAGATTGAATGAAGTCGTTGTCCAATACTTCCTGTAGTTTCTTTTTCAACTCAACGAACTCAGTAGGAGCCTGTTGTAATGTGCCCTGGAAATTGGGTTTTCCCCAAGATCTAGATCTAATCCACTTCTCTCTCTGGAGGTAATCCTGGAAAATTGTCCGAGAACACATTAGCATAGTCCATGACTACCTTTATTTCTTCTAAGGGCCGCGCCTTCAGCTCCGGCTCCGTTACTAAAACTAGGAATGCTAGAAAACCTTTGGCTACCATCCATTCCACTTTCATAGTTGACACATACAAGATGGTGGTAGCATCCTTCCTACCTCTCATGGTAAAGGGTTCAAGACCCGATCTCTCTATATTTATTATCTTTTCCCTACAATCAATTTTTGCATTATTGTTATAGAGCCAATCCATTCCTATAATGAAATCAAATTCATTCTTATCAAGCAAGATGATATCTACAGGGAGTTCATTATTTATACATTTAACATGTATGACCAATGTCTTTAAGAGGGATGAAATGATCTGATCATAGGGGTAGTGACTTCTAAGCCAAATCCTTAGTCCTTAAAATCCAAACAAAGTATAGTTGCGAGATTGCTTGAGATGAAAGTATTAGTAGATCCAGATTCGAATAAAGCTTGAACACTATGGCCCATTATATCAAGCATACCTACATCATTTTTAGGACAATCAACTATTCACTTCATGGTAAAGGATAAGAAATGGAATTCTAGGAATGATTACCTTCTATAAGCCAGTTCACATTATTCTAAGCTTCTTCATTATCAATGACAAAGATTTTGGCCTCTCTTTACTCTCTTGCAGGTGGTTCTGCTCGATGGGGTGTTGCAGCCAGTGGTTAGGCCGCCACTGGGCCCAGACCTTGGGGGTTGAGAAGAGGACAATTGTCTATGAAATGTCCCTCTGACAGATAGTGAAAACACACCTGCTTCTCAAAGAGACACTTTCCAGGGTGCTTCCTCCCACATGTGTGACATTGTGATTGCGGTCCTCATGACGAGGATTCTATTTCCTTGATTACTTTCCTTACCATTGGTATGACCTTGGCCTCTTCTATATTCATTCCTTGGGGCAGAAGTGCCTTTACTGAACCCTAAATATCTGTTAGGTAGGTTCTGTGGAGGCATAACTATCTTCTCCTTATCTAGGGAAACGTTAAGGGCATCGGTGAAGTTTGTAGGTATACTCTCCATCACGTGAGGTTTTATTAGAGGGTATAGGTGCTCCTCAAAATGTTCCACCATCCATTATTTAGTCAACATATATAGAAACCGCTCCAAGAGGTGGAACTTCTGAGTGAAGTCTGCCATGGACATGTTACCTCGATAAAGGAGTGTGAATTGTTTTTCCTTCTCTTTATTGGCAGATGTGGGTATGAATCTTACAGAGAAGATAGTATGAAAGTCCACCTAGGCTGTTGTTTCCTCATTCAGATCTCACCCATGATATATTTTCTTAGCATATCTTTGCTCCTCCTTCAAGAAGGTGAGTGGAAAATAAAACCATTCTGTTCAGTTGTACCTCTAGAATGCAAAAGCCATTTTCCAAAGCCAGAAGCTAGGCATCCTCCTTATAGACTACCTCTATTTTGTATTCACCCTAGAACTTTTCTATATTAAGCTTGACAAGGTCTAAAATGGTGACTCCAAGATGAGGACGAACATGTAGAGGTTCACCATTCTCATCTCTGGAAACATCTTCAGTGTAAGGGCACTAATAGCCTCAGTGGGCTTCTTCTGTTTCTCTAGCCAAAGCTCATAGGGGGTATGAACTACTACTTTCCCGAATGTCGATGTGGATCTGATAGCATGTTCGAGGTTATCTTCCATCATAGGTTCACCTTTAGGGTTAGGGGTATCTTCATGGTTCAACTTGTCAAAAGGGACAACCTCATGCTTAGGGCGTCTCTCAGCAAAGGCCTCACCATCCCTCTTCCTCTTGTTGGAGGACCCACCCTCCATGGACCTCCTCTTCTTCTTTGAGGACAACCTCTTCTTAAGGGAGGGCCTCCCCTCAGGATACTCCCTGGTGTGTTGTCAAGGATGGAAGTAGTCTTGGTATGGGCCTTGATGGTTCACATAAATAAGTCCATTAACTCACTTTCATACTTAGGGCGTAAAAGCATCATAGAATTTATGTCCATGACATATAGTTTACATTCATTTTATTATATGCCTTAATCCCTAATATTTTAACCTGATTTCTTCATAACCCTAAAATTAGAAGGGTTGCAGAAGCATTTATAGGTTCCTAGGGTGTTCATGAGTGAGGCAAGGGGGTAGAGAAGGGATGAAATTAGATGAGAAGAAATCCTAGAGGTATTTTATTTTGAGTAAAATCCTCCAAATTTGGCCATGCATGATGCACGATCCCGGGAGTCATCCTAAGCTGAATAGCGGTGAAGAGGAAAGTTTTGTCATCCCTCTGGTTGTGGTTCCTTCTAGACACCATTGTATTTAGAAAGTACTCTAAAAATTCCATTCGAATCTACAAAATTCTTAAAATTTAATAATTACTAAAGAATAAGTGGTAAACCAAGCTCTAATAACAATTGTAACAACCCCCTCCCCATGTTATCCCCAATTAAGGTGGACTGAGAGGGCAAGGGACATTATCATATTACAAGATTGAGGTTTAGCAATTAACCAAAAAAAAATAAAAAAATTCATTGTATTGAAAATAGTTTGATAAACTATGAAAGATAAACATTGCATTATACATGAATCTATTGTTTGCAACATGAATTGTAAACTATCTAAATAAACCTCCGTGGTGACTTTTAATCATGTTTTCTTTTTTGGTGCCTTTGTCAATGGATGCCCATTTTGTACAATACAATAGTTTAACCTAAAATGCTATGAAACTAAACAATGATCAATATACCAAGTTATACTAGTATGTGGGGAAAACAAAATATTTGCATGTAGGTGTAACAACATAATCAACCATACACTCCCTCTCTAGAGTACTCATTGTGGGGTTCCCTCTCTATAGGGTCTAGTCCCTACAGTGGACTTCACATAACCTCCCGTTCTTAGGCTCGGTTTGTTATGGCCTTCCTTTTCTGGATAGGCCTCAAGACCATCCTATCCCGACTTGGCCTCATAATGACCATCCTATCCTACCGTGGTCTTATTGATGTTCATTCTATCCCGAGTTGATCACCCATCATCATAATGATAGTTCTTACATTCCACTTATATCACTTAAGTCCACCAGAGATAGTTGAGCAAGTTATACTTATATAATGTGATACTCATAGAGGCTTTGAAGATTGCAAGAATTAAATAAAACAACCAACAACATATTAACAACCAATGCAGGAAACCTCAAAAACCAAAAAAGTCACTTAAGTAGAGTAGTCATAGGCATAATAACATACCTTTCTCAGATGTAACTCAAAGGCCAAGCAATAAGTACAATTTGAAACTAAGCAGGAAATTACCCTAAAATTAATGTATGACACCCAAATATTACTAATTTGTTCATAAACTCACATTAAGACTCACTTGGGTTCTAGTTAGGGTTTTGGGCTCAACTTAGGGTTTTATTCGGGTTTTGGCTTTCCAAATCCTAGTTATCATTTTCATGCCTTTTAACTTGCAAACCCCAAATCTGATGTCATATGCATTATTAATCTCAAAATTAAGTCAAATATGTCCTTTTGGTCCCAAAAGACTAAGCTTTATTCATTAAAGTCACAGAAGCATTTAATTATCATTAGACTTATGAAATTAGGGTTTCCATGTATTTATTATGTTAAAGTTAGAAACTTTAGGAACCTTTGAAATTGGTATAGATTTTGTCCTTGAAACTATTTTTATTTTAGTTATTGCATTTTTCTGATCAACTTTCATGTATAAATTATTATCATTGGACAATTCTATAATTTTATACAAAATTTACAAGATTAATTGATTTATAGCCAATGGCAGCTCGCCACCTAGGTGATGAACCGTGGTCTCGGCCTTGCCAACTAGGTTGGGTCGATCCAATGGGTTCAAACTAGCTCAATAGTGTGTGCTTGTGTGGATGTCACTTAGTCAGGGCGAAAAGAGGGGGAAAGGTAAGAAAATTCCTTACACAGAAAGTAGAGTAGTCGGGGGTAAGGGAGTCTTTTCATTCCCTGTCATCCTTTTCCTCTTGATTGCTCACAAGTAGACTAGCTGAGTCAAATGGAGGGTTGACTCTGGGATCCAAACCTCCACAACTATCAATGAGAGTATCAGGGCCTTCGTCGAGCCCCAACGATCTCACTAAGGGCTTCAATTGCCCAGGAGATGGCTGGAGTGAAGGTAGTTTTAGTGACGTCCAGGGAAGAAAAAATGTTAAGGATATGGATTATGCTTGAATTGGAGGTAGGATACATTTGGGGAGTCGAGTGTAGTCTCACAAATGAGTTAATATTCTTGATGGGGGACTCTAACCCTCATTTTATAGGTATGGGTCAAGGAGTAGTCAATGAGGGGATATGTGAATTGGGGAAAGTCTTAATGGCCTTCCAAAGATTCCAAAACTTAGGATGAACCGATTTGGAATCATCCTCTGATCTTAATGTAAAGATTTCCAAGAAAGTTTGTGAATCAGGGAGAGAGAAAAGTGAGAAATCCATATGCATTTAACTGCTCTAAGTTTCCCTGTTTGGCTCATAGTGAATGATGATATGTGAAATGACGGCTACCATGCCTTGTGAAACATAAAAAGGTCAGGTTCATTTCCTATTTAGGAAATAATACATATCTATGACTTTTAATATTATTTCCATAATCACATCACATTAGGAATTCTAGAAAAATCCACATCTCTCTCTTCTTTTATTCTTTCAAACCTAAAATTCAAAGGAAAGTCTTGATTTCCTTCCTCTAGATGTGGGTGAGATTTGAGACCACAATACCTAACTTAAAAATGTGTTATTTAATCTCCAAGTCTCCCATTTAATCTCATTATTTAAGGCATCAAATCAATTTTCTTCTCCTTTTAACTCGTCCATATCTCTTAAGTTGATTACTTTTATTATTAAAAATGTGGAAATGAAAACAAACCATTCTTGACCATTTTTCTACAAAATACCACATAATTCCATAAGTAAATTATGAACTACTCATTACCTTCAGTAGTTCAGCTCTCTTGGGATTTTATCTCTTTATTTTCCTCATATCTATTATTGGATTATTGAAAATAGTAAAATCCACAAAAACCATAGCAAACAAGAATTTGCAAATCAAATCCTTACTTTTAAAACAAAGCACATTAAGTTTCTAATATATCCTTATAATACTAATATTTGCATTTCAAATATGTATATACACGTGAAAAACTATGTTATACCCGAGCCCATTAGTAATAACTCTGTGGTTAAGCTTGCTCAGTACAAAGTAGTACTAGGACGGGTGACCAGTAAAAAAGTTGATACTGACTTGTGCATTAGTGAGAAAAATGCGTAGTTAAGGCCAATGATGGGCCAAATATCATTCCTAAAACTCTACTACAACATTGGGTAGTGAGCCTTGGAAGTACAAATGGTATCAAAGTCAATCCCCCTCAAGTAGGATGGGCTCACATGGGCATGTGGCATGATAGTCTATGAGCCGTGTGATCTAAGCATGTCAGGAAGGGATATCTGTGGTGATGGAGCCTCCCTTGTTCTTGATTCTGTGATTGGGAGCTGGGTGTACATGGGCCATCTTGGGTTTGTACTGAAATGGAGGCAAGATTATGAGGCCATATAGTTGAGCCTTGATGAGGACGTCAATAATCTTTTTTTGGGAGATTGTAACATCTCAATATTTGGTGACTCAAATAAATTGATCTTAAAATGAATGATTAGAATACCATATAAACAAGTGAACCTCCTTATCAGGGATCCTATCGTTAAGTGTGCTCATCCCAAAGTAGTACTTGGATTGGTGACCGGTTGGGAAATTGATCATGACTTTTGCATTAGTGAGGACAAAGCACACAATTAAGGCCAATGGTGGTATGTGGGGCCATTCATAATTTGTGAAACTCTATTAGAGCCTTGGGCATGGGCCTGGGCTTACATCACCAGCCTCTATCTACTTATGACCGTCAACAAGGGGCTCATCACGAGCCACAATTGAGGCCTGTTAGAACCTCTCTGAATCCTCACATGGCTTCCTCTTCCATCTCTTCTTCTTTAACAATGTCTCCTTCACATCAAGCCTGCTTCTCTCATAGGCTAGTTATTTGTGAGAGATGAGCTTGGAACCCCTCAATAATGTTCTAATAAATGCATGCTTGAGATTCAACAACACATATTTTTTAGATTAGGTAAATAATGATCCTCTATATCAAATATTAAATTGATTACCAAGATTTTGGATAATTATAATAAATTTAACATTTGTGCACAATATTTATGTAAATATAGTATTTCATGAGAAAAAATAAGGAATCCTATAAAAATAGTTCATGTGATCCCCTTCCTCAACAAAGCAAGATTATTCAAAACAAAAGTTACTATATAATAAACAACATCATTAACCATATATAAAGAAAAATATGATATACGTTTCCAAACACATCTCAATAAGGTGGATATAAAAGGGCCATTAGTTTTATGTACTATCATGTAGTTTTGCATGATAATGTTTAGTTATCTCTATCAAAAACTGTATATAGAAGATATAATTGCCAACATTTGTCACATGAGAAACGGTTTTTTGATAGTAAACATGTGTCATTAGATTAGCATGAGCCATACAACATCTAAATAGGCGATTGGTAACAACACAAGAATTTGGGATCCAAGATACATCGACAAGGAGAGATTGGAGAGATTGAGGTCATTTCTTCTCAGGTTCCTATTACAAAGCACACTAGAAGCTTTTTGGCGGAAACCATCATCAATCTTGATCAAAGAACACTCGACAAAGACGTCGATCACCACCAATTGTGTCCTTTGAGAAATCACCAGTTCGTCAGCCTTTGGAGTCACCTTAATACTCGGGCAACACTAGTAAATCATACCTAAACAACAAGAACAAACCAAACAGAGTGGAGGGGATTCTCTATGGCCATCATGGAAAGGGGAAACCCCAGATGCTTTAGTCCCCGACTAGGGAGGGCAAAGGCTGAAAGCCCAACCCTTATTATAATTGTCACCCAGCAGAGAAACTGACCACTCCCAGGCTGCCAAGTAGTGCCACCATGAACACGAAAGGAACCCAGACCAAAACCTATAGGAGAATCCAAATAGCGAAGATCAGAAGATCTAAAACCAACACAGAAAGGGGGGAAATCCAACGACATTGTACCCCAGCATGAGAGGGCACTAGTTCGAGTCCATGGCCCTATTCCATTCATATCCTAGCTAAGCCTGCAATCAATCTGACTCCATCTATTCACCCGTCACGTGGTAGGAAAAAAACACATCAAACACCAAAAAAGAAAATGGAAGTCAGCCTCTTCATGGGCACCAATAGCACTGATGGTCCTTATACGAAGGTGGGAGGGTCTTGCAGTAGCTTGAGAGGTGAACCAATCCAGACACTAAGGAGATAAACTCTGGGTGCCCCACAACTACTCATAACAATCCTCCACCTTATCGTCCAGGCACCGGCCAGGAGATCCACGTGTGAAGATGACCAAACCGCTGAGAGAGGAAGGAGGAAAGGAGTAAAATGAGAGGAGGAAAGGGAGAAGGAAGGATCTCACCAGCCACCGTCCCTCTCCCCCAGGCTGGTGGCAAGCATTAAATCCCCAAGGTAGTCTCCCTAGTAGAGTGCAAAGCACAAGAATTAATTGCTATAGTACCTTAATTTGAGAAACTTATATACATGGAAGAAAGACAAAAACTAGAGTCAATGATACATCATGGTATAAAACCACCTTGTCCAGACTCAAGCATACAAGGATGACTCTAGGACATCACTAGAACACCATCATCAACCTTGGTCTACTACTCATCATCAAGGTGGGGCTCCTTGTAAACCGTAGTTGAGGCTAATTGACACCTCCCCAAACCCTCATGTGACTTCATCTTATTTTTTAGTGTCATCTCCTTCATGAATAGAGTGCTTCTCTAAAGGGATGTCTGGGGGAGAGAGATGAGATTGCACCACTCAATCATGGTCTAATCAATGCGTGAGATCTGACAAAACCCATTTTTCTATACTAGATGAATAATGTTCCCCTCTATCAAATATTCAATTAAAGACTTTGATTTAGAATTCATATTCATCAAAATATAGTGTTTTGATGAGAAAAATACAAGAAATCATTTAAGGATAGTTTATGTGACACCACACCACAAAAAGATGAGGTGTATCAACACCAACCATCAATATACAATAACCAACATCATAAACCACATATAAAGAAAGCCATGATGTAAAATTCTAGCCATATATAAAGAATGCACACAACATGTCTATTACTTTCATTCATTAACATATAATTCTACATGATAACATTTATTGACCTCAAATAGAACCTATACACTATATATATATATATATATATATCAAATTTAATCACATGAGCAGCTTATATACATGGAATGTAAGCTAAAACTTAGAGTGGTAAATTCAATATAAGAGTAATGTTGGAATTATTTGAACAATACAGAAGAGAAAATAACATCACAATGTGAATATCCAAGTTACTTAAACAATATACATCTTCATGTACTGATTACGCATTTTATTATTAAGCCCTTGGTAGTTTGAGGTGTACCACTCAAACTACTAGCTAGTAACTCTAAATTCCCCTAGTTCACCGTATCTGATCTTAGGATTAACAATCTTCATTAGATCTTTCCATGCCTTGGTTGGTGTGAGTATAACAATTATAGGCTTAATGAACAAAGAACCTACTAGAAGGGGCTAAAAATACAACCTACAACATTAGGTCCATCCTAGGTACTCTAACCATGGCACCTCATCACATTGGGTATAGAGACATATACATCACATATCTCATTCATGTTACTCATATCACTAGAGATACATGTTCGACAACATTCAAAATGGTGGTGAAGAAAACAATATCTAGTCAATAACATATACTAAAAAAATCATATGACTCTGATTACATTCTCACAATCCAAAATAGTTACAAAGTTATTAATTCCATTATCCCTCTTTCCAACCCACTAGGATACATTCTACAATTGCATGGCACTATACAATAAGGTTTCACTTGATCATTACACCAGTTAATCATCTTTCAAAATGGAACCATGGGGCACAAAGAGGAAAAATATGTAAGTAACCATAAAAGAAAGTATAAGAAACCCTTGAAGCTGTACAAGTCTCACATGGTGTATCATAATGTCTATACTTTGCACAATTAATCATTTTTGGTTATAAAAAGGCCATACCTTAACAAAGGTTTAATGTTTATTTCCAAGAATATATTTCTCTTCTCGTATTAGCAAATAAATCATGCAAATTTTGTATTAAAAATCCTTAATATGAGGGCAATATGACTAAGCCATTAATATGCACAAAAATGTCATTTTTAGTCATAAAAATGTAATCTTTAGGTATGAAAACTCCATTCTATGAAATTCCAACATTGTAATAATTAGGAAACATGTAATTTTCATGGTACATGATCATCTAAATAGAAAGAGAGATTATAAATTTGTCTCGGGGCCATTTTTACCCAAATCCTAACTCTAAATGAATACAAAGTCAATGGTGATATGACCTAGGCATATGTCCCTAACATGGTATGATAAAAGACCAATGCGGAAGCGTAAAATCTTAGTACACATGAACACATAACAAGATAAAAGCACCAATTTTAATCCCAACATCCAACAAGTATTATCACACAAATTTTCTTATTATAAGATTTCAATTACATATTGAAGAGTCAAATTGTACAAGGCTTCTCATTTACACTAGGGTTCTTGCAAAAAGTACACCTGACATAGTTCACCAAGCCACCAACTCTCTATCCATTTCTAAACCTATAAAATCTATAAAACAATGCAGATCAACACATGAGGTGTTGAGTATATGGAAGAAAGATACATATATAAGCTTTTCATAATTTGAAAAGAGGTGTAGAAGTAAGGAATAAGAATGAACAAGTTAAGTATTTAGAAAAATGAGAGCCCATGTTTTATATCATTTTTTCTCCAGTTATACCATCAATATTATGTATTCATAAGGACTTTTTGACTAGCTCCCCATTGGAAGAGTGAGGGTATTGAAGACTAACTAACCCTATTCTCAAGGGACCTCAAGGTCATTCCCAAGACATAACCCTTTTATCATCAGGGTCCACCTTATCTTGACAACTCAAGTAAGAAACCCGACCTTGTGTCCTTACGCCAAGACTTTAGGCATGTGCACAAGGTTTGTATACTGGAGTTCTATATTATACTTGTGAGTTGTTAAACTTTGACAATGAGACAAACTTTGAGTACAACACTAGAATTATATGAATTTTTTTTGGGCAATTAAACAAGCATACATACATATCACATTTAGAGCAAGAAATCCATAGTCATATAATTATTAAAGCCCATAACTGATCTCGAAATTCCTAAATTAACTCATCCTTGACCATCTATATCATAAGTAAAGCCTGATTAAGCACATGATTTCATACATGCATTATCGTTAACCCCAACTATTTCCATTTTAGGGTTTTGTCCAAGTTTGATTCAAAGTTTATTAAATATATATTAGATGGTCTTTTACTAATTTATATGTCATCATGAAGGTGTGGTTCAAGTTTCAAGTCATTTTGAGGTTCCATTCATTATATATTATTATTTCAACGCTTAAGTCATTTGTGTAGATAAAAAGGTGATATGACCCATAATTGGGTAAGAAGGGCCATAGTCCATCATTTCAAAAGTTCCAAGCATAATAAATGACTTAAATCAGGAACTTAAGGAAATAATGAACTTATATTGAGATTAGGTGGATGTCCTCTAGGGTCTAAGTATCATATTCCCAACCTTGGGTATCAACATTTCAACATACATGCCAACATCAACATAGTCTGTGATATTGTCAACATATGAACCATATGGGACATCTTCATTAAAGGGTTCAAGAATAAAATGGTGAAATTTGGTTTAAGAGGGGAGAACGAAAGAATAATACTTAATTCAAGATTAGGGTACAAGAAAAGAAACCAAGGCATATGTGTTTCACTAGGTCACTACTAGGACTTAGAGTCACTATTGGCTAAATTGGACATTGAGCATACCCTTTGTTTTGATGATGACAAACATTTCATACTTTTGGATCTAACATGCTATTTGAGTATTTCAGGGTTAATGGAAACAAGGAGATCCTACTAAGTGGAAAGTTGAAGATCAATACAAATTGAAGATCAAATGCGCTTAATTATTTAAGTTTTCATGATTGTACTCAAATGTAAATTCTTTTACAAATATATAATGTACAAGTACTTAGATATCATGTAAATAGCGCATTAGATCTTACTTATCCACTTATAACCCTCATCTAGGATCCCCCTAGATTTAGAGTAAATATCATCCCTGAAAACACACTTTTAATAGGTGGTTCAAAAGTCTTATATATGAACATCCTTGGTTGAGAAACTAGTCGACCGAGACATCTTTGGCAAAATCTTTGTCAACTGAGAACCACCTCCGTCGAATACTTGCACACTATTCAAAACCTTACACATATGTGATCTAAAATGTGTTTCGATCGAAGATATAGTCAACCGACTAAACCTCAGTCCAAGGCACATGACTGTTAAACCAAGTGGTTAGTAGTTGGGAGTTGAAAATAGATGTTGCAACACATTTTCCTTAAACCCAGGCTCGGTCAGAAAAAAGTTCGACCGTGGCACAGTTCGGTCGATAAACTGGTTGACCGAGTAGGGTTTTAGATTGCTCTTGCAAACACGAGCAAATTAACCATTGCTAGCCAAGTAATTTCTATATAATATCTAGTTAAGCACTAAGAACACTCTAGAGACTCCCTAGAATGTCTCTAAATACTTACAAACCATCCCTATAAATAGGAGAGGCATTAGGACACCTAAAGCATCCAAGCTACACTTTATCATCCACTATTGAAAGCAACAAGGCTAAGATTCACTTGTTATCTTCTTTCGTGTGCTCCAAAGTTGTGTCCTATGCTACTATCTCCTAGACACCACATATAATTGTCCATCTCAAGTGGATAGGATATCTAAACTCTTGATATAGGAATCAAGGCATTGTACTTCATTGGTTAAATATTTCTTTCTTCCAATCTATTTCTTTTATATTGTACTTTGTTCACCTTGACTACTCCTAGTGTTGGAGGTTGTTGAAAGGAGGTTGCTTGGTGCTACTTCGACAAAGTGAAGGATGCTCCAAGCTATGCTTGAGGATACTTCAAGAAAGCTTCTTCAAAGGAGGTTGGAGCTACTTCTAGGTCAAGGCTATCTCAAGGAGGTAAAGCTACTTCAAGGAAGTGAAGGCTACTCCAAGGTTGCTTGAGGTTACTTCAAGAAGGTTGTTTCAAAGTAGGTTGGAGCTACTTGTAGGTGACGGCTATCTCAAGGTAGTGGAGCTACTTCAAGGTGGCGAAGGCTGCTCCAAAGTTGCCTGAGGTTACTTTAAGAAGGCTACTTCAAGGAGGTTGAGTCTACTTTAAGGTGAAGACTACTTTGAGTGGAAGGTGATTGTATTTTGTTGTAACATCCTTGTGAGGTAAATAAATTAAATCACTTTCAAAATACCAATTGGAAAAAATTGGGTAATGGACTGATAACCTTTGATTCAAAGGCTGGAACCACTCCAAATTGAAGTATCTTCCTTGTTTCCTCCTACTTCTTTGCCTTAATTTTTAAATAAATTTTAAAGTACTAAAAGCTCTATTCCACCCCCCTTTCGATCTTTCAATTGGTATCAGAGCAGGTCTTCAAGGATCCATAACATGTATTGAAGAATGAGGGACCATTTACTTCACAACCTCAACCTTAAAGGAACTTATGTGAGTGCAGCCACCACCCTTTTATGGAAACAACTATACTTATTGGAAAAGAATGATGTAATTTTACTTCCAATGGATCAACCTGGACCTTTGGAGGATGGTGTCCTTGCCCTATGAGCTTCGTAGAATAGATGTTTTGCAACATGGAATCTCGAATGGTAAAGCAAGTTCAATTGAATGCAAAAGCGGTAAACATTTTATATTGTTCTATTTCTATTTGTGAGTTCAATAGGATATCTTCATGTGAAACTGCTTATGATGGCATAAACTTTCAATTACACATGAAGGCACAACTCAAGTTAAGAATACCAAGATTAATATGCTTAAATAAAAGTTTGAACAATTCGACATACAATCTGATGAGTCTATTGTGAACAACTTGAGTGTACGCAAGTGAGGAAGATCAAGTGTCCAAGATGCTTAGATCCATTCCTCCAAAATACAAGCCAAAGGTGACGACCATTGAAGAAGCCAATGACCTTACCAAAATGAGGATGGAGCTACTCAGCAATCTAGAGACACATGAGTCACCCTTGAAGAAGAAGAAAGATTAGCACCAAAGCACAAATAGGAGAAAAGAAAGGACATTGCATTTAAGGAAACAACTAAAGGTATCATTTAAGAAAATAATAAAACAGGTGAAGAAGATAGTCAAGAGGGGGCACTTATTGTACATGATAAGCAATATAGAAGATTTAAATCTAACAAAATTTCTTGTGTTTTTTTTTTCATCCCTTAGGTACTTTGAATGCGGCAAGAAGGGACATTTAAAAAATGAGTGTCCTAAAGTCAAGAAGGGAAAGAAATCCTTCTAAAAAAGAAAGAAAAAGCTGCTTGGGATGATTCAAGCGACGATAGTGAGAGTGGAAAAGAAGTAGAATGTCTCATTACTAAAGAAGACAAGGTAAACTATTTCATTGCAAAAACCACTGAAGAAAAAAATGTGGTAAGTCTTCTTGATTTATCTAAAGAAGAGCTAGTCACTAGTATTGAAGAACTACATGATAAATATGTTGATTGTAAAAGAAAATTAAAGAAGCTTACAAAAACTAATGAAGATTTTTATGCTAAATTGAATGATCTTACTTTTGAAAAAGAAAGTCGTATGGCTGAAAATAATCATCTATTAATGATTACAATATCAAGTTGCTTGCTCTAGAAATCAACATTAATCTTCTTTCTCAAGAAAAGGTTGAATTGTCTGCTAAGATGAATAACTATCAAACTCAACTTGTTCTATGTTCTCATTCAAATTATGATATCATTGTTAGAGAAAGAGATTCTTTTGTTTCAAGTTTAGATCAAGCAAAACAAGACATTTCTAAGAAAATTTATGAAATTACTAAGTTACAAAAACATGTTGATAGTCTAAAAAGTAATAATATTCTTGATAAAATCTTGGAAAACTCTTTTGGACAAAAATGGAGAAGGGGTCTAGGCTGTGTACCTAAAGAGAAATCCTACAAAAATCCTAGAATTAGAAAAACACAAAAACCCAAAACTAAGTATGTGCCTAAGGACAATCTAACTACGAAGAGAAATAAAATTGATTCTATTTGCTGCCGTTACTATTTATGACTTAGACATTATTCATTTTCTTATCCATTTAAGAAAAAGGATGTTGAATTCTTTTGGGTTCCAAAGCCCCTAAGTTAGATATCTTAAACATATCAGTTGGGATTTGACGTAAAACTTCACTTTGAAATTCATAATGTCTTATGTCAACTAAAATAAGCTTGAACTTGTCTATCTTTTTATATTCTGATTGCTAAATTGTGTTTTCCAAAAATAATGGCATGATATGGTTACATTCAAAATGATGAAATTACTAAAAATGAATAGAACTTTATCTCAGTCGACAAAGAGCTCGACCAAAATCTCTTTTGGTCAAGAAAAAGTTCAATTAAAGGTTGTTCAGTCAGATTTTTTTTTACTAGTAAATCTATAGAACTTCATCCCGCTCAACACAAATTTCGACCGAGAATTCTTCTAGTAGAAGAAAAGTTCAACTGAATGTAGTTCTGTCAGAACTATTTGTTAGGAATAAAATTATTGGCTTGCAATCAAATTTTATGACTCAAATATCTTATAAACTCTTCATATTATATTGTTCTAAATAATTGAAATGATAAAATATTTATAGTAATGCTCCTAACCAAAATGACCACTATATTGGACTAAAACTTCCATACTTTGTAGATTTTGGATGGCCTATGGAAATACCTCTAAAAACACATGACCGGAAACAAGAAGATTTTCATACACTTGAAAAAAAGGTAAAATTATTGGTCACGTGTGAAGAAAGTTTCAAAAGTACAACTATTGACATAGGTGATGTTAGTAAAAATTCTTAAATGTGCTATTTGTAAAAGAACTACATCATAAGTACTATGACAATGGTTATAATTCATCGGGAAATATCAAAAGGAAAAATAATTATAAACCTATTAATCTATGGACACTATTTGAAAACTATAAATTGTTTCTGCTCATACAAGAAACTTTCTTAGAATGTAATCATTACCTAAATTTTTGTGATAAATCTGTGATTTATCTATTCTAGGTAAGAAAAGTAAGATTTCTTTTCAAAAACTAAAAATTTTCTCACTAGAAATCATTCACATTTTTTTGGCTCTATGTGAATTCTATCTTTAAGAAAAGATGGTAAACACAAATTTGATCCTAAGTCACAAAAAGACTTTATCCTGGAATATTCAACATCTAGTAAATCATCTAGGATTTATATGTCTACATAAATGATTATTATACACAAAAAGTCTTAGTCATTTTTAAAAGAGTTGATTATTAAAAATTGATATATGAGCTTATCAAGAACAATGAATAAAATCATGTTCCTAGACCTAAAGGAAAAACATTCATTGGAACTATATGGGCATGATGAAATAAAGTTAGGATATAATGAGAAGAAATAGATTTTGATATGACTTTTGCATTAATGGTTAAAGACTGGAGGTCATTTAACTCTAGCAAAGACATCATACTCTTCAAATGGGGGTAATTGGTAACAATTGTTTCGAAAATAGAATCATAAGAGAAGATATCTATATTGCTTAAACCCATTACTTGAAACATAATTAAATATGCATAAAGCTGATTGACTACATTAATTAAAAATCTATAGAATTCCTCTTGGTTGACAAACAGTTCGATCGAGGGGCATCCCGGTCGAAGTCATGGTCAACTGAAAATAAGACTGACAAAAATGCTTATCTGTAAATCAAATCATTCACTTGCACCCAACATTGATATATTAAATATGTAATTTTCTCATCATGTTAAATACTTAGAATAAGATAAATTTTTAAAATGGTTCAATAAATAACATTTCTTATAAAAATTGATTGACTCATAGTCTTACTTAATAAATTAATTTTAAAGCTGATTATGATTTGAAATACCTTAGTAATTTTGAGCTCACAAAACTTCTTGGATACAATGTGCATATATATTTGATCTTACTTCTAATTGGATGCACCAATTTGGGCTTAACATACCTTATATTTGGTTAGAGATACATTTATTGATTCTGGACCCTAAAGGAATCTCATATAACTTTAGGGTTTAAAATCCCTTGCAAATGGTTGAGAAATTAACACTGATATTTGATTTGTGGCTAAATTTTGACATTTTTTTGAAGTAAAGAGTTAAGGGGGAGTAATAAATTAAGGGGGAGTTTTATTGATTTACACATATGATTATCTTTTTGAAATGACAAAAGGGGAGAAATAAATAAAGCAAAATAAAGTAAAAAATTCTCACGAGTTTCATGATCTCTTGGACTTGACATTAATTGGTGCTACATTGCCTCAAGAGATGGATATCGTGTTCCATATCTCTTTAGGTATATTAGCACACATTTTTTGAGATCAAAAGAATCTCAGGTACATCATGGGTATAAAAATCATTTCATTTCAAATATTTTGCATATATTTTGGGAATGTTTCTCATCTTCAAGAAGGGGGAGACTTTTGGCTAAATTGGACATTAAGAATACCCTTTGTTTTGATGATGAAAAACATTTCATACTTGTGGATCTAACATGCTATTTGAGTATTTCAGGGTTAAAGGAAACAAGAAGATCCTACTAAGTGGAAAGTTGAAGATCAAATATGCTTAATTGTTTATATTTTCATGATTGTACTCAAATGTAAATACTTGTACAAAGATATAATGTAAAAGTACTTAGATGTCATGCCAATCAAGAGTTATATCTTCCTTATCCACTTATAATTCTTATATAGGACCCCCCTAGATTTAGAGACACTATCATCCATTAAAACACACATTTAATAGGTGGTTCAAAAGTCTGAAAGAGGAACATCCTCGGTCGAGAAACTAGTTGACAGAGGCACCTTCGGTTGAAGTCTTTGTCAATCGAGAAACACCTTGGTCGAACACCTAAGAACTATTCCAAACGTTACACATTTGTGCCCTAAAATGTGTTTTGGTCGAAGATATAGTCGACTGACTAAACCTCGGTCGAAGGCTCATGACCTTTAGAGAAGTGGTTAGTAGTTGGGAGTTGAAAATAGACATTACAACACATTTTACTTGAAATCAAGCTTGATCAAAGAAAAGTTTGACCAAGATACAGTTTGGTCGACAAACTTTTCGACCTAGTAGGGTTCTGGATTGCTCTTGGAAGAACGGACAAATTACATATTGGTGGCAACTAATTTCTATCTAATGACTAGTTAAGCACTAAGAACACTCTAGAGACTCCCTAGAATGTCCCTAAAGACTTTCAAAACATCCCTATGAATTGGAGAGGCCTTGTGAGACCTAAAGCATCCAAGCTACACTTGAGCATCCACTATTGATAGAAACAAAGCTAAGATTCACTTGCTATCTTCTTCCTTGTGCTCCAAAGTTGTGTCCTGTAGCTACTATCTCCTAGACACCACATATAAACGTCCATATCAATTGGAGAGGACATCAAAATTCTTGTTATAGGAATCAAGGTGATGTACTTCATTGGTTAAGTATTTCTTTCTTCCAATCTATTTCTTTTATATTGTACTTTATTCTCCTTGACTACTCCTAGTGTTGGATGCTATTGAAAGGAGGTTTCTTGGTGCTACTTCAACAAAGTGAAGGCTTCTCCAATGTGTGCTTGAGGTTACTTCAAGAAGGATGCTTCAAAGGTGGTTGGAGCTACTTCTAGGAGAAGGCTATCTCAAGGAGGTGGAGCTACTTCAAGGAAGTGAAGGCTGCTCCAAGGTTGCTTGGGGTTACTTCAAGAAGGTTGCTTCAAAGAAGGTTGGCGATACTTCTAGGTGAAGGCTATCTCAAGGTGGTGGAGCTACTTCAAGGTGGTGAAGGCTACTCTAAAGTTTCTTGAGGTTACTTCAAGAAGGTTGCTTCAAGGAGGTTGAGGCTACTTCAAGGTGAAGTCTCATGACTTTTTATTGAAATTCCACCTTATCGATGCATGAGAGATAATAATTCTTCATCATAGTTGATTATTACGTGGAAGGGTGATAATGAAATTTTTGATGGTCCATTTTACTAACAAAATAGTTCATAAAGATCTTCTTTAAAAGCATGCGATGTATGCTTTTAGCAAGATTAGGGTTTGCATGTCGGCAAAGAAGGCTAATAGTATCTATATCTATCACCACGTGGAGAAGAAAATTAGCTCCAAGAAAGAACACCCCTAACCACCAAAAATCCCTCGAAAAGCTCCAAAAAGGATTCTTCTAAAAAGATCAGTAATGGGGAATTGATAATTAAATTAATCTCAACTAATTAATGACATGTAGTAAAAGATGGTTTTTGTTCATAATAATTAAGGTGTCTTAACAATACCAAAGTACAACATGTATTTAGGTGTGCAAATTGAAGCAAATTCAATACTAATGTGGAGACCAAATCCCATTTCTTTATGAGAGAGCCAAAGGAAAATGAAATAACTCAATAAAACAACATAAAATTCATTAAATTTCAAATAGGTGGTGGTCTGAAAAATTGTGCGCTAGTGTCTGTGCTTGGAAGTACGCATGGACATGTCATTTAATTTATCTGCTAACTTCATATTCAAAATACTTGACTCCGTGAATTCAATGTTGGGGTATCACTATAAAAGGTCTACATAATTGTGATATAAACCATCTCCAACGATCCATGTAACATAGACAGGGGAAGATCAATCTAGTAGACCAAGAAACTCGTATGGTTCCTTGACTAGTGAGCAAGGTTTGGTCCTCCAAAATAGTGTCAATGCACTCTATAAATAGACAAGTAAGTTGAGGAAGAGGAGGTTGTTCTTATAAAGAGGAAGAAGTGCGGTGAGGACTTGAATTAGATGCATCTAGTGGAGATGAGGGCTTAAATCTACCATGGTAAGGGTAAATATCTTCCATGTTGAAGATGTCACTAAGGCCCCAATCTATAGTAGATTTTGTACATAACTATGTCTACTAAGTATCATGAATGGTCTTTATGCTTTGACATAAATCTTCTTGGAAGAACTTTCCAGGTAGAGTTTATTACATATACATAGTAGCACATCTCCTTTTTGAAATTCTTGGAATCTATAGTGAACATCTGTTGATAGCTCATGAATTTCATATAACAATGGTAGTTTTTGGTGAATTACATTGTGAAAATCATGGACATGTTGAGAAAAGGTTTTTGTAGAATGGAGAGATCGAGAGTTAATGGGTATAGGGATGCGGCCAATTGACTTTTGGTGTTTGTAACTATGTAAAACTTCAAAGGGACTTTTCCCTTGGACTAATGAACAAAACTATTGTATCCAAATTTTGGTGTACACAAAAGTAATCCCAATCACCTAAGTGATCATAGAATTAACACTATAGAAGATCACTTAACCTATGAATGACCACCTTAGTCTGGCCATCTACTTGATGGTGAAAGGTGGAGGAAAAAATAAAACTGGTAACAAAATTATTCCATAGTGTCTTCCAAAAATATCTAGAAAATTTGACATCATGACCATATACTATGGTGGTAGTATTTCCATGTAGTTTGATCACCTCATTAAAGAAAAGGCAAGAAATGCGAGAGCCATCTACCATATCACAAAAAGGGATAGCATCGACCATTTTTGAAAATCAATCAACCATGACAATAGAACAAAATCATTACCAGGAAATATGCACAATAGAACAAAATGAAATCAATGCTTAGATCTTTCCTGTTTCATGGGGAATTGGGAAGGTAGTGGAAAGATATTTATTTTGTTTCTTATCTTTTGCTAACCAACAAATATGACATTGATAGACAATGCATGCCACATCTTGATGTAATGAAGGCAATTAAAGTATGTGTAAGAGTAGAGAAATGGTCTTATCCCTACCAAAATAACCTTCAAGACCGTCATCATGTAATTTCCACACAAAAAAGTTACCAAAAGAGGTGTGAGGAACACAATGCTGGATAGTGTTAAAATTACACCCATCATGAAGAAAAGTCCAGAAGAGGGAGAGGATGGGTTCTAGAGAAGCTCTGGGTAAAATTTGCCAAAGTCATAACACAATGGATATTGGTCCTTCAGGCAGTCAACTCAACAATTATATCACTCATCAAATGATTTGTGGTCATACAATGATTCAAAGCATTGGTCACTTTAAAAGAAACTCAACCCAAATGGCATTTTATATGTTGGAGCTCTTATAGGAGTTCAAGAAGTGTAGATCTTGATGACTGACCACAAAATAAATTCATGGTGCAAATATAATGCCATCAATGAAGCGAAACTGTATGAACACAAAAAATTCCTTATCGTATGTTGAATACTTGTCTTTATCATCATTTGAGTCTCTTATTGAAGAAGGCAATCAGGTATCCTTCCTCACTTAACACACCACTGATGCCAACACCTAAAGCATCATAGGAAACTTCAAAAGTTGTGGAAAAACTCAAAAGATAAGGAAATGGGGCTTCTATCATTTTCTTTTTGATTTCTACAAAGACCCATGTAGTAGATGTTTACCACATCAATTTTTAATGTTTACGAATCTCAGTGAGTGGAGTCACGCTTGTGATTAAGCCTCAAATAAAATGATGTATCTATATTTTATGGGTGAAAAACAATGCCATTCATAGATATAATGATTCCAAGGAAGACAACCTTATTATAATGGAAATAAAACTTATTTAATTGATGCATACTTTCTTTGTATAAAGTGTGTCAAAGATAAGGATAAGGTGTGCAAGATGTTCTCCCTTGGTCTTTCTAAAGAGCAATTAGTCATGAAAGTAAACCACCAAAATTTTCCAATGAGTGATTGAAAGAATGGTTCATGGCCCTTATGTAAGTACTTGACGAGTTGAACATATTGAAGGGCATGTCCAACCATTTCTGTAATCCTTCAAGTGTCATAAAATATGTCTTCCATTCATGTTTGTCGTTGATATAATTTTTTTTGGTATCTTCTATGTATGTCTATCTTGTTTAACCAATGTGATCCAATTAACAAATGCAACATGTTGTCAAGTCTATGAATGAGGAAGCAATACTTGATGGTAATTTTGTTGATAGAGAAAAAATCCAAGAAATTTCTCCAACTACCATCCTTTTTAGGAGCATCAAAAGCTAGAACCATACAAGGGATCTTGCTATCTTGAACAAACCTTTTGAAAAGAAGGGCATGAACTTGTCATTCAATTCAAAATGTTTAGTTGGTTTCATTTGTTAATGTGGATGATTGGAAGGGAGTAATTGGGAATTAGGTCAATTTCATGTTGAAGGCCACATAATGGTGGAATTTCACTGGGAAGTTCCTTAGAAATCACATCTCTAAATCCATCCAATAGTCAGATATGATCCTTTGGGGGGGTTGAATGTAGGGAAAATGGACAACCTTTTTGATAGATAAACTATACATGCTTCCTAATTTATGGTTGGAATCCTCCACTTCTTTATGAATGACATGGTGATGGTGAAGGTGGTGAAGGGGGCTTAGCTTTTGGGTTGTGGGGATGACAAAAGTATGATAAATCTAGATGTTTACACTTTTATATTGGAAGATGTAGATGTTGGAGTGACCTTCATTGCAAGCATTTGTATAAAAAATCCAAGGGCATCCCAAAATAAAGTGTCACACATCCATGGGTGTAACATCACACCAAATGTGATAAGAGTAGGAACCCAAAGTAAGAGACACCAAGCAATGTTGAGTACCTATAGACTCATATGATTCACCCAGTGAACCTTGTGAAGTTAAATATGGGGCTTTGTATTATGTTCATACATTGAAGTCCTTCGGAACAAATTATGTTTGTGAGGTGCCATTTCTAACTAAAAGTTAACATCTCTTTCCTGCATGTTTGAAGATAGTCTTAAAAGGGACCATTCACTTCCATGTTCTTCCATTAGGTAGAAAGCACAGACAAAACATGTAACTAAGAGTTTTGGTTACCATACTTGAGTTCGTCATCAGAGAATTCTAAGTCAAGTAAAACATCCTTGTACTCTAGGGATCGTCCTCTAGAGTGGGATCATTAGAGTCATATGACACACAAAGAGCATGGCGTAGGCACGAAAAAGCCAAATGAGATGTGTTGTGGTAGTGAAAACATTCATGTTCACGATGAGGTTGGGATGAGAAGCAGAGCTCACTACCTCATTTCCATTTGTGGAAGAGGGAGTATATGGTTAATAAGTAGAGTGAAAGTAGGGTGGGCTGGGGAAGGGATGCCAGTGGAATGACTACGTTGCCTAAAATGAGAGAAGGATGAGCCACGAGATGTGGAGAAAAGATATATTTCAATCTCCTAGGAAAAATCAAAAGCATCATCTAAGGAATCTTACTGCTACAATTAAAGCACAAGTCGAATATCAGGTGTAGATGATTCACAAAGTGAGTGGCCAATTCAAGTATGAGTCATTCTGATTACAATAGTTCTTTGCCTCCTCAAAATTTTCCATATATTTTGGACTGATAGGGGTCCTTAGATGCATTTAAAGGGGAAAGAAGGATATTTTAGTCTTTGTTAATGGTCATATTATGGAATCTCATAAAGAAGGCAGTACACATCCTTGAGATAAAAAGAAGGTTGATCTTGATCAAAACTAGTAATTGTATTTGTATTGATACAGAAAAAGATAAATAAAATAACAAGTTGAGAAACCATGGTAGGAAACTACTAGGTAGTGGAGTAAGATGTCTCATACCAGAACTAATATACATCTCTGTGTATTTTGTGGTTGCATTTGTCAATTACTTTCTTATGTTATTTCTAGTGCACATGTTTCTTAAAGGAAGTTGCAATTAACCTCCTTATGTCTAAAATTTCATAAACTAATCGTAGATCTATCAACTCTCCACTAGAGATTTCACTTCCATTTTAATAATGTATCATAATCAAAAGCTACTATACTAGGGATCAACCTCATCCTCATCACATAGTTTTTCTTTGCACTAGGTTATATGTTGCAATCTGTCATTGCCCTAAAGTTAAAAAGATAAACTGAATTATTCTCCTTAATTAGTAAAAGTAACCACTTATTACGCACACCAATGTGCATACACATAACCCTTAGAACATTCCCACCTATTTTAGTAATCTCAATTGTGAACTACTATAAATCACTATTGAACCCGTAAAGACTTAAAATTTCCTTTTCCATCCCCATAGATTCCACTCTAAACCTTATATTGGGGAAACACCTCAGGATTGAATTCTTAACATGGATTTTATTGACATGATGAAGGATTCTTACAATATTTATGCTAGATGTTCAATCCAAAGGCTACATCAAAGGTGTCACCATGTTTTCATCTGAAGCTTTAGGGATTAGAGATGGGATAATTAGAGACAATGTGGGGTTAAACATGCTAGAATGAATCCATAACCAATATGAAGGATTCTGCGATTCATTGAAAATGATTATTCACATTTATGAAAATTTGGTGGAAACATCATGCAGATGTTGGCTTCATGGGTGATGAAGTTATGCCATCATTAGGAGAATGACATTCAACAATTTCCTGACCAGTATACCTCATCATAGGAAAATGATTTGTGTATTAACTCTAGTAGTCGACAAGATGGGGAAGTGGAATATGACAACATCACTCTAGGAATTTAGGGACAGGATAGTAGAAGAAGTTCATTTTCCTAGGAAGGGATGACAAGGTCATTGTAGAAGGTTGTAATTACATTGGTTTTTTAGACAAGACCAATAAAGAGTGCATGCATGGTCCTTCTTTAAGAGGAAGTGTGGGAGAGATATATGAAAATTCTTTGGGTTATGGTGAATGATTTCCCTTGTGGTGAGGCAAAAGCAATTGGAGGTGGGGATGATGACCATATTCTTGTCATCAAGGTAGGGAAGAGGAAGATGGAAGTCTTTTAAGGAATAGGACCGTTGTGGTCCTAGTATTGATTCTGTTATATAATTTCAATTTTAGAATGTACACATTGTGATGGCTAGAGTTCCTTACTCCTCTATTTCTAGATGAGGACTAAAGGAGCTAGAGACAAGTGGGTGGATATGCCTAGGGGATGATGTGTAGTATGATTTATTTGGAATGATAGAAATTTGATTGTACCTTTGTCTTATTTGGGTATCAAGAGACAACAAGAGAGGAATCAAAGCATCATATGGATATGAGGTAGCTGGAAAATATAGAAATCATTGCATATGAAGTTGGAGATGGTAGCATGGAAGGTTTGGAATTTTTCTCTTTGGTTGATAGTAGAGTGAAAGGTTAGTGCATGCACATGGCTCTGACACATGATGTCATATAGATGAAGAGAGGTGACAATTAATCACTTATTTTTTGAAAGGTGAGACATAGGCCAAACTTTAAATATAATATAGGATGCCTTAGACATTCACTATTTCAACTAAGGGTTTTTGAGTGGGCATTGGAAAAGTCTTTAGGTTTTTTGAAGGGGCAGGGTCTCGTAAGGAGATATGATAGGGAATTTCTCATTATTTTAGTATTCCATGTGTGGCCTATTAGGTGTGTAACTCAGTACGAGGGATGGGTGGGGCCCAAGGAGAGTATAGTAGTGGACTTGGGCATTCATGAGGTATACAAATACGGATGGTTTTTATAGGAATACATGAGATTGATGTTTTGAGATCTTTAGGACAAAGAGATTCACCTATGTGGCAAACACAAGGAGGTTGAGATTTCAAGTGGGGAGCTAAGCCATGGTGGAGCAATAGAAACTATAATAAAATGTAGGGGATGTGGCATGGGAGGACACATCCGAGGGATGATATGAGCATAGTCATGGGAGGAATGTTGTGTGATGTTGAGGCACCTTGGTAAGGTATTCACAAAGATGGGGAGAGGGAAGGACGGAACGTAGAATGGTTTGAGTGCTGTAGCTTTTATCGTGACCTATTATGTTGTAAACGGGCATTATCTTAATTGTTTTGAGACACAAATAAACTTTTGATTGCATTGACTGATGGATCATTAGGTACAATGTTTACGGATTCTCAAGGTTGGCCGATATTTCATCCCAGTGCGAGGATTGTACGTAATGAATATGCGCCGCTAGTTTGTTAAACATATGGTCGATGATCGACACATGATGTACCGACAATTTTTTGACTTACAAAAGGTCAGGAGAGAGACGGCTCAACAAAAAAGTTATTTCCTCTTTACGCGATGTATGCATGCAAAGAGAGGCCAAATGAAACATGTATGTTTGACCAACTAGTACCACTCAACTGGTGCTCCAATCTCTTTTGGTTGGTTACTATCGCTCTTTCATGCGTGATTGATTAGAATCATCATCTTGTCCCTGTCGCATTTCCTACAAAGCATACCCGTCCAGCAGGCAACTTGATATTTATATAAGCTTTGCTATATAGCACCGATATCACACCAGATCTTGAACCCGTTTTGACTTTAGCGCACAGTCTCCAAACACATTAATTGTTGTCAGGTGCAGCAGATTGCAACAGTTGTTGTTAGGAGCAACAATTGAAAACGTACGTTTTTTGACTCCTCGCACATAAATGGCAGTTGCAATTTGCAGCGTCCAGCCCGAGACGCTGATTGCTATTGAAAATGTGTACGTGGGGCTGAAAAGAGAGAGGGAAGAGAGAGAAAGAGAGGGGGGGGGAGTGAGGAGAGAGGAGTGGCCGGAGGAGAGAGAAAAAAAGAGAGAGATTTTTATTTTGTTGATAACTTTCAATCTGTGATGTACTTTTTGACAAAAAAAAGCGTTAGACTCCTTATCAATAATACTTTTAACAAGACCAATGTCGATGTAGTTTTGAGAAATTTAATACACACTCTAAAAATAATACAAAAAATAATAATTATTTTTGGTTCAATTTTTTTAAGAAAAATAATTTTTTTTGTTGAAGTGGTATTTTTTTAAAAAAGTAGTTTTTATCTCCAGAGATTTTTTTTGTTAAGCCCATCAAAGTATTCTTGTTATCCGTAATAAATATCTTGTTATCGCTAGGCAAAGCTTTTGTTATCCAAGTAGTATAATTTTTTTCTGAAATTTTTTTGTTATCTATAGAGAATATTTTGTTATCCCTAGCAATATTTCTTGTTATCTCTAGTAAATCTTTTGTTATCCTTAGAAAATGCTCTTGTTATCCATGGTTAATGTTTTGTTATCTCTATACAAACTCTTTGAAAAAAATTAGAAATGTTTTGTTGTCCCTAGCAAAGTTTCTTGTTATCCCTAGCAAATGCTTTGTTTTCCCTAGAAAATGTTCTTGTTATCCCTGGTTAATATTTTATTTTCTCTAGACAAACCTTTTGTTATCTAAGTAGTATATATATGTATGTATATATATATATATATATATATATATATATATTCAAAATTGATTGTTATCAATAGATTTTTTTTATCCCTAGCAAATTTTCTTGTTATTCCTAGTAAATCCTTGTAAATGTTTTGTTATATGTGGTCAAACTCTTTGTTATCGAAGTGGTATTTTTTTAAAATTTAGTTGGTATCTGTAGAGAATGTTTTGCTTTATCCTTAGCAAATTTTCTTGTTATCTCTAGGCAAATTTTTTTGTCCAAGTAGAATTAAAAAAAAATAGTTATTATATGTTTTGTTATATTTATTTTGATATATAACTTTCAAACCGCTATATATATTTTTAACAAAAATTAAGAGAGATAAAAAAATATTTACTATGCATAACAAGAAAAAGTTGCTAAGGATAACAAAAAATTTGCTAACGATAAAAAAAAGATTCTCTATGGATAAAAACTAATTAAAAAAATAGTACTTGGATAATAAAAAGTTTGACTAGAGATAACAAAACATTTATAATAATAACAAATTGGATTAGACATAATAACAAATTGGCCGAAAAATAATGACTAAATTTTAAAAAATAATGACAATACTTCCCTCCAATTCTTTATATTTTCTCTCTCTTACAAAAACCAGACCAGAATTAACCACTAATGTAAAAAAACTTATGTGCACTATTTTCAAAAATATGTCGAGTAGTCTTATTGGATTTTATTTTTCATAAGAAATCTAACGGTTTTTATTTCGTCGAAAAATTCATTGCGGATTGAAAGTTATTAACAAAATAAAATTCTAAAATTTGACTAGAGAGAATAAAACATTTACAACAATAACAAATTGGATTAGACATAACAACAAACCGGTCGAAAGATAATGACTAAATTTTAAAAATGATGACACTACTTCCCTGCAATTCTTTATATTTTCTCTCTCTTATAAAAATTAGACCAAAAATAACCACTAATCTAAAAAAAGTTATGTGCACTATTTTCAAAAATATGTCGACACCAGTCTTATTGGATTTTATTTCTCATAAGAAGTCTAACGGTTTTTATTTCGTTGAAAAATTCATTGCGGTTTGAAAATTATTAGCAAAATAAAATTCTCTCTTATTTTTTCTCTTTTCGTACAACCACTATTTCTCTGGTCCTCTCTTTCACACTCTTTCTCCGTTACATTTTATAAAATATGTCCATGTTAGTTTTATTAGAATGCATTTTTCATCAGGGATGTAACGATTTTTATTTCGTTAAAAATACTTAATTGTTTGAAAGTTTTTAGTAAAATAAACATGTCTCTCCTACATTTTCTCTTTCCAGACAACAACTAAATCTAATAGTTTTTATTTCGTCGAAAAATTCATTGTGGTTTAAAAAATATTAGCAAAATAAAATTCTCTCTCTTATTTTTTCTTTTTTCGTACAACCACTATCTCTCTGATCCTCTCTCTCACACTCTTTCTTCGTTACATTTTAAAAAATATGTCGACATTAGTCTTATTAAAATGCATTTTTATCAGGGATGTAATGATTTTTATTTCGTTAAAAAAATACTTCACCGTTTGAAAGTTATTAGTAAAATAATCATGTCTCTCCTATATTTTCTCTCTCCGGGTAACAACTCCTTCTCTCTACAGCTCTCTCTCTCTCTTTTAAGTCAGCCATCTGTTCTTTTATTCAGTAATCAGCCGTCACGTTAACCATCGTCTGGTCGTGTCCCGTTGGGTGCAACTACAACAGTCATGTCGTCACTAAAATCCAAATGTCGTCACTAAAATCCAAATCGGGTATCTTTTCTAATCTTGAATCGGGGCTCTATATCATTTTCCTATTTATATCCCTATTTATATCGATTTTCTGAAGTGATAGGTACTCAGAAAAATCTTTTTCGTCCTATTTGTCACTGGTTGATGTAAATTAAGTTTTCAAGATTATTTGTTTTTAAATATCCAGTAAGTTAAAGTTGTTGGCTAGCAACTAGCGCCGTATCTAGTTAATATGATACCGAGGATGGTATTCATTAAGTGGAGATTAGGATATGTAACATGCATATAAACTGTATACTGACAAGGAAGTCAAGCTATAGTCCTAATGTGGACGTATATAGAGCGTCCTACTTTCCATGCATCAGCAATGCAGCAGCCATACGCTTATGAAAAAAAGAAAAAGCATGTGCTGGGTTAATGTGTGATCACTCGGGACTTAACCAAGTAAACTGTCATCGTGGTACTTAGCCTGGGCCAGTATGCAACACCAAATCAGCAGATATTAGTGTTATATGTCTCGAAGAAATATGTTGATATGATTGTAGATCTAGGGTCCTAAAATTAAATGGATCTTCACCGACCGGATTAATGGGTATGGTACGATTTAATTTTTAGATCCGAATAGAAATCCGATTACGGTTCTACGGAAGCCGCCGTATTTAGGGTGTACTCTTTCGAGAGCGCTTCCTCTTGTTATCTTTTTCTGATATAGCTCCCCCTTGTAATCTTTATCTGATATAGTGAAAATCTCGCTCCTCATGTGGAGTAGGTCATGTGATCGAATCACTTAAATCCTATATTTTGGTTGGATAATTCTTTTATTCTCGTCTTGTTCTTCTGTCGAATTCGTAGTATTCAGTCGTTCAAACACAACAACTCGGATTTCAATGTAGGATGAGCGCACTGCGATGTTGGGAAACTTTGCGAATTTGCAAGAAAGCAGGAATAGAAATATTCTTGACCAAGGCAAACAGGAACGGCAATGGCTGCCTGCTTGGAAAGTGAGCTGGTACTTATGGTACGCGGAAGGCGTAATTCCACGATATCATAGGCATTTGTAGGAACCCCAATCACGGCAGGAGATAACGTAGTGGATCAAACGGGCATGGTAAATCTGAAGGAACATATGTAGCCTAACACGTTTATTTCTAGGTAAGCGAGAGGTCAATGAAGAGATCCGGTATGTTTGTTGCCTACCCTTATGTGGACTTCATCTCTAGGGCCAGGCTATGGCCATCTTTTCTGTAAGTATAAAAGGAAGGACGAAGATGTTGTGATGACGAATCTTATCTGTATCGAACCAAACAATGTGAAATCGATGGATTGGGGGAACACTCTCGATTTCGGTTGGGCCTTTGTGTGAATCCATGACTAATGTATCCAATATTGCTACATTAAGAGTGGATTTGAAGTTGCCATTGTGCTACTAGTTCTAGTCAAATTCATATATGATATTCAACATTCAGGGATAGATGAAGGCAAGTCAAGAAAGTGAGGAATGAAGGATTAATCATATTTTGTATATTGACAACAATATGTAATAAAATATCTAATAAATTACTTGTAGAAAACATCTATTTATTTATCTAATTATTGTTGCCAAGACAAGTCAATATTTTTAATAATGAACATAGTACATATAGACTATCTTAAATTTTGGAACTATTTAGTGGAACTTTGACTCCCGCACAAAAGTAGGAAAGAAATCTACCCTTAAACCCATCTACAAGTATTATTAACTAAGAATAAATTGGACACACAATATGTGGGGAGATAGTTCTCAAGTTTCCTTTCCTATTTTGAATATGGAATTATTTCTAGCATATGACATTGTAAACCTATTGTTAGTCTCATCTGATTGGAATGGGTGCACCAACCCTGACCTTGTCCTTCTCTATTACTACAGAAGAATGGTAACAATTTGCTACCATTTTTATTCTCTTTCTTGGCAAGAAACAAAGTTCCATGGACACCTTCCAATCAAATCCTATGATAGTTCTACAATTTCAATCATTGGCAATACCCTATCTTTTCCTAATCTAGAAACAATCAATTTGGTATCTCTCCAACCTATTAGCCATAACAAATCCTCTCTATCATTGAAATAATATATAACTAAAGACGCCCCCAAAAAGATTCATCATTCCACTCTCTGCAAAAGGCATCCTTAACCTGATTACAAAGACATTGATTTTCAACCTCCAACAATCCAATTGGGATTGAGGCGTTTGAGTTGTTTGAGGAAAATGTAGTGATGTTATGATAGAGTTTTTGTGTCTCCTAACTTATTTTACAATACAACTACACATCTGAATCCACTAGACTTTTCCTATTATTTCCACAATTAGTTGGATCATATTCATGTAAAAACTATATAAGATGAGAATCTATATGCACAAAAAAGTTATCACATATAGATAAAATTGTCATTAGTAAAATGAGCAAGATCTACATAAAAGATACCATATAAAAAATAGATATATGTTTTTGATCAAACTAAATCCTTAGTCCTACGAGGGGAATCATTCAGACATCTCAATCCAAGTCAAATAGTCAAATAGTCCGAGATACATAGTCTACTCCTCAAGCTCACCTAGAAATGGGTATGAGTACTACCCAAAGTAGAAAAAATATCATATAAATGAATTAGTTAAAACATTGATTTTCTAATTAAATAATAGATGACCAATACATAAAATTTCCAAGATAACATCTCTAATCAAAAAATAAGATTGGCACAACTTTTAAATAAAAATATTGAAAGTAGATTAGTGCCTACGAGGTAGAGAATGAAATAATCCATTGAGTTAATTAATGAAATCAAGAATAATTAATGATAGTATTTCCATAAATGCAATCAGAATAATTGAAGTATGCATGTGAACAACAATGAGTAACAGACTTGGGAAATCAATAGTGTAACACGTGTCGAAATGTCAAATTCATGTGTTTGTGAAACAATGCCCACTTGAAGAAGTCCATGCTGTATACGTTTTCGAAAGTCTTAGTGTTCCATGGGCTTATAAGAACGTAGTTCATGTTGAATTAGCATGTAGGGTGATTTCTAAACATTATATCGAGTAAGAGGTTATAGGAAAATAGTTCGTGCATAATTTACTACTCCCACTGTAATTTGAATCAATTTAGTTTTTCTACACCATGCTCTCATATTAGTAATAATGATGTCAAGAGGCCAAGTTTGGTCATGATTATTGTTCAATAATAGTCCTAAAGCAACACTAACAATAAATAGAAAGCATAAGAACAAAAGTTCAAAAGTCTATCACTTATAATATTTGAATAAATTAGAGATCATGACTACCCAAAACTAGGGATACATGTAGAAAACATTTTTTCCCCAAAAAATATATCCAAATTGTCAAGTATCAACATGGGATGCAAAAAGGAGATTTACGAAAATCAATATGGGACATCTTATCTAACATTCTCAAATTAAGAGGATCAACTTGACAAAATGTAGAGTTCTAACTCCAATAAGGGTAACATCAAATAAATGTCACATACATGGGCACAATATTAGGAGAGAAATTCTCCATTTCTGAATAGGTCATTATAAACATATAACATGAATGAGGGAGGAAAATATTACAAGTACATAATGATTTGTTACAGGAAATTGACATAATATTCAAAGTTTAAAAGTAATGGGAGATTATTTTATGTAAACATGGTATATTTATTACACAATAAGGGCAATGCAAATTTTTTAAAAGAGAATAAATCACCTAATTAAGAAAATTGTTATAAAAGATACACACGAACTGTGTATCATAATTTAAAAATATTTGGTATTTTAGTTGAACTAGTTCCCAAGTGAATAATAAAGAGAGAAACATACCCATATATCAAGGCTACGATCTCACATCATTTTCCCCAAACCTTCTCTTCAATTATAAGTCAATTTTAAGTGGTTATGAATACATTAATTTGTGTTTTAGAAAATTTATATGTTGAGTTTTTTAGACCTCTCAAAATGTTTACTAGAGGCTACTAAAGTTGATTTGACTTTGACATAGTTTTTTTCATATTTTAAATGATTACAAATATCACTTGTAAAATAAATAAATATACAATAAATATATGTTGAGTTTTTTAGACCTCTCAAAATGTTTACTAGAGTCTACTAAAGTTGCTTTGACCTTGACATAGTTTTTTTTCATATTTTAAATGATTACAATATCGCTTGTAAAAAAATAAATATACAATCAATATAATTCAAACTTGAGTTAAATTTTAGTAGTAAGAACAGAATGACCTAACGACCATGCACTCTGGTGGTGGTTGGGGTGACCAAAGATCTCCCCTGAAGTGAGGAAGACAATTGTACCCTATCAGAGATCTAATTACGATTATAGAGTTGCCAAAGGATTGAGTAACACTATGCAAAGCCAAGGTTGGAGACGTGAACACTAGGATCGATGTGACTGAGTCATGCTTGATGAAGAGACAATAATAATCCCATAGGAAGAGGCCAATGAGAATGGTGCATTGTAAAAGGACACTCTAGAGAGATGCATCAGTTTTCATTCACATATTACTACACTTCGAGATGACTTGCAATGAATCTAGAAGCTGACAAGAGAAATAGAGGGTCTGGATAGGAGAAGTGGTATCTACATAATCAAGTTCCCATCTAAATTCAATTTGAACACCGCTGTTGAGGGAGGTCCATGGTACATAAAGGGTAAAACAATGATTATTATGGACTACGAACAATGCAAGCCATTGGAGCAAGAAAAGCTATCCTTTGTTCCAGTGTGTCTTAAGCTACTCAACCTACCTCTAGAATTACGGATCAAGAAGATGATTTCTCGCATAACCTCCTACTCAGGAAAACCACAATGCTTGGATAGACAAAAAAATTCTAAGAAATGAATCGACAATGCTCGAGTGAATGTGTTAATGGTTTCTAGATATCCCTTTCCCAATTTAGTCAAGCTTAGAACTGATAAAGGCCACAACTACTTAGTGCAAGTTGAATATGAATGGACACTAGATAGGTGCCCACATTACAGTAATTTCAGACATGACAAGTCCCTTTGCAAGCTGGTGGAGAAGCAACCTCGACGAGACTTAATGCATAAGGAACTAGTATAAAAGGAACTTGAAATACAACAAACAAACACAGTCGAATCTAGCGCTCAACATGTTCATCAGAATGTTAGCACCCAACCGCTTGTCAAAATACTCAAGATCCTGATGCATGACTCAACTCGTCAACACAGGTCGATGAGGTTAGTCAGGAGGAAGAGGGCTTCATACATCTAAAGAGAACAATTGGTCCACAAGTCAAAAGAAATATACGAGGTTAGGGGGAAATGGGTTGGTAGGATTTCTGGGCGGCCAAGCCTCTTTTCATCCCAAAGCAGAGATAATTAAAACTGGAAGGGGGAGTGACTGATGGCGAGTATGAGCGTGAGCGACCCCAAGGCGATTCCAGTGACAGGCGAGGAAGGGGATCTGGTGATGAGTGAGGAATCTCCGGTGAGTGTGGCAGACCAACCGGAGGCCTCACAAGTGGGTAATGTGGAGGATTCAAGAAACATCACGAAGATTAAAGATCCGGGGAAGTCTGCGGCGGGGTACAGATCTGGATCTGTGGGGGTGTCTACGGAGGCCAGAACCTGGGTGGATCTAGTTTCACAGAAGAAGGATTCCCCTTCAAATGTCTTCAAGAAGGTTGATGTTCAGTTGGAGAATGGCAAACTCCTTTATCCGAAGAGCATTGCTGAGAGGAATATGCAGAAGTGGAGTAGGGCGGCGGCTGGGTATATTGTTGGCATGAATCCCCACTGGCCCTAGTTAGTTCACTTCTTGGCACAAATGTGGAAGGTCAAGGGTTCCCTGGATATCAGATCTAGAGGAAAGGGATTCTTCATTCTGTTGTTCTCAAATGAAGAAGATATGACAACAACGATAGAAGGAGGTCCCTAGTTTGTAGTTGGGAAACCAATGTTGATTAAAAAATGGGAACGAAGTGAACTGATGGAGAAGGCTAAGATTTCAGAGATTCCTATCTGGCTTAAGATACATGTTTTACCGCTTGAATTGTGGGATGACGAAATGTTTATGCGAATTGGCTCTTATCTGGGGAAGCCGTTGTGCATTGATCAGTTAACCAGTGACCTTGTCAGGTTGGAGTATGCTAGGATGCAAATCCTTATTCCATCCAACTTTGCTTTCCTAGAGGACCTCGAACTACAAAGTGAAGACGGCCAGCTAGATAAGATCACCTTCGAATATGAATGGAAGCCTACTGTGTGTGATAGTTGTGGCAATTTCGGCCATGAATCCGGCATGTGTGCTGAGAAGATGGAGCTACCAATGAAAGTGATGAATAATATTTAGAGGAAGTAGGTGTGGGTACCTAAACGAGTCAGGGGACCAAGTGTTGAGGAGGAACTTGAAGTGTTTAGCAATGCGGTGGAAGATATTACCCTGGCTCAAGATTCCTCATCTAGTAGAGAAGAAACAAGTAGTATGGTGGATGGTGGAACAACATCTAAGCAATCTCTTATCACACCCTCCCCTTCTCCAGTTTGGGAGGTGCAGAGAAGGAGATCCAAATCACCTCCGAGGGTGGCATTGAAGCCAATTTCTTCATCAAGGAACATTCAACTCTCACCTAACAAGTTCTCTCTTCTGGTGAATCTTGGTGATGGAGGAACTGTCGAAGGCAATGCAGATGTGGAAGGGGAAACCATCTCTGTTCCTTATGGATAGATCCCTCTCTATTTGTGCGTGGAATGTGAGAGGAGTACATAATAAACTCCCTCACATTCGTAATGAGATCGTTAGACTCAAGGCTGATGTTTATATTCTTCTAGAGTCGAGAGTAAACAAGAAGGATCTTCAAGAGACTGTTAACTCGATGTGGCTTGGTGCTAGGTATATTGCTAATGATAATTTTTACTCTTACACTCGTATCATCATTATGTGGATGGACATTATTCTGGATATTCACAAGATTCTAGAAAACGATCAGTTGATTCACTGTAGAATTGTCATTGATCAGTGTAATTTGGACTTCTTTCTTACTGCCATCTATGGATCGAATGATGATGGTTGCAGAACTCTCTTGTGGGATAACCTGAATGCTATCTCTTCTGCTATTTCTTCTAATCCTTGGTGCATTCTAGGCGACTTCAATGTTGTTCGTTTCTCTAATGAGAGGTTAGGCAAACACCCTCCCTATGGTAAAAGTATGTCAGACTTTAATAACTCCTTGGAGGTTACTGGTCTGGTGGAAATTCTGACTAAAGGACCCTTCTTCACCTGGGATAGTCACAGTAGGAAAGGCATGAGTTCCTTCTCCAAGATTGACAGAGTCTTTAGCAATATCAATTTTCTTAATTTGTTCCCTACAGTTTGGGGTGAGATTGTGACCAATATCATTAGCAATCATAGAGTGCTTGTCCTTCGCTTGCTTCCTTTCAAGAAAAAGTACATCCCCTTTCGTTTTATCAATGCATGGGTCAGCCAACATGGCTTTCTTGATATTGTTAGGAAGGCATGGGATGACATTTCACCTGAGGGATCTCTTGTGTTCCGAGTTTACAAGAAGTTTGCTGTTGTTAGGGGAGCCTTGGTTAAATGGAACAGAGATCATGTAGGCAATTTCTCTTCTAAAGCAAAGGAAATAGAAACCAAAGCTATAGAGCTCCAAAAAAAAGTGGATGCTAATCCAAGTAATTCTGATCTTTAGGTGTCATTGGCCACTATGAGGGGGACCCTGAGCAAAGCTCTTCTTGCTGAATAAATTCTCTGGCGACAAAAATCTAGAGCCATTTGGCTGAGAGAGGGAGATAGAAATACGACGTTTTTCTATGCCACTCTGAAGACTAGGAGGACCCATAATAGTATTGATATTCTGCAAGATGGTGGTAATACTATCAATGAACCGGATGCCATCTCAAACCACATTGTGAATTATTATAAGGCTCTCTTCAACTCTTCGTCCTCCTGTGAGGTTAATTGGAAAGAATCTTGGATCCTACCAAAGATTGACTCCATCCAATTCCAAAAGTTGAATAAGTGGGTCACCACAGATGAGGTGGAGGAGGGGATCAAGCACATGAATGGAGACAAGGCTCCTGGCCCCGATGGTTTTAATGGGATTTTTTTCAAAACGTGTTGTCCCATTGTTGGGTAGGATATTACCAAAGTTATTCTTAATTTCTTTGAGTCTGGGAAACTTCTCAAGGAGTGCAATAGATCCTTTATTACCTTTATCCCGAAAGTGCAAGGAGCTGACAACTTAAAGGATTTCTGTCTTATTTCCCTTTGTAATGTAATGTTCAAGGTTATCACAAAGATTCTTGCTAACAGGTTAAAGGATTTACTCCCTGTTCTTATCGATAAAAATCAATTTTCCTTTATCAAAGGGAGACAGATCAGTGATGATATTATGTTGGCCAATGATTTGCTTAGCACCTTCTTGTGTCCTAAGGGTAATGCTTCTCTTTGTCTAAAGGCTGATCTATCTAAAGCCTATGATTCTATTAGAAGAGAATACATTCTCTTCCTTTTGTCTAAAATGGGGTTCCCTTCCTGCTGGATTTCGTGGATAGATGTTTGCTTCAACTCTGCTTCCTTTCAGATTCTTATTAATGGATCACCTTCTTGTGTCTTTGAAGCTTCGAATGTGGTTCGTCAAGGGGACCCTCTAGCTTCTCTTCTATTATGAATGATGTAGTTTCTAATAAGCTTATTATTCCGCCTAAAGCATCTGATCACCTTGGGATCTCTCACATTATCTTTGCGGATGATCTTCTTATCTTCTCTATGGATGATCTTGAAAATGCAAGGAATATCAAAACTGTCCTTTATACTTTCTGCCATACTTCTGGCCTGAGTCTTAATAATATGAAAAGTCAACTCTTCCTTAGAAAGAGTTGTCCTACTTCTGTTGAGATCTCTGGTTTCTTGAACATTGAATCCTCTGGTCTTCCTGTGAAGTATTTGGGTCTCCCTCTCTTCACTGGAAGGATGACCAAATCGATGTGTACTATTATTGTGAAAATTAAGAAAAGACTTGATTCTTGGAAGGGCAGGCTCTTATCTTTCGCTGGTCGTGTTGAGCTGGTCATTTCTACCTTCTCAAGTTACCACATTTTCTGGTCTTCATCCTTCCCTCTTCCTAAGGCAGTGATCCTCGATATAGAGAAGCACATGAGAGACTTTATTTGGAATGATTCCTCTACTCAGAAGCACCTCCACACTATTTCGTGGGATGCCATTTGCAGGCCAAAAACTGAGGGTGGCTTGGGGATTCGACTGGTGTAAGATTGGACTAAGTTTGGCCTTCTAAAATATCTTTGGAACATCGCCTGCAACAAAGAGTCTCTATGGGTTAAATAGATGCGTGAATGATATATTAAACAAGATTATGTTTGGTCTGTGGGCCAAAAAACCAATTCTTCCTAGATGTGGAAGAAATTGATTGGGATGAGAGATCTTCTTAAGAGTAGTATTGACTTTAGAGTTGGAAATGGAGAAAGGTTCAAATTCTAGTTGGACCCTTGGTTACCGGGGAAGAAGTGTGTTCTTGACTCCTGCGATAAGCAGATGGTTCTTCGGTTTGGAAAAGGAACTTACTGTCTTATCTCCTCCTACATTTTGAATAAATCATGGCTCCTTCCTGATGTTAGGGGTATTGACTCTATGTGTAGCCTATTTTCTAGCCTTGCCCATTTATCTGACGAGGAAGACTCCATTTTTTATAAACATAAGAACTGCTTTAATCTCAAAGATGGTTGGGATGTGATTAGAAAGAAGTATCCCAAGACAAAATGGTCTGAATGGGTTTGGAAAAGCAAGTTTCCCAGAAGCTGTGCTTGCTTCCTATGGAGATGTTTTCTTGATAGGTTACCCACCTGTGACTATCTGAAGAGGATCGACATCTCGCTCACCTCCAAGTGTGCCCTGTGTCACTCTGCTGAAGAGGACATGGACCATACGTTCTTCAAATGTTCCCACAGCTCTGAAATCTGGAGCATGTTTATCAGGAAATATGGAAGGAGGCCTTGGTGGATTGAGGATCTGATTCTTCTGAATGGTGAGGCGAAGATTGTAGCTGGTTTGATACTTCAAAAAGTCTGGTTAGAAAGGAATGTGAGAATTTTTGGAGGCCCAAGGAAGCTTCCGAGAGATATCTGGAACTCTGCTAGCTTAGATACACATAGCATTTCCAATTGTTAATGTATAGATAGGCTTCTTTTCCCTTTCTTAGCCTAGCTTTCTCTCTGTATTTTCTTTTTCTTCATTTCTTGTCTTGGGACTCTCCCAATGACCTTGTACATATTTTGGTAGTTTTAATGGAAGAGGCACACTAGGTTCACCAAATATATATATATATATATATATATATATATATATATATATAAGAGGTTAGAATAAGTCTAAAAACAAAGAGAAACAAAACAATAGGTATCGACATCTAGAAGACCAGGAACCCAATGTTGCTATAGTGGAAGGCAAGTTAAATCCCCACCATCCCAATGATTAATATCCCAAGACTGATGGCTTGGAATGTTAGAGTCTTATAACAGAGGGATAAGAAAGATATGGTCTGGGTGGAAATCAAGAGAGTTGGAGTAGATATTGCTCACTTAACTGAAGTTAAAATCAAAAGAAATTAAGTAAGAAAGATGATGAAGAGGAACTAGTCTAACTCTAGATGGATTGATAATTCATCTATATGCAACAAAGTCAATATCATCTTCATGTGGGAGAATTAGGATTACCATATTACTCATATCATGCAATCAAAACAATTCATTCATTGTGGGTTGGAAGTGGAGAATAAAAAGTTTGAGTTTACCATTGTCTATGCTAATGATGAAGATGTTAAAAGGTCAAAGCTATGGGATGACTTGCATTATATTCATCCTCAAGCCCCTTGGTTAGTCTTTGGTTATTTTAATGCAATCAGAGCAGCAAATGAGAGGATAGGTCATTTAGCTCGATCGACTAGATCCATGGAAGACTTCAACAATATGATTTGTAACGACCTGGTCTAGTGGAGATCCCTACTAAACGTCCCTAATATACATTATAATCAACAATCAGGATTGAAAAACACTAGGATCAAGACTGACAAGTCTTTTTGCCAAATCCAAATTCTTAATGACCTACCAAAACTATGGTTGGAGATAATGCCTACTATATACACTGATCACTATGCATAGATGATGCATCTTGTAGAAATAACCCCCAATTAGAAATATCAGAGTTGTAAATGAGAGGATAGGTCATTTAGCTCCATCGACTAGATCCATGGAAGACTTCAACAATATGATTTATAACAACCTGGTCTAGTGGAGATCCCTACTAAAGGTCCCTAATATTCATTATAACCAACAATCAGGATTGAAAAACACTACGAGAAAGACTGAAAAGTCTTTTTGCCAAATCCAAATTCTTAATGACCTACCAAACTTATGGTTGGAGATAATGCCTACTATATACACCGATCACTATGCATAGGTGATGCATCTTGCAGAAATAACCCCCAATTAAAAATATCACATTCATTATTTTAATTCTTGTGCGGGGTTTGTTGGATTCAAAGATACAATTGAATCATCATGCAAGACTAAGCTATGGGATAATGCCATCTACAAGCTCAATCAAAAACTCAATCTTACAAAGAGAGCATTGCAGACCTAGAATTGGGAGTGATTGGAGATCTTTCTAACTCAACAAAGAATAAAGAAAAAGAGGCCTTGAATGATCAAATGCTTACAGATAGTGATCAATAATGAACTATTGTGGGAGATAACTAAAAGCAAAAAATAAGAAGCAATTAAAGCTAGATCAGCTGAGGAGTTTATCATCAACCAAAAATTAGGGGTTAAATGGTTAAAACAAGAAGATAGAAACAAAGTTTTTCTACGCCTCCATGAAAACTAGAAGAAGTAGAAATCAAACCAAATCAATGATCTATGATGGGAACCAGATAAAATGTGAAGAAAATATAAAACAATGTTTCATGCAGAACTACACTTCAATCTTCAATTCACCAAAAAAGTCATGTAGAAACCACTCGTAGTTCAACATGCCTAAGTTGAACGAACAAAAAATCACAAAGAGGTGTAACTTCATCACTGATGAGGATATATACAAGGTTATGAGAAAATCAAGCAATGGAAAAGCACCTAGGCCTGGTGGGATGAATGCTCACTTCTATAAATCCACTTTGGATATAGTTTATAAATATGTATGCACATCAACAAAAGATTTCTTCCTGAAGGCAAACTTCTAAAGGAAGTAAATGGGACATATATATACTTCCTTAATCCTGAAGGTCAAACAACTAGAAAAGGTAAATGAATGGAAACCTATATCGCTATACAATTTTATTTAAAAAAAATCTCTAAGATTCTGACTAATCGACTGAGAGATATTATGACTACTCATTAGTCAAAACCAATGTGCCTTTTTTAAAGGAAGACACATCTCTAACGCAATCATACATGCAAATGAACTAGTTGTTAGGTTTTAGGAGAGACAAAGAAGGTAGCGGAAACAAAAAATTTCTTCTATTCAAACCCAGAATAAAGGAGTCACGTCAACGTCTATATAATAGGAAGGTTGGTTTGTAGACACATACCTTGTCCGGAGGCTTGCTCGGTGATGTACCTCGCAGCTTGTTAGGTCTTCACCTCTGGTCTTGGACGCTGTCTGTGCAACTTTTGGTCTCACTGGGACTGTCGGGATTGACAGCTGTCCTCCAAGTGGCAGAAGTTTCCCGCCTCTATAGTACTCCACACGGACCACCTAGAACTCTGATTGCCTTGTTGCACAAGGCACCGAAAGGAGTCTCACCCTCCTGTCAGCATACTAGTCACCGACACACTCTCCTACTACCAGTCACTTTTCTGTAGTTGTCTTTCCCTTACTGTGCCTCCCTTATTGGGTAGCACTTGCTCGGAATCTCCTGGTTACCACAAACAGAGACAACAACAACTTTGCAGAGCAACTGGTGTTCTGAGTTGTACTTTGAGAAGCTGCCAATACCCCTATATATAAAGGAGGGTCATGGGACAAGGTTATCTACCCTGGGCAATGCAGGATTAAAGCAAGAGTAGAAGGGTTCGAGATTTTCCAAAAAACAACCAAATGTTCTAGCTGAACTGATCGTTTCAATCATGAATCGATTGATTGGGCACATGAGTTGATCGGTTCACACCTGAACTGATCGGTTGGGGCACCTGAGCCAATCGGTTCACTTCTGAAATGATCGGTTCACTGCCTGGTCAGTTCTCGATTGACTTTCCTCTTTTGTTTTGAATTGATCCAAATACCAATCCTTGTTCCAATCAAATTGGACAAGTGAAACAAAGAGAAATTTCTTGCCAACCTAACTTTCCCAACTCGCTCGGTTGTACCAGTTGAGCCGATCGGTTCAACCCTTGAACTGGTCAGTTAAGCATGTCCTGAGCCGATCGGTTCATCGCATGAGCCGATCAGTTCATCACATGAGATGATTGGTTCACCAACCTGAGCTGATCAGTTCATTACATGAGCTGATCGGTTGGGAGTGCAGACTGTGCAAAATTAGTCAATTACACTTTCAATCAATCTGATACTCTAATCAATCGTTCCAACACCTTGAACACTATGATATTGAGCTATCAATTGATTGAGTGTTTAATTGAACTTCTAAACTCATTTAGTAATCAATCTAAACATTGTTTGTGGATAAACTCCTCTTCCAGGTTAAATCCTTTGTGCGTGGCCCTGTAGGTCCATTTCACGTTGGCATTGAAAGTCCATAACACTTATGACTTCACAAGCAAAGAGCGGTGCCTAGTCGCACATCAGTGCTACCCAAGTGAAATAGAAAGTTGGAGAACAAATTTCAATCCTACAATCTGTGAATGGTGTTACAACAAATGTATAATTCCTTTATCACTAATGTCCTAAATGAACTCAAGACATGGTACAGTCATCCTTTCAATGTTCATCCATTTCCTTGATCTTAGAGCAGACTGGGTGAGATGTGTGTGACATCAATATCACATATTGATTCACACATGAATGTACATGCCTTTCTCAATCCTACTCATTAAGTGGCCATGGACATCAAACTCCCTTAGAAGGGACAAATCCCATATCTATCACTCACCCCTCAAAATCCCCATGTGTCAAAGTCACCCAATCTTCACCTTTATAACAACCCATGTTTCATGACTTTGTTTGATGATGTCAAAGTGTACCCAATGACATGTGTTGAGTGTAGTGATTTCAGGTCGAAGAATCACACTCACCACCATCACTGTGAGAGCTAACTGTGACTACCTAATCATGGTTCCATGTGTCAGTCTCACGGTGGGTCTGTCCGATACACTTGTTCTCTAACAAGTACTTATGTGCTTGGTTTGATATCACTATATCATGACTAATGAGATTCTGTCATCAACCAAAACACAATCTAGTCTTTAGTGTTATTGATGTCTATGGTTATTTCCACAATAACAACCGACTAGGGACAAAACAAGAATGTATACTCTTAACATCCATATGATCTCATCATTTAGGTCCTGAACCTAAAAGCATACATCATCGAGTAAACAATTTTTTAGACATCTACCATGTTACACTATCATCTTAGAAACAGTTAAAACATATAGATCAAAAATTGCCTTTATTATTATTCAAATCATTTACAAAGTATCCCATTACAATCATCACATGACTTGCTCTATGGGCATACATACCAAAAGACTCCCACTTGCACTTAGAGCCAGTCACCTAGGAACCTCAGTCCTTGTGACCTAGCATGACCATCAGGCTTAAGCTGAGAAAGGGCCTTCGTCAGTGGATCAACTATGTTGTATTTAGTTGGTACTTTGCAAATCTTCACATCTCCTCATTGTACGATCTCTCGTATGAGATGGAAGCACTGCAATATATGCTTGGACCACTGATGTGATCTGGGCTCCTTAGCTTGAGCAATAGCTCCATTCTTGTCACAATAAATCTCAATAGCATCACAACTACTGGGAACTACACCAAGTTCAGTGATGAACTTCCTGATCCACACATGTTCCATTACTGCATGTGAAGCAGCAATATACTCGGCCTCTGTAGTAGAATCGACAATAGTTTCTTACTTGGAACTCTTCCAGCTCATAGCTCATTGTTTAGGCAAAATACAAATCCTGATTGCGATCTGTAATCATCTTTGTCGGTTTGGAAGCTTGCATCGGTGTAACCTCTTACAACCAGTTCTTACTTGTCGCCATATATAAGGAACTGATCATTAGTCCTTCACAAGTACTTGAGGATGTTGTTTACGGCTATCCAGTGAGCATCCCTAGGATCTGATTGGTACCTACTCATCATGCTGAGGGCATACGAGACATCTGCGTGTCTGCACAACATAGCATACATGATGGATCCGATGGCTGATGCATATGGTATCCCATTCATACGCTCCCTCTCTTCACAAGATTGGGGACATTGAACTCTAGAGATGGTGACTCCATGTAGCATGGGGTTTTTGCCTCTCTTTGAGTTCTCCATGCTGAACTGCTTCAGCACTTTGTCAATGTACGTGCTTTGACTTAGTCTGAGAAGCCTTTTCAATCTATCTCTATAGATCTTAATACCTAGAATGTAGGATGCTTCTCCTAAGTCCTTCATTGAGAAAGTATTCCCAACCAAAGTCTTTACCTTCTCTAAGGCTATGACATCATTCCCCATCAATAGTATGTCATCCACATATAATATGAGGAATGTGTCCGTGCTCCCACTAACCTTCTTGTACACACAAGGTTCATCTTCATTTTGAATAAAGCCGAACACTTTGAATTCTTCATCAAATCGAAGATTCCAACTCCGAGACGCTTGCTTCAATCCATAGATTGACCTTTGTAGCTTGTAGACTTTATTGGCATTCTTTGGATCTAAAAAACCTTCAGGTTGTCATGTACACATCCTCATTTATATTCCCATTAAGGAATGTAGTTTTAACATCCATTTGCCAAATCTTATAGTCATATTAAGCCGCAATAGAAAGCATGATCCTGATGGACTTAATCATGGAAACTAGAGAAAAAGTTTCATCATAGTCGACACCTTGAACTTGTCAGAAACCCTTTGCAACCAATCTGCCTTTATAAGTTTGCACATTTCCATCCATGTCGGTCTTCTTCTTGAAGACCCACTTGCACCCTATGGGTTTTACCCCTTCAGGTGGTTCCACCAAAGTTCATACTTTGTTGGAATACATGGATTCCATCTCGGATTTTATGGCCTCAAGCCATTTCTCAGAATCTGGTCCCTCCATAGCCTCTAGATTGGTAGTTGGATCATCATCTATGATCAACTCACCACCTTCCTGAGTCACAAGGTATCCAAACCTCTTAGGTTCAAGGCGTATCCTACAAGATCTAAGAGGTCCTTGTATTATTTGAGGAGACTGAGATTCCACAACACCTTATGAATGTCTATGTTCCTCTTGTACATCTACCGGTTCAGTGTTTTCTTGTTGGGCTTGAACCTCTTCAAGCTCTATTTTCCTCCCACTGTTTCCTATGGAAATAAATTCCTTTTCTAGGAATACAACTGTTCTAGAAACAAACACTTTGTTGTCAGTAGGGTGGTATAAATAGTATCCCCTTGTTTCCTTGGGGTATCCAACAAAATAACATTTATCAGACTTGGGTCCAAGCTTATCAGGAAACATTTTCCTGAGGTAAGCTTCACAACCCCAAATCTTAATAAGAGACAAATCAGGACGCTTCCCGTGCCATATCTCATATGGTGTCTTTTGAACCGATTTAGATGGTACTCGATTAAGTGTAAATGCGGCAGTTTCAAGTGCATGAAACCAGAAGGAGATCAGCAGATCAGCAAAACTCATCATTGATTGCACCATATCTAGTAAAGTGTGATTCCTTCTTTCAGACACACCATTATGCTATGGTGTTCCAGGCAGAGTCCATTATGATACAATACCAAGGGCTCGTAGAAGGTCCTCAAACTCCTGGCTTAAGTATTCTCCTCCCTGATCAGATTGAAGTGCTTTAAAACTTTTACCAAGTTGGTTTTGTACTTCATTCATGAAATCCTTGAGCTTTTCAAGGGTTTTTGACTTATGTTTCATTAGGTACACATAGCCATATCTACTAAAGTCATCAGTGAATGTAATAAAGTATTGACACCCATTTCTGGCATTAGTTCTAAAAGGCCCACATACATCAATATGTATGAGTCCTAATAGATCAATAGCTCTCTCACCTTTACCTAAAAAGGGAGTCTTGGTCATCTTGCTCAACAAACAAGATTCACATGTCTCTATTGATTCATAATCAAAAGAGTCTAGATAACCATCTTTATAGAGTCTAGAGTTTCTCTTCTCATTTATGTGCCTAGACGACAATGCCACAGATATGTTTTATTTGAGTTGTTGAGTTTTTGCCTTTTGGTGTTTACGTTGTATACACTTGTCTCTAGATCTATCAAGTATAGACCATAAGACATTGGGGCACTGCCATAAAAGATCCCATCTTTTGAAATGGAACACTTTCCATTCTTAATAAGAAATTTAAAACCATCCTTGTCCAAACAAGAGACGGAAATGATATTCCTATTTATGGTAGGTACATAATAGAAGTTCTTCAACTCTATTATTAGCCCACTAGGTAGAGTTAAGTCATAGGTTCCTATGACACTGGAGGCAACTCTTGCCCCATTGGCAACACGTAGTTCAACCTTGCCTTTCCCCAAAGGCCTACTTCTCTTAAGATTCTTCACATTTGAACAAATGTGAGATCCACATACGGTATCAAGTACCCATGACAAAGAAGTAGTAAAGTTAATCTCTATCATGTATACACCAGAAGTAGAGATCTCTATCTATTACTTCTTCTTCCATCGTTCCTTCCATCCTCTCTATGTTTTGAGCGTAGAAGATTTTGACATTGGTTTGGCGAGAGAACCCTTCTCTCCCTCACCTTTGTCCTTAGAATTTGTTCCATTGATCTCCATCAATGAACTATCCTTCTTCTTAAGCATACATAGGGTGGATTCAAAGGCTATTGGTATATCTAGATTGTACAAAACACTTCTCACAATCCCTAACCAGGTATGGAATTTATTCTCAATTAATTTGCCCATTTTAAAAGACGATTCTTTTGTCATTCTACAAGAGAAAATTGCATTTTGAAAACTCCTTTTGATTTGATTTGAATAAAATTTGATGATACTTAATTAGGCCTTTAATTAATTATCGCTCCCACTATTTTGTTCAAACTGACAGCCCTCACCATCAATTTGGAAGATTGCATCGTACAATCTCCTAGTGGGTCAAGATCCTGAAATCCTCGGAGTCATGGACCAACTAGGGCTGTCGCCCACAACTTAGATCTTCCAGGTAGACAACTTTTGCCAATTTCATCATATGCAACTCTTGAAAGATGGCATATGCAACTCCTTGCCATGATCACCTCCATGCCTCAAGGTGTTAGATCGTGTCTAGGTCACCTTGTTAAGTCCGACCCAAAGCCAACACGATGAATATGCACCCTACTAGGCCAGACCCACATATCCATCCTTCACGCTTCCATGAGATAGAAGGTGCACCACGCTAGTGTGTGCCCACACTTGGCCGATGAAGCTTTTCACGTGTGTTGCATTTGGAAGGCATCTAAAACTTTAATATTTAATGAGGGATTTGGTTTTATAGGTACATATACATATGCAATCACCACAATATAGTAAGTATCATATAAATGCTATATCCCACAGAAAACATGAAAAATGATAAAAGAGATGATTATGGCCATCCTAATGTGATTCCTCGAGCCAAGAGGAATCACGGTCATCTAGGTCCACATCACATGCAACCTATACAAGATGAACTCTATTCTCTGCCATTCTGGGTTTGATCAAATCATCTCCATGATTGATTGGCTCACCATCAGGCCAGTCGGTTGGGTGCCACCAACCGATCTACAGGTGCCTCCAGCCGATCGGTTCACTGGTCAGCGTGCATCTCCTCAGGTCGCCACCCACTCTCCTTGAGCCGGTCGTCTAGATCGCCAACCGATTGGTTCACACCTTGAACCGATCATCTCAGTTGTCATCAGATAGTCCTCCGTTCTTTGACATAACAGGAAATATAAAAAGATCTATCCTATTTACATTTAAATTTGGGAAACCCCGAGTTACATTCGAGGGGAGAAAAGGTAGGAAAGAAATCTCGAGTTATCTTGAGTTACATCAAGAAAAGGAGGTAGGGAATCAGTGCGCAGACTGAGATGCAAGCAACTACATTTAACCAAGAACACATACATAGGGTTTATTAGCCATAACCACTCTATACATCCACCACAAAACTCATTTAAGGATGACGCGTATTGAGTGCATTCATATTACATATTATATATGTATTTTGGGATTTGTGCATTGGACATGCATAAAGCCAATTTTATTCGCATCGTACAAAATAAATAAAGGTGAAAAACCTAAAATTGATCATATCGATAATCCTAAAGTATAGAGCAGTTGACGTGGCTCTAATACCACTATTGAGTTTTAGGAGAGACAGAGAAGGCAATAGAAACAAAAATTTTCTTCTCTTCAAACCCAGAATAAAGGAATCGCGTCAATGTCTATACAATAGGAAAGATGGTTTGTAGAGACATACATTGTCCTGAGGCTTGCTCAACGATGTTACCTCGCGATTTGCATGGTCTTTACCTCCGGTCTTGGACGGTGTTTTTGCAGCTCATGGTCTCACCGGGACTGTCAGGATTGACAGCTGTCCTCCAAGCGGTAGAAGTCTCCCACCTCTGTAGTAGTCTATACGGACCACCTGGAACTCCAATCGCCTTGTCACACAAGGCACAGGAAGGAGTCGCACCCTCCTATCGGCATACTAGTCATCGACACACTCTCCTGCTACCAGTCGCTTTTCTGCAGTTGTATTTCCCTTGCTGTGCCTCCCTTATCAGGTAGCACTTGCTCGGGATCTCTTGGTTACCACAACTAGAGAGAACGACAACTTTGCAGAGCAACTGGTGTTCTGAGTTGTACTTTGAGAAGCCCCCAATACCCCTATACACAGGAGGGTCATGGGACAGGGTTCTCTACCCCAGGCAATGAGGGATTACAACAGGAGTAGAAGGGTTTGAGATTTTCCACAAAACAACCAACTGGGCCAGCTGAACTGATCATTTCAAGCATGAACCGATCAGTTGGGTACCTGAGCCGATCGGTTTACACCTGAACCGATCGGTTGGGGTACCTGAGCCAATCGGTTCACTTCTAAAATGATCGTTTCACTGCCCTGGTCAGTTCCCGGTTGACTTTTCCTCTTTTGTTTTGAATTGATCCAAATACCAATCTTTGTTCTAATTAAAATTGGACAAGTGAAACGAAGAGAAATTTCTTGCCAACCTGACTTTCCCAACTCACTCAGTTGGACCTGTTGAGCCGATCAGTTCAACCCTTGAACCAGTCGGTTCATCCTGTACTGAGCCGATCAGTTCATCACATGAGACGATCGGTTCACCAACCTGAGCCGATCGGTTCATTACATGAGCTGATCAATTGGGAGTGCAGACTGTGCAAAATCAGTCAATTGTAGTTTCAATCAATCTGATACTCTAAACAATCGGTCCAACACTTTGAACATTATGATATTGAGCTATCAATTGATTGAGTGTTTAATTGAACTACTAAACTCCTTTAGTAATTAATCTAAACATTGTTTGTTGATAAACGCCTCTTCCAGGTTAAATCCTTTGTGTGTGACCCTATTGGTCCATTTCACGTTGGCAGTGAAAGTCAATAACACTTATCACTTCACAAGCAAAGAGTGGTGCCTAATCGCACATCAGTGCTACCCAAGTGAAATAGAAAGTTGGTGAACAACTTTCAATCCTACACTCCTTGAATGGTGTTACAGTGAATGTATAATTCCTTTGTCACTAGTGCCCTGAATGAACTCAAGGCATGGTACAATCATCCTTTCAACGTTCATCCATTTCCTTGGTCCCATAGCAGACTGGGTGAGATGTGTATGACATCAATATCACATATTGATTCACACATGCATGCACATGCCTTTCTCAATCCTACTCATCAAGTGGCCATGGACATCAAACTCCCTTAGGAGGGACAAATCTCATATCTATCACTCACCCCTCAAAATCCCCATGTGTCAAAGTCACCCAATCATCACCTTTATAACAGCCCATGTTTCAGGAGTGCATTTGATGATGTCAAAGTGTACCCAACGCCTTGTGTTGAGTGTAGTGATTTTAGGTCAAAGAATCACACTCACCACCATCACTGTGAGAGCTAATTGTGACTACCTAATCATGGTTCCATGTGTCACTCTCACGGTGGGTCTGTCTGGTACACTTGTTCTCTAACAAGTACCTATGTGCTTGGTTTTATATCACTATATCATGACTAATGAGATTCTGTCATTAACCAAAACAAAATCTAGTCTTTAGTGTTATTGATGTCTATGGTTATTTCCATAATAACAACCGACTAGGGACAAAACAAGAATGTATACTCTTAACATCCGTACAATCTCATCGTTTAGGTCCTGAACCTAAAAGCATACATCATCGAGTAAGCAATTTTTTAGACATCTATCATGTTATACTATCATCTCAGAAATAGTTAAAACATATAGATCAGAAATTGCCTTTATTATTATTCAAATCATTTAGAAAGTATCCCATTACAATCATCACATGACTTGCTCTATGGGCATACATACCAACACTAGTTCATGACTTTAAGAACCGAGATACTAGCAGCAAATTATGCTTCAAAGTTAAACAAGGCATACAATTCTATTGAAATGAACTACACCCATGAGGTTATGAAAGAGGTGACCTTTCCTATATGTCTATTGTAGTGGATACATGAGTGTATGAACTCTTCTTCATTTAAATCCTGGTCAATGAATCTCCTACATAGATTATTCAAGCAACAAGAGGGATCAATCATGATGACCCTCTTGCCCTATATGTATTTGTCATAGGGATGTAGGGGCTAACATCCATCCTAAATAAAGTTGTAGTTGAAGGAACTATCACTCCACTAAGAGTTGGCATGAGTGAGGTCTCACACATCATCTTCGTGGATGATCTTCTGATTTTCTCCTAAGAATCTAAGGCTAACAAGTTAGGCAATAACTACTGTATGAAGCTGTTCAAATGTCTATCTGGGATTAGAACTAAATGTCACTAAGAGCCAATTTTTCCTAGGCTCAAATGCTCCAGAGAAGACTATTGGTGCATTTGGAATTAAAAAACAAAATTCCCCATGAGGTACCTGGGACTACCTATATTTATAGTTAGGATCACGAAGATCATGTGTGGTCCTCTGATTGATAAGATTAAAGAAAAGCTTGACTCCTGGAAAACCAAGCTTTTACCCATGGTAGGTAGATTGGAGTTGGTGATCTCAACCCTCTCTGCCTACCAGCTATATTAGATAAGAGTCTTCCCTCTCACCAAATATATTGTGGCTAACATCGAGAAACTATGTAGAACCTTCTTGTGGGGTGAATATGATGGCTCAAAGCACTTCCACTCTATTTCCTGGGAATCTATCAATAAACCTAAAATGGGGGGGGGGGAATGTGCATCAGGAAAGTAGAATATTGGAGTACTACTGGCATGATATGACTCCTATGGGACCTTGAAAATGCCAAAAACATCCTATGGACCATGTGGATACATAGTCACTATTTTAAAAGTGAATCCCTACTGGCTTGCTCATTCAAGCAACACCATAGTTGGATGTGGAGGTTGGTTATCAATGTCAGATATGCCATGCCGCACCTTGTGTGATTTGGGTTTGGAGATGGAAGCTCGATTCTCTATGGAATCACCCTTGGGTTAAAGGGAAGTTTCTTCATGAAGTAATTGGAAACCTATTTACATTGCGGTTACGCTTCATCAACACGACAAAACTAAAAGCTTTTAACAACAAAGGAAGATGGACCTTCCCAGTTGTTTGGGGTACATATTCTCTTTCTCAAATTTATTTGGAAATGCAGGTAAATGGAAAGGATCAATGCCATTTTGTAGGCCTGGAACAATTCATTCTCAAAGGGTCTTGGGATCTCAACTGTAATCATCACCCAAGATTACATTGGGCAAAAAAGCTATAGAGTATCAAAGCTCCCAATCAGTTTAATTTTTTTGGGTGGAAATTTCTACAGAATACATTGATCATAGAGGACTTTTCTAAGAATGAGGGATCCATATAGCATCTAGATGCATAATGTGCAAGTATTTGAATGAAAATGCTAATCACATAATGTGAGAATGTAGGTTTGCATAGTACTTTGGTTAAAATCCCATAATCACCTTCCCTAATTCCTAGTTGCATGGATGATATTCTTGCCCTCATAGGAAAAAACGACTGCCTCATCAACCTAATTATCCTATACCAGATCTATTTGACAAGGAACCAAACTGCTTTGATGATTTCTAGCCATCTACCTACGTAGTTTGGCAAAAGATCATAGTAGATTGTACTTGTCTAATGCATAGATAGATTTTAATATCTTTTTTCACTGGATGAGGAATCATCCACCACATCACTTGTAACAATTTTGAAAAAGGAATAAGAAAGAAGTACACTTATTGATAAATAACATGAATGCATTTATTTTCCATCATGTGTTACTTCATTGCAACTATTCATATATCCGATCACCATTAACTTTTATTATAGATGGCTAGAATAATAGGCACCTAGTTCAAGATTAGAACTAAGAATAATCCATGTGTTAGTCCCACATAGTTATCTCACTTGTCTCTACAAGAGACCATGGTATTTTATATATACAAAACATTATGGAAAACATAATTTACATTTTTCCAATACAGACATCAATATGAAATGACTATAACAAAACCTAATATTCCTTTTATCATGCAATCACACTATTAAATCATAAGATCTTGATAGTTTATCAACAAGATACTTAATGATCACGTTAAAAAGGAAAACCTGGAGTTTTGATTGGACAATAAGAAATAAAGCGATGAGGTATATTGAACATCACAAGAATACATGCACAACACATATAACTTATGGTTATACAAATGTGCACAATAGATTTAATCATTGAGATACCAGTCCATTATATGGTATGTTAAGGGTTCTACATTGATTGAAACAACAAAACCCTACATAGAATCCCACATCAGAGAAGGTAGGGTACTACCTCATTTGTTGAGATAGAATGCCTATCGTTTTACTCATGATCCAAGATTGAACCAAAAAGTATGACAACACAATGAAATGAGACTCAAGATACCTAGTAAGTAGGAGTAAGACAAATCCACAATGTAATGAATGATTTCACAAATAAAGTAGTAAATAAGATATTAAAGGAAGTTTGTTTTAGAAATTAGTCAACATTGTAATGTCATTATAGTTCTATATTCGTAGTCAACATCAATAATATCATGAAATAACTATTAGGTGGATTCAGTGCTGAAAATCATTAACTACTACCTTAACTAACTTTATCAAATTTCCCTAATTTAATTGGTTATGCCAAAAGTCTACAATCACTTCTATGTATCTAGGAAATCCACCATACATAGTTTAGGGTTTTTGAAATGCATAAATAACAACACAAACATTGTTCTACTATAGGTTATCACAACTTACTAGTAGGGCACATCATTCATAATTAACTTAATATGGGTCCCATGCCTTGGGTACACATGTGGTTTCTAGACAAAAATAGTAGAGGTGTACATGTGAATGATTTTGGGTCATCAAACCTAAAGATGACAAATAAACTAATAACATGTTGAACAACTATAAAAGGAAGTGGCATGTCGCTCCTCATTACTTGAGGTCCCACATTCACAAACTATAACTAAAGTCCTCCAGGATCTGCACACATTCCACCCTAAATGATGCTTAGTCTATGACAACCATGATTCCCATGTATCTTTTCCTGATCCACTAGATGACTAAGAGAATATGTGTGTTTAAATTTCCTTTATGAACATACCAGATAAGGCTCTATGGTTTGCAGAATACCTTTCAACACAATTAACTATTTAAATTGAGCATTTTAGAATGGAATTTGAATTAGTTTAATAAAATGGAAGACTAAAACCAACTTTACTTTGTATAAGGTAACCTGGACATATCCCTTTTCAGAATATCCAAAAATTTGAAGTACATAACCCATAAAATTTCTCCCTATTTTCCCTTATACCATTTCCCAAATAAATATACAAAAAAATAAAAAGATTCAAGATATTTGGGAATTAGTAGTTAGATGAGAAAGATTTGGATAAAATCAGAATATCATATGTCATAATGAATAGGATGAGAAACATACCAAACAAATTAACAATTTCTCTTCAAAATCACCTTCAAAAACAAGTGGGATCAACATTCTTTGCAATGTTATGTCTTCACCTTTGAACCATATTTTCATCTTACATTGCAAGATGTTTATAGTAGTAGGGTAGAAATGGTGAAAATGAAATGTTACCCAAGGTTATGGGTATTTTTAGGATGATTGAAGGTTAAGAATTACTTACATATACCAAACTTCCTTTTCCATTTTTTGAACGTTAATCATGGATTGATTTTCCTTTACAAATTTCTTATCGAAGACCAATATTATTCATCCTGAATGTTTTCTTGCTAGGTTTTATCATTAGAAAACTCCATCCAAAAATTGATACATGGGGTTCTAGTTTGTTTAATTAATTCATTTGCCCATGGAATTTCATTATTAACCAAGATGGCTAAATTTGATTAATTTACTTAAATGGATTGATAAATTTTGAAAAATCTAGTAAATTAAAGGCAATGAAAACTTTTATAATTTTTCTAGTTTTTGGGTTGTATAATTAACTTGTTTTAATCAAATATTTGAATTTGGGTTTCGGTTCTATCAACATATAAAATTAAACCAACAAATTACACTCCCTTAATTCCCATACCCTAGTTTGTCCGAACGTGGATTCATTCTTTCCTAAACCTTAACCTCTTTTAGTCACATATGTTTAACAAGTTTCAAATATTTTTCAAAATATTAACATAAATTATAATAAATTAAAGAAGCCAATAAGTAGGCAAAAAATTACATAAGATAAGGATGTCATTAGCAAAAAATCTCTTATTGCACGACTAAATTTCACATGGGTTCTAACTATATCTCCTCTCTTAGGACATCCTCCAAAATTCCTTACAAAAGGTATGGTAATTTCACCATATATCAACCTATAACTCCCTCATAACCTCATGTAGTTCGACCATAATACCCTCATGAAGGAAATCCCACCCCTTTATAGTTTTTGACTTCATATCCAAAATTTGAATCGGTCCCTCCTATAGGACACATCATTTTATAACTAAATGCTAGTAGGCTGAGAAGTATACTTTATATTAGGATGATTCTTCCCCAACATAGATACGTGAAAGACTTCATCTAACATATCTAACTCACTTGGCACATTTAAAGATATGAAACTCTTCTAACTTGCTCCAACAATTAGGTTGGGTCCATGTAACATTGCACTAATTTGCTATGTTACCAAAATCTCAACACTAGTTTTCAAGGAGAGAATTGGATAAAGACTAACTATGTTAGCATATTACTGTAACATTAACCTTTTCCTAATAGATCAAGACTTTCATTTGTATTGTTCAACTTTTATATTTTTCCAAATAATTCAATTATTTGTACATGTAAATTAAACTATCTAGACAATACCTCTCGCATGCCTCAGACCAACATATAAATGATGTGTAAAATGTGGTATTTATAGACACATGCAAAAAGATAACCCAACCACTATTTTTTTATCACAAGAAAACTTCATCATACATAGACATGATTCCTAAATACCAATCTACTAAAAATCAATTGTCTCAAAATGACCACTTGGATTTAGGTGGCCCTCATAGAATGACAATCAATCTATATACAAAACGAGGAATGAAATATCATCAACATGATCAGTAAACATGTAACATGTCCCAATGGAATTTATAACATTGATCATGAGTCATACATGATTGATAAAGGTATAGTGCAATTACACTACATTATTAATGCACAATTGTACTAACCTAACAATGATATATGGAATCTTGATAGGAATAGCACACTGGCCTAGCAAGTCTATTAACACCTACCAAAATTGAATCTTAATCCTTATCTACCCATGATAATCCAAAAGAAAAATCTATCATGATATGTATCCCATTTCTACTCATTAGTGGGTAATGTCTGAGGAAGTCCTACTTATTTCTATTGTTTGTTCTTTCCATACTGGCACACACTAACTCTTGCCACTACATTTGTGACATCCTTCTATATGGCTTCTAGTAATTCTCTTTTATATTTCTATACATATTTGAGGTTCTAGGGTGCATGACATTGATAAACAAATATTCTTTGTTAAACACCATTCTCCTTATCCTTATCAGATGCATAGATTCTACCTACACAATTTACTTTGTAACCATGATAGTGGAGTCCTTCTCACATCCCTTCTTCCATTTCCCAAACTATCAAATTTGTTTATGAATGTGTCATCTATAGATATTTTATATGTTGTATCATTACAACCTTCACATGGAATTTTTCTAGAAGATGTCTTGATTCTAACACTACCATCTAGTTGTTTAGTTAGGTCATATAAGAAATTCTCTACTACTCCATGCAAAAGAAAAAACTTGTTGACAATATTAGAATATGCACACTATCTACTTGGAGCATATGCCTACAATAATAATATGTAATGGTGTTGTAATTTTTTATTAGCTCAAATAGTATCATCTATCTGATATTCATCTCCCTATTTGTAAAAGCATACTTTAAACTCTGATCATTTGTGGAGATCTAGCACTGCTCTTATCTAGGTATACAAATATATAACCACTAACTACAACTCAAGTTGAGGGTATGATAGTTTTCATAATATTTTTGGGAACTACCTTTTGATCCTAGATTAGAACATATTTAAGACATTCCTTGAGGAGTCATTGGAAAAAACATATCCTTGACAATTTTGTGTTAGGTTAAAAACTATCATGGTTTACAATTATTTCTTTAAACAATAAAATCTAGCCTCACAATAAGGTGAAAATAATGATCTCTACTTAGTATATTTGATATGTGGAATGTCTACCAAAGTTAAATCATATATAAGTCACCTTTAGTAGCCTACCAACCCTTTGAATCAACGTTACTCAATGTGACTTGTTAGTTATTACCACCTGAGAACTAACTCAAACTACTTGGGATCTATACAAGTCACACTACCGTAGATCACTCATCCAAACAAAGAGAGTTTTTTATTGGAAATTCATGCATCCCATTGCCAAAGGGTTTCAAACTTGTGACACCTCGGTGGACCGTACATAAACTTTACCACTCAGGTGCCACTACATTGGCCCAAACAAAGAGACTTCACTAAGACAAAACTTACACTTGCTAAATTTAAAAGGTTAGAGATGTTTCCTAGAAGCTGAAGAGTAATATCACAATATCTTCCATAAAGACTATGATAAAATGATAAAAAGTTTGTTTCAACATTTGATTCTTAGATCCTTGAAAGCATATTGTGCATGGAAATATTCAAAATCCTAAATTGGGAACAACTTATGTCTTAATACTCAAATGTTGAACCATACTAATGATTTAAACATTGCATCTTCCTTAAACTAGTTGTACAAGTCACCATTGAACTACAAAGGATGTTTGTTATTCAATGCAAGATTTCTTAACAGACAATAATATATACATAATTACTTTTTTCCTTTATGATCTCAAATGGGGTTTGGTCAAGTAATCATTGGTGTATATGTCCTAGAAGTAAATCATTCGATTGTGACTATATGGATATCTTTACTTTTGATTTGATTAATAATGTAAGTTTCATCTATTTATGCACATTTGGTTACTATAATATTCATGTAAACATAGTGAATGTCCTTAGAATATTTTGTTCAAAGCCATGGCACTTCAACAAAGTGACTTGAACATGAGATCCTAATGCATACTAAGAACAATATTCTTAAACATCCCTCATCAAGTATTATTTGGATTGGATGACAATAATTAATGGGACTAGTGTGTGTGGTGACTGGTGACCATTGTCATTTTTCACATGTATTGGATACAAAGTATGTTGCATAGGTACTTGTTAGGGAATATATGTACTGTGAAGACCCACCTTGAGAGTTGTTTATGTTCCGTTAAATGATAGTCATAATTATCTCTCAAATGCAACAATGGTGTGGTGTCCTTCGACATGAATTCACTACATTGGTGACTTGATAATTGTCATGCTTTGACGTTATCCAATGTGATCTTCAAGAAGGTTTCCATAAAGGTTGTGATTGGGTGTGATATAATCATTCTACACATTGTGAGTGATTTAGAAGGGCCCCTACCATATTAAAAGAGTGATATCCTATGCCTCTTTATTAATGAGACTGGAGAAATGTATGGTCATGCTAGTTTGAACCAATGTGTGATATTAAGCTCATATGTTTCTTGCCAATCTACTTGTATTGCAATGAACATGGATTGAACATGATGAGAACGACAAGTGCATGGATCTATTTCAATCTAGATATCGGTGCAAAAAGGATTGTACGTCAACATTGTCATTGATGGTTTAGTCTTGTTTGAATAATCCTACTAATTGGTTGGCCAATGTGTATCTAGACACTTCTCATAAATTTTGGGTTGTAATATTGAACAATGAATATATTTTTTAGAATAAGGTAAATGTATTGCCAAAAAAGGAGTGTATAGTAGAGCTAAACTAATAATAAGGGCACCTATCCATAAGGAAGGCCCCAAAACCAAAACCAAACAAAGTCAAAGAATATACAAGGGTTACTATTACAAAAAACCCCAGTATGTTCTCGTATTAAATCTTAAACTAGTTACAAGCTCATACCTATGCTTTACATTCCAATATAGGTTACTAGTAAACATCTCAAGAAGATTAAGATGATCCTTCTCTCTCTGCCCATGCGTCCTCCTATTTCTATCATTTCATTTGGTATAACAAAGACATGTGATGCATAAACAGGTAAACTATAACACGGTCTTGTTGTTTCTATATTTTATCTTGATCATCTCAAAGCTGTTCTCCAATTTGGTAGGGAATGGATTTCTCCATCCATTCCTGAGATAAACATTCTTCCACATTTGTTTAGTATATCTACAATCGTGAATATATTTCTAATATAATAAGGTGCCTATATAGTAAAAAGCATAGAGATGCCTTGAACAAGTCTTGAATTGAACTCATTTGTAGTTGTTAGAAACCCAAGCTCCTAAAAGTTAGTATCTAGGAACTAGAATCAAATATGCATCTAGAGTAAGACCCTAACATGGATAAATCCTATTTTGATATCTTAATCATGTTCGGACATTGCTGAGACACACTTTAAGTGTTTTTCTGATTGGTGGTTTGTTTAAGGACCTATGTGCAAATTACTCATGTTTAAGGTTTTCCCTTAAATTTGCACATAACATATTGCTTTCACTTCGTCTCTCTTACTTAGACTTGGTGGATACACTTAAACGATATAACCAAGCCTTTATACTTTTCCATCAATTGAGGACTGATGGAAGTGGCTGTCTTTCCATCATTTAGAGAATCAATGGAAGTGTGCCTAGTTCTTCACCAATCGAGGGCGGATGAGGTTCTTATGATTGTTGTGTGGATTTAGGTATGGTTGGCCATTTGATTGCTGAGGATTGACTAAGTTATTCTTCTCTCCTATTGAACTGATTGAATTGGTCAGTCTTGTGACAATCAACATTTTTGTCAGTTGGCTACCGATAAAGTAGTTGGCTAACTGGGAGGTGTGTTCTCATCCGCTGGGAACCAATAGAAAGCCTATGTAGAGTATTGATGGTGTTTTTGCTATATTCTAAGGATGATTCTTTTGGATGTTTTGTTCTTGTGGTTTTTCTAAGATCTTTAATTAATGATAGCAACTAATAGATCATTTCTCATGTCTACTGAAATGGAGAAAGATAGTCTATTGATGGAGATTCTAGTTGGTTTTAGGCCATGAATCAGTTATTGTAGAGCATGTTAGGTGGAGGAGATCAGATCTTAGAGAGTTTGACTTCAGTTTTAGAGTTGTTCTTGGTGCTCGAGACTTCAACGCTATTCTTTCTGTGGACTTATCTCCCGTCTCATCCAGAGAGTGATATAACCTTTGATTCATTTATTACCTATTCTATAATTTTATGTTGAGATCATGTTGCGATACATATTTAAAGATAAAAGACAATAACATTGTGTTCCTCAAACTTAATATGGCAAGAATATGAAGTGTATGTTGTTTTTACAAAACATGGTAGCCTTTTTACAATAAATGATGGCTATTTAGTACTTCTCTGTATAATTTTAGATTCCAATGGCTACATAGTTTGACAAACCCTACATTGGTGTACGGTTATGACCTACGTCTTTGTAGGGTGCTTTCTATAAGCTAATGTTTTCATGAATACATCCTTGTACGTCTTTTTGGTTGTTCCCTTGCTGTTATAATACTAAAATGTTTAAATATGACCCCTTCATGAAAAAAAATTGTTTTGATTATTTATCATACTCTCTATCACGAGTACCAAGTGGTGTGGTAGCTGATAATGGCTTTGTAAGAAATTATAGGAAGGATTTCTTAACACTCCTTACCCTTAGAGTGAAGAGTTATGTAGTAAGTCTTGATGTGAATAGAGGTGTAGCAATATGCCATGAGTTGAAAATTTATATTTTGACCATCATAAGTTTATGTCCTTTAAAGTTGTCAATAACACTATTGCTTGTTTTTATTGATGTTTGTGATTACATCTTGCTTGATATATCTATAGAGAGTAATGAATCTTATTGATAAAGAGGAATATAAGTTGTACCATGAGTCTATAGATCTATTCCCTTGGGTCATTAGGAGGAATAACGAAATGGGTATATCTTGTAGAAACCTAAAGTTGTGAAAAGATACTCTGAGCCATATATTCAATAATATATTGGGATATTTGGGGTCATTATATAATATCATCTTTAAATGATGCTTAGGATGCAATAAATGTTGAAGGTCTGATGATAAATGGCATATGAGATGTGATGACATGTTTGAATATGGTATGAAGGGTTCTTATACTAATCTCTGTGTTGTGATTTGTGTACCAAGGGCGGGCCTATGATTGCTAGATCTGCTCTTTAGAATATATTGACACTTTACTCAACCAAATTTATTGAGTCACCTTAGTCTGAGTCAGTCCCATCGACTTAGTAATTGGTGGTACCCTTTTCTGGCATGCAAAGTTTTAGGTTCTTACTTATGGTGAGTTGGTACCACCAACTTGCACCTAAGTCTGAGTCGATGACACTGACTTGGTATTCGGTGGTACTAACTTTTGGCGTGGAAAGTTTTAGATTCTTAATGATGGTGAGTTAGATCCACCAACTTGGCAGTCTGTGGTACTAACTTTCCACTATGCCTGTACGTGGACCAAACTTTATAAGAATCATCAAGTTGAATAAAAAATAATTGCAAGGATGAATTGCAGGATCAAATATACTAAAATGAAAAGTAAATATCATGGAACCGTTCTTACCCCAATCCCAATCTCACTACCTAGACAATGATAAAGGGATTGAAGCGTCCGTCCCTGAGTGGCCCAATAGGATCTATCACACTGGCATATACAATAAGAAATAATAACTCAAAAACATGATATATAAATAAATAAACTAACCCAATATGGAGATTTAACCAATTTATCCTTGTCATCAGAGTATGTAGAGTGCATAAGCGATTTTATTCAGTATTCCACTTGTATTGCCTAAAATCAAGAAAATCAAGACACAATCATGCAATTGCACGATACGCTATCAAAGTCAAGCAAAGCGATTTATAACAAACAAGTATACTTGGCATGACTTATATTTCAAAGAATAACAAGCAATTTGCAAAACCAAAATTTATTCGACAAGTTTTTCAAGCAATTCAACTTTTATTACGAGTTCCCATTATGTTGTAATTCGAGAAGCATGCTTATATATTTTGTGTGACTCTATTACCCCAACGCGATGGGGAAGGTCACTAGGCTCCTTCTCACCATAGGAACATAGGAAGCCAATGTACAAGTCCCACCTCCAAATGAGGGGGTTGTTGCACTGAATATCAACATTATCAACATTATCAATATTATCATCATTATCAATATACGGGCAGTCATAATGGGCATGCAATTTATGTTTTCATGTTTTTCAAAATATAGTATAGAAAAACAGAAGACTAATCATAGGGAATAGTAGATCATCCAAGTAAATAGCCAAGTATATAGTCAAGAGATACATAAAAGTATCTTCAATACAATCAAGGAGGAGTTATATAATAGCGTACCTTTTGCTGAGGATTTCGAGTATAAGAAACAAATAATAGGTAGACCCTTCGAGTCAAATCCTAAATCATAAAGATAGGATCAAGGGTTAAGATCATGATATTCTGAAAATCATGTTTCAATATTTGAGATTAGGGTTGCACTTTCCTATGTCAACCTTAGGGTTGGGTCATTCACTTATAATCAATATTTCAATATGTCCAACATTCAAGTGTACAATATATTCAAGTGTGAATGACTTACTTAGGTTTTGTAGGATCGTATGTGTTAACCCCTAATGATCAATATTCAAGTCATCATCACATTCCTAAATCATCATCATGATACTTAACATGATTGAGATTTAAGATCAATTTGAGTAGAGTCATGAATCTTACACATGATCAAGGTTTTCACTAGATTTAGATCCATTATCACAATATAAAGGCTAACCCTAGTTAAATGTGCATGATTCACATATTAGGAGAGATAAGTTACAAGATCCGATATAAACTCATATTTTGCCAAGTTTGGTTTCAAGATGATCATTATAGTCAGAATTAGGGTTTATCAAGGATTAATCATCATTGTTGAATCATTAGACAAATTAAATAAGAAAAGGAAATATATATAGGAATATCAGTAATCATAATTTGGAATTAGGCTTAAGGAGTATTTTTAATGGATTCACTAGATTTTTTTGATCAAAATGGACTACTTATTCATCATTTTTGGAGTTTGGATGCATTAGATATGATTTTTGCAAGATCTAGCTATTAATTGCAATTTTAAGCGGAAAGGGATATAATACCTTATTTGGCGAAAGAGTTTGATCGTTGGATGTAGATTGGATGGCTTAGATTTTCCCACATGGATGAGGAGGCTAACTCAGACCAGGTTTCAGTTTGATCACTAATTGCCTCGTTCACTTCTTAATTGAGTGGTTCAGACTGGTTGTTGGCTGGTTCGGTCCTGGTTGGACCCCTTCTGGACCGACAGTTTGGAGTTCCTTTCTTCATGTACAGACCTCTGCCTAAGGTCCTGATAGGTGAGGCAGATGGCTCGTCGGAGCTCGGTGGCTCAGGAGCATGAGGTGTCAGGGTTGGCACTAGAAGTGCCGTCCAATCTTATTGTGTTCTCACGAGATGGGGGCAGCTGGCGGATTTGCGTGGGGAAGAAAGGAGGAGGTACACCCAAAATGGGTTGATCGGAGGGGCTGGTTGGAGCAGTAGGAGGTTGGGGACAAATGGGGTGCTTGAGTCCATGTGTAAGCACAGAAAGGGTGGGGGATCCCTGTGGAATGATGTAGGTGGCCATTTGTGAGGGATTTTATAGGGTATGGTTTAGGTTTAGGGCTAGTGGACTTCGAGCAGAAGTCATGGCCGCTAGGGGAGAGGAGCAAGGCAAAGGGATCATTTTGGTGACGCAAAGGCATACAAAAGGGGGTCAAACTAGGGCTTGGTGAGTTTGAATTTGTGAGGGCTAGATTTTGGCTCGCTTCATTTTTCAATAACTGGTCAAGAGCGGGAGATCTCGCTTTGGGGTCTTCATTAACTCCTCCCCACAATCAGCGGGAGGTTGAAGACAAGTCCCCAATCGTGTGATCTACCCCTGATCTGCGGGAGGGTTTATCCAAGGGCTGGTATCGTCCGTGGACCCTTTGCCTTGGATTGCTGACATGGCATAGCCTAGAAAAAGGTCAAATAAAAGCAAATAAAAGGGATTTTAAGGTGTTAACTTGAAGAATTCATAGAAAATTGTAGGAATGTCCAATTGTTCTCAAATTTGGAATGCAGCTTCATAAAAACGTGTAGAACCTTTACAAAAAGTTTAATAACCAAAATATGCAGCTTGATGTATCAATTTGATTCTTTGAACAAAGGGATGATTGAATCGAATTTGAGGTATTATAATGTGTATAAAAACTACATTGATCACCATATTTTGGATTTGAGTCTCAATAATGATTACGAAGACAAGAAAAATAATTTGGGACCATGAGTGAGCATAAGGAGGGTGAAATTTGAATTAGTTCATATTAATGCTAAATTTCACTTTGTCACAGTAAATGTGTGGGATTGCTCACACCAAGCACACTTGTTTAAAGTAGTAGGCTCGACTAAGTCACTTAGAATCAAATGAGAGTCAAGAGATTAATCTCTTTACTATCACGGACAATCTCCCCTGATATAATAATATTTTAATCTTGGCCATTGGTTTTAAAATCTTTGAGCCATCATTGAACTCCAAAGCTCCATCAGGGTACACCTTGAACATGACGTAAAAAGGGGCAATTCATATAGACCTCAATTTCCTCAAGTGCAATTTCATCCTCAAATTAAATAATAAAACCTCTTGGCCCAGATGGAAAGTCCTATGAAAAATGTGCTTATAATGAATCTTCTTTGTTTGCTTGTTGTATGGTTTAGCATTATCATAGGAATCTAATCTAATTTCAACTTATTCAACTCTAGTTTTCACTTTTCACCTGCATAAGATAGTTGCAAGTTTAATTCTTAAGAGTCTGCATGTACAATGTTCTATTTCAATCAGTTGGTGAAATTTCCTACTATAAACTAATCAACAGGGTGTGGTACCTATGGAAGTTTTAAAGGCAGTCATATATCTCCAAAGGGCATCACATAGTTGTATGCTCCAATTTTTTCTTCTATTAGAGACATGTTTGTATAAAATCATCTTCACCTATCTATTAGAGACCTCAACTTGAGCTAGGGTTTGAGGATGGTAGGGTGTTCCTAATCAGTGTGAAAATTCATATTGTCTCAACATTGTACTATATTGGTGGTTCTTGAGATGCGAACCCCCATCACTACTAATAATCATCCTAGGAAGTGAAAATTTAAGAGAATATTGTTCTTTACAAGTTTGCTGATTACCTACACATCACTGGTTCAGGTGGGTATAGCCTCCACCCACTTGGACGTGTAGTAAAAAACCGATAAAATATATAGGTTTGAACTTGAAGACATGAATGGTCCCAAGAAATCAATCCCCAAAAATCAAAAGCTTCAATCTTCTAAATATAATTAGCAACATTTCATGCATTTTGTTGATTCGTCAACATGTGTCACATCTCTTCACAAATTTATAAGTGTCCTTCAACAAGGTCAGTCAATAAAAACCACACTTTAGAACCTTAGTGGCTATTCTAGAGCTTGCATGATGTCCTCCAGTTAGAAATTAGTGATAACGAGCAAGATGATCTTCCTCTCCCACTATAGATTACATTTTTTAGATATGCCATCTCTTCACTATTACAACAAGATAGAAATAATGAAAAAATATAACAGTGCAAAGAATGAAAAAAAATTGTCTCTATATTGGGCATTCCAATCATTAGCCTTCACCCCACTTACTAAATAATTAACATACATAGCACAACAGGGGTCTTCCACAATCTCTCATTTGGAGAAGTTTCCTGAGTTGGCTCTTATAGTCTAGTCCCATAAACTCCCTCTAGGTGAGAGAGATAGTCTTCCACAAAATTTTTCCTTGTCTCTAATCTCTATATTGAATTCTTGCAAATGCAAGATCCAATGTATCAAATAGGGTTTGGATTCCTTTTTCTGTGGAAAATACTTAATATGCGGCATGGTCTATCAAAAGTATCACACTTGACCCAATTAAATATTGTCAATATTTATCAAAGGAAAATACCACAATGAAAAGCTCTTTATATTTTGTGGTGTAGTTTAATTCAACATCATTAAGGGTTTGAGGAGCAAAGTAAATCATTGATGAATAACACTTTTTTATTTGGCTCAAAAGCACTTTATTGCATAGTCAGAACGTCACACATATCCTCAAAAGGTAGACCACAATATGGAGCTACCAACTCAAGTGCAAAGATCAATCTTTCCTTTAAGATAGTTATGGAGTGCAAACATCTTTCATCGTAGTCAAAATCCACATCCTTCTCTAAGAGTTCTGAAAGAGGCTTGGGGATCTTTGAAAATTAATTGACAATTCTCCTATAAAACCCACATGTACTAGGAAAATACACTCTGCCTTTTTCCTAAAACTATCCCCTCATTATCCTCACTTACGATGATGTGGAGGAAGCTTGGAGACAATTTCAATGTTCACTGGGTCAATCTCCATTCCCATACTAGTCACTTTATTCCTATAACCATCACCTCGTTTACTATTATACACATTTTCCCCAATTTGAAATGAGATGGGAATCTTCACACATTTGTAACAATGATGCATCTTTTGAAAGTTGCGGGAACATAACAAAGCCAAATGACATTTAGTGGTATGAAAACATGCAATAAGGAAAAGTGAGGGTATACTTCTCCTGATCCTCATGAACTGTTGATATTTAGCTATAGCCTGAATAACCGTCCAAAATGTAGAAGTGATAATGGTTGTTGATGCTCAAAACATGGTCAATAAATGGTAAAGGAAAGTGGAATTTGGGCATAAAAGAATTTATATGGGGGTAGTCTATGCAAACACACATATAACTATCATATTAGACACTAACTCATCTACCACACATGTAGTAACTAAATTACCACACTTCTTTGGAGCCACCAAGCTAGACTTCCCCATTCAGAATCATAGATTGCATAAATTAACTGTAATACCATCCTTCTTAACTATCTCTATCATAATTGCATAATTTTCCTCTGATTCTGGGCTACTAGATTGGATCATTCATCTTTGTAGATTTTGTGCTGAAATGCACTAGAAGAAATCCCCTTGATGTCTACTATTGACCAAAAAAAGTTGCATAGTAGTTCTTGTGTACAACTATCAACACCTCATCCTCAACAATTAAAGCTCTTAGAAGATTTGATCACATGAAGCTTCTCCTCTTCTACCAAGGAAGTATACTTTAGATGTGGTGGTAATGACTTCAACTCCAAATCAGATGGACTTGTGAGTAAATCACCAAATTTGGTGGCTATGGATTGAACTCCTTAAAGTGCCTCGAGTAGCATGCTCGTAATGCTTCCAAAAATAACAAATATTCTTTTATGAAGTCTTCATGAATGGTCACCTATGTGAGGTTCAAAAAATATGCATTAAGTGGAAGTTTTGTATAAGAATGTTGTAAGGCTGCCCATACTCCTTCATATACATATGAGTGGGCATGAGGACATCATGTGGTTGTTCTGGGTTGATTACGACTTCAACAAGTGATGATGGATAAACTTTCTCCACTGCCTCTACCTGAAGACACACATTATCAACCTACCACACTCAATAACTCCATCCCTAAGAAAGGTTTCCATGTGTAGGGAAACATATTAATCAACATGTTTCACTATGAGTCATGTGGTTGTTGTGCCCCATATTGCTAGCTTATTGGACTGTACTGGAAGTTCAAACTCCATCCTATTATTCTCAATGATGAGTGTCACTATCCCTCACCCTTTTTCACATTCAAAATGGCTTGGAATGGTCTACCTAGGAATATCTCAGACCAATAGTCCCATTTCATCTCCATGACAATAAAAATCTATAGGAAATATCAATATTCCCACCTTGACTAAAACATCTTCACGTATGTAATAAGGTCATACAAAGGAATAATCTTCTAGTTGAATTTTCATGTTGGTATTCCTGCATTGTGAAAAACCCACTTCTTAAATGTTTTAAGTGGAATAAAATTGATGATTTCTTCTGAGTTGCATAAGGCATCTCCAAAATGGTACTGGTCTATCCAAAAGGCTATGTTGAAGCACCTTGTATCTTCTCTCTTTGTGGGTAGATTTCTTAGAACCAACATGCTAACCTCCTTGTGTAGCACCACCACACTCTTCTCTCCTCTCCTTATTGGAAATTATGTCCTTCAAAAATTTACCTTAGGGGGAATTCACTCAAGAGCCTTTACTAATTAAAGATTCACACGTAGCTTGCAAAAAACATTTAAAATTTCTTAAATTGCACATCTTCCTTAGTCTTCTTTAGGATGTCGAGAAAAGGCGCATGCACTACAATGTTCTTGATATGTGGTGTAACATAGCCTTTCTTAGGGGATCCCCCATAAGCTGGACATAATAAAATCTTCAACTACCACTTGCTCAGGAACCTGGACTAGAAAAACCTTCTCCTCTTATGCTACTGCTTCAAGAGTGACAATAGTTATTTCAATATGCTTATTATTCTACACATGCATGTACCTTATCTATCTCTTTTCAACTATACAATGTTATTGCTTTAACTGGTTGATGATTTTGTGGGATATCAGTATTTATTGGGAACCCTTTTTGAGTAGGCTTATTCAACTATGCTAAGTATGCTGCTATTTGTGAGATTTTAGTCTCCAGACTTATAGTTTGGGCACCTTGGTTCTACTACTCTCTCTTAGATTGATTAAGATATAAAACAATCTTAGTAATGTATTTTCCAAGCATGTCCTCCAGCCTTTAAACATTCTTGGACCTTGTTCATTCTAATTTTGCTTTGAAGTGTTTTGCTGGTGAGACTATTGTACCTATGATGGGTCCTATTAAAGATTATTTGGATCCTTCTAAAATAATTTAGGATTGCTCCTCTATATTACTCATACCTTTAGTTACTTTAGAACTTCATATACATGCACTCTTGTTCCTGACCTCCAGATGAAGGGGCAATATTGTTCTATAGTTGCTTCATCAATTGAACCATCTGTGTTTTGGTTTTCATGACCTCACATGATACCATTGAATTCTTAGGTGATATAAAATACTTAATTTATCACCCAAGATTAGTTCCTCTTTGAATTTTATGACACTTTGATGCCTTGATATTTATAAAGAATTCTACACCTTCTATATGAACTGTAGTCCTCTCCATTATGCAAGCCATACAAGTTGGTCATTCCTGACCATACAAATCAATCTTGTGATGTGGCACATTCCTCATCATGTTGTGGTACCTTTAACAAGCATCTCCATAGGATTCATCTATGTGTTGTTTGAATCCACGAGTTTTTCCCTCCAAATTATTAGTCTAATGAGGTGGAAAGTACCTCTCAAAGAAAGTGTCAATCATCTCATCCCAGGATCCTATATAATTAGAAGGTAGACTAAGAAACCAAGTCTTTGCCTTGTATCAACAAATAAGGAAATAATCTCAGATAACTTATTGTGGTTGGGATTTGGTCTATCTTCAACATATCAAAGTTCTCAACAAAGTAGTCTATATGTTGCATCAAGAATTCATTTTTGTGCCTGTGGAATTCCTATTATTCAATGAATGCAACTAAAGCTGAATCAATTTTACAACTTTTGACATTGACTTCCCTATCTCCTGATAAGACCTAACTGAAATGTGAACAAGATGTGTTTATTTTATCACATATGGTCTACTCGTCATATGATAGTGCTACATCCCCATTGTCTACTCCATGGTTGGACATATTGTCTTCTTCTACCACATGTTTCTAAAATGATCACCTGCTCTTCCTTGTCTGCTAATGTATCCTCAAATGTTGTTGGCGATATACCTAAAATTAGCCTTGGAGAAGATGTTGTGACTTTTGAACTTATCCAAGAGCCTTATAGGGTTTGTGAACGGTAGAGTGGGATATACACAATTGATGGTATGTGTCCGGAGCACATACTAGTGCCTAAAACTCAAAGAATCTTTGTGAGATCAAAGAGTACTAGTTATAAGTAACAAATAGATTTTTGCAACAAACTTTTTACTGAAATGAAAATTAAAAGAATTGAAAAAGTCTTAGGATGGATAGTTTTGGCATTCATGGTGTTAACACTACAAATTCCTTGGGAATGGTGTCAAAAACTTGACATGACTTTAACATGCGTGTAAAACACAAGTATATGTGTCATAATAGTAAGGGACTCGAAGAGGCCCGAGTCTTTGATCTCAGGGAATTGGGACTACTTTTAACTAATACTAACTAAAACATATCAACAATGCCTAAGAACATAGATGAATGGGTTGGTTAAACTAAATAATAAAATTAAATAGCAAAGAACTAATAATGGATTGAAGATCAAAATTGTGAGATCTTTAGGATACCGACACACCACTATGTGATTTATGTATTAAATCTCTTCAATTATTATAAATTATCTATGTTTCCTTCAATTAGGCATTTGTAGCTTGCATTACCCATTCTTGCAGTGTAGTACACTATTAATGAAATTACTAGCTCACTCTTGTAGTGTTAACACAGAAGGATAAATGATGTAATTGCTTTGGACAATTGATCTCATAGTGGTTATCACGCTCTCATAGAGAATTTTTGGCAGTGTTAATAATGGCTTTTCTAATTATTAAACCCACTCCTATAGTAATTAACAATCTAACACATATTTATGGTGTGAAGGAGAAATAAGGAAAATCAATGGACTTCTATTATCAAAATCTAAAGAAAAGAAATCTACATTAATTAAATATAATCATGCACAAAGTCAACATAGGGCTACTCCTTGGTCCTAAATAATAGGGGGTTTATCCCCTCATACTTGACATTAGATCAAAGAAAGGATTAGGGGATAAGAAAAACATAGAGAATGAAGTGTGAATGTGATTCCATGTGAAGATTTCCTCAATCAAACATCATTTCAGTTGTCAAACTACTCCTCATACGTTCCAACCTAATCCTTGCTCCAGTCTCCTCCTCTTTGACTCCTTCATCTCTAGTCTCTCTTAAAATGGTTGATGCCCTCTTTTAGTTTATCTTCTTAGGTTCTGATCAAAGGGGCCAAAACACAACTCATCCAACAAAGTATTGGATGTTGTCTTTTTAGTGGCAACTGTCAAGAATATCTTGGTGCCACTAACTTGGAAGTCGGCTCCACTGTGATGTCTAATTACTTGACTCAAGTAGGGTCCACTTGGTGTCACTGAGTTGTCTTTTTATGGTACCAAGATGATATTGAGGCTTTCTAATATCTTGCATTAGAGTCACCAAGATAACTGTCACTCACACCTACTTGGCTTCATACTAGTGTCAAGTGTCATCTTGGTAGCACTGAGATGACTAAGTACATAAGGCTTATTTTCTTGACTTTGGTGGTACCAAGATTATGTTTGTAGTGGTATCAAATTTCATCAACTTGTTCTCGTTTTGTCTGTAATGAAGCAAACAATGCATTAGGATGTAGTAAAATACCATAGTTTTGAATGAGTTGCATTAAAATTATGTCAAATGGATGCATGAGAGCTATACATTCTTTTTAGGTTGAAGATGTAGAAAAACATGTGAATGTTGGAGAATGTATTATGAAATCATGTTGAAAGATGGGTGATTGGATGATCTAGAGGGGGGGAGTGAATAGAGCAGAATGCACTTAAACAAAATTCATTAGACCATCAAGATATGTCACATGATAAGGTTTCTAAATAGGAAATTTGAGTGCAACTAAAACATGCATAGCAAGGGAGAGAGAGATTGAACATACACTAAGTGATAATCTATGTAGAGTGGTTCCACACTTCAAATTAGAGGTGATTCAATCCACTACCTAGAGAGGTCAACCTCTAGGATTTCTTAACCATTACACTCTTATATTCATTCATAAGACTTACAATACATGACCACCAAAGGACTTACCCATACAAGCACCAATAGCATTCCAACTTACCAAGGACTTACCCACTTTTCCAAGAGTCTTCAGCCTTCTCCAAGGTCTTACCCACTCTAGCAAAAGTCTTCCATTTTCAAGAACTTTTCTACTCTTCTTGGATCTTCATCCTTTGCCTTCACCTTCACTCGGAGAAGCATCCACCAAGGACTTACCCACTTGAGCAAGGAGTCTTCTTCCTTCACCAAGGGCTTACCCACTCTTGCTCCAAATCTTCAGCCTTGATCTTCACCAAGGGACTCCTTCCCTTGTTCTTCTTCACCTCTCTTAGCTAAGAGAGATAACCTTCATCGTCATGGTTGAAATGAGAGATAGGGAGGTGGTGGAAGTGACAGCCTCATAAGATGTACATGTAGGACTCGCTCTCTTACATATTTCCTACTCACTCTAACAAATGTAGTAAGTGATTAAGCTTAGAGAGAGAAAGAGGAGGGTGTAGGAAGCACTCAACTATAGAATAGGAACCTCATATAGTGTTTTGCATTGAATTAACAAGCTTGGAATGAAGCCCAAGGGTCTTATTTATAATTGGGGATGCCCTTTAGCCTTTGGGAACACTTAAGAATGAAAATAGCCATTTTGTGGCTTGCAACAGATATACTTTCACTTGTTGCCACTCCACAATGGATAGAAACATTTTTCTGCACCTTTCAGTACAGTGTAATCGGTCAAGTTTCTATAAAGGTAACTCGATCGATCCCACTACGAGATAAGACCAATTTAGGCCATCGGTTGAGTTTGTCCTAGGGTAACTCAACCAGTTCACTTAAATTAGTTTTGATCTACAAAGGGATCAGTCAAGTTCTGTGAAATGAAAACTCAACTGATCAAAAGTCAGTTTCAAGATCCAATGAGGATCAGTCGAGTTTGCAACTCAACAGATGAACAACCTGATGTGAATTTTGGAAAATGGCTTTTGAGTGCTTAAATATTCGATCTAAGTGCTCTTGATTTTTTCTAAGATTAATTACAAGTCATACAATCATCACAAGTGATTTAACAACATGATTCTAATGTATTTACATCATATTTAAAAAATGTGCACTTGTATTGACTTTGACTTGTCTTTTATCCAATTTGAAATGCGCAAGTTAGGACATTTGGAGTGTGTCTATACCTAATCTGAAATCACTCAAGTAGAGACATTAGACAAAAATAAGTGGAATAGTTTGGTGATCATTAAAATAAGGGTTTAGTCAATTTAGACCTTGAGTCAACATTCACCCCCTTTTTGAAGATGACAAACCATTCCATAAATGTATTGAAAGCATTTAAGTAAAGTCATACCTTTGGAGAAACATAGGGGTTTCAATAGAATTGAGTTCATATGGTCCCCCTCAATTGATGCCAGTGGAGTTCTTGTACTCCCCCTGAATTGATGTTATTTTCTTCTGCATAGTTAGGTTTCATAACATTTATAGAATATTACATCTTCTACTCATATATGTTCTACACATATATGTCTTTTCCCCTTTACCTTCTCCCCCTTACATGGACATACTTCTCCTCTTTGTGTAAGACATGCCTTCTCCCTATTTTGTCAAAAGAAGACATACCTTTATCCCCCTTTATCATTTCAAAAAGTGGGGTATGAAGAAATGAGAAACACCACTTGTTAAAATAAAGGAGATAACAAAAAGTTATATAAGGAGAGTAGAAGAGCACAACTAGGGGGTTGTCCAAGCATAGAATAAATGGAAGTTAATGCATGTACTTGAACAACCGATAAAGTAAGATAAAGTGCTACAGAAAAATAATAAATCACAATTTTGACCCTCAAGATGATGAAATTCGCCCAATAAGTGTCAAGGATCATGGCAAATCGATGAGTCTTTCTCAAGAGGTCATTTCTGCATAAAAAACACTAGTTTTGTAGTAAAAACTGAAACTAGAGTAAAAATGACATGAAATTAAAAAATACTCCAATTTCTACATACAATGTAGCTCTATGTATCCTGTATCACTATGTTATGCAAGCAGCTCAAGATAGTAGATATGAAATTCAAGGAACAAGTTTGATGAAGTATGAAATAAGATACAGGCATGGCATATAATTAAATACCATGTGATGAAAAGATAAGCAATGCTAGAACTACATGTATATGAACTACTAGTAGATGTTATCACAAGTTAGGGATACTAGTAGGATCTAGATCATAGCAAGATGCACATAAGATAAAGCAAGCTATGAGTAGATGTAGAGATATATCCAAACAAAGAGATATGCAATTTTAGAAGCATTAAAGGATATAACTTACTAACAAGTACGCATCATTACCAAAAGATGATCACCACTTAGAACCTCAAGGTTGTATCCAAACAAGATATACAACTATATATATGTAGCATGTTTGAGCATAGCAGAAGCAATTTAAGATACAACCAATAGATCCAAAGAGATCATCATCAAAACCTGAAAGACAACTCAAAGCAAGTAATTGCAAGATATAGATATACAAATTTAGAGTAATCAGAAAGATAGAGTTGTAAGAAAGATAGGCAATATAGGACATGGCAATATGCATATATGAAGGTACCAAATGAGAGTGCCAAAGAATAAGGATATTGGTTGAGAAAATCTAGTTGAGAGGGAAATTCTCATTCAATAAGCCAAATGTATATTCTATGCACAATTTTGTCGGTCAGGTTCTGTGTATTGACAACTCGATTGATGATAGCTGTTGGAAATATACATTGGTGCCTATCGGTCAAGTTTTAAACAGGACAAACTCGACCGACAAACTTGTTGTCAAAAAGCACATATATTTCATAAAAACATATTTAGAGACATGCTTAAGATATGAGCTACATCCAAACATGTGTAAGTAAGTTAGTAATGCACTATGAAAGCATTAGAAATAGTTTTTAAGCAAGAGTGTGAAGAGAAACACAAAATACCACTTTTGAATTAAAAACCATATGTATAATGCACACTATCTTGGCAAATTACTATGATTGGATATGATCAAGAATAACATTACCTTTGTGCTTACCATTTCTTTTCCACTTGTTGTTACCCTTTACACATCTCACCTTTCTTCTTTCACCTTTCTTCTTTCATGTGGATTGAGAAGTCAATTTGCAATTCAATAGCTTAAGTCACCCATTTGCAAGTACCTACAAGAAGAAATATGAAATGGTCCCCAATCATGTTTTTGGGTCTGGAGGGGTTAGCTTAGCAAGCCAAATCCTATTGCTCTTGGGTGCTTTCCTAAAGGGGCAAAATTTAGTATAATGACCAATATCATTGTAATAGTTGCATGTGCCCATAGCCTTGGAACTAGAGGATTCTCCATGGAAGATTGGAGGTCCTTTACCTTTGTTGCTCCTTTGACTACCATCATACCCCAAACCATATCTACCAATTTGTTTAGTAGTATGGTGTAGGATATCATTAAGACTCTTCTCACCAACTAAGAATCTTTGCAAAGAAGATCTCAAACTATGATTATCATGCATAAGAGAAGAAATAGTAGAAGACAAATGATTGATATTATCTCTAGCATGCAAAAGATTAATTTTCTAGGTGAAGAGCTTTGGTTAAATAAGAATCTCTATCAATATGAAGAGCAACAACATTATTCTCTTTATTGGTAAAGGTAGAACAAGATTCAAGCACATTGATTTTAGCAAGCAAGGAGGCATTTTCTATTTCAAGCAAAGAAATCTTAGAAAGACAAACCCCATTTTTAGATTATAATCCTTGCAAAACAAAATCTTTGTCCTTGTTTTCAGATTTAAGAATATCAATATCATGCATGAGAGAATCTACAATTAAAATCTGCTCTTCATTAGAACCAGGCATAAGAGGTTGAGCTTCTAGAAATCTAATCTAATCAAGAAAACTAGCATTTTCAAGTTTAAGAGAGCCTACTTGGCTAAGAAAAGCATTTTTATCATCAAGAAAACAAGAATTAGCATGTTCAAGATCATCTAACTCTACATGCATATTATCAACAATTCTAGTAAGATTTTTTCTTTTCTTTTTAGAAAAATTAAGAGAGGCACGAGTAACATTAATGATAGAAATTAAGGGTTCTTTATCTAAGGAGTTTAGATTTACATCATTTGAGTCTTTTCTTGTAGAAGTCACAAGAGCAAAATGACATTCTCCTTATTCACTAGAGATGGACCTAGATCCTCCACTTGAATATTCACTTGAGCTTGATTTGGAGGAGTCACTTGAGCTTGAGCGCCAATTCTCCTGCATCTTGTACTTCTCTTCTCTTTCCTTGTGATGATGGGTCTTCTTTCCTTGTAGACAATCTATCTTGAAGTGGCCCTTCTTTCCACCCTTTAGGCACCAGATGGAGGAGGAATTATTGCCTTTGTAGAATCTACCCTTGGAGTACATGGCATCTTGTTCCACATGAGAGGATGGAGTTGCTTGTCCCATAACAACTTCAGTTTGACCCTTAATTTCAGCCTTCTTCATTCTCTTTAGCTCTTTCTCCTCTTATCTTTCAACTTCTTCTCTTTTGTCAAGTGTGACTTCATGGGCTTGTAGATTTCCAATGAGCTCTTCAATAGGGATATCATCAAGAGACCTTACTTCTTCAATGGAAGTCACTTTGGGTTCCCATCTCTTGGGGAGAGTTCTAAGGATCTTAGAGCTGATCTCTCCTCTACTCATAGGATGACCTAGGTCGACAAGGCCATTTACAATTCTGTTGAATCTTGAGTACATGTTGGCTATCTTCTTCTCCTTTCCCATCTTGAAGTTCTCAAGCAACCCTTTGAGCATGTAGAATTTTCTTTCCTTCACTTGAGTTGTCCCCTCATAAGTGATGCATAGCTTTCTCCATACCTCATAGGCCATATCACAAGAGGAAATCCGGTTGAACTCGGTAGAGGTCATGGTGGCATAGAGGATGTTGATTTCTCTTGCATTCAAGGTTCCTTTCTTAATGGTATATTCATCCCATTCTTCTATCTTTATCCCGGTAGCTTGTATGGATGGTCCACCATTTGCCATAGCTCAAGACTTGATTCTTGGATGTAGAATTGTAGCCTTCTTTTCCAATAGAGGAAGTTACTCCCATAAAAGATTGGAAGGTTAATGAAGTATCTCCCACCTTGGTAGTCACCCATCTCCTACTTGTTGAAGTATGCTTGGAGAAACTCACTCTGATATGAATTGTTGGATACTAGATGGGTGATTGGATGCTTTAGAGTGAGGGTGAATAGAGCTGAATGTACTTCAACAAAATTCATTAGACCTTCAAGATATATCACAAGATAAGGTTTCTAAATAAGAAATTTGAGTGCAACTAAAATATGCATAACAAGGGCGAGAGAGATTGAACATACACCAAGTGACAAGCTATGTACAGTGGTTCTACACTTCAAACTAGAAGTGAGTCAGTCTACTACCTAGAGAGGTCAACCTCTAGGATGACTTAACCATTGCACTCTTATATTCATTCATAAGACTTACAATACATGACCACCAAAGAATTTACCCACCCAAGGACCAAGAGTATTCCACCTTACCAAGGACTTACCCACTTTGCCAAGAGTCTTCAGCCTTCTCCAAGGTCTTACCCACTCTGGCACAAGTCTTCTGCCTTCAAGGACTTTTCTACTCTTCTTGGATCTTCTGCCTTTGCCTTCACCTTCACTCGAAGAAGCTTCCACCAAGGACTTACCCACTTGAGCAAGAAGTCTTCTGCCTTCACCAAAGGCTTACCCACTCTTGCTCCAAGTCTTCAGCCTTGATCTTCACCAAGGGACTTCTTCCCTTGTTCTTCTTCACCTCTCTTCTCCAAGAGAGAGAACCTTCATCTTTATGGTTGAAATGAGAGATAGGGAGGTGGTGGAAGTGATAACCTCACAAGATATACATATAGGACTAGCTCTCTTCCAAATTTCCTACTCACTCTAACAAATGTAGTACATGATTAAGCTTAGAGAGAGGAGGTTGTAGGAAGCACTCAACTATAGAATAGGAACCTCACATAGAGTTTTGCATTGAGTGCTCAGCCTTGGAATGAAGCCCGATGGATCCTATTTATAGATGGGGATGCCCCTTAGCCTTTGGGAACACTTAAGAATGAAAACTAATAGTTTTGTGGCTTATAACGGATACAGTTTCACTTTTTGCAACTCCACAATGGCTAGAAACACTTTTCTGCACTTTTCCATACAGTGCAATTTGTCGAGTTTCTATAAAGGTAACTCAATCGATCCCACTAAGAGATAAGACCAATTTTGGCCATTGGTCTAGTTTGTCCTGGGGTAACTCGACCGATTCACTTAAATCAGTTTTGGTCTGTGGAGGGATCAGTCGAGTTCTGTGAAATGAAAACTTGACCGATCAAAAGTCATTTTCAAGATCCAATCAGGATCAGTCGAGTTTGCAACTCGACCGATGAAAAACTTGATGTGAATTTAAAAAAAAGGCTTTTGAGTGATTAAATATTCGATCTAAGTTCTCTTGATTTTTTCTAAGCTTAATTACAAGTCATACAATCATTACAAGTGATCTACAACATGATTCTAATGAATTTACATCATATTCTAAAAACATGCACTTGTATTGACTTTGACTTGTCTTTTCTCCAATTTGAGATGTGCAAGTTAGGGCATTTGGAGTGTGTCTATACCTAATCTGAAATCACTCAAGTAGAGACATTAGACACAAATAAGTGGAATGGTTTACTCATCATCAAAACAAGGGTTCAACCAAGTTAGACCTTGAGTGAATAGTGAGAACACGTGAATCAGTCCTCATTAGCATATTAAAGAGTTATGCACCATAGTCCATATTAACTCTCATTTCATGTCATATTTCATATCATCAAGACATAATAGTGTACAAAGGTGATCACGGTTGAGATTAGGGTCATATATATTATATTTAATGATTATATGCCACAATAAAGATTTCATTTGTGATTGGCCAAGGTTTAGCATTAAATGTCATTATCAATTAAAAAGATCATAAGAAGATGCGTTTTCAAAATATAAGTGGAGTGATGAGTAGAACTAGGTCATAGAACCATTTTTAGTTGAAACATTTAATTTTTAGTGATATAAATGTTATATAGTAAGTCTATTTTTACATAAACGAGCTATTTAATGTGATTTTTGCAAGACATGGTGAATTCTTGAAAAAAGGTTGAGAGAGGGGAAAGATTTTTACCATTGGGAAATTACAGGAATCATTGACGCACCATCCTATGAATCTAGATATGTGAACCCACTAGTTGTGTGTGATTGAGAGAGTGAGAGAGAGTTAAAAGGGGGGGTCACACACGACAACATTTGGGCCCATATATGTGGTCCGCCCTAAATTTGGTGGGTCACAAGAAACTCCTCCATTTTGACACCTGCTACATTAAGTAGATGTGCTCCATAGTGGTGATGAAGAATGAGGAGGAGGAAACACAAGGGCTGGTAAAGTCATGCCCTCCCTTGTTGGAGCCTCCCAAAGATAGTGGCTAGCTCAGCTTGGCTAGAGATTGTTTGGGCAAGGAACCACAAACTAAGGGTTGTGGCAATATTGTAAAGATAGTACGAATAAGAAGAATAGGAGGGAGAAGTGTTGTATAAACATCAAATGGGAGAGAGGTAAATGAAAGAGGAAGGAGAAAGGAAGATGAATGGCATATCAACTTCATGTGAGGCTAGACCAAGCATGGCTGACATGGGTGACCATGCTTTCCTCCATGCCCCTGGGGATAGAGGCAACAATCAATGGATCAAGCTCAAAATAATGGGAGATGATACAAGGGATTCTATTAGTCGATCCAATAGAACACAAATAGGTGACATGGAAAAAACTAAGGGAAAAGAAAAATATTATGGGTTTGCTTAAAAAATTATGTGAAAATCTTAACTTTCTATCTGTAACTCTGATTGAGGAGAGTTTCATCACTTGTTTATAAATTTCTTATTATTGTTATAGAAAAATGTTCACATTAAAATAACTATGCTGATGGTCTAAACACTTAACAATGTTCCAACAAATCATTAAAAAACTCATCTAAGTACAATTAAGTTTCAAAATGTCATTTAATCAACCAAAAACCAATAATTTAGACATTGATGATTCAAAACCATCAAATTGATGAATAGATATATTATTTAATGAAATTGATTATTTTATGTGAATAGGAGTACATTGAGTATTTTAATATGAAATCCCATCTTGTCACAGCCTCCCCATCTTAAAACAATTTTTGTCCCTAAAATCAAAACAAATTTTGAACAATGATTGGGATTTATATTCCATCTCATAACCATTGTTGTAACCAACATATATCACCATCATAAATTCAATCATTAAAATATTCCAATATCGAGTAACCAAGTATCAACCTTAGAAGATAGTCACATAGATCATAAGAAGACCACAAATTTATAAACATCACCTTTTAAGTCAAAAGAATAGACATCATCGATTCAAAAGTAAGGCCATGACTTCTAATCTAAAATTTAGGCTTCTAGATTATAAATAGACCCTAGGTAGGGTTGTACATCCATGTTTGAGATATTGTATTTCAACAATTATTAAGTAGCATCACATTTTTTACATCATGGTTTTCATATCAAAATCAATGAAAGGTCCCACCATAGTCCACATGAGTCTTATCCCTAATTTATAAATATAAAGGTTAGCATAATCATTATAGTGAGTTTTAATGCTTGGAACATGGAAGTCATTAATCACATATTGGGGCTGATCTAAAGATTCAAATACGTTGATCATAGGAGCTGGATATATATCAAGATCAACAATCATTAGTCCATATGTCATGAATCAATATTGAGACTCAAATCGTGGACTTGAAAGAACATAGTCCAAAAATTTTGAAGCTAGGCTATAGGTTCATACATATACCACATGTGTGAGATCATTCATCCATAAGGAAATATCTAGCAAAATTTTTACATATCAATATCAGTTTCATTATCATGGTATTCAATGTTTAGGAATGATCTAGATCTAGTTGTTTCTAGGAACTTAACTACAAAATGTACATCATCATGTTCAATATTATCATCGAGTAGACATATGAGGTTGGGTTTCAATATCATAATACCATTTGATTATTAGAGATTTAGGTTTAAGGGATCAAAATTGTATAAAAGGAGTTTCCTTTCCAAACTCGAAGTAATCAACAAGATTTTTTTAGAGGAAGTCATAATAGGGTAGTGACCTTGGTTAGGGGAGTCATAAGTAAAAAATACCACTCTTATTAAGAAAATTTGTTCTCATTACTCGTGAATCATTGATCATATCCAATACAAATAGAGAAGGTATCAATTTGTATCTCACAAAGTCATGTGATCAAAGTTCAATTCTCATCATATTATAACCATATATAAGATGTACCATATATGAGATCATAATTTCGTTCCCTTCCCTTCATAGGTAAGGTGAGGTGGTATACGGTGAAAATATATAGTCAATATAGGATCTTTCAACGATCAGAGCATCAGAGGATATGATTGTGATCTCATAATTTTCACATTATTCCAAATTAAGTTTTACAAAGAGGCATTAGTAATCAATTGGAAACTTGCCACTATTTAAGCCTTTCTGTCATGATTTGAGTGTCCAAAAGCATAGATATTCCAAATCATGGATCATCATACATAACAAATATTCAACAATTTTGTTAGTCATGTTTTAAGGTTTCATCAACGATAGGTTCGATATAAACTTAATCAACATGGACCTCATCAACCATAATGTATATAGAATGAGTTCTTCTTATTTCATCATATAAAGAACATTAGTATTCACCTCAAACATAGGAAGCACATAAGTACATATTCTAAAGGAGTTTTTATGATTTGAGGGATTTTTTACATTAGCTTTTAACTTCAAGATTACTTTTCATTTATCCTAACATGGTTTCTAGATTACAATCAGATTATGGGATCATTATCATATTCATCAACTTTAACCTAATCATTCGAAATTAAGTTTTAACCATACATAAGATACCCATAATTGAGAGATCATGTGATTAATTATCATAAGAGTGATCACCTAAGGTGATTTGAAAAATACCTAATCATCGTCTATTAGGTGGCTAGGGGAAGTTCTTAATTAAGATATGATATGCTACAAGACTCTCTAATATTTTTTGAGTAAGATCCTATATCCACTGTAGGATTCACTTCAGCTAGGTAGGTATGTAGAGGTTTTGGATTTTGTGGAGGTGACAAGTGCATTGGAAATAACAAAAAAAATTCTACACATACCCTACTAACAAATCTCACGATGACAATGTATTCTAAAAGAGGGTATGCGGGATATACCTCATTGTGGAGTAAGTCTGACAACGTCCCTTTCTAGGGTGATGTGCATAGTCCCTCGTGTGCAAGAATAGTCATCATCGGCGTCCTCCAAGAGCAAACACTTCATTTTCTAAGTCTCTACTTCATCCTTGTGGATGGACTTGAACTTCACATCACGCTTCTCAAGCCGTTGAGAAGGAGTAGCCTTATACTTGACGACATTCTAGCATCGTAGTCATTCTCCTTCTCTCTCACTTAGGGAGGATGATGGCTAGGGTTCATGTACAACAGTGTCTTGTTAGAAAATCCAACTGTCATGCCCCCTACAAATAGCAGAGGAAACAAAGCAGGATTTCCCAAAACCCTCATGAAAAGAAAAGACTGTGGTTGCATTTAAATTGTGTCATTTGTGGACTATTAAAAGAATATTCTAGAATCAATTAATTCACAAATTAATCATATTAATTGATTAACTATTTTTTATCATCCAATTATAGTCAAACTCTCAGGATTAGCCAGCCGACTTGACAATTTTAATCTAATTAATTGGCTTAAATATTTTAACCAATTAACTTAGATCATATTTCAATATTATTCTAGTAGATTACCTAAATATTTTAGTACTCAACTTGATTCAGATTATTTCCAATCACATCCACAATTATACTCGTATTCCAATACATCCTATATGTGTGACCCGGTAGGCTCCAAATTATGTTGGAAATGATATTCATAATCATATTATGACTTCACAAGAAATGATTGATATCTAGCAAGACATCATTGCTACCCAAGTAATTGGAGAGTTGGAGAACAACTTCAACCTACAATATGAGACTGGTGTTAGAGTGACTGTATAGTTCCTTTTTCTCTGATATCTAGATGGAACTCAAGGCATGGAATCATCTTCTTTAATGTTCAGTCCATCTTCCTTGAACTAGAGCAGACTATATGTGATATTTGTAAGCTTAATAACATATTGACTCACACCGACATGACCATGCATTTCTTAGTCTCGCTTATCATGTGTCCAGGATATCAAACTCCTATAGGAAGGACAAATCCCATCTACATCACTCACAATCATCCCCACGTGTCATAGTGCACTCGAGCACCACCTTTATGGAAACCCTTATTCAGGGTCATGATGGATGATGTCCAAGTACAACGAACAACAAGTGATGCATGTAGTGATTTTAGGTCTAAGAACCACAATCACCCCCATCACTATGAGAGATGGCTCTGACTACCAACCATGGTTTTCATGTGTCACTCTCAAGGTGGGTCTATCTGATACACTATTCTCTAACAAGTATCTATGTTCTTTGTTTGAGATCACACACCATGACTAATGAGATTCTTTCATCAACCAACACACACTCTAGTCTTAAGTGTAATTGTTGTCTATTAGCCTTCCATAATAACATATGACTAGGGGCATAACAAGAATTCTTATGCACTTGACATATGTATTATCTTCATCATTTAGGTCCTCAATCTGAAGACATGTGTCATTGAGTAATATCATTCTTTAGACATTTATTATGTTTCATCATTATATCATAATTGAATAAAATAGAATAAATTGGTAGATTGCCTTTATTATTAATCAAATTGTTTACAATATATGCCATTACAATCATCATATGATTGGCTCTATGGGCATTCATACCAATAGAGGAAACCTTATCCAACATAGGTATGTGGATACGCGTATTAGCCCCCCTGTACTAATTAATCCTAGACACATTGGTTTCACTATTATGGACATGGTTTTCCTAGTTTCATATGAGTAATTGTGTTTTAATCATACATAGAGGATATGTGATTGGCTTTGATAAAGTCTGTCACGAAACCATTTATTACCCAAATTATGGATTTTATTGACTAGAAAGTTAACAGAGAAAGGACCCAACTCGCATCCTTAAAATGTAGTACATCAACATACCATATACATGAATAAAACAACAATTATAACAATATAAGCCATAAGGTATGAACAACTAGGGTATATGTGTAACAAAAACTAACTAGTTCCTGAACATCAAGATTATAGCCCTTAGATTCAAAACATATTGATATTTCATTTTTTTTCATTTCATTGTGAGTCCAACAGAGATATATACAAGATATCAAATAATGGTAGAATAATTGATTAACTACTTGATACCTAAAACAAAAATTGGTTACAAATAAATACAACTATGCACACTATGCAAACATATAAAATCTCAAGATTAGGTACCATATTTACTTGGATAAAAATTAATATAATATAATGAAAGAAGACAAAAACATTAAAAACTTTATTTTTAACATAAAACCATATTTTAGTGCATTTACATTATATTAACACTATAATATGTGCATTTGATCAGAATCCCAAAGGTAGGTGTCCATAAGGGTCATTCGAGCCAAACCTAAAAATGACCCATGCTTCAACGCAAGGGACTACAAGACTAAAAGTCAAGTTAAGCATTTTTCAACATGAGAGACGCTAACGTAACCAACAAGAGATAACCCTTTTTTTGAACATGGTCTGCCCTTGCTTGTTAAATCAAGTAGGTACAACCAGCCTTGTTTACTTACCTCCAGAATATAAGAAGGTGCACAATGATTGTATAATGGACAAGTTCATACATGTTTGCATGGTCTATAAATTTAGTATACTAAAGACAAAACATTGCAGTAATAGGGAACATGTAGCTCAAGCAAGTAAACATAGTTAAGTATTTTTAGATATATTAACAAAAACAAGTTTCAATATCAATATTCTAACCAATAGGCAGATAAAGTGTAACTTGATTTAAGAAGATCTATATTTACAACTTGATTAGATAAAATTCACTTAGACCTTTAACAAGAGTCACCCAAAGTGATCCTCACATTTAAGAAAAGGTGACTTCATTAAACCAGCAATATTCAGTCCAAATATCTAATTCCATCGAGGTTGTACGTTTCACCTAAGTCTATGTATCATTTTATTCATTATCAATTTCAACATCTCAACATGTGTAGTAATTCCTTCATCGTATTCCATTATAACATCATAGATAATTCCTATTTTGGGTGAAACATCACAATTAGATCTGAGTTTACATGATTAGGGTTCATCATTAAAATAGGGAAATTATGATATTTGGATAAGACCATTTACTTATAATATCCACTGAAATTATATTTCAAGCAAATAGTCATTAATAGGGAACATAAGTGATAAAAATGATATTTTGGGTCACATGGCTTCAAAGTAGTCTAATTTAGAGTTATAAATATAGTTTTCAACACCATAGAATAATTATTTTCACAATATTAAGGATCTAGCATAAAGTCACATTTCATCATGTTTAGGTTGAAAGATCATATTTAGGTGCAATAACATTATCAAAGTCAAATCATGGTTCATAATGCATTACATGTTATGATTTAGTTTCATATATCATAGAGTCATCATTAGGTCATGATTTGCATAATATAAAAACTTAAGCAGCATAGTACGTATTATATCTCATTTCATGTCACATTTTATATCATCAAAGACATAATATTGTAGGAAGGTAATCAAGGTCAAAATTAGGGTACAAGATGTCATATGTTACTGATCATATGCCATAACAAATATTTGAAGCATTATTAGTCAAGGTTTCACATTAAATGACATTATGATTTAAAAAAATCACAAGAACATGAATTTTCTATATATTAGTAGTGTTCTCAGTCAGACTAGGTCATGAAACTATTATAATAGAAAGGACTCATGTTTATGATCGAAATGGTATATGAACGTCTACTTTTGGAGTGAATTATTTTATATGATTTTAGCAAGACATCGACATTTCTTGGGAAAAGGATGAGAGCGGGGAAATTTTTTACCATGTGTAAATTATGACCACTATTGATGTATGATCATAGGATGCTCAGTGTAAGCACAAACTATTTGGGTGTGGCTGAGAGAGTGAGATATAGAGAGTTGAGAGAGAGAGGGGTTCATGCACGGTGAGATCTTGGCCCTCATATGTGGTCCATCCTAGATTTGGAAGTCATGAGGGACTCTTCCATTCTGACACACTACTGCAAAAATAACTACACTCTGCAATGAAAGCTAACATTAGAGTCCAAGAATATGGATAAGTAGGCCATGTATGGGCTATGAAAGTTTTTGCATGCCCTTTTTGGAGACTCACAGATACAGTGGTGAGCTCAACCTATGTCGAGACCGTGTGGGAAAGAAACCCCCAAGCTAATGGTAGCGGCAATGCCACAGCAATAGGAGGACGACTAAGAAGAAAAGAAGGAAGCAACAATGCTTGAAAATTTATGAGAAGAATGGGAATTTAAAGAGAAAGGAGTAAGGAAGAGGAAGGGCTATCAATTTTGTGTGGCCAATCATGGCTTGTATGGGTGCCCATGCTTGCCTCCAAGGACCTATGGGCTAGGGTAGGGGATGAGACTGTAGACTTTGGGTAAAACTCAAATATGTGAGAATTGATTCAAAGGTTCCTATTGGTTGAGTCAAGAGAACGTGGATATGTGACATGGAAAAAACCAAGGAAACAGAGAGAAAAAATGGTTTTCTTGACAAATATTGCAAAAATGATAACTTTCAACTTGCACATTGAATTGAGTCAAGTTTTCAAAGATGAATCATATATTTCTTCCTATTATTTAAGGAAAAAAATTGAGATCAATATTATTCTATTGAATGATCTCAAAAATTGAAATGCATTCCAAAATTTCAATAAAGCACACAACTTAGCACAATTACGAATCAAATGTCATTTCATCAACCACTCAACATCTAAGTCACATATGATTCAAAATATCAAACAGATGAAGAGAGTATATTATTGAATGAAATTGAGCATCTTAGTACATTGTGTATTTAAATATGAATTATATTTTTTCACATACCCCACCTTAAAACGTATTTTGTCCCAAAAATGTAAAAAATTACTCAAAAGATATTGGGTATTCATACTCCATATCATAACAATCATGGTATTGAACATATATCACATTGTCACTTCAATGAGAAACATCATTCCAGTATCAAGAAACCAAGTATCAACATAAAAAACATAGTAACATAGATCATGAAAAGATCACATATTTGGAGATCTCACCTAGTAACTAAAAATAATAGAAATATTTGATTCAAAAGTAAAGCCATGAATTTCAATACCAACATTTAGAATTCAATTTTTTATACATGTCCTAGGTGGGTTTATACATCCATTATTGAGATTTTGGTTTCAACAATTTGAAACTAACATCATATTTTGGCAACATGTTTTTTATATCAAAACCAATGGAAGGTCCCACCCTAGTACACATTTGAGCTTATTCCTAGTTCATAAAATAGAAAGGTCAACATAATCATCATGTTGAGTTTTCAATCTTGAAGAATGAAAGTCATCAATTGCATATTGAGAATCATCTCAACATCAAAACAGGGTGATCATAGGAGTCAAGTAGACATCAATATCAATAATCACAAGCATATTTTATAAATCAATATTGAGATTCAAGATTTTGGACATCACAAAATTCATAGATTCAAAAATTTCAAAAGATAGGGAATATATTCATACCTAGATGATAGGTGTGATCATTCATCCATAAGCAGCACCCTAGCACAATTTTGGGGTATCAATATCAATTTCATTATCATGGTATCCAATAATGATGTATGATCTAGATTCAAGTTTTATAGGGAACTTAACCACAACATGTAATCAACATCTCATTCTCAACAATATCATCAAATTGAGACTCGATATTGATATTCAACATCATCATAAGATTTGATCTATTAGAGATTGTAGTTTAAGGGATCATAATCTTATGAAAGGGGTTACCTTTCCAAACTCCAACTATTCAACCAGTTGAAAATTTAGAGAAAGTCATAATAGGTATGTGACGTAGGTTAGGGGATTCGTAAGTCAATCTGTCACCCTAATCTTGCACATTTGTCCTCATTAGTCACGAGTCATTGATTATATCAAATGGTAAGAGCAATGAATGTTTATTTTTATCTCACAAAGTCATGGGACCAAAGATCAATTACTTCATAGTGTAACCATAGTTCAATATCTAGCATATAAGAAATTATAAATTTTTATATTCCTTTCTTAGGTAAGGTAAGGAGTTAACTTGGAAAAAGAGAATTCAATATAGGTTCTTTTGACAACTAGAGAAGCATAGGGTATGATTTCATCATATTATTTGTAATTGAGTTTTATAAAGAGTCATTTTTATTAGTAGGGAACTTACCTTTTGTATCAAAGTCTTCTCATCATGATTTGAGTGTTCAAAAGAAAGTCATTCCAAATCTTGTAGCAAAACATTTTCTTTAGTCATATTTTAAGGTTTGATCAAAATTATAGGAAACATAAACCTAATGAATAGGAACCTTATCAACCATGATGTATAAAGCATGAGTTCTCCATATTTAGTAATATAAAGGTGATTATCATTTACCTCAAACATAGGAAGCCCATAGTCATATTTGGTAAAGGATTTTACATGTTGAGGGATTATACATGAGCAATTAACTTTGAGATTACTTTTTTGTATCACAATAGGGTTTAAAAATTATGATCACATCATGGAATCATTATCCTCTTAATCAATTTTTATCAATTTCTTTCAATTTCAGTTTTCCCAATACATAAGCTACCCAAAATTGAGGGATCATGTGATTGATGGTCACAAGTGATATCACATGAGGAGATGACAAACTAACTAATCATCACCTAATTAGATGGCTAGGGGATGTCCTTAAAGAAGAAATTGATGATAGAATACTCTAAGCTTTATTGGAAAACTCAATAATTTTGTCATGGATCATTTCAGGATAGTAGGTATATCGTAGAGAGCTCAACCACCATAGGTAGGAAGATAGGAGGTGTTCAACCCCCTACATTTTCCACTCCTAGACACCTCATCTTCACCATTATGGAATTAGTTTTATCTAGGTTCATATGAATGATGGGATTTGAATCATACATAGAGGATATGCTCTAATAAAGTCCTTCATGGAACTATTAATTACCCAACCCAAATCCAAATGACTAGAACATCAATGGAAGAAAGACCCGAGATTTCACCCCTAAAATGGATCACATTCACAAAGCATGTGCATGAATAAAACCACAACACCATTATAAACCAGAAAGTATCAAAGACAAGGGTAGATGCATGAAAGAAACTAACTAGCACCTAAACTTCAAGATCACAACCCTTATATTCAAACCATATGAAAATTTCATTTTCATATCATTGTGACTCCAAAGGGATATACATATCAAATAATAATATTATCAAAAGCATCGATTTATTACTTGATATCTAAAATCATAAAATGGGTACACATCAACACAAATGTGTTGAGTACGATGTGCAAACATATAAAATCACATGTTTAATAATATATTTGCTTGGCTAAAACTTAATATAACATGTAAGAAAGAAATAACATTAATGACTCTCCTTTTAACATACAAGAACATTTGAAGTGCATTAACATTATCATTATACCGACATTATCATAAGGCCATTGACCGGCTTCCCAAATTAAGGGGTCTGTGAGGGTCATTCAAGTTAAATCTAACAATGACACATGCCTCAATGTGAGGTACTACAAGACTAGAAGTCAAGAGTTAACCCTTTTTGTACATTAGGGACCTAAAATCTGACACCAAGAACTAACCTTTTTCCTAAAATGGTCTACCCTTTCTTGATAAATCGAGTAGGTAGACCCATCCTTGTGACCTAAAAATGGTCTGTCCTTACTTGATAAATGGAGTACATACACCCATCCTTGTGACCTTATGCAAATAATACAGTTGGGTTCAAGGATTGTATGATGGACAAGTTCGTTTATGTTTGCATGGTTTTTCCAACGCGGTATAGTTAAGAAAAAACATAGTAGTCATAGGGAACATGTTTCTCAACCAAGTACATATAGCCAAACATTTTTATACATATTAATATAAGCATGTTTCCAGATCATTAATCTATCAAATAGGAGGATAAAGCGTACCCTGATTTAAGAAGATCTAGATTTACAAATTCTTTAGAGAAACTTGACTTAGATCTTTGTCAAGAGTCACCCAAAGTGATCCTAACATTTAGGAAAGACTGGTTCTATTAAAATCATCACAATTTAGTTTTATTAATCAATTTCATCAAGGTTGGATGTTTCAACTAAGTCTGTGTATTAAATCTTTCGTTATAAATTTAAACATATCAACTAGTTCATGTAATTTCATCATCATATCCCAATATAACAACATAGATCATTCCTAAATTGGGTAAATATCACAATTACATTAGAGTTTACAATATTAAGGTTCATGATTCAACTAGGCAAATCATAAGATTTGAATAAGATTAATGACTTAATCATCATAACATCCATTTAAGTCATATTTCAAGAAATTAGTAATCAATAGGTCACAAAAGTTATTAAAAAGAGATTTAGGGTCACATGGCATCAAAGTCTACTGATTTGGAGTTCAAATATAGTTTTCAACATCATAGATGCATTCCTTGCACAAGATTTAGATCCAGCATATAAAATGCACAAAGTCACGTTTCATAGTAATTTAGGTCAAAATATCATATTTAGGTGCATTTATGTGGTCAAAATCAAATATTTATTCAGCATGCATTGCATGTTATTGATCTAGAGTTTTGATATATCTTAGAGTCATCATTAGTTCATGATTTGTGTAATATAAATAATTATTTACCATAGTCTATATTAAGTCTCGTGTAATGTCATGGTCCATATCATTGACATAATAGTGTACAAAGATGATCAAGGATGATATTATTGTTACATGATCTCATATGTTACATATCTAAGGCCACAATAAAAATTTGAAGCATTATTCACCAAGGTTGAGCATTAATTGACATTACCATTTCCAAAAGAAAATAAGAGCATTCATTTCTGAGACATCAATATTTTTCTGAGTAGAGCTAGGTCATGAAATCATTTTTAGTGGTAATGTTTCATTTTATGATCTACATGGTATACAACAAGTTTAATTTTGGATAATAGAGAAATTCAATATGATTTTTTCAAGACATGGAAAATTCTTAGAAAAAGGATGAGAGAGAAGGAAGATTTTTACCATTAATGATCATTGTTGATGCACGATCACGTAGCTCTCTACACATGCACCCACTTGTTGGATGTGGCAAGAGAGCAAGAGAAATACAAAAGAGAGGGAGTATGTGAGATGGAACTGGGCCATTAGATGTGGTCTATCATAGTTCTAGAAACCATGTGGAACTCCTCCATTATGACACCCACTGCATGAAGTTACTATGCTCCATAGTGGCACCCAACACTGTCACCTAAGAATATTGGGAAGATGGCCATGACGGGACTCAGAATCGCCACCCGCCCAAGGTGGATCCTCCCAAAGACAGTGGCGAGCTAAGCTTGGTTTGAAATTGTATCTGGAAGGAGCCCTCAAAATGAGGGTATCGGTAACACCGCAAAGACAAGAAGAAGAAGAAGAAGAAGAACAAGAAGAACAAGAAGAAAAAGAAGAGAAGAAGGAAGTAGCAGTGCATGAATATCCATGATAAGAGAGGGAAATGGAAGATGAAGAAGAAATGAAGAGTAAGAGCATATAAACTTTGAGCGATGGGTACCCTTGTTTGTCCCCATGCCCCTAGGGGATAAAGGTATGGATGAGGAGGCATCCTTTTGCTTAAACTCAAATACGTGGGAGATGATATAAGGGATCCTAATGGTTAATCCAAAAGAACAAATATAGATGATCTGGAAAAATCCAAGGAAAAGAGAGAGAACATGGTTTTCTTGATAAATCTTGCAGCAACCATAACTAATTTTAAATTGTAACTCAGATATGCATAAGATCAAATTAATTATATTTAATGGTCTCAAAAATTAATTGTTATTCCAAAAGTTCATTAAAGAACTTAACCTAACACAATTAGGTATCAAAATTTCCTTTAATTAACCAAAAATATATAATTGAGTCACATATGTATCAAAACCAATAAATTCATGAAAAGAGATATTATGAATGGAATTGGGCATCTTATGTGAATAGGTGTATATTGAGTATTTTATTCCGAACCACCACTTTGTCACACATGAATACATATCTTTTATTCCAAATTTAGCTAAATATAGGTATTAGTGAATACAAATAAAGCCATATTTAGGGAAAACTCTTGAGAGTGTAATATTTCTTAGGAAAAATGGAGCAATGATATTAATTCTATATCATGACGTGAAAATGACATGTACTCCATACACTACAACTTATAGTTTTAGTGTTTTGACTAGCTACATTACCAAACCAATATTATTATTGCATGACAATTTATATATTTTATTTTGCAATATATAAAAGTATCTATCTTGATACAATCAAATAAATTATTTTATAATGAAATATGTTCATAAAATGTGATATTGTGTAATAATATAAAATGAAACCCTAAATTATAGTATAGCTATTACCTAGAACATTGTTTATATTTATTGTTTGTCTTATTTTAGGGAGGTAAGATAAGTTCTCAAGTTGCATCCCTATGTGTTTAGATTAGTATCATCGATCATACTGATCCCAATAATAGTTGGGATTATATAAATGGAACTATGGGACCTCATTGTGGGTGGGACATGCCCACAAACTTCACAAAGTTAAACATTTGTGTGTATAACCTCATGTAGTATGGGAAAAAACTGCTCCTTTTTAGTTGCACAATTGTGTCATAATTTTTAAAGTGTAGTGCTATGTAACATTATCCCATTCTATCAACTTTGGATAGTTTGACCATTGACATCCCTCACTTGTGCCTTTTAGTGAGGAAATAGGGGTTCCATTTCCATCAGTCATCTATTTAGCTATGTTGGAAAATTTGACCATTAACAGATAGGGGTGTAAACGGTGTGATTATGGTGTGGGTCTGTCCATACTCATTCAATTTAGCGGGTCTAGTTATGATTCTATACTTGCATAATAAAAATTTAGACATGCACCATACCCATAATCTTAATAATAGTGGGTATGTGGTATGACTATGCAGCTTAATGGTCCTATAAGGGACATCATATTGTTTATGTAAGAAAAAACAGGGCTATATTCTATATATTTTGATACAATGTGATATTACCATTATATAGGATACTAACATGCAATAGTTATATTAAATAATGTAATACTTTGTAAATTAAAGATTAGTTGAGTTAATTGTTTGCATGTTTATAGTCACCTTAATAATGTTTTAATTATGTGGAGTATCATGTAACTGTTTTTATTTTAAGTTTACATATATTGCTCATGATTTTAGTTAGAGTAGTTAATTCTTAATTAGACGATTAATCTCAATTTTATTACAATTAGAGTAAATCTATCTCACATATTATATTAGTTAGAGTAGTAGAATATGATATAAATATCATATTATTTAGGTAGTGACTTATGTATAGTTGATACATGGATCTAGCAGGTCTGGGTCTAAGCTTATCCATTAGTGAACCCGCTTATATGCGAGTCCATGGATATGCAGACCCAAAAATTAGACCCGTGATGCATTTTTAATGGGTCTGAATTTACAGACCCGTGAGTCTACCTGTACCCATTATCTTCTTAAAGACAAATCATAGTAACCAAAAGGCACCTTAATTGATGAATAAACCTTAAAGAAAGAAGTAAAACAAGTTAAGGTTCTGATGGTTTAGGTTCCCTGGGAGGTGATTTTCGGCATCCTCGTGCATGTGTGGAGGTGGCTTCGGCGGCCATGGTGGCCACGGTGTGGGAAGAGGTTATTTCAACATCGCCCACACCACCGGTGCTGGGAGTAGTGCAAGCCTACCAGATCCGCTCGAAGATGACCTCCCTCTGATGTCAGATGGTGGCATCGATGACATGGTTGAGGAATCTATTGTCGTGCTTGAGAAATCGACTATGAGTCATCCCCGCAACCAAGTCTCCTATTGAGACGCGGTCTCAAGTCACTCATACCGTGCCCCAACACTGGTTGGGCCTGCATCGTCGAATGTTCTCAAGCCAGATGATATTCATGTCGACCGTCGTGACATCCTTCCCCATATCACTATCAACCCGGACACGCTACCACCGCTTCTAGAGCCATGGAAGTTTGCAGTCGTTATCAAGGTCGTCGGGATCAACATGGGATTTACCGCCCTTGTCAACTACATCATGTCCCTATGGAGGTTAACAGAGCAGTTATGTGTGGTTGATCTCGAGTTAGAGTACTACATCATTCAATTGATCAATCACGATGACTGCGCCCGTCCCCTAAGGGAAGGTCCATGGTTGATCTTTGGGAATTATTTATTTATCCAATCCTAGTCCTCAGCCTTTCGTCCTACGGACCATATACCTCTCAAACTTGTGGTTTGGTTAAGGATCCCTGAACTCCCCGGTCTTCCTTTACCAATATGAGCTGTTATCCAGTATTGGTGATGTTGTGGGGAAAACGATCAAGATGGACACCACAACCCTGTCTGGACATCGAGGTAAGTTTGTCAGACTAGTAGTAGAAGTGGACACTGTAAAGCCGCTACTACCAGCTATCTACCTCAATGGAGAACACTATAGGCTCAAGTACGAGAACCTACCAACTGTCTGCATGAAGTGTGGCACGGTTGGGCATGAGGATAAAGACTACACATTTGTCATGTTGTTCGTCCCTACAGATCCCTCGCATTCATTGGGCCCTGCCATCTTGAATACTTCTGCATATACCCAACAAATCCATGCAAAAAAACCAGAATGACGCCCCCTCCAGTGAATAAGTCGTCCCACGAGCAAGTAGGCCATGAAGATGGCAATGTTGACTCTAGTAAGTAGGTGGTTGAGCCATCTAAGTCTGTTGATACCCCGCCGCTTACAGAAGGATTGGATGAGGAGGGAGAATGGCAAACGGTCCAATTTAAAAAATAGAAGAAGAGAATTCAAAAGGAAAAGTTGTACAAACAAGCAAGCCAAGGCACAAATATGCCACCCAAACCATCGTCAGGTGTCAACAGGAACAACAATGGTAGTAATACTACAGTCACTTTGGTTGATGATGACACCTACTCAGGTAGGCACTAAGACACTGCTACTGACCCCCCTTCTAGTTCGCAACTGCCAAAGAAAACACTGTGGTGCTCAACTCTCCCCACAAGGGGTTCCACTGGGGTGAAAGGGGGAGCAAAGGGGGAGTCCTTCTCAGGAGTAGGAAGGTTGTGTATCAAACTATCAGGCCAAAATAGGAGAGAAAGAAAGGGAAACTTGCACAATACGTGGGTAATATGAGCCAATGTCCAGCGACCAAGCAGGCTATTGATTTCAATAACGAAACAGTGGAAGTCCCTGATGATGAGATGGTCGGTAACGATGCCTCGATTGGCCTTTGTGCAACCATTGCTTGATGGTTGTACCAAACCTTCCTAATCATTTTTAATGCTTAACATCCTATGTTGGAATATATAAGGTGCTTGCTTCAAGAAGAAAATTTGTCTTCTTAAAGATTATAAAAGGCGATACAAGTTACATATGCTTGCTATTGTGGAGCCATGTATTGGTGGTTTTAAAACTGAGAATGTCATCAGGAAACTTGGTTTATCCTCCTCCCATCATGTAGAAGCCATCAACTTCTCTAGTAGTATTTGGATCCTCTGGGAAGATGCTCATTGCTTGGTTGAGGTCATTCCAAACCACCACCAATTCATCCACTGCTTCATCAACAACTCCTAGCACCTGACCATGGTGTACGGGAGCCTCGAACCCTCGAAGAGGGATTACCTCTGGAACAGACTGCGTGAGATCTTCACTACTGTCCACGACTCTTGGGTAGTACTCGACGACTTCTACACAATTCATGATACATCAGAAAAGCTCAATGGATGTTCTTTTGATCGTCGATACAGCAAAAAAATAAACTCCACCCTCCTCCAAATAGGTCTTGCTGATATGAAAGCTAACAAACCCTTTTTCACCTTTAAGTGCCTTCAACTGCTTGAACGACTTGACAGGGTCATCACCAATGAGTTATGGATGGCTCAGACCGGTACCACCTCCATCACTGTCCTCCCACGCTTCTACAATGACCACAACCTGCTTCTTATTCATGTGAGTCCACCAAGCAGCCGAGGCCCTCGTCTTTTCCGCACCAAAGATAGTTGGTCCCTCGTGCCCGCTTTTAAGAGCTTCCTCAACAGGACTTGGGATCCTTGCAAAAGTTTCACGAACACCCTCCCTGCCTTCCATGTAGCTACTATGAAGTGGGACGACGAGCACCACTGTTCCAACAACAAACTGAAGAACAAAATCTTGCACAAACTCAACAAGCATCAAGTTTCAATCGAATTTTCAAATTCCTTTTCCTTTAGTCTCACAATGGATAGATTGCAAGATGCATACAACGACATCCTTCTCCAAGAAGAGGCTGACTGGCGGCAGCAAGCCAATATCAATTGGCTAAGTTTGGGGGATAAGAGTACCAAATTCTTCAACACCTATGTCAAATCTTAGAGACGACACAACAAAATATCTCACCTTAAAGATGCAAACGGTACTTGGGTAGACAACCTGCTTACTGTGAAAGACATGGTGCACACATTCTTGCTCAACCTAATGACGGCGCCCCTGCTCATCCAATGCTCTTAGTGGTTGTTGAGGCTTTCCCTGGCTCATTCCTGCATCTTAATACTGATGATTGTGCCCTCATCAATCAAACTCCTACTGTTGAAGAAGTAAAGAAAGTCATGTTCATGATGGCACCCAAAAAAGTGCCCAGAACTCATGGTGTCTACACCTCATTCATACAGAAGAACTGGACCTATGTGGGACCTTCTGTCACCCGCACCGTACAAACTGCCTTCCACACTAGTGATATAGATGAATGTCTTGCTAATTCCTTCACTATCCTGATTCCCAAATGCAAGCAGCCTCAGTCATGTGGTGACCTATGACCCATCTCTCTGAACCACACATGCTTCAGGCTCATCTCCAAGATACTTGTGGAACACATTAAACCCTTTCTCCATAACTGGATTTCTAAAACCCAATCTAGCTTCATCCCGGGTAGGAGGATCACTGATAACATCATCCTCATCCAAGAAGTAATCCATACCATGCACAACAAGCATAAGGGGAAAATGATGGCATGCATCAAAATTGATTTGGCTAAAGCTTTTGATAAAATGAGCTGGTCCTTCATTCTTGACACTCTACAACGTACGGGACTCCGGGAAAAAACCATTAGCATCATCATGCAAATTGTAACCAAGGGCAACATGTCTATTCTATGGGAAGGTGTCCTGCTTGAGCCATTCAAAGCTTCTCAAGGCGTTCGCCAGGGTGACCCTATTGGCCCTTATATCTACATTCTTTGTATGGGAAGGCTAGGTCAAGCCATCTCCCTCTCGGTTGAATGTGTTGAGTGGAAGCCAATTCAACTGTCCCGCCATGGCCCTCCTGTATCGCATGTCCTCTTTGCTGATGATATCCTCTTAATGGTCGAAGCATCCATTGTACAAGCAAAAGTTATCAACAATGTGCTCAAGATTTTCTCTACTGCATCAGGACAAGTGGTCTCTAAGGAAAAATCAAGATGTTATTTCTCTCCTAATACATCACGTCATACCATTGCCTCCTTCTGTCGAAGATTGGGTATTCAAAGCACTACTGACTCGGGAAGATACTTGGGCGTCCCCATACTGCACCACCGGGTAAACAAATCAACACACTCAACAATCACAAACACCATCAAGGATCATATGTCTAGTTGGTCAGCCTGCTATCTATCCCTCACAGGGCGGATCACTCTCGCGAAATCCATGCTACAAGCTATTCCAAGCTATGCCATGCAGTCTGTTTAACTATCCCCATCGCTTTGTGATGATATTAACAAGCACATCCAAAACTTCATTTGGTCGGGTGGTAGGGCACATCACAACATCTCTCTTATCTCTTGGAAAGTTCTCACCCTATCTAAGGATGAAGGCGGGCTAGGAATTAAAGAAGCACAAACTCAAAATTAAGCACTTATGTTAAAAAATGTATGACTCTTTATTAGCAATCTGCATGCTCTTTTGGTACGTGTGATGAAAGCTAAATATATGTATAATGGGACACCAACTAAGAAGGCATGTTCCTCGGCATGGGCTTTCATTCAAAAAAACTTATCAAGCATCCAACAAGTTTCCGGAGTCAGCATTAACAATGGCAATTCTACAAACGTCGGGTCTACAAAGTGGATGCATGGCCTCTCCATGTGTGACTTGGAATCTAATTTCTCACCGCCTCAAGGACTTGAAGACCTATATGTTGCTTCTATGGCAATGGACGATGGAAACTGGGATTGGGCCTTCATTCACGAGTACCTCCTCGAGAGCTCTTGGAAACACATCTGCCACATCCCACCACCGGTCATGGCAGCGGGTGACTATGAGTGGTATTGGCCGCTCACAGCATCAGGGACGCTCACAGCTAAATCAACATATCAATGGCTTCGCAACAGCTTACAAACTGGTAGTGACGAGAATTGGAGTTCCATTTGGAAGCTTCCCCTCCATGCCCGTCTCAAGACTTTCCTCTGGCTTCTTCAACATAAGGCTTTGCTCACAAATATGGAGAAAGCAAGATGGCGTATCCTTACTGAAGTCACTTGCCCCGTGTGTAATAATGCCACAGACACACTTTTGCATTACCTCCGGGACTACCCGCCGAGTAAAGGTGTCTGGTTCACCTTGAACGCCCCACCACATTTCTTCTAGCTTGTGGAAGACGCTTGGCTTCTTGAGATCCTCTCTTCTCAATGCATCAATGAAGAGTCCATACTTCATGTGGTGGCCACTTGGGCCATCTGGCTTCACCGCAACGCCTTCGTCCATAGCCAGCAGTCTCTCACAATGGCTCAACGCATTTCCTTCATCAAGAACAAAGCACGTGCTATTTTGAACACCCCGACCATTGCTCACGTCATCCCTTACGCGCCTATGGCAGTGAACCGACCACCTACTACTCATAGCATCCTGATCTTTGTGGATGCTTCTTTCACTTCACTGACTGTTGCTGCCGGACTAGGTATACATGTTGTGGATAGGAACGGTAGACATATCATGGGCTATGGCTCACCCAGTTGCATCGGATCAGCATTGGAAGCGGAATTCCAAAGCATCCTCTGTGCCTTGGAGCATTACAAAACCACGGGGTGGAACTCCCCTGCCATCCTATCGGACGCTCTCACCGCGGTTCACATTACTGCTGAGATCGATCCTACAACAACCATGCTTCGTCCCCACATGAGGCGTCTTCGGATGCTATGCGAAGATGTGGGGAAACCACACATCTCACACGTACCTAGAAAGCACAATAGTGTTGCCGATGGCATAGCTCGGTTTTCCAAAAATGCCCCTAGTCCTCTTTCCTTTTCTTCAAATAAGCCACCTTGGCTTAATATAGATATGAATGTATGTGTTTCCGAAATTTGGCCTGCAATAGAGAGCGGGATGAATGAAAATTAGTCTCTATGGTTCCCAAAAAAAATGTTCCAATTTTAATGTCCATGCTTGCTTCTCTAACAATTTGGTCATTGGAAAATACAATCATCATATGCCGGAATAGTTGGCTAAAAGACTATAAAACGTACATGGTCTGGGACTAGGGTTGGAGCCACACGGTTTTCCTGTCTAAAAAAGACGACCATAGCAAGAACCCAGCTGGGATATTTGATTTATTAAAGAAGAATAACATAACAAGGGTAGAGAGCAAGCGGGAATGACAAGAATCTAGAGAGACATTGATTGGGTCAGCATAAAACCCCAAACCATGTTGATTAACGTACTATTTGTCAACGCATTATCTTGGACAGCTTGGTTTATTGTAAGTGAACCTCCTTCGATGCCAGCTTCAGCAAAAGCTCATAAAATTTAGCAACTGTTTGTGATTAGGACCGAAGAAGGGGGAAAAGAAAAAAATCTGTAGACACCACATGCACAAAAATAAAAAGAAAGGCAAAACTCAGGAGCACAGAACTGTGCCGACTCGACCCACATGCGGCTGCATGGGGGCGGCTGCATGTATGCAGTATTAAATGAACTTAAACATATCAAGCGCACGCTGGTGCAGCTCAGAATCCAGCGCCATCTAGCTTGCAAGTAGTAGCAAAAACCCTGGTAGTATGGTGCCGCTAGCTAGCAACCTCTTAATTTAATTTACCCTCAACTTCTGAATATTTAACACGCAACTTGGACCTAGTAAAGCTAGCACAGCCAGCTATATAATGGTTACTGATTGCTTAATCTCGGGTGACCAGCAAACCTTAATCAAGGATCATTCCCCAATGTACAGCCCATGGTATATTGTAGAATACATAGTGGGTGTTTGTATCCCGTTGATTGGATCATCCAGATGTGAACGTGAGCGAGCGGTCTTGAGTAGGTATAACTAATGTGGTGGTGGTGGAAGTTGGGTCGATTGGATCGACAGTTGATTGGGTCATCTCGTCCGTGCATGTGAGGGGTATACGCAACCCATGAATCACTGTCCCCGCACGAGGGGTGTGGAGGTATTATAATCGCGAACTCCATGCGTGTTTTGATTTGTTAATTAAAGCAGCTGTGTTTGCAGGGTGGAGCAGTGTATCAGTGAGAGGCTGACAGTCATACTCACGCAACTAAGCTGCTTATCATAGCGTAGCTTACACATCATTGCGGTTGTATCAACAGCACAGTTTGGGGTTCTTAGGTTAGGAAAGTTGCTTGCAGTAGTTCCTGGTAAGATTGATGAACAACCAAGGACCTTCGTCTTCTCCAATCTTTATTGAGGTGAGTAATCAACTGAAGAAATTAGCAGCAAGCCTCCTGTGGTTGAGTTAAAACTGAAATTGCAGCAGAGAGAAGTAGCTGGCGTCCGGAGAACCACCACTGAGGCGTGCAGACTGTTATGGTTCGAGTTGTAAAACAATTATGGTTGCACGATGAGAATCATATCACTCGTGGGGTTCTGATGGATTAATGATTAAGTACCATTTCATGTTCTGCTGGTGGTGTGAGCGAGGAAGTTTGGTAGGGGAGACGTGTTGGACGAAAGCATAGGAATCTCTTGATCCTTCCGTAGTTTGCAGACAAAGCTGGCCGAGGCACAAGGCCACAGGCCGGGCGCAGATCATGCATTACCTGTTCGATTATAATAAACTGAGCGATTAATTATCATCAAGTCCTAAACATGGGCTGACGGGGATCTTTGGTGTTGATGAATTGAGTGATGTATAAGTTATTCAGTTGAGTCTCCTGGATCCATGCGTTGGTAGTAGAAAAAGAAGAAGAGGAAGAGAGGAGAGGAGGAAAAACTGAAGAAGGCAGTCGGTGGTGCCGACAACATATAATTAGGAAGCTACGTGCGTTAAGTTTGGGTAGAAATAGTCATTGGCCGCCGCCCATCTCGGCACACAGCTACGCACCACTCCTGTATTAACTGGCTGGCTGGCTGTCACCCCTTTGATCATTAGTTTGTCTATTTTTGTTCCTATCCTTGACCCTAATCAATCAACATTTTGAAGAAAAAATAGAATTTTTTCATTCCTGAAATTTATTATTAAACAACTTGACTAGCTCACTGCAGTTCTTGATCACATATATCTTCTACATAGCTTGTCTATACACTTATCCCCGTAAATGTCCCGTCTGTAAGGAGTTCTAGTAAAGAGAAATGGTTCACTTAACTTCCAATGAACCTAAATGATTCACCGGTTCCCTAACACAAAAGCCAAAACGAAATGAGCTGATAGTCTAAATTTTGAAATGTATGCTAGAGTTGTAGCATCAAGCAACAGGAAGCAGTCCACAACACTGTTGAGACCTAAACGGTTTTTGTTTTGATTATGAGCAAACGTCGTGGAAAGATGTTAGGACAACAAAATATGTGAATTTAAGGAGGTGTGAGAGAAGCATGATAAGTCCCATATAGTAAGGAGGGAGAGCCCCACAAGTAAATCTGATATTTTTCTTTACAAAAAAATGTTCTAATCAAGGAGCATGGGTCTTGCTCGAAGTAGTGACAATACTTCTGTTAAGAAAATAAATGGAAGAATACGTCAAGCACGTACGGGAGAAACTTAGACAAGAAGAGACAAGCAATCACATTATTAGAAAACACGGGATTTGCTCGGTTTATATCAGAGAAAAATGCTACATGCAAAACGCTCTCAAAGGAAGCACAATAAAACCTGGAGTACAGCTAACGACCATTTCGAGCAGAGAATACATGATAAAAAACCATAACAAGGGCGCATATAGATATAGATGTAGAGTTATAACCGTATCTTTATTTTGATTTGGAAAATAGACCGTATCATATTTTTGGAGGTTCACCCCCTCAACCTCTTAGATAAACGGGTCGGCTAAAGATCTATTTCATTTTTAATAAGATATACAACTAGATCAACATATTTTTACGAGGCGCATAACAACTTCCTTTTCATAGTCTTTGACATGGGAGAGGATGAATATGAGGCCTGAACAATATGATTAGGGCCATGATTAGGGTGTTTCATTTAGGAGTGAACTTGCCAACCGGACCAATGACAATCATTGATATTATAGACATAACGATAAATAAAATTTAAAACAAGGTTATAAGTTGCAATATGTGGAGTACTAAAACTTTTATCAAGGAGTATTTGATTTCTTTCTATTCTTATGCTCCATATGCAAAGGATATACTTTCTACTTTTGTCATTTAATTGAACTTAGGTAAAGGGTAGTGTTTTGTGTGTTGAGGTAAGTTTCTTCTAAACAATTAACTTGTATGGCTAAGATGATGTTGAAATACAACCACATGATTGAGGCATAAGGGAATTTTAGGAAGGAATGTGATGAGTTTTTTATAGTGTAATTTCAACAAAGCATATATGAAAAGAGTAGTGTATGGTTCTTTTTTAATTTCTTAAAAGAAACTTATTTGAGCTAAGATGTCAAATAAATATAAGAATATTTGGTCTAGTATCAAAGGGCTAGAAGTTTTTTTTAAAGAGGACATATAACCACAAATATATATATATATATATATATATATATATATACTTTATTTATTGATCACCTAAGAGCTAAGTGATACATCAATTCTTTTGAGGAGCACTAATGAAGTTAACAAGGTTAGAGCTTGCATATATGTTTTCTTAGAAAATCTTTAAAAATTTTTGAATTTTGACTAAGGATAAGACATGTGGCTTTCACTAGGGAGATGTTTTGCATGGATACGAGTCTAGTATCAAAGTTTGTTTAGGCAAGAACATCATTGATATTACTATTCTTCCATAATCCAAATCCATTCCAGTGAACTCTCATCTCAATTGTACAAGAAGGAACACATTGCATAGTTGGGTGCAATTTTCACCTAATTAGTGAATTAAAGGAATGTATCCTTCTATATTGGAGATATCAAGATCTCTCACACAATTTCCATTTATACTCTCAAGACCACTAGTGGGTTATACCAACATTTTTTTATATTATACAAAATCAAGGAACATATAAACATGTTTTGTACATGGAAACACAAAATCAAATACGATCTAGCCATAACCTTGTGGTGTATGACTATTTTTTAACACAAGATTCACCTCATTTGAAAATAGAGGGGAGAAAACTTGACAACAATATTATTTATGGTGTCTGTAATAACACTTACCTCTTTATCCAAGACACCTCCCTCTATGGGGTGGCTTTTGATCATTGTATAATTATAATTAGTACTTCCAGTCCTAGTCCCCCTTACTTCTATATTAAACACCTCTTTTCCCACTTGGGATCCTAGACCATTCTATGCTTGGAACGTTTTGTGGAAGCACTCCTTTTCCATCTTCTTGTAGTGATATTCTAATAGAAAATTCCTTTAGTTAACTGATGCCATTTATACTATAATTTCAAATTAAGGTTGCTTGGAAAAGATGAGATGTTCCAAAGTAAGATATTGTGTATAAAAGACATCACAACATTTTATTAGCTATAATATGGACTAAGAAAATTACCAGTTGCTAAAGGTATACTACCAAAGTACGCCAGTAGAAATAGAGATATGTCAAAAGAAATCTATTAAAAGTCATATAAGAAATAAGGAATTAGGATGTTCCTATCAAAAAAATTATGAATAAAGAACTAAAATTATTGATTTGTTTGGATGAACACAAAGAGATATAGGTGAAGCTCATTTCATCAAATTCTCATACATTAAACAAAATTCATCTACTCATAACAAAGATATATGTATGTAATAGGAACAACAAAAACAAAATAATAATAATAATAATAATAATAATAGTAGTAGTAGTAGTAGCAGTAGTAGTAATATTAACAATAACAATAACAATAACAATAACAATAACAATAACAACAACAACAACAATAATAATAATAATAATAGTAATAATAATAATAACTTCGAAAACAACCGCATCAACCAGGACTATGAAAACTACAAAAATAAGAACACTACAAGCACAACAATAATGACTATTATTATTTTTTTCATTATTCATCTTTAGCAAAGAAATATGCATATTCAACTTATTCATAGAAAAAGCATGGATTCCTTTTTAATTATGTGATAAAGCATACATATCAGTAAAAGAACTCAAGATCATATGACAACTTTTGTATTTACATGACTAAGAAAATGACACTCTTTGATATTGAATGAAACATGTGTGTCCAAAATAGTATATATAAACTTTATCATATTACAACATAGTACAATTATCTTAAAAGGACTCCTCAAAACCCTATAGTACATGGACATATAGAACTAGAGATGCTACACTCATCTTGCCACAAGAGGTGAAAACAGTGCAAGTATTGCTAACCCCTCCATAGACTTCCATCCTAATGTGCAGTGGGCTAAAAAAATGACCAACTCTAGTAAAATGATGAGTTCTTTTCCATAGGCAGTGTTAAACTGTAATATACTAGATTGTGGACTCCAAACTTATTTGAAGTTATAATTCATAGTTTCCCCTAAATTGATATTATTTACAATGTTGTCCTTCATTTCAAACCCCAGTTAGTGTTTTTTGTGGCATATCATGGTCTTTGATAAATCTAAGTATTCAATTGAATTTTCTTTCTCTAAATGTATTTATTATCCTCATTTGAGAAATAATTCCATGTAATCCCTCATTTAAATATCAATTATAATACTTTAAAACTAGTTAGTCCAATGTGATATTTTTGTTCATAACTACCTTGTTTAGACCTCAAATGCATATAGTACTCTCAATTTGACTACTATTAAATTTGAAACCATTGGAAAGTACTAATCATATAAAAAGGTGTTGATCTTTGAATTATTTATTGGAATGATTAAGTTAGTTGTTTCATATTAAAAATAATGGTCTTCGTATATTTAATATTTACTCAAATAATATGTACTAAATAATAACATAGCAAGTTTGGGATCCCCAATGGTGGCATCTGGCTACTGGCAACACAAAGGTGAAGAATCCCATGGAGGAGTAGGTTCTATGTTGGACTTTAGATCTGAGGCTTTACTGGAACCAAACACGTCTATCAATTCTTCAACTACAAACTCATGGGGAGATCAGATGAAACCTAAACTCTACGACACATCCTTGGAGGAAGTGCAGATTTAGATTCAAGGCCAGACATTATCTACCTAGGGGAGGAAGTGGAGAAGAAAGTGAAATGATTGAAGCATTGTTTAGCGGGGTACATCATTGGATTCAAACCAAATTTGCCTACTCTTGAAAGGTACTTATCATAGATTTGGATCTTGAAGGGTTCTATTGAAGTTGTGAATCATGGCCAGGGCTTCTTCCTAATGAATTTCTCAGAGGACTTAGACGTGGATTGTGTTCTTGGCAATGGAGTTTACTTCATTAGAGGTCAACTGTTGATATTTATGAAGTGGAAACCAGGCAATTTGTTAAAGAGGTTTAGACTAACTAATATGCTTGTCTGGTTCGGATTTACAATTTGTCATTGGAGCTATGGAACATGAAGATGTTAACCAAGATAGGTTCTTTTCAAGGAAATACCCTACACGTCGATAGGGAGACTTTTGAGTTAAGGAACCTAGAGTTTGCTAGGCTTCAGATTTTACTACCAGCTTCAATGAAATTCCTTTTGGAGTTGGAAGTCTCTAGTAACAAAGGAGTCAGTCACCTGATCAACTTTGAATATGAATGGATGCCTTAATATTGCTCTATTCATAAATTGTTCAGTCATTATGACTATAAAGGAAGTCCCACTGGTTCTAATGTGAAGAAGATCTTGGTGAAAAAGGTACCTACTGGAGTTTAGTAGAAGGTTACTAAGGAAAGTGCTAAGTTTTTGAACTCATTAGTTAATATTGACAATGTTTCAGTAGTCAATAAGGAGGTTTTCGAGGGAAATGTTGAGTGTTTGAACTTGTTAGTTGACACTGAGGTTGTTCCAAGTGAGAAGACTTCAAAGGTAAATGCTGAGAGCTAGAACTCCTCAGTATTTGCTTCTACTAAGAATGTCCCAGTTGCCAGTAATTAGGATGAGGAATTCCATGTACCTAAGGATTCTTTTGACGATACTTATAGCTCTAAAGTGTTAGAGGTGGATAATACTTTAATGTAGGGGATAGTCATGGACCTCTCCACCCACATGTTGTGGCTGATTCTACAGTCGAGGAGTCTAGTTTTGAAGTCCAAAAAGGTAATAAAAAGAATAAAACTAGAGAGAAAGGTAGAAGGGTCCAAATGTTAGTAATGATTTGGAAAATATAGTTCATACCTCACTGACTAATAAATTCAACAATCTTAAGGTAGTTTTGATGACCCTAGTGGTCCAGTGTTGGATAAGTCTCAAACCAATGAAGTACTCAGTCCAATAGGTTTAAAGGGATAGTACTAACTTCAGTATATTTTCATGGAATGTAAGAGGACTTAACCTTAAGATTTCTAATGTACAAAGTAAAATAAATGAGATTATACCCCACATTATTTTACTGAATGACTCTAAAGTTATAGAAAAGAAGATTTGCAAGCTTATTGGTAAAGTGTTCCATGAGTTTCAATGGATTTCTAATCACAAATCCCATCTTCTAGGGAGAGTTGTAGTACTCTGGAAGGAAAGTGTCACATCCTCATTTTTATGCAATTTCAAGTATTACATATTTATACTCCTTTATTAGGTCTGATTCCTCAATGGGCATTTATGCCTTTTGAGGGAATAATAAGTGATGAAACAAACTTTATGACAAAGATCATGATGAAATAGTCATCATGGCCAATTTTGGCAAGTTAATGTCATTCCTACATTTTACTAGGAATTATGGTGGTTTTAAACAAAATTGGAATACTTAAGAATCTCCGTTGAGAAATTTGTGAATGTAAGTCCACAATAATGTTCTTAAGGTTAATGGGAATCCACGGTTAAAATTTGGAACCTTTTTGACCTTATTTGACCCCTCAAATGATTTTTAGAAGTTTCTATATAGTAAGGAATTAAATAACCCTTATTTTCATATTAATGAAATCGACTTCATATGGTTTGAGGTATATTCAAATGAAACATGACATTTCTCTATTTCTCTCCCAATGTCCCAGTCATTTCTAAGCTGTCACGCGCGTTGGTTTTCTCTGAAGGCGGATTTACTTCTAGTCATTGGATGGGGGTTCTAGGGGACACACTTAATCAACATCATCTAAAAGTTGCCTTCAATCTCTAGACTCTGCAAGTCCAACAACTACATGATAACCCTCATGATATCCATGAATGTTGGTGCTCTTCCTTGAAAACTAAGTGTCCCAATCAGACCAGGGGGAGATTACAAACCTATAAGTACCTAATATGCAACCTTGACTCTCCCTTTGATGAAAACACCCAAAATAGTTCCTTACTTTCTCGGCGGCACCTACCTTAGGCGGGTGTTTTTACTGTCTCAGGCACTAGTGGGTTCCCTAAGGCTTCATATAACTTCAAGAAATTGTACTCAACCACCAATTCTGACTCTTCACCGCTATGGAAGCCTCCCAAATGCCTTTTTTATCCTCAGCAATGGTGGGCTAGGCATGGGAGCTCTGGCCGCCTTTACCAAATTAACTGAATGGTAAACTTCTGAGATCCTTTTTCTTCCTTACCGTGGTGTTTCTGTGCCGCCCAATTTGTCTAAGTTTTGGGCCCTGAACTCCGACATTACTGTCAGAAATGACACTATGCACATGGTCCCCGTGTTAAACTTTTTGACCTACTTTTACCATGGTACTCCATCTACGGGCTGCGAAGAAGATGTTTCCATGATTTGGTTTTGGTTTGGGCCACTTATTTGTCATTCTGAACTTTGATCCTTCATGCTCTGTTCTCCGGTGGTGAGACTTGGTTGGTGGAGCTTGAGAGCATCTTGCTCATGCTGACTCTTGGAATCCCACAAGGGGGTGCGCTTGCTCAACTTGGCAGTGTAATGCACGGGTGGAAGCCTACACCCTGGAATGGAGGGCCTTGCATGATAGCCCCAGTTCTTGGATGAGGAACAAGAGGTCGGCAGTCCGGTGTGAAGGGGGAAGGGGAACCGAGATTCCTGTAGTGTTATTTTGATGTGTCACATATGCTATGATAAAGCATAGGTCTTAGGATTATTATGTGAATGTTTTAAGATAATTTGATTTATGATTCACCCCTATCATGCCCAAGGTCCTAGTTTTGGTCTAAGGGAATTCTTGTCATTTGATTTCCACTTTATCTTAAACCCCATAATATAGGAAAACGATTTATCTAAGCCTTGATTGACCAACACAAGATAATTAATATCGTTCGGTTGGTATGTCCTATGGGTCAAGTAATATATGATTTTTGATCAGTTTTTTTATATCTAGCCATTGGGATGAACAAAAATCATGATTCTCAAATTTTTAGACTTGACCTAATTAGGGTTATGAGACATGAATTAGAGTTTAGATTACAATGATAGGAAAAAATAAAGATCAAGATAAGGAAAATTGGAGAAAATGTTCCTATTGATTATAGATAAGTGGTCCATGCCTTGGGTTTCAATATACTACATTTATCCAATTTTTCTTGCTTAATCATGTTTAAAGTTCATGTTATATATGTTATCATGTGAGCACCATAATGTTTAATAGGTATTCATATATGCACATCTTATTAGACTTACTAAATACATGTTAAATGTTCAAATAAGATAAGTTGGAATAGCATACCTCTTCATTTTTAAGACAGGTAAGGCAATTATGAGTAAAAACCCTAAGTATGATAAGATCAAATTAGTTAAAGAATACGCCTTTCATGTTTAAGTTCAGTAATGTGATTATGGGTGGAAAACCCTATGTAAGATAAGGTCATATGAGATTAGATTCAGAACATAGAATTAGGCCCTACTCATGAACAATTTTATGGATGGTTGGTGCCTTATGATCCCCCTTCATTTTTTTGGGTTCAAGCCCAATCATGTTCATTTTCAGTGTGTTTAGATGACCGTTCACTTTTAGTGTGTTCTGTATGTTTATATTCCTATTCACTTTCAGTGTGTTCAGATGACTGTTCACTTTCAATGTGTTTTGTATGTTTACGTTCATGTTCACTTTCAGTGTGTTTAGATGATTGTTCACTCTTAGTGTGTTCAGAAGACTATTCACTTTCAGTGTGTTCAGTATGTTTATGTTCATTGAGTAGGTGCCCTAATAAGAAATCTTAATCAAGTTAACAATGCATCTTGAAGTCATGAATAATGTTTAAGTGAGCTCATACCAATTTCTAAGCTTTATATTGTGTTATGTTCTTTTTATTACTGAAATCCAACCACTTATAATCGGTTTGTCAAATGCATGGCTGGGGGTGCAATGCCCACAAGTAGGAGCAAGCTTAAAGGATAAATCTATTTGACATGAAAGGATTAGTTAAAGGATCTATGTATGAGTTCAAGACCTGGTGGGGTGCCATCTATATGATCCAGGGAGGTTTAAATAGTTCATTAGTTTTATCATGTATCATGTTCCTTGTTGTAAGATTTGTACAAAGAATATGTATGAGAATCAATGTATCCATATCTTTTATAAAGTTGTTTTATATTATTGCAATGAATGATATAAGCTATTTGTGACATACCCCGAGTTTGATCTTTATGGTCCATGATTATGTGATGTTGTTTTATGGATTGCACTTGGGGGATGCTACAAAAAGTGATTGTAGTGTGATGAAAATTCACGAGTCTAATCAATCAGATCATGTAGAAGTTATGTGTGATGAAAATAGGTTTTGTCTTACTGTAGTCTTTGGGCATAATTCTGACAGTGATAGAGCCCACCTCTGGTTAGATATTGACTCAATTAATTTTTGTATAAACCTACCTAGGATCATTTTGTTGGGACTTCAATGTGGTTAGATAAGATGATGAGAAGTTGGGAAAGGACCCTCCATCAAAGAAATCAATGAAAGAAATTAATGATTGCATTCTCAATTGTGGTTTATTGGAGCTCTGTCTAAATGATCCTAGATTTTCTTGGGATAATCATCAATGTGGTGAGAAGTTTTTTACATCTTATGTTGATCGAATCCTCTACAATGACAATTTCATGAATGCATTCTCTAAGTTTAAAGGTATTCTCCATTCTAATGTTGTAAGTGATCACATGATTCTAACTATGGATATTGGTGAGAGAGTTAGGATGAAGACCCTTTTCAGATTTATTAATGCATGGTCAGATATGTCTGATTTCCTTCACATTTTAAGAAGAAGTTAGTCTGTTGAATCTTGAGGCTGTTGGGTTTTAAAGGGAGGCAGAGAAGCAGTAGAAACAAAAAAAAATTTCTCCCCAAACCCGGAACAAAAGGAATCGCGTCGACATCTATATGATAGGAAATAAGGTTTGTGAATCATACCTTGTCCCGAGGCTTGCTCGGCGACAATACAACGCGCCTTGCGCGGTCTTCACCTCCGGTCTTGGACGGTGTCTGTGCAACTCCTGGTCGCACGAAGAATCCTCCTCCTACCGGACTGTCGGATGACAGTTGTCCTCCTGAGCGGCAGTGACCTCCCGCCTCTGAAGTAGTCCACATGGACCACCCGGAACTCCACTCTCCTTGTCCCACAAGGAAGTGGAAGGAGTCGCACCCTCCTGTTGACGTACTAGTCGCCAACACACTCTCCTGCTGTCGACTACAACTGCAGTTGTCCTTCCCTTGCTGCACCTCCCTTTGCGGGAAGCACTTGCTCGGGCTCTCTCTCGGTTACCAAAACCAGAGAGAACGACAACTTTGCAGAGCAATCAACATGCACTGAGTTGTCCTCTGAGAAGCCCCCAATACCCCTATATATAGGCGGGTCATGGGACAGGGTTCTCTGTGCCCGGCAATACGGGAATAATGCAGGAGTAGAAGGGTTCGAGAATTTTCCACAAAAAGCAACCGGTTCGCAACTTGAAATGATCGGTTCACAACTAAACCGATCGGTTCGGCCATTGAGCCGATCGGTTGGACCTGAGCCGATCATTTGGGGCACTCCAACCAATCGGTTGGTGCCCTGAACCGATCGGTTCATAGTCCTAATCCGGCTCAAAAAGACTTTCCTTGTTTCGTTCCCAATTGGTATCGAATACCAATATTATTCCCAATCGAATTGGGCAATTTGAAACCAAAGGAAAATTCTTGCCGACATGACTTTTCCCAACTGGTCGGTTGCACCAGTTGAGCCGATCGGTTCAACCCTTGAAACGGTCGTTTCAACCTGGGCATGAGACGATCGGCCTGGACACTCCAGCCGATCGGCTCAGCAACCTCAGCCGACCGGTTCATCACATGAACCAATCGGTTGGGAGCACAGGTTGGGCAAAATCAGTCAATTGCGATTTCAATCAATCTGATACTCCAATCAACTCGTCCAACACCTTGAACACTATGATATTGAGCTATCGATTAATTGAGTGTTTAATTGAACTACTAAACTCCTTTAGTAATCAATCTAAACATTGCTTGTGGACAAAACTCCTCTTCTAGGTTGAATCCTATGTGTGTGACCCTACAGGTCCATTTCACGTTGGCAGTGAAGGTCCATAACACTTATGACTTCACAAGCAAAGAGAGGTGCCTAGTCACACATCAGTGCTACCCAAGTGAAAGTAGAAAGTTGGAGAACAACTTTCATCCTACAATCCGTGAATGATGTTACAGTGAATGTATAATTCCTTTGTCACTGATATCCAGAATGAACTCGAGGCATGGAACAGTCATCCTGTCAATGTTCATTCATTTCCTTGATATCAGAGTAGACCGAGTGAGATGTGTATGACATCAATATCACATATTGATTCACATGTGCATGCGCATGCCTTTCTCAATCTTACTCATCAAGTGGCCAAGGATATCAAACTCCCTCAGGAGGGACAAATCCCATATCTATCACTCACCCCTCAAAAGCCCCATGTGTCAAAGCCACCCAATCATCACCTTTATAACAACCCATGTTTCAGGATTGCGTTTGATGATGTCAAAGTGTACCCAACGACATGTGTTGAGTGTAGTGATTTCAGGTCTAAGAATCACACTCACCACCATCACTGTGAGAGCTGACTGTGACTACCATGTCATGGTTCCATGTGTCACTCTCACGGTGGGTCTGTCCGGTACCTTGTTCTCTAACAAGTACCTATGTGCTTGGTTTGATATCACTATATCATGACTAATGAGATTCTGTCATCAACCAACACACAATCTAGTCTTCAGTGTTATTGATGTCTATGGTTATTTCCACAATAACAACCGACTAGGGACTAAACAAGAAAGAATACTCTTAGCATCCGTATGATCTCATCGTTTAGGTCCTTAACCTAAAAGCATACGTCATTGAGTAAAACAATCTTTAGACATCTATCATGTTACACCATCATCTCAGAAACAGTTTAAACATATAGATTGGAAATTGCCTTTATTATTATTCAAATCATTTACAAAGTATCCCATCATATGACTTGCTCTATGGGCATACATACCAACAGACTCCCACTTGCACTTAGAGCCAGTCACCAAGGAAACGCAGTCCTTGTGACCTAGCATGACCATCATGCTTCTGCTGAGAAAGGGCCTTAGTCAGTGGATCAGCTATGTTGTCTTCAGTTGGTACTTTGCAAATCTTCACATCTCCTCGCTGTACGATCTCTCGTATGAGATGGAAGCGCCGCAGTATGTGCTTGGACCGATGATGTGATCTGGGATCCTTAGCTTGTGCAATAGCTCCATTATTGTCACAATAAAGCTCAATTGCATCACAGCTACTGGGAACTACACCAAGTTCAGAAATGAACTTCCTGATCCACACAGCCTCCTTTGCTGCATGCGAAGCAGCAATATACTCGGCCTCTGTAGTAGAATCGGCAACTGTTTCTTGCTTGGAACTCTTCCAGCTTACAACTCCATTATTAAGGCAAAACACAAATCCTGACTGCGATCTGTAATCATCTTTATCAGTTTGGAAGCTTGCATCGGTGTAACCCTTTACAACCAACTCTTCCTCGCCGCCGTACATAAGAAACTGATCCTTAGTCCTTCGCAAGTACTTGAGGATGTTCTTCACGGCTGTCCAGTGAGCATCCCGGGATCTGACTGGTACCTGCTCGTCATGCTGAGAGCATACGAGACATCTGGGCGTGTGCACAACATAGCGTACATGATGGATCCGATGGCTGATGCATATGGGATCCCATTCATACGCTCCCTCTCTTCACAAGATTGGGGACATTGAGCTCTAGAGACGGTAACTCCATGTAGCATAGGGACGTTGCCTCTCTTTGAGTTCTCCATGCTGAACTGCTTCAGCACCTTGTCAATGTACGTGCTCTGACTTAGTCCGAGAAGCCTTCTAGATCTATCTCTGTAGATCTTAATTCCTAGAATGTAGGATGCTTCTCCTAAGTCCTTCATTGAGAAAGTTTTCCCAAGCCAAGTCTTTACCTTCTCTAAGGCTAAGACATCATTCCCCATCAAAAGTATGTCATCCAAATACAATATGAGGAATGTGGTCGAGCTCCCACTAACCTTCTTGTACACATAAGGTTCATCTTCATTTTGAATAAAGCCAAACACTTTGACTTCTTCATCAAATCGAAGATTCCAACTCTGAGATGCTTGCTTCAATCCATAGATTGACCTTTGCAGTTTACAGACTTTATTGGCATTCTTTGGATCTACAAAACCTTCAGGTTGTGTCATGTACACATCCTCATGAATATTCCCGTTAAGGAATGCGGTTTTAACATCCATCTGCCAAATCTCATAGTCATAATAAGCTGCAATAGAAAGCATGATCCTGATGGACTTAATCATGGCAACTGGAGAAAAGGTTTTGTCATAGTCAACACCTTGAACTTGTCGAAATCCCTTTGCAACCAATCTGCCTTTATAAGTTTGCACATTGCCATCCATGTCGGTCTTTTTCTTGAAGACCCACTTGCACCCTATGGGTTTTACCCCTTCGGGTGGTTCCACCAAAGTCCATACTTTGTTGGAGTACATGGATTCCATCTCGGATCTCATGGCTTCTAGCCATTTCTCAGAATCTGGTCCCTCCATAGCCTCTACGTAGGTAGTTGGATCATCATCTATGATCAACTCTCCACCTTCCTGAGTTACAAGGTATCCAAACCTCTCAGGTTCAAGGAGAGTCCTACTAGATCTACAAGGTCCTTGTGTTACCTGAGGAGACTGAGATTCCACAACACCTTGTGAATCTCCAATTTCCTCTGGTACATCTACCGGTTCAATGTTTTCTTGTTGGGCTTGAACCTCTTCAAGCTCTACTTTCCTCCCACTGTTTCCTTTGGAAATAAATTCCTTCTCTAGGAACACAGCTGTCCTGGCAACAAACACTTTGTTGTCAGTAGGATGGTATAAATAGTATCCCCTCGTTTCCTTGGGGTATCCAACAAAATAACATTTATCGGATTTGGGTCCAAGCTTATCAGGAAACATTTTCCTAACGTAAGCCTCACAACCCCAAATCTTCATAAAAGACAAATCGGGACGCTTCCCAGTCCATATCTCATATGGTGTCTTTTGAACCGATTTAGATGGCACACGTTTAAGTGTAAACGCGGCGGTTTCAAGAGCATGACCCCAGAAAGAAATCGGAAGATTAGCAAAACTCATCATTGATCGCACCATATCTAATAATGTGCGATTCCTTCTTTCAGACACACCATTATGCTGTGGTGTTCCAGGCGAAGTCCATTGTGATACAATACCACGGGCTCGCAGAAGGTCCTCAAACTCCTGGCTCAAGTATTCTCCACCTCGATCAGAACGAAGTGCCTTAATACTTTTACCATGCTGGTTCTGTACTTCATTCATGAAATCCTTGAACCTTTCAAGGGTTTCTGACTTATGTTTCATCAGGTACACATAGCCATACCTACTGAAATCATCAGTAAAGGTAATGAAGTACTGATACCCATTTCTGGCATTAGTTCTAAAAGGCCCACATACATCAGTATGTATGAGTCCTAATAGATCACTAGCTCTCTCACCTTTACCTGAAAAGGGAGTCTTGGTCATCTTGCCCAACAAACAAGATTCACATGTCTCTATTGATTCATAATCAAAAGAGTCTAGATAACCATCTTTATGGAGTCTAGAAATGCGCTTCTCATTTATGTGCCCTAGACGACAATGCCAGAGATATGTTTTGTTTGAGTCGTTGAGTTTTTGCTTTTTGGTGTTTACGTTGTATACACTTGTCTCCAAGTCTATCAAGTATAGACCATAAGACATAGGGGCACTGCCATAAAAGATCCCATCTTTAGATATGGAACACTTTCCATTCTTAATAAGAAATTCAAATCCATCTTTGTCCAAACAAGAGACGGAAATGATATTCCTATTTATGGCAGGTACATAATAGCAGTTCTTCAACTCTATTATTAGCCCACTAGGTAGAGTTAACTCATAGGTTCCTACAGCACTGGCGGCAACTCTTGCCCCATTAGCAACACGTATTTCAACCTCGCCTTTCCCCAAAGGCCTACTTCTCTTAAGATCCTTCACATTTGAACAAATGTGAGATCCGCATCCGATATCAAGTACCCATGACGAAGAAGTAGTAAAGTTAATCTCTATCACGTATACACCAGAAGTAGAGATCTCTATCTCCGACTTCTTCTTCCATTGTTCCTTCCATCCTCTCCATGTAGAAGAAATTGGTTTGGTGAGAGAACACTTCTCTCCCTTACCTACTTTCTTCTTTACCAACGCATTAAGCGTACATAGAGTGGATTCTAAGGCTCCTGGTATATCTGGATTGTGCAGAACACTTCTCACAGTCCTCAACCAGTCATGGAATTTATTCTCAATTAATTTGCCCATTTTAAAAGATGATTCTTTTGCCATTTCTATAAGAGAAAATTTGCATTTGTCAAAACCCTTTTGATTTGATTTGAATAAAATTTGACGATAGTTAATTAGGCCTTTAATTAATTACCGTTCCCACTATTTTGACTCAAATTGATAGCCCTCACCATCAATTCGGAAGATTGCAGCGTACAATCTTCTAGTGGGTCAAGATCCTGAAATCCTCTTAGCCATGGACCAGCTTGGGCTGTCACCCACAACTCAGATCTTCCAGGTAGGCAACTCTTGCCAATTGCATCATATGCAACTCTTGAAAGATGTCATCTGCAACTCCTTGCAATGAACATCCCCATGCCTCAAGGCGCTAGATCCTATCTAGGTCACCTTGTTAAGTCCGACCCAAAGCTAACACGATGAACATGCACCCTGCTTGGGCAGACCCACACATTCATCCTTCACGCTTCCACGAGATAGACGGTGCACCATGCTTGGGCGTGCCCACACTTGGTCGATCAAGCTTTTCACGTGTGTCGCATTTGGAAGGCATCTAAAACTTAATATTTAATGAGGTATTTGGTTTTTATATACATATACATATCCAATCACCACAATATATAGTACGTATCATATACATGCTATATCCCACACAAAACATGCATAAACGATAAAAAGCAATGATTATGCCCATCCTATTTGTGATTCCTTGAGCCAAGAGGAATCACGGTCATCTAGGTCTACATCACATGCAACATGTACAAGATGAAATTTGTGCCTGCCTTTCTGGGTTTGATCAGCTCATCTCCATGACTGATCGGCTCGCCATCAGGTTGGTTGTTCGGGTGCCACCAGCCGATCAACTGGCGCCTCCAGCCGATCGGTTCACCGGTCATCGTGCATCTCCTCAGGTCGCCACCCGCTCATCTCGTTCCTCGAACCGGCCGTCTGGATCACCAACCGATCGGTTCACTCCTTGAACCGATCGTCTTCAGGTTGTCCGCCGTTCTTTGACATAACATGAAATAAAATCTATCCTATTTACAATTGAATTGTGAAACCCTGAGTTACATTCGGGGGGAGCAAAGGTAGGAAAAGAATTCTCGAATTATTTCGAGTTACATCAGGAATATGAGAAAGGGAATCGGTGCGCAGACCGAGATGCAAGCAACCACACAAACAACCATACACAGATATAGGGGTTTATAGGCCATAATCATGCTACACATCCACCACAAAACTCGTTTAAGGGCGACGCGTATCGAGTGCATTAATATTACATATCATATATGTATATTAGGGATTTGTGGATTGGACATGTATAAAGCCGATATCATTCGCATCGCATGCAATAAATAAAGGCGACAAACCAAAATCGATCACATCGATAATCCTAAAATATAGAGAGGTTGACCTGGCTCTGATACCAGTGTTGGGTTTTAAAGGGAGGCAGAGAAGCAGCGGAAACAAAAAAAAAATTTCTCCCCAAACCCGGAACAAAAGGAATCGCGTCGACATCTATATGATAGGAAATAAGGTTTGTGAATCATACCTTGTCCCGAGGCTTGCTCAGCGACAATACAATGCGCCTTGCGCGGTCTTCACCTCCGGTCTTAAACGGTGTCTGTGCAGCTCCTGGTCGCACCGGGACTGAAGACTCCTCCTCCTACCGGACTGTCAGATGACAGTTGTCCTCCTGAGCGGCAGTGACCTCCCGCCTCTGAAGTAGTCCACACGGACCACCTGGAACTCCACTCTCCTTGTCCCACAAGGAAGTGGAAGGAGTCGCACCCTCCTGTTGACGTACTAGTCGCCAACACACTCTCCTGCTGTCGACTGCAACTGCAGTTGTCCTTCCCTTGCTGCACCTCCCTTTGCGGGAAGCACTTGCTCGGGCTCTCTCTCGGTTACCAAAACCAGAGAGAACGAAAACTTTGCAGAGCAATCAACATGCACTGAGTTGTCCTCTGAGAAGCCCCCAATACCCCTATATATATAGGCGGGTCATGGGACAGGGTTCTCTGTGCCCGGCAATACGGGACTAATGCAGGAGTAGAAGGGTTCGAGAATTTTCCACAAAAAGCAACCGGTTCGCAACTTGAAATGATCGGTTCACAACTGAACCGATCGGTTCGGCCATTGAGCCGATCGTTTGGGGCACTCCAACCGATCGGTTGGTGCCCTGAACCGATCGGTTCATAGTCCTAATCCGGATCAAAAAGACTTTCCTTGTTTCGTTCCCAATTGGTATCGAATACTAATGTTATTCCCAATCGAATTGGGAAATTTGAAACCAAAGGAAAATTCTTGCCGACATGACTTTTCCCAACTGGTCGGTTGCACCAGTTGATCCGATCGGTTCAACCCTTGAACCGGTCGTTTCAACCTGGGCATGAGCTGATCGGCCTGGACACTCCAGCCGACCGGTTCAGCAACCTCAGCCGACCGGTTCATCACATGAACCGATCGGTTGGGAGCACAGGTTGGGAAAAATCAGTCAATTGCGATTTCAATCAATCCGATACTCCAATCAACTCATCCAACACCTTGAACACTATGATATTGAGCTATCGATTAATTGAGTGTTTAATTGAACTACTAAACTCCTTTAGTAATCAATCTAAACATTGCTTGTGGACAAAACTCCTCTTCCAGGTTGAATCCTATGTGTGTGACCCTGCAGGTCCATTTCACGTTGGCAGTGAAGGTCCATAACACTTATGACTTCACAAGCAAAGAGCGGTGCCTAGTCACACATCAGTGCTACCCAAGTGAAAGTAGAAAGTTGGAGAACAACTTTCATCCTACAATCCATGAATGATGTTACAGTGAATGTATAATTCCTTTGTCACTGATATCCAGAATGAACTCGAGGCATGGAACAATCATCCTGTCAATGTTCATTCATTTCCTCGATCTCAGAGTAGACCGAGTGAGATGTGTATGACATCAATATCACATATTGATTCACATGTGCATGCGCATGCCTTTCTCAATCTTACTCATCAAGTGGCCAAGGATATCAAACTCCCTCAGGAGGGACAAATCCCATATCTAACTCACCCCTCAAAAGCCCCATGTGTCAAAGCCACCCAATCATCACCTTTATAACAACCCATGTTTCAGGATTGTGTTTGATGATGTCAAAGTGTACCCAACGACATGTGTTGAGTGTAGTGATTTCAGGTCTAAGAATCACACTCACCACCATCACTGTGAGAGCTGACTGTGACTACCATGTCATGGTTCCATGTGTCACTCTCACGGTGGGTCTGTCCGGTACCTTGTTCTCTAACAAGTACCTATGTGCTTGGTTTGATATCACTATATCATGACTAATGAGATTCTGTCATCAACCAACACACAATCTAGTCTTCAGTGTTATTGATGTCTATGGTTATTTCCACAATAACAACCGACTAGGGACTAAACAAGAAAGAATACTCTTAGCATCTGTATGATCTCATCGTTTAGGTCCTTAACCTAAAAGCATATGTCATTGAGTAAAACAATCTTTAGACATCTATCATGTTACACCATCATCTCAGAAACAGTTTAAACATATAGATTGGAAATTGCCTTTATTATTATTCAAATCATTTACAAAGTATCCCATCATATGACTTGCTCTATGGGCATACATACCAACAGAGGCTTCCCTATTTTCAAAGTTTATTCTAAACTCAACTGATTGAGGTTTGATCTTTCTAATTGGAACAAGAGTTATATTGGTAACTTTTCTAACTTAGCTATAAGGAAGGAGTTCTTAACTATGGAGGATCAAGTTAATTTTTATGTTGATCCCTATAATATTTTACTTCAAATTGAAGCTATTGAGAAGAGAAAAGGCACTTACTTAGCAAAGATTCATGAAAAATTCCTTCTTAGGAAAAAGTAAAGAATTAGTTGGCTAAAGGAGGGTGACTCTAAATCAAAGTATTTTTATTCTCTGAATAAAGTTATAAGAAGTTTGAACCATATCAAGGTTCTTTCTATTGATGGGGCAGTGTGCACAGATACACGTCTAATCAAGAATCACATTGTGGAGTTTTACTCTAATATTTTTAACAATGTTCATGTTGCTGACTTAAGTATCCTTAACAATATTTCTTTTCCAAATCTTAGTGGCATTGACAAAATGGCTTTGGATAGGTGTTTTTATGCTATATAGATTCTTGAGGTTGTTAATAATTTGAATTCAGATAAGTGAGCTGGTCATAATGGTTTTGATGAAAAAAAGTTCAAATTTTGTTGTAATAGCATCTATATTGATGTGATTGAAGCTGTCTTTAGATTTTTCAATATTGGCATATGATTCTTAAAGAAGCTAATCAAACTTTTGTCACTCTTATTCTAAAGGATAAAGCTTCTAATGAGTTGAGGAATTTAAGGCCTATTGTGTTATGCAATATCTTTTATAAGATCATTTCAAAGCTCTTGACTAACAAACTTTAAGGAGTTCTTTCTTCTATAATAAGTAGCATCCTGTGTGGTTTTCTCAAATGAAGGAGCATCAAAGATACTTTTCTTTTATCTAATGAGTTAATCCATGATTTAAATAAAAAGGTGGAAAGCCTAAGATGTGTATTAAAATTGACATATCGAAAGTGAATGGCTCTATTTATTGGGATTCTTTATTTTGTATTCTTAGTCTTATGAACTTCCTTCATTTTTGGATTATCTATATCAAAGAAATATTTAACACAATGACTTATGAGTTTCTGGTCAATGGTGAAGCTAATGAGGCTTTAAAACATAGTAACGATGCCTGCCAAGGTGATCCTTTAGCTCCATTTATTTTTGTTCAAATGATGTAGGTTGTGACTCATCTTTTTGATAAAGAGGTGGGTAAGCTCATTCCTCTTAAAGCTTCATCCAATTTTCTTGTGTCACATCTTATCTTCATAGATAACCTTATGGTCTTTTCTGATGCTGATGACCAAAGTGCATATGATTTTAGAATAATTCATGATGGCTTATTTGGTTTGACTGGGTTAAAGATCAATACAATAATAGTGTTGTCATTTACGGCCATGGCATTGACAAAGAGAGGATTAGTGGTATCCTGGGAATCAATGAATGGGATATTCCTCAAAAGTACCTTGGTATTCCACTTTTTATTAGTAAATTGACTAAGATGCATTGTAGTCCTTTGTTTGACAAAAAAGAAAAGGCTTGAAGGGTGGAAAGCTCGTCAATTATCCATGGATGAGAGAGTTGAGCTTACTCAATCTACTTTACTAGCTATTCACCAATATTTTTTATTTGTGTTCCCTCTGCCTTGTTCTATCTATGATGAAATTGAGAAACTTAATCTGTCATGATTTTATTTTGAGAAGGTCTGAATCCAAGTGTTGTATTTACCTCATTAAATGGAGTGAAGTTGTTAAACCTAAGACCAAAGGTGGTCAGGGTTTGAAAAATGTAAGAGAGACTGTCAAAGCTTCAATTCTTCTGAATGGCTGGAACATAGCCTAAAAAAAGATAATATCTGAATGAAATACATCCATGAAAAGTACTAAAATAGAAGTATGTTTTGGTGTCTACCTATTAGTTATTCCTTTTCCTAATTTTCAGAAGAATTTTCTTGGAAATGTTTTATTTGAGAAAGTTTATTGAGTACGATATTGGAGAATGAATCCAATACTTCCACCTGGAATGATCCTTGGCTCCCTGAGGCTAAGTTCCTTACTGAAGTTTTGGGAAGGCAAAGAGTTATTCAATTGGTCTTGGGCTATAATTCAAAAGTCTTTGATTTGATTAAAGATGGTAGTTGGTCCTTTGAGAATTCTAGGTTACATATTGGTTTGATTGATATCTTGAAGAATCTACCAGTTCCTAATAGTTGTGATGATGATATCCTTTTTACAAGAAGATTTGATGTGAATTTAATATTCATTTGGGAAAATATTAGATTAAAATATGTTCCTAGCCCTTCCTTTCAATGGTTGTGGAAGTTTAAGTGCCTTAGAAGGTTTCAGGTTCGAGGTTGGAAGATTTTCCATCACATAGTTTTAGCGTATGGGTACATCAAGTGTATGGGTATCAATTTGACTTTTAGGTGTGTTCTTTGCAAGAAGAGTGAGGAGGACGTTGAGCATGTTTTCTTAAATTGTGAATATGGTTCTAATGTATGGGGATAACTAGTGCTTTCTTGAATGACTTAAAGCATGTTTCTACTGCTGACCAATGTAACTTTTAGAGAAAACAATAGGTTATGATCTATCTTTACATCTTACATTGGGTATGTAGGGAACAAAATCACAGAGTTTATAGATAAGTTTAAAAAGACGAGCAACATTCATGGTGGATTATTCTGAATGACTCCAACTTGTTCTTTGACTAAGCTATTTTGCTGATTCTCTTCTTGGGAATACTTTGTCAGTTTTTTCTATGTTGCTTCTAGGTGTGAAGTTGTTGAGTGTATAGTATTTTGGTTTATTGTCTATTCCTTAGTAATTACTCTTGGAGGATGTTTGTATCACCAAGTTCTAGATAATTATTACTTTCACAGTTAAAAAATACAAAAAAGGTAACAGAAGAGTTGGGTTCATAATTTTTTTTTACTCAAATAGAAATTGAACTCATGGTAAAAATCTCAAAGCAATTGGGGATTCCATTTAGAGGCTATATAGTCATGAAGTAATGAGAGGAAGGAGGAATTATCACTAGCTTCTTAGGAGTTAGTCAACAAACAAAATGAAAAAGGCAATAAGTAGAGGTATTGGTATTACAAAAGTTTAATTCATGACAAACTGGATTCATAGTTCGGTCTTTAGGGAATCCTAAATTAGTATTAGAGGAGTTATAAAAGTATTCAAGTGATATGACTTTAAAAATATTTAACATGCATATATTTTCTATTTTTGATACTAAAAGAGACATGTGTTTTCTAACTTTTGTAACACCATCTTCGACAGTTGCATGAGTTTCAGATGAGGTTCTCCTCATCGTCTTCCCAACAAATGGTCATATTGCAAGACCATATTTTTTTCCTAGACTCCATTGACCCAACTATTCAAGTATGATAAACCTAGCCCTATCACTCAGTCTCCAAGATGAATTCCTCTACTTTCTAAGAAAAAAATGGATGTCTAACCACTACCTAATCACACATAGCCTCAAATGCCAGAAACATACATGTATTACATCCTGCCCACTGCCTATCTAAGCAGTGAACCCCAAACCTAATGAGGAATCATAAACCTACAAACTTAATCACAGGGTTGCAGAACCACACCGCCCTATATAATTTTCAACCTACAACCATCATAGCTTCCATGAAAACACCACATCCTGAGACCAAGAATGTCGTCGTCCCTCCAACACCACATCATGCTACACCATCTGAGGGCTTTCTACTTGGTGCATATGCCACTACATTAGCCTTTCCTGGATGATAATCAATTGTGCAATCATAGTCTTTGATTAGTTCCATCCAGCAACACCGTCTCATGTTTAATTCTTGCTATGAAAAGATGTACTTCAGATTCTTATGGTCTCTGAAAATATGATACTTCTTTCCGTACAGGTAATGTCTCCAAAATTTTAAGGCATGAATCGCTACAACCAATTCCATATCATGTGTAGGATAATTATCCTCATGTTTGTTAAGCTTTCGAGAGGCAACAGAAATTACTCGTTTATCGTGCATCAATACACATCTTAAACCATTCTTCAAAGTATCACAAAATACAATGTATCCTTTCTCTTGCTCAGGTAAAGCTAATACCGGTGCACTGGTCAACTTTTCTTTCAATAACTAGAAAGAGAGTTGACAGTTGTCATTCTGCACAAAAGGAACATCCTTCCTGGTTAATCTAGTTAGGGGTAATGTTGCAAAACTAAAGTCTTTGATGAACCTCCTGTAGTAGCCTACCAAACCTAGGAAACTATGAATCTCTGTTGGTGTCTTAGATTGTTCCCATTCTAGAATAGACTCCACCTTTTAGGATCAACACAAATACCTTTAGCAGATATGATATGCCCTAGAAAAGGTACTTTTGACAACCAAAACTCACACTTGCTAAACTTAGCATATAGCTTGTGTTGTCTTAACAAAGTCAATGCTTGATCAAGATGTTGTTCATTTTATTGACTATCTTGATTGTATATTAGAATTTAATCTATAAAGACCACTATAAACAGATCAAGGAATGGCCAAAATACTCTATTCATCAAATCCATGAATTCAGTTGGTGTATTAGTTAGTCCAAACGACATAACCATGAACACATAATGACCATACCTTCTCCTAAAAGATGATTTGGGTATGTCATCCTTCTTAATCTATAATTGATGATATCCTATCCTTAGGTCTATCTTAGATAACACTATTACACCATGCAACTGGTCAAACAAATCATCTATCCTTGGAAGAGGATATTTGTTCCTCATTGTCACCTTGTTTAACTATCTGTAGTCTATACATAACATCATAGATCCATCTTTTTTCTTTACAAAAAGTATTGGAGCACCCCACGAAGATGTACTTGGCTGGATAAAACCTTTGTCAAGTAACTCTTGTAACTATTTCTTTAATTCTTCCATCTCATCTAGTACCATCTTATAAGGTGTTTGAGCTATTGGTTGTGTACTATGAACTAAATTGATCTCAAAGTCAATCTCTCGAGGTGGAGTAATATCAGGAAATTCCTCAGGAAATACATCCCTAATCTCCCTGACAACTGACACTTCTGGAATACTAGGACTTTCTACCTTGGTATCTACCACGTGTGCTAAGAATGCCTCACACCCATGTCGTAACATTTTCTCAGCTATCATTTTTGATACTAGACATGTTGGAAGAATCTTCATGTCTCCCTAGAAGATCAATGTCTCACCACCATATGTGAACATGGCTTGCTTGGAACCACAATCCAAGACTACCTTATACTTTTCCAAGGTGTCCATCCCAAGGATTACATCAAACCCATGTATCTCAAGTGGTATAAGATCCACTTGAATGTTGTATTTTGAAAAAGAAAGAACATAGGGGGAACATACCTCTTGTAACACTGTGGAACCAACTAATAGTTTTTTAATAAAAAATTATTCATTCTATGACTAACATGCAAAAGATAGTTATGAATCACTTCACGAGTGATAAAGGAGTGTGTAGCACCCGGGACAACAAAAATAGATGTGAAGCAAGATGAAGACATATCAGAACAAAATAACTTAATTTGACATGTCACAACTCATGGATTGACTACCGCGTTTGGCTGACTCATAGCATAGAATCTCATGGTTGCCTACTGTCGACCACATCCTATGTTACCTTGTACAGATGAACCTACTTGAGATGCTTGTCCATGTCCTTGTCCTCCTGTACCACTACTAAATTGTTGTCTTTGGGAGCCTTGTTGACTCTACCTCAGTTGTTGAGTTACCTCAATATCTCTTACTGGACACTCTTTCTTCAGATGTCATGTCTACCCACACTAATAACAGACTCTAATATCTTATTGTGGCCTAGGCAACCCTGTCACTGACATTGATGCCTCAATATGGGCTTCGATAGGTGGAAAAATGTGACCTCTACCCATACTTGTCACCCACTGCTTGTGAGCACTGAAACTTTGTGGTGTTGGTGGTGTAGGAAACCTTGGTTATTTGTAGCTTCTGGACCTCTATCCTTGGAACTGGGTAGGTCTTTCTTGAAATTGGCCTCACATTTCTCTATTAGTGACCTTTCTATCCTCCTAATAGATTACACAAATGTAGAAAATCTCTCCCTATTCTCCAGAGTAGCTGCAGGAGTGGTTAACTTAGTGTTCAGACCCTTTTCAAAATGTTGAATCCTCTCTTGGTCTGTAGTAGCCATGTGCAGACAAAACTGTAGAAGCTCCATGAATTTCGCTTCATACTCATTGATCTTCATAGGCCTTTGCCTAATTCGTTCAAACTGTGAGATTTTCTCGTCTAGGTACGTATGAGGAAAGTACCCATTGGTGAACTCACATCAGAATTTCTCCCATCCGACCTCAACATTAGGCCTCTTCTCCTCTTCGATGGCCCACCAATGACCAGAACTTCCCTTTAACATGTACACAGCATGCCTAACTTTGTTAGTTTCTAGGATGCTAAGGATCTTAAAAGATTTTTCTAGCTCAATGAGCCATAGATCTACATCTACTGGGTTAGCTATTCCAGCATATTCTATAGCTCCCACACGACGTAGTCATTTAAAAGTATTACTAGAACTCAAAGATTCTACATTGGGAACTGGTGCCCTAGGTGGTGGTGCTGGTATCCTGACCGCCATATGTGTTACCATTGTCATGAACTACCCAAAGAGAGCATGGAAAGTAGGGTTCTCCAGAATAGTCTGATCCACCTATGGATTCTGAGGCACTTATTCTTCTCTCGCATATTCCCTTGCACCTCTTCTTAGTGCAGTAATGTTGCTCTCAGCAACATGTTCCGCGTGTTCCTCATACATCTTTAAGCTTTACTTCTTCTTCTGTATAAGTAGAAGTCACTATAAGATAAATAGGAGGACACTAGAGTAGACTCAATGACCTTAATCCTATGTCCCTGTAGACTCAGTGAACCTAAGGCTATGATACCAAATATTGTGACAACCGCTATCAAACCGGCAACATTATCGGAAAAAATTATGTGAAAATAATCATTAACTACAGATTACCGAAAATCACTAAAATTTAAAATTTTTTACCAAGAGATCCACTACCAGGAAACTCTTTACAAAAAGAACCAAACAATAAATACATCATGGTTCACTTTATACATACATTGTTCCTTCACATCACAAGGATATGAGATATATGTTGCTTTACCAAAACATGTACAAAAGCAACTTTATACATCAAAGCGTACTAGCTAAAATTTCATATCAATCATAAAACTATTTACGCACTATCTCCCAAATACCTAAGAGTACAGTGATGACACATATGACTCTATATCTATAAGACACATAACAAAACAATCAACCTGAGTTGTTATTACTGTCCTTGTTGCTTCTTCCCGCTCTCTACTGTACGATCTCTACCTCATGCACATCCACCTAAAAAGTTGTGGAACCCACAGGGTGACATCCATATATCAGCGGGAGATATAACCCTCCGCCAACAATATTATTATAACAATTAAATATTAATGAAAGAGAGACGAAGAAATCTTTATTGAATTAACATGTATAACTATTTGTTATATGCAAAGTAGAGAAACCTCATCATTTAGTAGTTCAAATATTTATGACTATGCAGAAGATCATCTAATCATCTTTTAAAATGAATATGAAGAACATGTATCACTTTTATAAACTAAATAGTATAAAAGTAAAGCAAGGCTTCAACCAATGTTTCTTTATTTGATCCTTAAGCAAATACACTATACGACTGATTACATCTTTCTACAATCAATATTATGCCCTATAGAGATGGGAATATACCTTCCATGCTCCAAATGACTACTATAAAGTAAGCATCAATGCCATAAAGGTCTATGGAAGAGCCAGAATATGTGACCTCTCCTTTCTCGGTCAGTACAAGATTATTGGCAGTGACATATGAGTCAATTTGCATTATAGATAGCCTAGCATATAGAGGCTCCTTGCTATAGAGATACATTGTGTAGCATGTTCTCTGTTTATGGTATGACCTATAATCAATCCTACATATATATATATATATATATATATATATATATATATATATTGAGTCATGGCATGCAGCCATACTCTTCTTAGGGTATGGTTAAACTGTCAATCCCGATGTTGCACTAGAGCTATGGCCTACAACCACACTCTTTTTAGGAAAATGGATCAAAGCCAATCATGGGGTTTGAAGGAATCAAGGAAATACTCGTCTTGCACCCTAACATATTCAAAAATATGTGCTCTGAGTAAAACTTATTGCACCTTCCAGCAAGTTCTGACACTGAATGGATCTATGGCCAGGGAAAACTACATTTTTAGTTTCACTTGATAAGTCAAGTTCATTACAACATCTTTTAGCATCAATCTAGTTACAAGCATGAGCTATAGATAAATACTACCAAAAAAAGGCATAACACATGTTTCAAGAAATCTTGTATCAATTGGAATACATCTTGTTATACACTTCCTGGAATTTCAATCCCTTGAGCATATTATTGGGAATCTTATCCCTTTAATATTTTCATCATCACGATCACATGATATGGGGTATCAAACCCTTAGTTCATCTTTGAACAATGTCACCTCTTACTAGGTAACAATCATTTCTAGGTCATCAAACCCATATATATATATATATATATATATATATATATATGTATATATATACATACATACATACATATACATATACATATATAATATATATATATATATGAATATATCATACTTGTTGTATAAGTATATCACATGGCTCACAAGGCCTAATATAATATGTATAATGCTAAATCATTATAGCTCATACCAGGCTACGTTCTGCATGGTTAGGATTTCACGAAAAATTGCAATATCAAGTAAATATCATGTCCATACCATAAATAAAATCACTTAAATAGAAACCCTCTCATCATTAGGGTTATGGTTTCCCCTTGTAGCCAATTTAGGGCTTTCAAGTTCATAATTATCAATCAAACCCTAATTTCCATAATAAGGGCTATATTATTACCATAAGTGTTCAAGCATACTCCATCATGTTGGGTTTTGTGGGACAAAATAGGAAGCGGAAACAAAACAGTTTATCTAACCACAAACCTATAACTAGTAGATCGCATCAACATCTATGCAATAGGAAAGATGATTTAACGAGATATACCTGGTCTTGAGGCTTGCTCATCGACAATCCCTCCCAACTATTGCAACCTTCAACCAGCTAGTCTTTGACACCGTATGTGCAGCTTCTGGTCTTGACCCAGACTATGGTTGACGGTCCTCCTCCTAAGTAGTAGAAATCTCCCGCCTCTTTAGATAGTCTAAACGAACCACTGGGAACTCTAGTCATCCTGAAAGACAAACTAGAAGGAGTTGTCCCCTTCTATCGGTGTACTAGTCACCGACACACTCTCCCACCACCAGTCACTTTTCTATAGTTGTCTTTCCATCACTGTTCCTCCCAAGATGGGTAGAACTTGCTTGGGATATCTCGGTTACCACAACCAGAGAGGAAAACAACTTTGCAGAGCAACTGATGTTCTAAGTTGTGTGTTTTGAGAAGCCCCTTGTACCCCTCTATTTATAATAGAGGCCAGGGTCAGGGTTCCCAGTCTGTGTGGGAGTAGAAGGGTCCATATTTTTCCACGAATTGATTGCACAATGACAGGTGAACCGATCGGTACACAACTGAACTGATCATTTGGGAAGGTGATCCGATCAGTTCATAAATGAACCGGTCTTTTGGGTAGGTGAGCCGATCGGTTCACCCAGTGAATCAGTCGTTTCACTTCCCAGACTTGCCCACAATTGACTTTCCCTATTCGTTTCTAGTTAATGCAAAGATTAATTCTTGTCCTAATCAAATTGAACAAGTGAAACGAGGATCATTTCTCACGAACCAGGAAATCCAACACTTACTTGTTTAGTCCATGTGAACCAATCAGTTCACTAGAGTGAACCAGTCGTCTCACTACCCATGAGCCAATCGGTTCACCCACTGAACCGGTTGGTTGGATGTCTAGGTTGTGCAAAACTCAGTCAATGCAGCTATCATCAATATGACACTTTAATCAATTGGTTCAACTCTTGAACTTGATGATTCTGAGTCAAGTCTATTGATTTAATGTTTAATTGAGTACCTAAACACTTTAGTAATCAATCTAAACATCATTCATGGATAAACTCCTCTTCTAGGTTAATCCTATGTGTGTGACCCTATAGGTTCCATTTCACATTGACAGTGAGTGTCCATAACTAACTTATGACATCACAAGAAAAGAGTGGTGCCTAGTCACACGTCAGTGCTACCCAAGTGAAAAGGAAAATTGAAGAAAAACTTTCAGCCTATAATCTATTATTGGTGTTATAGTGAATGTTTAGTTCCTTTGTCGTTGATATCTGATTGAACTCAAGGCATGGACTTGTCATCCTCTACAAATGTTCAATCCATGTTTCTTGATTCAGAGTAGACTGTCTGAGATATATGTAATCTCAATATCATATATTGACTTACATGTGCATGGACATGCATTTCTTAGTCTCACTCCTCAAGTGGCCAGGATATCACACTCCCTTAGGAGGGTCAAATTCTATATCTATCACTCACAGTCAAATCCCCATGTGTCAAAGTCACCCAATCATCACTGTTATAACAACCCTTGTTTCAGGACTGCATTTGATGATGTCAATGTGTACCCAATGACATGTGATGAGTGTAGTGATTTTAGGTCTATGAACCACAGTCACCACCAATACAATAAGAGATGATCCTGACTAACCAAGTATGGTTTCCATGCATCACTCTTATGGTGGGTCTGTCTAATACACTATTCTCTAACATGTATATATGTGCTTGGTTTGATATCATATATCATGACTGATGAGATTTTGTCATCAACCAACACACACTCTAGTCTTTTGTGTTATTGATGTCTATGGTTATTTCCATAATAACAACTGACTAGGGATAATAGTGAGAATGTACATACCCCTAACATCTGTATGATCTCATCATTTAAGTCACGTACTTGAAGACATACATCATTGAGTTTTGTCATTATCTAGACATCTATCATGTAATATTATTATCTCAAAAACATTTAAAACATATAGATGAAAATTTCCTTTATTATTATCCAATCATGTATCACATGCCTCATTGCAATCATCATATGATTGGGTCTCTGGGCATAGTATACCAACAGATCAAATATCATGCATTGATTATCAACATGAAATATTACTTTTCTCATATGAGTAGTACATGTTTCTCTCTCATCCTTATTGGGATGTTGACTACAACATACATATTACATTGATGTAATCCTCTTTAGGGTTTATCATCCTACCCTTAGTAAAATGTATCCATTTTATCACTTCATAGTGTATCTAATTGATTACTTTCAAAGTGTTTAGACCTACACTCATCCAGGTGTATTGACCTTCACTCTAAGCTTTGTGTCTGCTTAGACACAACTACTTGTGTCGGCCAAGGCACATGTATTGGCCATGACACTCTTCATTTGTGTCGGCCATGATAGTTTAGTGATGCTTAGGGTAGTATTGATTTTAAGGTGCTTGAGGTATATCGACCTTGAATCACAACTTAGTGAATAGCCTTCACCACACTTTGGTGCATCACCTCTTTTATAATAAAAAAAAATAATTTCACCTTACTTAGGCATCACAACTTGACCTCTCTTTTAGGGTATCGATCACCCTAACACTTAGGGTATCAGCCATAGAGTATTCTTTTGTGTCGTCCACTCAATCAACTAGTGTGTCGGCCACACCATCAATTAGGGTATCCACCTCTAAGGTTTTGGGCTGTATCGGGTGAACCCTTATGAAAACCTTAGTTTCTTTCACCTATTGACCTCACCACTACTTGGTGTGTCGGCCAAGATATTAAGGAATGTGTTTCTCATACTTTCACAAGGTGTGCCAGGCTAAGTGTGTTTCCCATCACACTTATGTTGGACTAGAGGAATATCAGATTATGAGTATATCGGGTAAGGGTTAATGTTGGCCATGTCAACCTCCATATTAGAATGCAAGTATATGTTAACTTAACTATTTTCAAGGTAGTGACATGTCTTATTCTCTTAGACTTGGGTGACAAGCTAGACAACTGCATGGATGGTAGTCCTATATATATAACAAACTAATATGAGGTTAGGAATTCATGTGTATCATTTTTCATTCAATAACCCTTGTATCGGGTTAGGGTTCCCATAAATCGATATCGGTCTGTGCATAGAGGTATCCATCATCTTCAAGCTCTAACCCTTCATCCATTAATACTCTTAATTCATGGACAACATCCCCAAATATTCATTAACTTATAGAACCATCATTCAAATAAGAAAAGTTGAAGTAGAAAAGGAATCACCAAGTATTGCATTATAGAAGGTGAATAATAATAGAGTTGAGTTCAAGTTATATAACCCACCTCAAGATCAACACAAGAGCTTCAAGCTCTAATCTCCACATTCCCAAGGTTCAAGATGACGTATCAAAAGTCCAAAACTTGACCACAACACTTATATATGAAAGAAGATATCATAGTAAGGAATTTGGTGAAGAAGGATGGGAAGGAAAGAATCATGATCCAGATAGGGTCCCATAAATCCAAGAGCCAACTTACCCTTCCTCCCAAATATGAGAACACATTTCTAAGGAGAGACCTTTAGATACACTATGTCTCCTACTTGGAATTCTAAAGGTCTATGACGACTATCAGCATATGATTTTTGTCTGTCGAATGTTGTCTTTAACTGTTGTTGTATCACTTTAATATTTTCTGTTGTCTATTATACTAGTTCAGGACCAAGAATTTGGTATTCTCCCGTATCATACGTGAACAATTGGGATCTAAAAGTCTACCATACACTGCTTCATAAGGTGCTATATCAATGCTTTTTTGATAATTGTTATTGTAAGAAAACTCTATCAAACTCAAATGTATATCCTAGCTACCTAAAAACTAAAGAACACATGCCCTAAGCAAGTCTTCCAAAGTATGTATAGTCCTTTCATATTGTCCATATGTCTAAAGGTGGAAAGCAATACTAAACTTTAAGTGCGCACCCAAAGTTGCGTGTAATTGTTTCCAAAAGTGACTTGTAAATTGAGAGCCTCTATCTGATAGAATTATTGCTGGGACTCTGTGCAACCACACTATCTCATCTACATAAACCTATGCAAGTTTCCCAGTGGTGTATGTTATCTTAACAGAAAGAAAATGTGTCAAATTTGTCAACCTGTCAACAATCACCCAAATGGAATCATGACCTTTGGCTATTCTGGGCAAACCAACTACAAAATCCATTGTCACATGATCTCACTTCCATTGTGGTATAGGTAAGGGTTGTAATGTTCCTACAGGCTTCTGGTGTTTAGCTTTAACTTGCTGACATATCGAACATCACATAACAAACTCAGCTACAACTTTCTTCAAACCAGGCCACCAATACATATCTTTTAGATTGTGATACATCTTTGTACTCCCTTGATGCATAGCATACATATATGTGTGAGCTTCTTCCATAACTATCTTCCTTAGGTCATTGACATCAGGTACCACGATTCTACCATGGTAACAAATTGTTCCATCTTCTAACTCATGAAAGACATCCCACTTCTCACTGCCATATTTTAATTTGATCTGTTGTATCACAGTATGAGCCTGTTGTGCTTCTTCAATTTGTTGTCTCAACATAGGTTTAACTTTCATATGTGCCAACAATCCAACTAGCAAAGATGCTTCCAGCTGTACATTCATCTGTCGTAATGAAACTAGCATGTCCCTCTTATGACACACCAAAGAATTGAACTGTGCTTTATCTGTAAATGAAGATGAGGACTTTCTGCTTAGCACATCTCGCACTACATTATTCTTTCCTAGACGATAATCAATCGTGCAATCATATTCTTTGAGTAGTTCCTTCCATCGACGATGTCTCATGTTTAATTCTTACTACAAAAATATGTACTTCGAATTCTTAAGGTCTATGAAAATCTGACACTTCTCTCCATACATGTAATGTCTCTAGATTTTGCAAACACGTTATCTTGATTTGTGGTGAATCCAAAATAGATTTTAAAACCTTCACTTTCTCTTGAAATGTTTTCACCCTCATTTGTAAATTATGAAATATTGTTTATAATAATTGTGGAACTTAGCTTGACCTCCTGAATTTTTGACCCCCTATGGTCTTTGGTCCCTCAGGCTTTTCCCTATAGAGCTTTGGCTTACTTGAGTGGGCCAAGTATCACACAAGCATGTTTGGTGGATAGGTATTACTTGTCCCCCAATATACTGGGATATCCAATGAAGCACTAGTAATGTTCTCTCCCAGAGTTTGATAACAAAAGGTATTAGCTTTATTAGGAAGGTTCCAAGGCTTATCAAATCAAATGACTTGAAATTGATCTACATTGTTGATATCCTAGATAAGTTTTCCACATTTGAGATATGGAATCATGCCCAGTTGATGATCTTGTAAATGAGTTTCTATGTTGAACATGATATTGTTGTTCATACTTGTAAGCCTCTAGTCCAACAAATTATCCCTTCTGAACTATTATCATGCAGATAAATCCTATCTTGTGCATGGATGAATAATATGAATATAGTACCAACATTTGTTGACCTAGTTTTCCTCCTTGGCCCATGTGTGTATTTATTTCCTGTGGGGGTTCATAGACAGATGATAGATGGGAGATTTGGAAGATACATGAAATATATGTCCTCTATTGAAGAGTAGATATGACACATCATATTTTTTTATTACATTCCATATGTTTATGTTTCTGTGACTCTACTTGTAGATTAAATGTACACATATTTGTTTATATATTCTACATATATATCATGTTGAAAAAAATTCTAATTGCAAAGATTGATACTTTCCATAAGCTTACTCTATAAAGATAATATTCAGTATATAAATAATCTGAATGTAATTAATAATATTGTCTAGTAAAAAACACAATTAAAATTTTGAAAATACTCACCATATATAACTTTTTGATACTATGATCACTAAGAAGTTGTAAGTAGCGAGACATTCAAAACCATACAAAAATACAAGTATAACAAATAAATGGATTAGTATTGATATCTTATATATGTTTAGATATGAATCCATTCATCACTTAAACTCCAGTATAAATAGAATTGTCGAAGTCATAGGTGTGTACTACTACCTTCAATATTTTGGTTTATCAACTTTTCTAATGGTCCCAATACACCTCATCCACCATGGGGTTGTCATGTGTAGCACTATAGAGTAATACCATCCAATTATACTATCCCAATGTCATCTATCCCCAAGAAGGGTGCTTAAAAATAAGTTTAAAGAAGTAGATCACTTGAATTTCTCATTATCATTACTATTTAATTATAGTAGTCTAAACTCAATAATCTAATGTAATAATTACAATACCTGGTTCCTGTTGAGTTGTTCATCAGTTCTCTCATCACTACAGCAAACATGTTTCACACATTCATTAAAGACCTAAAAAGGTGAACAAGATGTTTTGGGATCCTTTTCGATAATATTCTTTAATTTCATGTTAAATTTAACTTTTGTCACTAAGTTTAATTACCTTTTAAAGAAATCGACCTACATTGAGTAGATTTGGATAATAAGAAAATTGTGCAAGTCTATTTAGTAATTCAACATGAAATAGGATCATATTTCTGATAAAAAATATACTAAAAATCACTATGATAATTGTTTTGTGTCTTGTGTTACTAATATTATTCAACAATCAACTACAAATAACCAATTATCTAATATATATGCTTATAAGATAATAAACCATGATCAAGAACATGTGATTAAAACAATAACATATTGGAAAATTTCCAATTTCATATATATAGTTATAATGATCATGTTGAAATATAAGAAATTTACATATAAATAATTGTTAAAAAAACTTCTCCATTAAAAAAAATCACTAGTGAAAGCTATATTTCCTATAAGATTGAAAATATATTTCAGATTCAAGTAAATGCCATTAAATCATGAAATGGTAATAGAAATATATTTCATTAGAATTACTCCAAAATGTAAAATTTCCACCCAAGTTTCTAGCTACAGAGGAAAGCATAGATAAACCACAACTATTTGACAACATTTTGAACAAGATCTGTATAATTTAGTAAAATTTGTGGGAAACATCACATATCCAGATTTATAACATCATTAGTAAATTATATTTAATAAAGATGTCAAATCTTCATACAAATTTGAACCAATCATAATTAGAGAAAAATATAAAAAGGCAATATATTATTAGATGAAAATTCATACTAAAATATCTATATAAAAATAAAGAAGACACGTCCTTCTGGAATAAGTTCATAATTGACATTCACTTTACCCAAGTCACAAATGACTAAATACATCATCGAGTTCCACTTATATCAATACTTGATTGCCCAAAAGTTTTCAACAAAATGCATAATTAGGCATGGTTCCAATATGATATGTGACAAAAGTAATATAAAGAGAATAATGTCATGAAAATGGAAGAGTGGGGTCTAATTACCTTGAATATCCAAAAACCTAGTATGTTCTTCAATAATCAAATTTGTATCTGATTGATCTCGTAACCCAAACATTCTTTCATCTTGGTATAAAATCTATACAAGTTGAAAGGAGAGGTATTGGTTACAATAGTGATAATTTAATTTAGATGCAAGACAATCATATTTTTGTAGTAAGGACATCAATATCTAGTGGAAAACCCTGAACAACCCTTAATGTTCTTGGTTATAAAATAAATATAAGTCAAATTGAACCTCGACTAAGAGACTTATAACCCCCTAAAAGCTACATATCTCTCAATTGTTTCAACCTTTTGACATTCTCACACATAATTTAGATACACCAACTTAGTATCTAGGTGTTATGGAAGATAATTATACATACTAAAACAAGTGCACCCAAAATCATATTTGATAATAGAACATTTACACAAGTTAAATAGTATAGGATACTTGCACACCATGGATGTGACTATTATGCCTAAATACAATGGAAAAAGATCTACTCCTGCTCCAATTATTGTAGGTATATTTTCAATATTATTTGTAGATGGTAACATATATAATGACAACAAAATCAAACTATGAAAGGAATCAGAATATATATCCCAAATGAAAAAGGAATGTTATAAAGATATCTAAGTACAACTATAAAGTAGAACAACTATTGTCTAAGTGTATCAAAGATATTACAAAATTGTACAAGATATATAACTATGATACTAATTATTTATACAAATTTGAGAGGTATTACTTCCATATATGAGCTTTAGTATACAATCCTCATAGGGGTGATTCTTCATGCATGCATATACGGACTATCTCCCTTATAAGAAAATGTATACAACATTTGTGTGTAAATGTATTTCCAGTACCTTTAATACCGAGGCACACTCGTAAAGTACTGCTGCACTTAACATTCTAAAGTTCGTGTTAGTTTAAAGCATGCAACTACCAACGTCTTTGCAAGACTAGATGAAGGTGCACTTTGCATAAGTAGTTTATGGCAGTAAATTATATTATATTACTAGTCGTAATAGAAAAATATTCACAAATACCAATCTATAAAGCCTATCTATACATCACTACATCAAGTGTGAGATTCAATTTTGTCGTGTCAATATGATTATCAATCGTTAACTACAAATGACGTAGATATACATCTCCACTTTAGAAATTGTTGACCAAATAATTTTCATGGTATTATTAGGGAGTATATTTATCATACAATTAGATAAATTATATAATATATATTTCATTATGATGGCAAAATATAAACCATTTATGTCAATACATAGCTAAAATAAGTATCAAGAAACCGAGTCTTCCTTCATGACACTATGATGCGATATTTTAAATCATGGTATCAGTAAGACAAATCTATAGTCATGTGTGTGTGCAAGAAGTTAGATTTCCCCATGCATACAAGAAGCCAACATTTGAACTTTCCTCCTTTATTGTTTTAGGAATTGTTAAGAAATGCATATATTCATCTTTACAAAGTCTGGCAGGATTTTACTTTTTTTTTTAAATCATTAATTCTATAATAAAGATACACTACACAACAGTGGGAGAAATTAGAATTAGAGTTTCAATGCAAGAAAGATGTACAAAAGTTAACTGAAATTGAAATCCACTTCCATAAGAAAATAGAGGAGAATATATATGGGAGAGGTATCTAAAGTTTTATTGTAATTATTTTACGGAGCAATATGGATTTTTGTATCATTGTCATTTTTTGTTGGGAGAAATGGGGAGGGGGGCGATAAGGCTCAATATATAATTGACGTAACCAATTGGCTAGGGAGGAGTATCCCAACAACTTATATATGGGTGCACATCTCCACACACAGACAATGTGGAATTAAACCCATTAACACATGACTTAACAAATCTTCCTCTCATGTGTGAGTCCATAAAATCGCCATCGAAAGGTTATTAACTGCACCATACTAGTGCAAAAGCACTTTTCATGGAAGAAATACAATAGGAAGCCGACAACAGTACACTGATTGATATATGGGAAGACAGATGGCTATCTGATGTGACAAACACTCTTTCCACATATCAGAGTGTAGATCATTATCATATACATAGAGTTAGAGGTATACTGAAACCAGACAACACTAAGTGGGACATGAAGATCATTGAACCAGTTATCCCACACAATGTGGTGGATGAAATCAAGACCATTGCGCTCGGTCTTTTCCCTGACAAGGATAGGAGCTTCTGGTGGCTAAGTGTTGATGGAAATTACATAGTCAAGTTCAGCTACTAGCTCAGGATGCTAAACGTTGTAGAAATTGCTGACCTATGGAACCAAAGAGATAACATCATGTGGAAGGAGGTTTGGAGGAGAGGGTGGACACTGAAGGCACCCCACTTTCTTTGGAGGGTGTGTACTGGAAGCATGGCTACTTTGGGCAGGTTACATGATAGGTTTTGCCATCTGGATGGGTATGTAAGCTATGCAACTCTAGCAAGGAATCCATATCCCATGTGCTATTTGAGTGTTCTCATGCATGGGAACTATGGAATCATGTGCAGAAAAAGATGAAGGAGGAAGTAACCATTGTTTCTCAGTGGAACCCTAGTGATGCCATATTACAACTTTTGCGGAAGCGAACCAATGAAGAGGGTGACTTGTTGATCACCTCACTATGGACAATATGCACCCATAGAAACAAGAGAATCTTCAGAGAGGAGGAGCAGGACATATGATTCCTACACAAGACCATGGTTGCTTTTGTGGAGGATCATCAAAAGCACAATCAACAAGATACGAGCTCTGGGAGATAGGGACAAAGTCATGCACAAACAGACAGTAGGTGGAATCCACTAGAGGAAGGGAAGATAAAGCTAAATACTGATGAAACATGGAAGGATGGCGGAAGGAAAAGACTGGGTTTAGTAGGGAGGAACCACCACGGAGATCTAAGATGCGTAGAAGGGAAACACCTCAACCATGTTGCTGATACAACAATGGCTGAAGCACCAGCAATAAGGTAGGGATCGAAGTCAAGCTATGAGAAGAGGTTCTGAAACCTCATGGTGGAGACCGACTTGCAGGTGGGTTGGCATATGTTCCATGTGAATACTTCAAGGAGGAATCAAGTAGGAGTCACCATTAATGACATCTGTCATCTTAGTTCTTTTCTCAATTTGTTTAGTTTTTCCCATGTTTGTAAGAAAGCAAATTATGTAGCCTATGATGTTGTAGCAGAAGCTAGTATTAGGTCTCATAATTTCTATTTTGAGTCCTCTTTTCCTTCTTTTGTGAACAATTTAGTCATGTTAAACAATAGAGAGTTAATAAACTGATGGAGCATGGATTAAGCCTCGTTTCTTTATCAAAAAAAATTGCACCACACTAAATGGGCCTTCCGCACACACCAAAAGTGTATTTCACAAAGGTGCAAAGCCCCAAGCCCGAACTGGGTTCTAATACCACTTGTTGGTGAGTAACCAAGGGGGAGACGATGTGGCCCAATATATAATCCATTTTGGGGTTCCATCCCAAAACCAAATGGATATCGGAGGAGTCACCCAACAAGTTATATATGGGTGCACATCTCCACATGCAGACAATGTGTGATTAAACCAATTAGCTCAAATACCACTTCTTGGGGATGTTGTACCGATACGGTCATGGATGTGATGAAAACTTGTTGTGAAAGCATTAACGACAAGCATATAAACAAAAAGATGAAAGACCAAATTTAAGGTGAAAACTATCCTCAAGATGAGAACAGAAAAATCACAAGACAATACCAACCAACAAGTATTATGTAATTAAGATTACAACTCACGTCATCTGAATTAAATCACCCCTAAATATGGGTAGCCCTCCCCACATGAGAAAAAAGATGAGGAAGAAGAGAATCACAACCAATCTATACAAAACCTCCCTCTTTACTTGATCTCCTCACAACACCATTGTTGTTGCTGGAGATTTCTTGATGTCGATGCGACCACTGACTGGGTCAGACCCTTGCCTCTATGGAAACACTACATTTGTAACCGCCAACTACTACTTTGCTTCAAGGCAAAGTCATTAGCCCTCTCTAATAAACCAAGAGAGCTTCTTCGTTAGTGCACCCAATGTGTCACTGACTGTCAGCCACTACTTCACTTCAAGCCAAAGTCGTTGACCCTCTCTTATCAATCAAGAGAGCTCCTTTAGTTGTTCTTGTTTTCGGGCTCTTTTACCACAGAAGTCACCAACAAGGAACTAGAGGGATCACACCTCAACAAGTGGGATGTCTCGATGGCCTCCCCTAGGGCCTCTATGATATGCGGTTTCAACTAAGAATCCTACTCCAATTCTGAATCCTATACCATGTTGCACATAGGAAACCATACTCTTTATCTATTAGATTTGACTCCTTTTGAAATTGGTAGCACAAACCAACTCCTAATCAAGTCCAAATCCAAGTAGGATATGGGTTGGAGTCTTTTTCCTTTTCCCAATAGTCTCCCCATCTGGCTCATGAGGGAGACATTATCTTCAACAATCATATGGAGTATCTTGTGGACCCCATAACCACATGTGATGGATCCATTATCATCAAGCATGTAATAACCATGTCCTTTTAATCCATCTTCTTAAAGTCACATCTTGACTTCACTATGTTCCCAATCAACTGAGAAGAAGTATTTATATGCTTTTCTCAACACACCAATCCACTAAGATAATTATCCTAGAGTTTAACCTTTTTTACTTTCCAATTAAGGCTAGAATAGAAGGATCGATCCCACATGATAACATTTTTAAGATTGTTTCTCTAAACCCGATTGATTTGTATTTCTTTTTGGAGTTTTTGAATATTTGAATAGGAACGTATATTCTGTGATTTGGAGGGTGATTATACTAGAACAAGAATGTAAATTTGCAGATGAATAAATAATTACACTAGAAGCAATGAAATGAAAAGATTATGCTAAGGAAAGAAAGAAGGGAGATTTTTTTTTTGTCGGTAAAAATTCATGTTACTAAAAATTTGAAGCCCAAAACTTTGGGTACAAAGAAGATTGCACCCCAATACAGACCTAGATGAAGCATCCAAACAACTAAACAAAACATTCTCACACTAAGATACTAACTAGTGATCAACTACCTAAATAACAGGAGGAACATTATAGCAATACAAACTCAAGAGAGACCAGAAATACAAAAACAATGACACTCCCGAACAACTCAAGTTGACAATAGCATTAGATTCAATCTTCTGAAAGTATGACAACAAGGGTAGCCAATATTGTCAGTTTAGGATCAAGGAACTCGTAGGAGTAGCACCGCAATAAGGCCCACTACTATCATCTGGGTCATCAGAATTCTGGCAAACAAAGAAAAACCACAAAAACCTACGAACCATTAATCCTTTTTCACAGATTGGATCAGTCAACTGAGCAATCGCAAAACTGGCATTAACCTCATCTTCCTGAATGTGAGTGGACTAAACAGCCAACAGAAATCCAAATTGAAGCCAAAGAATAAAAGTCCAAAGATCATCAGATCAGTTCATATGTAAAGCCAGAAAAACCTGCTGCTTACTCCGGCAGATAAGACACTCATCAAGGACACAAAACTGGATTCAAAGCCATAGAGTCCCTATTAAACTGAACATTCACACACTAGTAATAAGCTCACCACTGAAATTGTGAGGACTGGTCAGCTACATAGAGAATAGTGTAACCTTGAAAAACCAACACCAAGCCCATTGATCAGTCCTTATGCACATCTCGATACCTGTAGCATAAAAAGAAGAGGGCCAAAGAAGAAACTCAACCCCCATCTCTCTTCATCTTTGCGGATTTCTTTTTCCTGTTGTCCCATGATTCCTTGAACTCCAGGTATTCAACCACCATACGGTCAGATTCAATACCTGAACAAGAGTCATCCATGGAGCCATCATCTTCCTCGAAAAGTTGTTCTTTTCTAAGTTGGTAGTCAGTAGAGAAGCCGCCACTTTCCCAGATTTTATTAACCTTCCAAGACTCAGAGCATCTATGAGCAAACTCCAATTCCCATTCTAGATTGAGACTATTGAGATTGCATATCGGGGAAGACCCAAACATGTCCGGTTCCATAATCCCGTCTCTAACAACTTTGGGTATATGATCATAGGCTGATGTACTATAGGTAATGACAACATCTTGAACCTGCTGAGCAATGAGCTTCTGCAAGCAATCATCGTCTTCCCTAGTACCACTCATCAATGATGACGAACCCCCTAGCTCTGTAGCATCTATATCCGCCTTCTCTGAAGAGGCATTTAAACAAACATCTTTCTTCTTCCCGTACCTAACCTGCAGATCGTTGTCTGAAGGAGGTTTCCTGGCCTTTGACGGGAAAGAAGAATCTCTCTGACTGAACAGCTTGCAGTTTGGGCACGAAGTAGGTTTTGAAACTATCTCGATCTTTAGTTGCTTGACGATGGAGTCTACTTCAACCTTCGTCGACTTGGGCAAGGTGGAGCCACTGCACACTTCGACACAGGCTACTGCAGCACCAAGGCATCCAGTAGTCGTTGAGCTATCATCGTAGTCCACTGGCCTCCCTATTGTACTAGCATCCTTTGCAATGTTGTCACGCGTCCAAGGAACACTAGCATTCTCGATTTTAACCCAGATCGGAACATGATAGAAGGACAAAGGAGGAAGAGGAGTGCCAGGATTCCACTTATGGGCAATAAGCAGTGACCCATCCATGAACCATGGTGCCTCATACAACACTTGATCACTCTTAGTTTTGGATGGCAACTTGATTATGAACCCCTCCCTCTCTTCAACGAAGATCTCAATAGACCCGCTGGGACACCATTGCCTTCGAATCCACCCTGCCAGTTGCTCCCGGTAGGGTTTCTTTCCTACAAACCGAATGGAGACGAATTCTCCCCAATCCGATACAGGGCACTCCAGACTAGAGATAGTAGCACACTTTACTCCATCCCTGAGACTTGGTTCAACATAGTCGATGGCAGCAACCCCTTTGACCTCCCGATCTGGTCTACTGGAGATCAACCAGTCGGCGATCTGAGGAGTAGTGGTTGCTTCATTTTTGGGGTGGGTGGTGGGGAGGAATAGGAAGAAGCTACCGCCGCCTCCTTTCCTTTTGGTTATGCTGGCGAAACAGAATGACCAGGATAGATCTGCTTGCCTCCATATCCAGATTCTACTGATGAACGATCTGGAGGAGTCGTCGAAGACGACTCTGCAGCAGCACGGACCTTCTTCGCACGGACGCTAGGGATTCGCCCCCTACCTCTCCCACGCCCTCCGCTAGGGAGATTGTTAGCACAAAATAAAAGATAGAATTATCTAAGAACAAGAATTAATGACAAAAATGAAAGGAAGACCATTAGAAACAAGCGGTCAAAGGAAAATAATTTGAATCATATGGTAAAAGCATCAAGGATTAGGGGTTTCACCACCATAGGCAAAGTGAAAACAAGATCAAACAAATACATGACACACAAGATAGAATAAGGTATGCAAATCATTCGTATATGAAACACAAGATACGAACTCCAGTTGAACCCATTGGTCCTGACATTCACATATCCTAGTCCATCAACCTAATGAGGATTTTTCAAAGATCACATCCAAATCCCCATGTGATTGGTTTAATCATTCTGAATCTCTATTTCCACGGTTGCATCAACTGAGATTAACCCACAATAAAAATAATTAATTACTTCATTAAAATCAATGATTTCTAAATAAAAATCATCTATCTAAAAAGTCATATAAAACCTTGATCTGATCAACACATGGTTAAGGGGATACTTCTCGTGCCTCGATAGAGAAACTACTCACTAGCCATGGTGAGGAATGGAGAAACAAGGGAAATAAGGTAGGAAGACATAGACCAGAAGGATAGAGTCTCCAAGGAGACCAATGTTGGTGACTATGAAATGGCTTGCTCTCTTAATTCCCCACTTCCTTAGAATGAACTAGAAGTAAGAACAAGAAATAAATTGAGATCCAGATCTAGAGACGAAGAAATTTTTTTTATTGCAGAATTACAATTACATGAATATGAATTGAAAGTAACAGAGCTTAATTAAAAGACAAAGTACACAATCTCATATCCCTTTCTTAGTGGAGTCCCCCTCCTTTTATATGGGAAGGAGGGGTGGAAACCTTCAAATGGGGGACACAATTGGGAGAGATGGTTGTTGTCTATTGCTATTCGCAGGCCATGAAACGATCGTTTGGGTTAACTGAGATGGTCATTTCATGTGCGGCGTGGTGTGTCTCAAAGGGAAACAAATCAAAACCTAGGAAAGGGGGTGCCTGCGCCCTTTGATTCCATTTCTTGGTCTCAAAGGAAGATTTTGAAATGATCATTTAGGCGTGAGATGCTCGGTTGGCACTGTTGTGTGTGAAACTAAGGGTTAAAACCCTATCATGAGTGGCGGTGCTCTTTCAATCTGGTTTGATCTTTAAATTGGCTTGACATAGACTTATGGGCTCCGTGAGCTGAGCGTCTCATGCACATGAGAGGAGCGGCTAGTGAGTGAATTGTTGGATTGAGTGTTGGATTAGAGGGTTGAGCTGAAGTCTGAAATGGTTGTCTATCTCTAAAACATGGAGTACTTGAGAGATGAGATGACCATTTGGCACAGCGAGATGGTCATCTGGTGTGCTCAGAAGGTCAGAATCTTGCTTTGAAGGAAAATCCTACAAAAAGTGATGAAAAAGATAAATATTTGCACAATTAATTAGAAAGTGGATAAATTATAAATTGTCATAGAAATTACTAAAAAAGAGATAAGTTCTAATAAAAAAGACTAACAACTTTTTGCAAAAAGATTGATGAATATACATTTGTCAAAATACCCTAGACTTGAATCTTTTCTTGTCCTCAAGAAAATAAAATCACAAACGCATCCAATTTATACTCGTAACACATCAATCCTCACACTTGTAACATCACTTTATCCCTTACCTTCAAATTTATCCAAGCAACCTAATTTCCAAAAACCACAAAATATAGTCTGAAATATTCTAAATCAAGATTTTATACAAAACATGCTTCATCTTACTTCTACTTTGATACTCTCATTTTTTTCTTTTTGTATGTTGTTCTATAAGTACATGACGAAGGTGGGGGTGCGGAAGATGGTGATCCCTCCTCTATTTGACTTGGGATATATATTTCATTTATGGAGTTGTGGCTAGATTGGTAACAATTTTTTTTCTTGTTCTTAGTGGCATCTTTTGATGGTACGCCCCTTTGGGGGGTATGGAATTTTGATATGGGAAGCATACCACCCCAGACTTGATTTTTGTCTAGAGGTGATTCTTTGCTTCTCTTTTTTGAGAAAGAAAACAAAGGGGGAAGAAAAGGTGTCCTTGTGCTTATAACTTCAACTCTTTTTTTATTGGCATTGCATCAAATAGAGTATTCTTGTCAATCATGTTATATGAGATTTATATCAAGTTAATACATAGTTTAAAATATATAATAATTGTGTTTGGTTTTGATTGATTCCATACAAATTGTCAGCTTTTCCAAGGAGTGATGTTATTTTGGGGTCCTAAGTGACATGGTAGTTTGATACATGGCAATTTGTAAAAGTTTTTGCAAAAGATTTACTAAACTCAATTGTGGTACAATGATAAACATCTATTCATATGGGATGACTAGATAATGGCCATTTTGTAACTAAGGAAAGTAAAAATATGTCTGACTAGAAAAAGGCCATGAACAAGGAAAATACATGCAGAACAAAACAAAAAAGCAAAAAATAATGTTAGAAGGGAAAAGATGGGGGTGGAATAGAAACATACCACTCACCTCTACCCCAGACTTATATTTTTGCTCATCCCAAGAAAAACTAAAATTGGAGATGGAGGAAAGAAGATCACTTTGGAGGTGGGTAACGAGAGGAAGATGGAGGGTTGTTGTGACGTCCCCGAATTTTGGCTTCTCCAAACCCTATTGGGAATGAGATGTCAGAATCTGAAAACATCATCCAATCTTATCAGAAAGTGATGCGGAAGCATACATGAACATACAACCATAACATTCTCAACATTCAACATGTAAATTTATACAACATGAGTTATTACACAATGATTTACAGTTACATATTGAATGAAAATTCTACAAGTCTGAAAATGTATGCTAACAGGATCTTAGACAATAGGTACAACCTGTACAACTGCTCGCTCCCATATTTTTCCTCCCATGCTATCTCTGAACCTAAAACATACGTGAAACAGCGAATCAACACACAAGGTCTTGTGCACGTGGGTAGAAAGATACATACTAATATGCTTGCATAATTAAAGTAACTTGAGAAAGAAAGAGTAAACGAAAAACATTGTTTAAAGCGATAATCAGGTAAACACATATTTTGGATGACTTTTGATGCGTTTGTACTACTAAGTGGTGTCGCACTTCATTTCTCCCCGCCCCTTGGGCTATGGGGACCGAGTGCCAACCTTATATTTAGAGGGGAGAGAGAGAGATGTCACACTTCATTTTTCCCCGCCCCTTGGGCTATGGGGACCGAGTGCCGACCTTATATTTAGAGGAAGAGAGAGTGGATTGATGGAGAGAGAGAGCATATATCCACTCAGTAGCTACAAACCATCTATATTCCTTTTTTTATGTTCTTTAATGTTTTGTGGAGCATATACTACTAATACACATCCAAGAATTTATATGCAAACACCAGCATCCAGTGTACATCATATCAGTATGCATCTACGAGAACTAGTCATATACTTAATAAAAACCCACGTACCTGAGTTCAGATATTCCTCACATATCCATGATCATCTAGATAAACTGTTCATCACCTGATTAATAGCAAATTAATCACCGTTAATACATGGTTCATTATGTCCTTGATATTTTAGGTCTAAGCTAGGGTTTTGGCCAAACCTAGGTTCAAACAGCCTAGAACATGTCTCTGATATTTTTCTACTAATAAAGAGGTCATTTTATAGGTCTGGTCCAAAATTCATAATTTCTTGATGATCGGTCTATTTTCTAAAATGAAAATGAGGATAAGAGCAATTAATTAATCATTATTTAGAAAATACCTATTATTCCATCAAAATAATTAGATCAAAGGTTATTTTCGGTTTCCACATGATATTAGGGTTCAAGGATACTTTAATCAGATTTAATTTCCATTATATGCTAACTATATTATTTATTTGAGCCCTAAAAGTATTATGGTCATCATAATTAGAAATCATATGCAAACCATTAGCAAAAGTCTGATCTGTGGGTTTAAAGATATAGAGAATGTTTTTGTGAATCTGTAGGTATTTTTGGGGAATTTATTGGGTAAAGGAACTATTTATAATCTATTTTCTAAGAAAACATATATTTTTGAGATTTGAAGTTGATTTACCCAGAGCGGTGGGTCCCACAACTGAAGCGGCGGTCCTTGATTGGACCATGCTAGCAGGCTTAGCTCCTCAACGCACAACCTTTGAGGGTTTGGTTTGAACCGGTCATCTTTATTGCTAAGCCGACCCGATCCATCAGACTTCCTCACACACCCCGCCGCACTGACTCTGCTGCGCGCGATCAGAATTGGGCGAAAATCCACCGCCGCTGCAAGGAGGACTCACCTTCTCCATCTACTACCATGAGCAAGTGCCATGGCACAGGGAGAATGTCGGCGTGGCCTGTCAGAGGCATGGCCCACCCAGCTTGGCATAGATTGGGAAATTGGGGTCCCGAATCGCCGACTCAGGCAGGTGAATCGGACGGGTCGCAGGCCTGGTCATCCAACTCCCACTCCCTCCCTCACGCACGTTGTATCGCGTAGGGGAATTCTAAAACTCCGACCTCGAGATCACAGTGCCGCCTATGCTACCTCGCTGGCAATGGATGAAGGAACTTATCAGCTATCAATGTCCAGAACCTTAGATTGGCAACCAGAGGCCAGAGAACATGGATTTTGACGGTCTGCAAATAAACAACGAGATCTGCTCCAGTTCCAGGCTGCTACAATTGACGACCTTGAGTTTGTAGTTGTTGTGGTCGACGACCATGGCTCCACCACGGCTGATCTGGTCCACCAAAAACGTCTGGTTCAATGACAGTGAGGAACTGCGACTGCTCTTTGCTATGCCGCCATGATGGATGTACTGCGGCATTAAATATGGTGGAGCAGGAAATTCTCGCCATCCGGTCATGTTTCCATCCTAAGCCCTTCCCTAACGTCGTCCTCCTCTATTAATTTTCTGGGTAGATTGGAGAGAGATAAAACTCTCTCATCTCATCAAGTAGGCCTTACAGTGAGGAGTCCTTAGGTGTTCTGCGTAGTATGGATCTCTTCCAATACTCAAAGCTTATCTTAGGCTCTCTATTTCCACGTTATCAGGTCGTGAATCAGTCAAGCTTCGGCTCCGTTTCATTCGAAGGTTGGAGGTGAACATGGAGCATTCGATCTGGTCTCACGACCGCTAAGACTCCACACAACCTCTCGTCCAAAATGAATGAATAATGGTTGTTGCTGATTAGGAATAGAAACGGCCATGCATATCCAGGCAAAACATGGCCATGCCACACATACCAATGTCTCAATATACATCGAACATAACAGAGACCTAGGGTCAGAAATCATCGTTTAGTTAATCTTCTTCTTTATTTCACACATCATTAGCCTCCCATAGAATACAACTTTGACCCTAAGATTGTAGACATGATATCTTTACATCCTAGAATACACTCTTAAATTTTGAATCCTAAAATACCATTCTTAGCTCATTGATCGATGACTTCAAGTGTCTTAGTTGATCGTTTGGAACACTATGGTCAACGCATTATCAACTAGCCTCTAAAAGATCCAAGCAACTTAAGTTAACTTTGTTTGGCCACACAACACCTCAACATATATAAATAAGCCATTCTACTCTATATATACCCACAATCAGATGCTTGGTTTTAGAAATACTCAATCAATGAATAAAGGCTATTCATTAACAATTAAACACCAATAGGTACACTACTCATCAGTTGCCTGTGTGGTTAACCTTTTGGGATGAAAAGAGTACCTAATTGAATAACTGATTCCTCAATTGGATTTCAACCATAAGAAAAGCATTCATGATATTAAAATATTTTATTGGGTATGAAAAACCCTAAAATTCAGGGTCACCACATTCACCCCACCTTATAAGAATTTCGTCCTCGAAATTCAGCAAATATCATACTCAAGGTTATTATGAGGACTTCTACATATAGCCCACCACTTCTAGGTACCAAGGATATCATAGTTGTAAATGTACCTAAGTTGTCATATTAGGACTTTAGAGCATCTAGGGTGTACCCACCCACCTTATATAGGATGAAGCATCATTCGGGAAGTTAAGCCATGTAAGGAAATTCTCTTATTTGGAATTTCCATCCATGTTTCTCTAAGATTTGTTTTTTTTTTCACACATGGAATTGAGGAGGTTATATTCAAGGTTTCACCCTTTATCGGATTAAACTATGTAAGGTGATATTATGATGTCACATCTTTAATTGTCATGTGTGCATCAATAATATGGTATATGATCAACATCATACTAGAATCTCATCATTAGAGAATGGATTGATTTATCTTTTTCATGTTTACCTATTAGGGTTTTACCCTATTGTGTGAGAGTCATGCTCAAACTTAGGAACATAAATTGAGAAGGATTAACGTTAAGAACTATATATATATATATATATATATATATATATATATATATATATATATATATATATATATATATATTTTACCAGCAAGCTATGATCCAAAGATATCCTTTTCTTTAGCTCATGATTTCAAACTTCAATATTACATGAATGATATAGGAAAGGAATATGTAATAGGTCAAGCTTACATGAATGACACTTCATACATAATCATCCAAATAGCTCAAGTGAGGTTTCTATCATCATATATTAAGAAACAGAAGAAGAAGGGAGGACATGTATTATGAGTATCTTTTGCACAAAGCATCATACTCTCATAACTAGAGTTCATATATTACCTCACTTGCAACTAATGATGAAATTCACAAAATATGTCACTCCATCTAGGACCTAACTCAGCCAAAGAATTGACTTTATCATATGGGTCATCTACCCATACTTTTATTTTACCCATTTCTCACATATAGATTTGAATCATGCATAAGGACTCAACTCAACACTCAAGAGTAGTCTAGAGTAGGACTTTTTTTAACACATATCTCATATATTGGAGGCTAGGTCCTATGACCTTCTCCCTATGGTCTTACTCTCTCTAGAGTTCACCACATATCTCATCCTACCATTAGACATCCTCCTTGTATAAGAGCTTGAGGCTCATGCACACTCATCTCTATCTTAACTTAGCTTATCTTAAGTAGGAAAAGGGAATGTACCTTCATCATCACGACTTATCATAGATTCTCCAAGAGTGGATTCGGTTCATATATAACTCAAATCTTAATAAGGAAACTTATACCATCATAGATCAACTTAGGTAAGATTTTATATACTTATTTCCTTCATCTTTCTTTTGTCTATCTATCTATCACATAACCTTATGAGGCTCTAGACTTCTAATCTAGATCTATTCTCTCTTCTAGACTGATGTCACTCCCTTTCACTTAGATTGCATGAACACTAACTACTCTCCAGTGTGAGGGACACATTTTTATATTTACATATAGGTAATAAAATATTATATAGTTTTTCTCCGAGAAGGCAGACGGCAGAGAAAACTATCGAGGCTCGAGCCGATTGGAAAACAAAACCAAATCAGCAAAATGAGTATCCCACACACAGTAGATAGTCTAGTGTCATGTCACCTAGTGAAATGGTGAGAACAAGGTGTAGACTAGTGTAGCTACCCAATACATATGAGCTCTATATGGAAAGGGTTTCTGACACTTTTCTAAACTTAGTTCTCGAACATTTAGGTTCTAACCTAGAGGCTAAGTCAAACCTTATTCCTATAGAACAACTTACTAAGTTTCTAAGGTTTAAAGTGAATGGTGAGATTTAGGTTTAATGTTTCATGTTGAGCCATTGTTAGGTGTAGCTATTGTTCATGCTCTGATACCAACTGTGACGTCCCCGAATTTTGGCTTCTCCAAACCCTATTGGGAATGAGATGTCAGAATCCGAAAACATCATCCAATCATATTAGAAAGCGATGCGGAAGCATAATACGCATACATGAACATACAACCATAACATTCTCAACATTCAACATGTAAATTTATACAACATGAATTATTACACAATGATTTACAGTTACATATTGAATGAAAATTCTACAAGTCTGAACATGTATGCTAACAGGATCTTAGACAATAGGTACAACCTGTACAACTGCTCGCTCCCATCTTTTTCCTCACATGCTATCTCTGAACCTAAAACATACGTGAAACAGTGAATCAACACACAAGGTGTTGTGCACGTGGTTAGAAAGATACATACTAATATGCTTGCATAATTAAAGTAACTTGAGAAAGAAAGAGTAAAAGAAAAACATTTTTTAAAGCGATAATCAGGTAAACACATATTTTGGATGTCTTTTGATGTGTTTGTACTACTAAGTGGTGTCACACTTCATTTTTCCCCGCCCCTTGGGCTATGGGGACCGAGTGCCGACCTTATATTTAGAGGGGGAGAGAGAGATGTCGCACTTCATTTTTCCCCGCCCCTTGGGCTATGGGGACCGAGTGCCAACCTTATATTTAGAGGAAGAGAGAGAGGATTGTGGGAGAGAGAGAGAGAGAATATATCCACTCAGTAGCTACAAACCATCTATATTCCTTTTTTTTATGTTCTTTAATGTTTTACGGAGCAAATACTACTAATACACATCCAAGAATTTATATGCAAACACAAGCATCCAATGTACATTATATCATTATCCATCCACGAGAACTAGTCATATACTTAATAAAAACCCACGTACCTGAGTTCAAATATTCCTCACATATCCATGATCATCTAGATAAACTGGTCATCACCTGATTAATAGCAAATTAATCAATGTTAATACATGGTTCATTATGTCCTTGATATTTTAGGTCTAAGCTAGGGTTTTGGCCAAACCTAGGTTCAAACATCCTAGAACATGTCTCTGATATTTTTCTACTAATAAAGAGGTCATTTTATAGGTCTGGTCCAAAATTCATAATTTCTTGATGACCGGTCTATTTTCTAAAATGAAAATGAGGATAAGAGCCATTAATTAATCATTAATTAGAAAATACCTATTATTCCATAAAAATAATCAGATCAAAGGTTATTTTCGGTTTCCACATGATATTAGGGTTCAAGGATACTTTAATCAGATTTAATTTCCATTATATGCTAACTATATTATTTATTTGAGCCCTAAAAGTAGTATGGTCATCATAATTAGAAATCATATGCAAACCATTAGCAAAAGTCTGATCTGTGGGTTTAAAGATATAGAGAATGTTTTTGTGAATCTATAGGTATTTTTGGGGAATTTATTGGGTAAAGGAACTATTTATAATCTATTTTCTAAGAAAACATGTATTTCTGAGATTTGAAGTTGATTTACCCAGAGTGGTGGGTCCCACTGCTGAAGTGGCGGTCCTTGATTGGCCCATGCTAGCAGGCTCAGCTCCTCGACACACAACCTTTGAGGGTTTGGTTTGAACCGGTCATCTTTATTGCTAAGCCGGCCCGATCCATCAGACTTCCTCACGCACCCCTCCGCACGGACTCTGTTGCGTGCGATCAGAATTGGGCGAAAATCCACCTCCTCCGCAAGGAGGACTCGCCTTCTCCATATCCTACCATGAGCGAGTACCATGGCATAGGGAGAATGTCGACGTGTCCTGTCAGAGGCATGGCCCTCCCAGCTTGGCATAGATTGGGCGATTGGGGTCCCAAATCGCCGGCTCAGGAAGGTGAATCAGACGGGTCGCATGTCTGGTCATCCGGCTCCCACTCCCTCCCTCACGCACGCAGTATCACGTAGGGGAATTCTGAAAATCCGACCTCGAGATCACGGCGCCGCCTATGCTACCTCGCTGGCGATGGATGAAGGACCTTATCAGCTATCAATGTCCAGAACTTTAGATCGACAACCAGAGGCCAGAGAACATGGATTCTGACGGTCTGTAGATAAACAATGAGATCTGCTTCGGTTCCAAGCTATCGCAATTGACGACCTTGAGTTTGTAGTTGTTGTGTTCGACGATCATGGCTCCACCACGGCTGATCTGGTCCACCAAAAACGTCTGGTTCAATGACAGTGAGGAACTGCGACTGCTCTTTGCTATGCCACCATGATGGATGTACTGCGTCATCAAATATGGTTGAGCAGGAAATTCTCGCCATCCGGTCATGTTTCCATCCTAAGCCCTTCCCTAACGCCGTCCTCCTCTATTAATTTTCTGGGTAGATTGGAGAGAGATGAAACTCTTTCATATCATCAAGTAGGCCTTACAGTGAGGAGTCCTTAGGTGTTCCGCATAGTATGGATCTCTTCCAATACTCAAAGCTTATCTTAGGCTCTCTATTTCCACGTTATCAGGTCGTGAATCAGTCAAGCTTCGGCTTCATTTCATTCAGAGGTTGGAGGTGAACAGGGAGAATTCGATCTAGTCTCACGGCCGCTAAGACTCCACACAACCTATCATCCAAAATGAATGAATAATGGTTGTTGCTGATTAGGAATAGAAACGGCCATGCATATCCAGGCAAAACATGACCATGCCACACATACCAATGTCTCAATATACATCGAACATAACAGAGACCTAGGGTCAGAAATCATCGTTTAGTTAATCTTCTTCTTTATTTCACACATCAATAGCCTCCCATAGAATACAACTTTGACCCTAAGATTGTAGACATGAGATCTTTACATCCTAGAATACACTCTTAAATTTTGAATCCTAAAATACCATTCTTGGCTCATTGATTGATGACTTCAAGTGTCTTAGTTGATCGTTTGGAACACTATGGTCAACGCATTATCAACTAGCCTCTAAAAGATCCAAGCAACTTAAGTTAACTTTGTTTGGCCACACAACACCTCAACATATATAAACAAGCCATTCTACTCTATATGTACCCACAGTCAGATGCTTGGTTTCAGAAATACTCAATCAATTAATAAAGGCTATTCATTAACAATTAAACACCAATAGGTACACTACTCATCAGTTTCCTGTGTGGTTAACCTTTTGGGATGAAAAGAGTACCTAATTGAATAACTGATTCCTCAATTGGATTTCAACCATAAGCAAAGCATTCATGATATTAAAATATTTTATTGGGTATGAAAAACCCTAAAATTCAGGGTCACCACAGTTGTAGTAGTAATTCCCCCACTAGGGGAGTTGAGGTCAGGGTAGGCCTGATGAGCCCCATACTCCTCAAACTGAGGTTGATTGGTGGGGTAGTGGTCCTGGTCCACATGCCAAGACTCCTGGGAGCAATGGGTCTGGTACATATGGTTGAGCTGGTGACCCTTCTGCTGCTTCTCATGTTGGATCTCATCCAATTGATCCTAGATCTTGTAAAACTATAGGGCTCTTCGGGGCCCTATTTAGTATCAGTGTGCCTCCTAGTGCAACAAAAAGAGGGATGAGGAGGAGAACCAGACACATTGTAATGTTCCTCCAAAGAGACACTCCTCTTATGGTCTGTGGGCTCGAGGACATCTTCTAGGTTGGGAAATGCTAGAAGGAACCACACAATATGTGTTGACGGATCATTTAAATCAAATACCATGTTGGCGGTTGCATACCTAGCATGTTGAGGGAGCTCAAGGACAACCCATGTGTCTTTGACGAGAAGGTAGTAGACACCATTTGCTCCAGGACGGATGAAATTACATCCTTTCAAATATGAGAAGTCGATCAAATGGTTCTTAAGCTCCATTGGTAGGAAGGAGATGTGCATGTCGCCCAGAAAATATACTACGTAGGTAACTATATGACCGATGCAAAAAGAGGAAGAAATATTATGGGTGGCCTGATAGTTGAGATGATCAATCATAGCACTTCCCCAATTATAGGTCTTGTTGTTCAGAAGACACCATAGGGTGTAGAGCTCAGAAAGAGTAATGACTCCCTGAGTGCCTTCCTTGTCGAAGAAGGTGCGGGCTGAGATTTAGTGAAGGTAGTAAACCACCGGGTTGGGGATGATGATTGCTTTCAGGCCAGGGGGTAGATTGCGTGGAAGGAAAGTAATATCTTCCCAAAACTTCTCCATGTTTTCATTGTCAAGGTAGACATCATGGCAGCGCTCCATGCAATAAGAGAGCCAGTATTTATAACCTTGACACGCTTTTTACGTGCGTAGAAACGCAAGTGTACGCGTCAATGTAATATAGGCCTTTGGAGGCCCGAGTCGAACTCAGGGATACGTGAATTGTCGGAGACTACTACTAACTACTCGCAATCAGCTAGACCGATTAAATAGTTGGGAGTTGTTGTTAAAATTAAAAGAAAATGAAAACAAAACAAAACAAAGAAATCAATTAAATGTTTGATTTAATCAATTCAAAATGAGATCTTTAGGATTGCAGTTTCACCGCGGGTTTTCATTGTATTAAATTCTATGTAGTCACTCAAATTTATCTCTCTATCCGGGTAGTGGCCTGAAATCAGAATTTCCCACTGTCGTGGTACAATTCACTACCTATGTCTAGGTCGGTTCCACCATCATAGTAACCTATACCCTAAACTAGGTGCATTAAAAATGATCTCTCGGTATCCACCATTAACCTTACACCACCTTGTTCAAGGGATTTGTCAATTAATGTAAATTCCGTCTCTTTTCAACCATTAATTCTTCTTTCAAAGTAATTAAGGGCATTAGATTATTATTATGGTGATCAGGCATAACAATATAATTGAGAAAACAAAATTATACCACAGATTTAAGAGATAAGGTATGAATTACTATGATAAAATTGTCATACAATGAATTCTCGAGCTACTCCCGATCCTAAAGACAAAGGGGATTAGCCCTGCATGTTCATCTCAGAGCAAAACGTGGAGTAGAAAAAGGGAAACATGGAGAAAAACGTGATTGAGTGGTGAAACCCGTGAACGGAGAAGATCCTAGCGATCCTTGGCGTAGAATACACGTTCTCCCGCCTTTCGATGGTGGAAATCGTCTTCTTCAGCATTCGGATCAGCTAGGGTGTGCTTCTGGGCTACGTTCTTCTCTCCACACCTCCTCGGGATGTGTATAGTTGCTAATGACGTGATTCCTCCCTCTTGGGTGCCATCATTAGGTTTAGTCACCGAGTTGGGTCGCCAATTAATCGTAGCCGTCGGATCTAAATCAATCTAAAGCAAACTCATATCTGATGGTGTCGATACCATCGATGCGGGTCAATGGTATCGACCCTGCACTGTATCGGCTGGATTTCTTTCCTTTTCTTTGTCGCAACTGATGCCACCTCGATACCATCGACACGGGTCGATGGTATCGACATTCTTAGGTGTCAGTTTTGTCCTTTTACTGTCGTTGTAGCTCCACTAGTCGATAGTATCGACATATGTGTCGATAGTATCGACTCACTTCTTGCCAACAACCTGATGGAATCTCGATACCATCGACATCCCTGTCGCTAGTATCGACTTTCTTCTGGTCCTTGCGGCTGGCAACCTGTGGTCTCGTCGATGGTATCAACCACCGTCGATGGTATCGATAGTAGCAGATACTTGTTTTTCCTGAAATTACAACATGAAACCACATAAGTCTACACAAAACGTATTCTTTTGATAATTTATACTCAAAATGCTGAAATAAGGGAGATTTGACATAGAGAAGTAGCATAGACCAAAATAGATGAATTATGCAACATCAACCACAAAAATGACTAATAAATGCATAAAACACATATAGAACAAGTCTATAAATGCGACTCAAAATCATCGCATCAAACCTCTATCAAGTAGCATGGAGGTAAGCTGCGTGGAAGAGAAATCAAAATCTTCACCAAAAACTCAAGCTTTGTAGTTAGAATTTACCCATGAGTTATGGTACCATGGTAAGTTGTGATAAACTCTAGGGTGAGGTCACTATATACTGAAGTGACACAGTAGGGAAAGTGGAGGATATGATTCTTGCACAAGATGTTGATGACAACCTCCTAGATGTTGAGTGCATCAAGGGTAATGCTGCAAGCCCAGTGAGGGAGAGAGATGCCAAGTGTGGTTATCTCGTTGAATTTGTCAAAATGTTTAGCATTGACGAACTGGGCATAACTCCCAAGAATAGGGGTTATGCTGGATGGATGCAATATGGTGGATTTTGAATCACATCGAGATGCAAAGTGTCCTACATGCCTCGGTCTCTTGGAAATATCTTTTGACCTCGTCGATGGCATGGAGCATCTCCTTCGTAACCTCAAGAGAGGACTCACCAATATGCTCCTAGAACTGGATGTCAACACCCGAGGTAGATTGGAGAGACAAATTGTGAGAAACTCTCTTTTTGGTGGGTTGCTTGCCCTTGTGGAGACAATCGAGGAAACCATAGTGATACCCACCTTCAGACATGGTGAAAGGACTGTTGGAAAAATGAAACGACCGTCTGGATATGGTGAGACGATTGTCTAGCTTGCAACATGGCCATTTCAAATGAACCAAATGGGCACCTAGAGTGGCGACCTTTCAGTGCTTGTGGTGATTGAGTCATTTGTTTGGCAGCCCAGTCGATCATCTCATATGGGTGTTTGAGAAAAAAAATCACCTCAGGAAGAAGGTGGAGGAATGGTATGACAGTTGTGACAGCAACGGGATGAGCGTTTTAGAGGCAAAATGACCGGCTGGCTGTCAGTGAATGAGGGTTGGAGCCCTTGGTCAGGAAGTGGAGAGATGGTCGTTCTGGGATGTTGAGGCAGTTGGTGCTTGGCTAAGTCAATGAGATGGTTGAGTAAAGTCAGCAACAATGATAGATTTGAGGAATTCCAAAGTGGAGGTGGAGTTGGGCTGGCAGAACGTCCATCTTAAAAGTGAGATGGTAGGTTGGGGATTCTAGAGGTGGTGGGCACAAAGGGCCAGATGGCCGTCTGGGGTGCTGAGGCAGCCAGTATGTCACAAGTCACTGGAGGGGGGAAACATCTAAGGAAGGCTAGGGGTTACATGGGATCAGAGGGTTTCCTCAGTGAAGTTGTGATTTATCTTTCCATCAATGTCTTATTTTATATGTCAACTTGAGCAGCGAGATGGCCATTTCAGGTAATACATACGGTCAGTTGGCCTATCGGGGGGTGTGATGATGGTTCACATTCTGGTGTGAGTTTGTGTTTAAATCCCACAATGGCCACACAATTGAGTGGGGATTGAATGCTCGTCTTGGTCATCGAGGCAACCATATCGTAGGTGCCAAACGAACTGTTGGCGGCACTGGGGCGGTGTTTCAAATTTCAAAATTCAAAGGACTGCCGAAATGGAATGGTTGCCTTTATGGACCAGTCAACCATTTCATCTTTGCCAGAAAAGCACCTCAATCGGTGCAGAGATTTAATTTCATCAAATAGAGATGTCGGGTTGGGTGGCCAACTGTGTTTTTTTGATGAATTTTTGAAAACTAATCTGAAATCCAAACAACCAAAGTTAGTTAAAACAAATATAAGGAAAATGCAAAAATAAATAAAAGATTGTGTTGTCTCCCAATAAGTGCTCAGTCTTATGTTGAAGGCTCGACAAGGGTGTGTCATGGATCCGATTCAGGCTTGGGTGGAGGTGGAGGGTCTTTCAGGTCAAGGTCTTTGAGTAATGAAAGTTGTTGTGCCTCAGAAGTCAAAAAGTCCTCAATAGTAGTGTACCATTTTAGCCTATGTCCATTGACTTTGAACTCTCCTAACACCTTGCCCCAATGTAGAAATGTGCCATGTGGATAGGCACATTTGACAAGATATGGTCCATTCCATCTACATTTGAGTCTTCCAGGAAAAATCCTTAACCTAGTGTTTTAGACTAGGACTTGGTCACCCTTTTGAATATCTTCCCCTGATGTAACCATCAGGCGATACTTTGGTTTTGTATTTCTATATTCTAGCATTCTCATATGTTGCCACCCTGAGCTCATCTAACTCGTGCATTTGAAGAAAATAATTTTCACCTGTTGTAGACAAGTCAAAATTTGGAGTTTCGATGACCCAATTAGCCTTGTGTTCCAATTCTATGGGTATACGGAAAGCTTTTCCATAAATTAGCTTGAAAGTAGTAGTGCCTATTGGAGTTTTGTAGGAAGTTTTGTATGCCCACAAGGCATCGTTAAGTTTCAAAGCTCGATATGTCCTAGTGCAATTAACCATTTTCTCTAGGATGGACTTGATTGCCTATTTGAGACCTCAACTTTATGATGGACTCCATATCATTTCAACAAAAATGCAAAACTTTTCTCTAGGAAATGGGAACCTCCATCAGAAACCACAATATGAGGTACCCTAAATCTAGGAAAAATAATGTCTTTGAAAAGTTTCTTCATAGGTTTGGATTCATAGGTTTTGGTAGGAATGGATTCAATCCATTTTGAAATGTAGTATATAGTCACAAAGATATATTTGTACGTGCAAGAAAAAGGGAACATGGCCATATAATCTACCCCCAAAACATTGAAGATTTCAATCTCTTGCCAAGAATTCATGGGCATTTAGTCTCTCTTAGATTTGTTTCTGGTCCTTTGACATTCATCACAAGTGAGAACAAATTTGTAGGAATCTTTGAATATAGTATACTGGAAAAAAAATGGATTGTAGCACTTTTCTAGGGTTTTCTGAGAGCTCATGTTCCCTCCAGTGGGGCTGGAATGACACTACTCAAGAATGTCATGAGCCTCTTCCTTAGTTACACACATGTGATAAATCCCATCAGAGCACAACCTAAAATGGTAGGGGTCATCCCAATAATAGTTCATTATATCATGCAAAAAATTATCTTAGAATGTCCCTTATATTCATGGTGCAATACACTTGCATGTAGAAAATTGACTTAGCTTGTGAACTAAGGATATTGGGATTCCATTTTCAGCGATTTGTCATCAGGAAGAGATTTATTGACGAGGATTCCATCATCATCAAAGAATTCAAGGTGGCTAAGATGGTTGGCAACTACATTCTTGCAACCTTTCTTGTTAAGGATTTCCAAGTCAAACTCCTGAAGTAAAAGGAACCAACAAAGGAGACGGGGTTTGACATTCTTTTTTGTCATCAAATATCTAATGGTCCCATGGTCTGTATAGACAATTATTTTGGGCCCAACTAAGTAAGAGCGGGACATATCGAAGCCATAGATTATGACCAACATCTCCTTTTCAGTGGTGGTATAATTCTGTTGTGCATCATCTAGAGTTTTGGCTGCATAGTAAATCACATGGTGCTTTTTGTCATGTTGTCCAAGAATAGAACCAACAACAAAATCACTTGCATCACACGTCGTCTCGAAAGTAAATGACCAATCAGGGACCCGAATGATGGGGGTAGAAGTGGGATCATCTTGTAAACACAAGAAACTAGCCATACAAGCATTGTCTAAAACAAAGGGTGTGTCATTTCGGAGAAGGATAGTTTGGGGTTTGGCAATCTTTCAAAAAGCATGGATGAAGTGATAGTAAAAATTGCATCCCCAATGAAGGCACAAATGTTCTTGATAGAAAAAGGGGTGGGAGTTTGGATTTGACCTCAATCTTGGATCTATCCACTTCTATGCCATGGTTGCTAACTCTATGTCCTAAGACAATCCCTTTTGTCACCATGAGGTGACATTTTTCCCAATTTAAAATCAAGTGTGCTTCCTCACACTTTTTTAAAACAAGAGATAAATGTCTAAGACAAGATTCAAAATTTTCTCCATAAATGCAGAAATCATCCATGAACACCTCCATCACGGTCTCAGTCAACCAAGCAAAGATAGAGGACATGCACTGTTGAAAGGTGATTGGGGTATCGTACAACCCAAAAAACATTCTCTTGAATGCATAAGTGCCAAATGGGCAGATGAAGGGGTTTTTTTGTCGTCAGGATGGATCGGAATATGATAGAAACCTGAATAGCCATCATGATAACATAAATATTGTTGATGGGAAAGGCACTCTAGTACTTGATCCAGAAATATAAGAGGGAAGTGATATTTCCTAGTGGCCTTATCCATTTTTCTATATTCAATACACATCCTCCATAGTGTAACAATACGGGTGGGGATGAGTTCATCATTATCATTTTTCACACTAGTAGTCCCCCCTTTGTTGGGGACAACCTAGACAGGGTTAACCCATGGTGAATTAGATATGGCGTAGATGATTCCTGAAGTTAGTAGTTTGATAACCTCTAGGAACACAACCTCTTTCATGTTTGGATTTAATTTCCTTTGAGGGTCTCGAGATGGCATGCATTCCTCTATCATAGGAATCTTATGCATGCAAATAGTTTGATCGATTCCTATCAAATCATCCATTTTATATCCTAGGGTAGCTTTCCTCTTCCTAAGCTCAGTCATGATCATGGATTCCTATTCATGGGTAAGATCGGAGGTAATGATGATTGGATAAATTTTTTTCTCATCAAGGAAGAAATATTTAAGACCTTTAGGGAGGGGTTTCATCTTGGGTGCCTTAGGGGATTTAGGCTTCTCATCTATGAGAGATATCATTTTTAGGTTCTCAAACTCTTTATCATAAATATCCTCAAAGGTGTCAAGATGCACTCTATATTCCTCCAATTGCTCATCATCAAAACCTCATTCAACATGGGCCATGAGGGCATTATGAAGGGGATCCTCAATGAGCTCTGATTCTTGTCTTAATTAATGGATCTTCTCAACATACTCAAGGAGATAAACCTCTTGTTGGAGTCTTGGTCCTCGATTACTTTCGAACACCCTAAATTAAAGGGTTTGTTTTTGTAGATGCAAAAAAATGGTTTCAACCTCGACATCAATCAGGGCTCGGGTTGTGGTCAATAAGGGATAGTAAAAAATGATGGGATAGCATAAATCTTCCTTTATGTCCATGATGACAAAGTCACATGTGACATAAGCTTCTTTCCCAACCCTTACAGGTATGTCTTCGGTGATACCCATAGATTTTATCATGGATGAGTCTACCAACTGGATTTTCATGGTGGTTGGAAGCATGTCAACAAATCCTAATCTCCTGCAAAGACTATAGGGCATGATATAATTACTAGCAACCTAATATGCAAGGCCTTTCATGCAAGAATTATCACCTAGGTAGCATCAAATTCTATAAGAACCATGATCTTTCTTCATTCCAGGAATTTTCTTTGAACGATATCTGAAGTGGTTATAGAAAGCATTACCATTTCATGCTCTTTGGTTGTATACTTCCTAGTCAATAAGGTTTTCATGTAATTGTATCAGGAAGGCATACCAGCTACAACATCAATAAAAGTGATATCAACATGAAACTTTTTCCTGGAATCCCTAAATTTCATGAAATGGGTATCGAGCCTAGTTTTCTATAGGCAGGCTTGGTATGGCAGGTGCGGTTTGTAAATAGGAATTTCTAGCTTGTAAATCTCTATCGGTGGAATGACATGAGCGAGAACGACAGGTTTAAGTGTATGATGAGTTCCAATGAACACAATGTCATCATCCTCAAAGTCCAATTGTACAACTTTTGGTTTCTCTAGAGGAGGGGGAGGGGTATGAGTCTTCCCCAAATGAGTGGAGAAAAACTTATGTTGTTCAAGGTGTTTTTTGTTGTTCTCAGGCTATCCAGCAAAGGTACCAGTAGGGGATTTCTATTGGGAAATGAGGTGGGCTAACTGAGCATTAGTTTCCTTCTAGTGAGCTTGTTATGAAAGGATAATTTTTTCCAATGTAGACATTGTATCATAAGTTGAAGGTGTGGGGGAATGTTGTTGTACTTGAGGTTGAGGAGATGGATGATCAAGGTTTTGGAATTGTTGCCCTTGGTAGCGCCCATGGTTCTTGAAATTACCCCTATAATTCCCTTGGTTCCTTAAGTTCCTCTGATTGTTGTATAGGAAGCCTGGTGGTAGACGATTGTTGTTTTGAGAGAATGGTGTTCTCTACAGGGGAGGGAGTTGAGAAGAGCTGTCTGCTCCTAAAGGATTTCCATATTGAAATTTGGGATGGTTTCTGTCTTGATTAGGATTGTAGTAAGCTTGGCCCCAGATACTATGGATGAGGTTTTGATCGTCCACTTGCTGACCAACTTCTAGGTGCATAGGAGTGTATAGAGATATTAACATTAAAGGGTGCCAAGATCATACCCTAAGAAAGTCCCACAGAGAGATTTTGTGGCTCTAACTTGTTGAGGCTTCCTCCCATAGGCTTTGAAGGAGGACTCTAGGCGGTCCTATTTTAGATAAATCATTTTAAGGGTTTCAATGATGGTTTGTATGTATGTATTTACCTAGGCCTTAGATACCTTGATGACCCCACTGGTTCCTCATCTTTCTTGGGTTTTAGAGGCTCATTTTACTACTTCCCAAGCATTGCTTTAGTTCTGAAACATGAAGTTTTCTCTAGATGAGGAATCTAGGAATTTCTTAGTGTCATCATCAACACCATGGTAGAATATCTCTATGAATTGAGATTGTAAAATATCATGGTGAGGGCAATGTCAAAGGAGTTCCCTAAATATTTCCCAAGCCTCTCCTAGGGTTTATCTCGAGACCATTAAAAAGAGAAGGATTTGTCCCCTAATTTCGTATGTGATGAAAGGGGGGAAATATTTGTCCAAAAACTTGGCTTGTAGGGCCTCCCAAGTGGTGACTCATTCTTCACCCTCCATGGTATTATACCAACTGCTGGCTTGCCATGAGAAAGAGCATTTGAATAATCTAAGTTTAATGTCATATCCAAAAATGCATGTGATCTTGTGTAGGGAACAATAGTCAGTGAAACATTGGAGGTGGTCTTGGAAACTCTCATCTTTATTCCCAGAAAATGGATTGGTTTGAAACATGGTAATCCACTGGGTGAAGATCTTAAACTGGGGGGTTGTAACATTAGCTGGGACAACGGGGTGTTGTGCATATCTAGTATTGGGTGTAGAAAAATCTTCCACTTGTTTTTGTCTTTCTGCCTTCCTCTGAGTAGCTTCTAAGGCATGTTGTTTGGCCATATAGGCAGCTCACAAAGTGGCTTCTTTGGTTGCTCACTCGGCCATCATGCGCTCTCTTTGGGTAGTGAGTGCTTGCTCAATCTATAGTCAATTTCTTCCTCATCCATCCTAAAATAGTTTTGTCAGTTCAAATGAGGGAATGTTCTTTCTAGTTCTAGGTCAAAAATTGGCAGCGCGGAATCGACATTCGGAAGGCATCGTATGCATATTTATAACTGACATATATATTTGAATAGAAAAAACATACTACTAGAATGGAAACTCAACAAAAGGAGGAAATAGTACTTCCAGAATGATACTCAAAAGGTAGAAAAAATATTAAAAAAATTGTTCAAAAGTTTTCAGAGTTTGAGAAAACAATCTGTTGTCTCTGGAAATGGCAAAAAAATTGATACACATTGTTTATCACACCAATTCACTAAGATAATTATCCTAGAATTTAACCTTTTTTACTTTCCAAATAAGGCTAGTATAGAAGTATTGATCCTACAAAACAACATTTTAATATCATTTCTCAAAACCAATTGATTTTTAAACTTTATTTCTTTTTGGAGTATTTGAATATTTGAATATAAAATTGAATTCTGTGATTTAGAGGGTGATATACTAGAATAAGAACATAAGTTTATAGATGAATAAAATATTACACTAGAAGCAACAAAATGAAAAGATAATGCTAAGGAAAGAAAGAAGGGAGATTGTTAGCACAAAATAAAAGATAGAATTGTCTAAGAATAAGAATTAATAGCTGAAATGGAAGGAAGATGATTAGAAAGGAAAATGATTTGAATAAGAAGGAAAAATCATCGAGTCATAGGGGTTTTACCACCATAGCCAAAGTGAAAACAATATTAAAGATATACACGACAAGCAAGATAAAAGAAGGTAGTGAATCATTCGTATATGAAACACAAGAGATGAACTCCACGTGAACCCATTGGTCCTAGCGTTCACGTATCCTAGTCCATCATCCTAATTAGGATTTTTTCATGGTCACATACAAATCCCTATATGATTGGTTTAGTCATTCTAAATCTCAATTTTCATGGCCACATCCACTAAGATTAACCCACGATAAAAATGATTAATTACTTCATTAAAATTGTTGATTTCTAAACCAAAAACCATCTATCTAAAAAGTCATATAAAACCTCAATCTGATCAACACATGGCTAAGGGGCTAATCCCCACACCTCGATAGTGGAACTACTCACTAGTCATGGTAAGGAATGGAGAAATAAGGAAAATAAGGTAAGAATCCATAGACCAGAAGGACAAAATCTCTAAGGAGACCAATGTTGGTGACCATGAAATGGATTCTCTCTTAATTCTTTGTTCCCAAAGAATGAACTAGAAGTCAGAACAAGAAATAAACTAAGATCTAAATCCAAAGACAAAGAACAAAATTTTATTGTAGATTGAAAATTACACAACTATGAATTGGAAGTAACAAACATTAATTAAAAGATGCAAGTAAAAAATATTGGATCCTTTTCTAAGTGGAGTCCCCCTTCCTTTTATAGGGGAAGGAGCAGTAGAAACCTTGATATGGGGAGACACAAATGAGAGAGGCGACTGTTTTCAATTATTATTCACGAGCCGCAAAATAGTCATCTAGGTTAGCTGAGACAGTTGTTTCGTGTGTGATGTGGCATGGCCCAATGGGAAGAGGATAGAACCCTAGGCAAGGGGGGGTTCCCTTTGATTCCATTTCTTGGTCTTGAAGCAATATGTTGAAACAATCATTTGGGCATGAGACACCCTGTTGGCACCACTGTGTGTGAAACTAAGGGTTAAACCCCTATTATGAGTGGTGGCGCCCTTTCAATCTAATTTGATCTTTAAATTGGCTTGACTCGGCTGTGTGGGCTCTATGAGATGAGCATATCACGTGTATGAGACGAGCACCTGGTGAGTGAAATGCTTAGTTGAGTGTTGGATTAGAGGGTTGAGTCGAAGACTGACATGATTGTCTGGCTCTAAAACATGGAGTACTTGGGAGACAAGTCGACCATTTGGCACTACGAGACGATTGTGCTCATGTGCTCAGAAGTTTTGAATCTTGCTTTGAAGAAAAAACCTAAAAAAAGTGACAGAAAAGATCAATATTTGCACAATTAATCAAAAAGTGGATAAATTACAAACTGTCCTAGAAATTATTAGAAAAGAGATAAGTTATAATAAAAAAGACAATGAAATTTATGCAAAAATATAGATGAATATGCATTCATCAAGTATCCTAGAAGCACTACTTCTCTCTCCTTACCCCTACCTAGAACATTGTTGGCTCCCCTAGTCTTTGACCAAAGACCTTAACAACTAGTCTGCTTTGAATTTACTATCCTTGTTGTTGTCATATCTCTTCATCATGTAGACCCACTTGTTCTTTAGTACTTTCCAGCCTTGGGAAATGACACAAGATCATAGGTATCATTCTTCTACAAAGAAGACATCTCATCATGCATCACCCAAAGCCAATGTGCTTTGTCTCTATGATTCATTTACTTATTAAAAGTATATGGTTCCCTCTGATCAGTAAGGAAAATATACTGAGATTTTGAATATCTAGATTAATAATGATGAACTCTATCAAACCTCCTCAACTACTTCTTTGAGGACTCTATCTGGTAATGATCTTTCTCCCCCTACCCAAAAGTCTCTAACTGTGAGTTTGAACCACTCATCTGTGCATCTGGAACAGGAGAACTCGATGTGCTATCACTCGATTGCTCAAGGTGATCATGATTTTCTTCTTCTTCATCTGAAGATGTAAAGAAGATGAGTCATCCTCATACTCATCATCATAAGAACTATCACTTGATCTTGCAGCCTCTGCATCATCATTTTCAGGCTCTATGTTTGTATGACTCTCACAGAGTGTCACATCTCTATGTCTGCTCATGGTCTATTTCACAGGGTCCCATAACCTGTAGCCAAACTGCTGATATCCATAGCCAAGAAAGATACATGGCACTATTTCATCATGTAACTTTTGCCTCTTTTCATTAGGAACATGTGCATAAGTCTTGCACCCAAATGCTAGTAAATGACCATAAGAAGTATCCTTGCATGTCCAAACCTTCTCAGGTATATCAAACCCCAAAGGAACTGATGGAGATCGATAAATCAGATAGCAGTCAATACACACTACCTTGCCCCAAAATGTCTTTGGCAACTTTGCAGCCTTTAACTTGCATCTAACTTTCTCCACTACGGTCTGGTTCATCCTCTCAGTTGTATCATTGTGTTGTAGTGTAATGGGCTCTATCCTTTCATGCGTTATTCTGTGCTACACATAGTAAACCTAGAACTCCCTTGAGGTATACTCTCCCCAATTATTTGTGCAAGGAAACTTCAACTTTTTCTTTATCTCTCACTCCACGTGGCATGAAATTTTTGGAGACACTAAAAGACTTGATCCTTGGTCTTCAACAAGTAGACCCACACCTTCCTAGATACATCATCAACAAACATGACAAAATACCTCTTTCCACCCAGTGAAGCCACCGCAAACAGACCGTAGACATCTAAATGAACCAACTGTAGAAGTGACTTCACCTTTAATCTTGTCTTAAAAGAATCATGTTGATGATTTCTTATCTGACATGCATCACATGAACTGATACTAGTGTTCTTGCTACAAGGAATCAATCTCTGGTTTGATAAAAGCTTCAATCCTTTCTCACTCATGTGTCTAATCCATCTATTCCATAGATCTATTTGGTGATCGACAACTGCATATATATGGCCACCATTGAGCACCTTAAGTGATGAATGCACATTCATCTAGGTTTAGTCACCATGTTTGGCCCAGTTTTGATTGCATTCTCACGTTCATTGACCATACCTTCTATCATTTGACTTGTTTTTGTTTAATCAAATTTATCCCTATTTTTATTGAATTTTTACACCTTTGTGCAGGTCATTTTGGGTACGTGGGCCCAACCTTATCTTTATCCAAGCCCATCTTCATTCAAGTCATAGAACGTGATCATCCTCTTCATAACATATTGCGATCCTCATTACCCTAGCACTTCACCAAACCGCAATCGCAGTGCCTACTACCCGCGGGCTCCTTCTTCCCCTCAATCCTAATCGTGGACACGTCAGCCACCAAATCATCTGCAAACATCGTGACCGCAGTATGAATAACCAGACCGTGATGCCATCCCCTTCTCTCATGATCGCGACCCCGTCCTCTCGACCCGCTGGTGATCTTCACAATCGCAATCACAAAAAATCGTGACCACCAAGAGGAACTGCGACCTGTCCCAGAATCACAACCGCGCCTCCACCCACAGTTTCATCTTCAAGATCACGACCAGCCACTGAAGAACAGAATCGTGACCTAGGCTCCCTCCATGCATAATAGTGACCCCAAGACCATGATCACTTCCTTCTAACTAACCACAACCTGATCTCCTCGCTTTACCATGGTTCTGCTCCTCCTTAGAGATTGCGACCTCCCGTCCTTGCCTCCTCACCTCTCCGCTTCTTCCCACCTTCATCTCTCTTGCTGCAACCCTACCACCCTCTTCCACCTCCATGCCTCTACCCATGCTAACACAGCAGCAGCACCACGACTCCATCACAACAATCACGGACATGTCAAGAATCACGACCACCTCCCTCAACTCGCCAAGACCGCGACCTAACTCACTTCCTCACCCAATTGCGACCACCTGTCTGCGGTTCCTATAATCACGACCACCCACCATCACACCGTGACTATGGCTCCTACTCCAACCATGACCCACAGTGCTTCCTCCTCAGCCCGTGGTTCCCTTCACCTCCACAACACCTACCACCATCTCTTCACCTACACCCATGAACAACAACAAGCCTCCGCCTTGAGCTGCGGATGGATGATGCCTCTGCAACCAAGGCCAACAACCCTTCCTCAATGGAACTACAACCTCTTCCTGCCACCTCTCAACCACCTACTACCTGCTCCTCATAGCTCACACCCAAACCGCAACCTACTAGAAGAGAAGAATTGCGACCAAGAACTGCGACCAATGAGAAACCGTGACCAAAAACCGCGATCTACTGTCAAATAGCCGAGGTCGTGAAAGTAAGTCAGTGCCAGCCTGCCTATAAATAGAACACAGACCCCAACCATTTGGGCATCATCTCCAAACATCGTTAGGCTACATGTCTGTTCCCATTCTAAGGAGACGATCCCCATAGCCAATATACTACCCCCGTGGTGGTCTTGTGCCCCGATCACCCAGATCTGAAGTGGAAACTCAGATCTGTAAGCCACTCCATCCAAATCTAGATCTAGATCTAGATATGTATCTAGATCTGTAGCACCTTTGTCGTGCCTACACCGCCATCACGTCCACGAGTTGCTCCTCCTACTGTGAACAAGGACTACAAGAAGAGAGAGAAGACCTACCCCGTCTGCCATGGTATTCTTCCCTCCTCATCCAGATCTGCCTCGACACTGTGTAGAAGACCGCTTCTCCACCAAGCTGCGATCATCTTCTTCACCATGCTCATGGAGGAATCTTCTCTCTCTTGTTATTCTTAGTTCTCTCACCATGAGCGAGTAGTTTCTTTTTGTTGGGGTGTGGGGACTAGCCCCGCTGCCCATGCTTACATGTTCTTTTATTAAACTTTCGATGGCATGTATATAACTTTGCATTTCGTTGTTAATCGTCGATGTGTGCTTGTGGATTGATCACCTGCTTGCATTTATCCTCTTTGTTCCTATGTTGTGAGAACTTCAATATGTAGGATTTGAATGTCAATTAACGCGGTTGACTCCCTGACTAGAAATAGAATGGGATTCCCTGAGGTCGTAAGTGAATGATCTGTGAGGGGACGAGCCATCTAGCCCAAAGTAACAGTTTTGTGTGCCTAAACATCCTAATGGAGGGCCACAACTTCAGTTGGATATTTGTATCTTCGGAACCGTAAGTGCATGATCCGGATGGCAATGAGAAATTTGATGCCTAAGGTGATGCTTACGTGAACCTAAACATACCTCTGGGAGGGTTCACAGCAGTTCTATTTGGATAGTTAGATCTTGCCTGGATTTTTGTGATTGGACATGTTTGCATGAGTAGCGGTGGTGAAACCCAGGACCACCATAGAAATCCCCATCATTAATTTTTAATCAACCTTTAATCTTATTCTTTACTTTCTCACATTTAGTTTAATTAATCTCAAACCAACCTTTGTTCTAAATATTAGTCTTGATTCAACTAGATTTGACTAGTAAAAGATTCTTAAAAATATTGTCCCTTGGGATTCAATCTTTAACTATACTGCGATAAGACCCGTCCACTTGCGGGTGGTATTATTACACAAGGTTTTGGTTAATAACTCTGGGATTTTAACCCCGAGTGAATTTGTTAGTGTGATAATATACCACATCAAATTATGGCACCGTTGTTGGGGACAAGGAAAAACGTTATTGTTAAGAATCTGAGTCCACTTACTATACTCCTATGCCTCAAGCTTAGTAATATGCTTGACAGCACAGTGATTTTTAGCTTTCTAACCTGAATTTGTGCAGGATAGTTCATTTTTCCAGTTCAGTTTCCTAGCTTGACTGTACGACCTATTCAGGTACCCAGGAAGAAGCAATTTGTTTGACTTAATTCCTATTCATCATGCCACCTCGCGTGGAAGGTCCCCTTTCAGCAGACGAGTGGAACGCGAGGATTGGACAACACCTACCTCTGCCAGGAACCGATGAAGATAGAAATGACCATTATAATGACGATCATCTCTATGAAGAATAAGAACAACCTGCAGGTGATCATCACCACGAGGAGCGTCGTCATTGTTGCAGGCACAGAATAAACCACCATGAGTGAAATCATAGGGACAGCGCCAACAAAGATGACGAAGAGGAAGAAAAGACTCTTCGAGAGTTGGCAGCTACAAAAGACAACAAGTCAAGATGTCCTGTGATCATCCCAAGGTTCAATGCAACTAACTTTGAATTGAAGCCAGCTGTAATCTATATGATCCAGAACAAAATCTTTCGAGGGAATTCAAAGAATGATAACCCTTATCATCACCTCGAAGCTTTTAAGAATATTTGTGACACCATAAAAATGTGGGGAGTTCTATAACAAGTCATCTATTATAAAGGTTTCATTTTCTCCTTAGAGGACATAGCACTATCTTGGTACCTTGGACTACCACATCAAGATTTGAATGGGTGGAACTCATTGGCAGACACTTTCGTGAACAAGTTCTACCCCACTGAGAAGACTATTCGTAACAAGTAGAAGATCACATCTTTCATGCAGAAGCCAAGTGAGAATCTTCATGAAGCCTGGGAAAGGTATCAGGAGTACCAGTGAGACTTCCCTCACCACAATTACAAGAAGGGTTTCTTGATAACAACATTCTACAATGGTCTAACTCATAAAGAGAGAGTCTCACTAAATGCAGCAGCTGGAAGCAACTTTCTCGGTAAAAAGCCTAGTAGGTCTAAAAAGATCATAGAAAACATGGCTGAGTTACGAGATGGGACTGACTATGACAGGACCGACAGAGGGTATGCTAAGAAAGCCACCAATGAAGGGCCGATGATTAAATCAAGGGCTCTCAAAGCAATCACATCTCAAATACAAAAGATAGCCATGGATGTCAAACAGCTGAAGAAATCAGGAGGGAAAGGAAAGAAGAAAATTGAGAAGGTGATGAAATGTGTCACATGTGGTGAAGATGGGCACGGAATAGATAACTGCATATACACCTGACCCGAAGAATTAAGTGAAAGAGATTTTTAGGAGGAGGAAGCTGAAGATGTCTCTTATGCCAACTTCAAGAGGCTAGATCACCTCAATTTCAGTTATGGAAACAAAGATGTTGCAAAAAAATTACATCAATTGAATAATCCACCCAAGAAACCGCCTGGTTTCGAGAAGAAGAGCAGACAAGGACAGTACACCAAGACAAGCACTTTCTAGACAAACAAAACCAATTATCAAGGTCAAGGGAAGTATCAAAACTGCCATGCTGCTAACACCAGTCAAGGACAAGGACAAGCTCAAGGACAGAGTCAGACGGAGTAATAGTCAGACTGACTTAGTGGGCCAACTATTCAATTTTGTCAAGAGACAGGACACGATAAACAATCAACTTGCACAAAGTGCAATGTCCAAATCTGGTGTTTTGAATACTATGCAGGTCCAAATGGTGGAAATGCAAACACATCAATGCAAGATAGACCAACAGCTCACTTAGTTGGCTGAGCTCGTGAAGAACCCTTCAGGGAAGATTCCTTCTAACACACAATCTACCAAGATGGCGATCCTTAGTTCGTGAAAGAAAATAGAGAGCCCTGAGATGACGAGATCGGAAGAACCAGATCCAAAGAATGTTAAAGAGAAACCAGCCAAAGGAGAGAACCATCACACTCAAGTTAGAGAACCAGAACCTGAGGAGGAAATATTCACCAAAAGAAGCCAATACTCCCCAAGATTACCTTTTCTGTACAAACTTATAAAGGCGCACCTCAAGAATAGGTATGAGAAGTTTATGGAGTCGGTGAAAAATCTCCACCTGGAGGTGGCATTTCTGGATGCTTTAGAAGAAATGCCAACATATGCCAAGTTCTTCAAAGATCTAGTAATAAAGAAAAGAAGAGGAGGAAGGATTGAAACTGTTCACCTTTCCAGTATGTCAACAACCTTCATAAAAGCAGAATTACCTACCAAGAAGAAGGACCATGGAGCTGTTACTATACCTTTTTCTATAGGGGATAACATCAAAAAGAAAGGTCTCGCTGACTTGGGGGCTAGCATCAGTCTAATGCCTTTAAGCCTCGTGCAATGATTAGGATGGACTGATATGGTCAGGACTAATATGAGAATTGAGTTGGTGGATCACACCTTCAAGAGGCCAGTGGGAGTAGTCAAAGATGTTCTGATTCATGTGGGGAGATTCTTCATCCAATGTGATATTGTTATCAATGACACTATTGAAGAACCTAAATGCCCTATCATCTTTGGATGTCCTGTAACGACCCCGCCTTCTGGTAACCCCCAATTAAGGGAGACCAAGAGGTCAGAGCCATTATCCCAATTTACAGGATCAAATGTTCGACAAATAATCAGTAATAATTATAAAATTCTACCAAACTATATTTAAAAGCTAGTATAAAAATAACTTTGCATACGTTTTAAAAAAACTTTGGATATCTACTACTAATTATAGCTTGAATATATTCTATCTAATCCTCCTCGCACTTTATTTCTTATTTTCACAATGTGTCACTTTACTATTTGTTCTTTTTAGGGTTGTACCTAAAACGCCGACAAATAAAACATCGGTCAACATATATGAATATGCTGGTATGTGGGGACAACCAAAATTTCATAAATATGTCTAACAATCTAAATATCACAATCAAGTTAATTAACAAGCCAATTTACACTTTCAATGTGACATTCTCCACCGCTTTTTCCCTAACCCTGGAATACCCTCTTTAGGATTTCTCTTTTGCTATTGACTTAAGCCACCTTCTCAATCCTGAGCTTGGTGCCTGGGGTCACCTCTCATGGTGCCCCTTAGTCATGCAACAAAGACAACCTTCTCAATCCCAAGCTTGGTGCCTGGGGTCACCACTCATTGTACCCATGGGTCCTTCCTCCTGGGCTTGACCTTTTTGCATCATCCATCAGTGTGGCATGTAGGTGCGAGAATACACACTTATATTATAATTGTGATAATCATAGTCACTCTATAGTTGCATAAAATAAAAGTCATCCAAGCAGTTATTTTTAGGCAAGTGATAAAACATTTAGGAATCGTCATGAAACTAAAGTCATTAACTAAAAGCGTAACCACTTACCTGATCCAGAGCAACTTGATGTCCAAGCAATAATGATAAAGAACAATCTAACAAGCAATCAACAATATCCTAAAATTAATGCAATACATCCAAGTGTTATAGTTTATCCAAAACATTCTTAGGATAGACTTGGATTCCATCTTAGGCTTTCTAGGCCACCTTTAGGGTTTCATTAGGGTTTTAGCCTCCATAATGCTTTTATCACGTTTAATACTCTTTTAGTTTACAAACCCTAATTTCAACATCATAGGCACAAATATCATCTTTGGTTTCTTTTGAATTGACGACTCATATTTCATTATGGTCTAATTCACATATGACCTCCATTTATCACTAATATTACATTATTCCATTAGAAAACCCTAATTACCAAATTAAGGGTATTCATCCACAATTAGGAACTTTTATACTCAAAATAGCTTAGAACCATCAAATCTCAGCTTTATACATGAATTTGACAAATTGAAACCATTAAGAAACATAATTACTAACATTAGGATTTCAAAGCTTATTTATGCACATGGAACCCTAAATTAAGGTTTCTAAATGCTTTATCATTCATAATTGGTGTAAAACCCTAAACCATGCACTAATTCATCTAGATCAGGTTCAAGTTCATCATTAATGTTTCAACATGTTACTATTACTTAATTTCACCAATTAAGCATCATGAACTTAACCATTAATTTCAATTAGGGTTTCTAACATAATTACAATGCACTTTTTGTTAACTTAGCATACTTTTACAAATATGAACCAAATCAGGCTTTAAAAGTATTTTTATTGGATTCTATGCGTTCTCCTAATCAATTTTCATATTTTGCATGTTTCCATCGGAGCTACCAGTAAAAAGATACAAAATTTGCAAGAATTACTTAATTGGACCAATGGCAGGCTTCCACGTCAGCAAACCCATGCAACGTAGCTCGGTTGATGCAAACATAACGCAATTATGATCCTACTCTCAGTTAAGTGCTCGACGCTTCATACCCCAGAGGGGTAAATCCATCCAACCACGGCTTGGTCATCTTCCTCCTTTCGGAACCCTATGATGTCGTTGCAGCAGGGATCAGGCGCGGCCATGCCACCCTCTCCTGACCTCGAGGGTGACTAGGGGCGGTCCCCTACCTCCTTCACACCCCCTCGTGCAGGACCATGCCTTCAAAACATGGCTATGGTGGTTGGGCTTCACGCCCGTAAGGTCTACAACTGCGAACAGCCAGCGGCCATTCTGTTGGCGTTGCATAGGTGCAGATGGTGGTTCTACCTCCCTCCAGCATCATGGGAGAATCCTGCTTCCCTCATCCCTCCTTCCATAGCCCCTCTTCACTCTAAGGGTCGCGCTCCTCCCTGCTGTTAGGGCCAAGATAGATGTAAGGTTTGGAGAAGATGGGAGATACTTGAGACCCTCTTGGACTCAAGGCTATGGGTCCATGCCTTTTATAGGGATAGATAGCAATGCCCTTGTATGCCTATCCACGAGGAAAACAAGTCTCTCATCAACCATGGCCACCATACTTTCCTTGTTTGAGATATAACTTCTCTTTTTATTATTAAAAGATGTCCTTTTCTATTCATGATCCTTGGTTATTAAGGAATCCGAATTTTACCTCTTTTATCTTCTTTGTGCTTGGATTTTAATCCCTTGGCCACGAAATTCTTCTTTCTTAAAGCAAATAATACCTCTTTTTGATAATATCAAAAAGTAATTAATTGTGTAGCTTCATATTTTTATATTATTAGCATTTTCTCTTTCTTCTTCTCCATTGGGACTCCTCAGATCTCAAGAACTCCTAATATTTCGAAATTCCTTTTTTAAGGATACTTATTATCCTTCTAGATGCATCTATATCCATTATTTCTCATTATCTTACTTATTTCTTTATTAAAAGATTTCTTTTTCAAGGATTTCTCTTTTTCCTTTATTCCCTTTTTCCTTGTTTCCTATTTCTTCTATAAGAAATCACATAGAAACGAAATTTACTTAATTGTGGCCATTAATTCCACTTTCTAGAGTTTTCTATGTATTTCTCATAATTACTTTGCTTAATATCCATTATCTTGTATTTTTTTCCTTTCATTTGGACTTTTCTTCTTTTCTTCTCTTTTATATCCATTAATGGATTAATCTAATAATAGGAATCACAAAATTCCTATCCAAAGGGATATTTGCAAATAAATCCATCTTTTGAAGAAAAGCATACAACCTTTTCAATTAAGTCCATATTCACAAAATCTTTACAATTCAATTATGAAAGCATATGAAAAATTGAGGTTGTAACATCGTTCCCCTCTTATAGGAATTTTTCCGTTAAAATTCCCTCAAACATTCAAACAAACAAGATAAGACATCCTCATGTCCATCATGGCTCCCATGTGGTTTTAGCCTCTCCATGGTGCCTCCCAAGAACCTTCATCATCTCATATTCTTGCATCTGAGTTCTTTCTCACCTTGGTACCTTGTACCCTCATAGGTGACTCAAGACATTTCAGCTTCTCTCAAAGCTAACTGGGTTCATGGCTCAGCACATGGCTTGGGTACCTCACATAGTGCTCTAGATCGGACTCATGGAACACATCACATTATCCTAAGGGGTAACACTGAACGTAACTATCTCCACCAATCCATCTCAAAAGGACCCATATATCGGGGACTCAACTTTCTCAGTTGTAGCTTAGAGGGGTCGGATTTTCATATCACATACTCTCCCACAGTGAACTGCATGTCAGTCTTCTTTGCATCAGCTCATGACTCATGTCTCCCATGAGCTTCCTGAGCCATCGCATGATCAAAGCGACTTCATCTTCACTCACTGTGGTCCTTTTCTTTCCTTCGCGAGGTCCCTTCACCAACATTATCTTAATGAAGTGGTTACCGACACAACCTCCCCTACAGAGCTTCTTTACATCCTGATACTGGCTATGGTGGTTATCATCACATCTCTCATAGGGCAAGAACTACCCCCCATGTATCACCCTAAATGAGCACACATGCTCTCATCATACCCTCTTGTTTGAATCATACTAACCATTAGTTAGGGGTGATAAGTTGTACTCACATCGAGTTCTTCATGTATCTACTTCCACCTTATGGAAGTGAATCTTTAGGTCATATTCAAGAACTTTTGAACTTGCATCCTGGTGCAGTTGAACCATCTCTCTTACTTGTAGTTCAACTGGATCTGTCTCTTGATAGTACTCCCTCATTCTCTTAGATTATGTCATCTATGTAAAGTGATCTTACCATAACCCATATTGCATCTTGACCTTCCTTGGTCCATGGGAGACTTACCACAACATCCATAGTGATGAACTCCCATTCCCTCTCAGGGACTCTTTATCCTTTGTATCACTTACTGGGTTACTGGTGTTTTCCCTTCACTTCCTAACATGCATGGCGACAAACCACATGCAACTTCATCTTAGGCATCCAAAATACTAGTGCCACTTACTATCTTAGTAGTACCATGGTGTATGGTGAGCTTAAAATCATGCTCTCCTATATGTCATGATTCCTTAAGGTTGATTCCTCAGAAACTCTAAAACACTCTAGTCTGGGTTTCATCACCTTCTTTTCTAGAGAAGCACATTTTAGGTTCTACAACCATCCTTCTATCGCATCAAGGCCTAGGCTGGCTAACCAAATAACCACTAACTTGATCAACAGATCTCGTTACATCTGAGTGTTAGCCAAAGATATCTCCTTTTTCAAACTGAGGCTAACCTAACAACCTCTTCTAGCCTCTAGCTAAACTAGGCAGTTGCATCTCAACCAGAGCATCCATTACCACCTCACATCCTTATGTGTAAGGTAATTTTGAAGACATACACCTCCATGTATTCCACTTATTATCTCATTTCAACTCTAAGTCTATCTTCGTCAAGAACACTCTGAGCTCATCCTCTTAGTTTTCGAACTCAACCTTGTATAGCTCGCAAATTCCACATAGCTCATGATAAAAACATCCTCACAAGATTACTACCTTAGTACTCTTGGTGTTTGTATAACATCCGCACATCTTACACTCCATAAGGGTATGTTATTATCTCCATCCTCATGCATCATAGCAACATTTCCACTCACATTATCTTTATCCTTAGTGTATGGCATGTATACTGTTCTATCTCTCACTCCCATAACAAGAGGAAATAAGCATTTGGATGCAATCCAAATATAGAGTTCTTCCCATTCCAAGAGTAGAGATGGTACATCCCACATTTCCAGTACACCTACAAATCTAAACTGAAATGTGCCTCACATGCATCTACATCATGAACATCTCAATATCTAAGTTACTTCCATGAAAAATTGGTCTCGAACCCACTTGGGTCTTCATACAATCCTTAGTCATCTCCTCTAGGTCTGTAGGGTGTCGACACTTTTGGGGTCATCCCTCTTCCCTTATGCATCAGAGATTACCCTCTTCATTTGCCCTTTGGGTCCCATGAGTTCATGAAGGTGATCAATCTCCTAACCCATGGCCCTCAGACAATGACATATGTTACCTCCCAACCCTATGGTCATGTGCAACTAGGGAGTTAGGTAACTCATACTTCCATCGCTCTTATCCCTACCTGACCCTAGGATAGACTTAGGACTCTAAAATAGTACATGTCCAACTTAGAACCTTACTCAAGTCTCCATCATAGGGGTCTAACTTACGTCCTTTCATAGGGGTCGTGGCGACCTATCTACCTCGGTCATGCTCCATACCAGTTACCTCCATGGTAACACATTCACATGCACTTAGAGATGATCATCTATGGGTCTATAGGTTCACTCTTATAATATGTATTCTCCACTTGATAATCCCTAATTCAGGGTAATGATGTGTAAAACCCTAATCTAGGGTGATGGTGAAACCCTAATTCAGGGCAATGATGTGTAAAACCCTAACACAAGGTGATGTAATGTGATATGAAACCCTAATTTTTGGGTTATAGTACATGAAACCCTAATTTTGGGCAATGAATATCACTTAAGTTTTCAAATTATAAATTTAATGAAAAATATTCATATGATTTGCACTTTTCATTGCAAATAGAGTAACTATTGAAATAATGTGATTTAATGTTTGAATCATCTTTGAATTTCCTACTCAGTGTACTAACCTTTACCATGGACATGTTTTATTCTCTACCTAGCTAATGTTTATATAATTATTTTTATATTATAGTTATTTGGGTGACATATCTATGTTAAAGCTTGAAAATGCAATTCAAAACCTATAGTACAGTGAGACTAGCATAATAATATAGTAGTTACATATAATTTTGTGTATTATATTATTGAAATAGACAAACCATTTTTCTTGTAAGGAAAATTGATGAAAAAATTTAAATGGTGAATAATTGATAATTTTAGCTCTAACAAATGCTAAATTTCTATTAAATAAATTCACTTTTATAATTATTACTAAATTTTATGAAGATATTATTCTTTATGGATAATCATGTTTACCTAATCTTGAAGTTTTTGTCCTTTGTACTTCTTTTTACAATAGTCCTTTGATAATAACATGGTTTTTCATTTTGATATCCAATCTTTGTTTATAGATACACTATCTTCATTTATAGTTTTATATCTTATTTTATTGATTATATCTTACCTTTTATGATGTACTGATACGAGCTCATTATTATTTTACATAATAAATTATTTATCTTGTTGGTAGTAGGGTGCATGAACCTTACTTCACTTGGGTTGTAGATGTAATTGTTTAATTGGAGGATGAGAAGAGGAGTCAGAACATCTCAAGAGGCAAGTAGACAAGGAGACATTGATAAGAACATAGGAGATGTTAGACACATTTTCTTTCCACACTCCAAGAATGGTAGGACATGCATGTTCTTTCAGAGAGAAGAAGGGTGGAGTTGTCTAGAACAAATGTGGGAGTTATCCTCTATGATTATGCTTTTGTGTTTCTAGTTAGATAGATAAATAGCCATTGTAATAAAGTAAGGGTGCACCCAACTAATGTTTGTAAGAAGGATCGTGGCATTATGACATTTTGAATTTGTTAGTGGTGATTGTTTAGTCATATTTGTGATAGGTTCCTTAGGAGATTATAAGGAAAAGATTATCCATTCCATTAATCTTTAAGAAGATCTGATTTTGTGGTGACTAAATAAATGAAATCACCTACAACGGGCATAAAGAATAATATGGGTGAGTTTGCATTAAAGAGCTCATGAGAAGGACATATAGATAAAAGGGTAGGGGAGATCCTAATGGAATTTTATAGTAGAATGGTATATGTTTCCCTCTCTTAGTGATTTGGATATTGTGGCAAGTAGAACTGAATTTACGTGCTCTTAGCTACAATGGTATGATGTGCTTGGTTGGGTGTCATCAAAGTTCAAGTTGGATGATTTGAGTATTATTAGGTTGTTAAAGTATCATATGATATTTTTCCAAGATATTCAAAAAACATCATTGGTCTTGATTTATATATATATATAACTTGAAGTTGTGTTGATATTCATATAAAGTTGAATTAGCTGGTGACCTCCCTTCTAAATAAGTCAACATAATTGTATGGTGCCAACAATTTTCTAGGCTTGGTATGTATGAGACCTCTTAGGGTTTCCTCAAACCCAACAAAAGCTGGTATACACCCTACAAAAGGGTCCCTCTCCTAGGATGGGAGGAAACTACATCTTGATAACAAAGGTCAGAAATGTCCCTACGTCTCAGGTTTATATCCACCTGGGCATGCTTATCCCTAGCAAGCTACTAAGGCACGTAGCTAGAAAGAAGACCACCTACCAATCCAGGCTAGGTCTCCATGATAAGTCCTACTTGTTTCGATTCTTTCACATTGGACCATCATCATACATGCCCATGTCACCAACTTATAGGCGAGGGGTTCATGAAACATACACCTTAACCAAAGGGTTTCCTTTTCCTCCAAACATGAGGGGTGCCATGCTCAAATCTATGGAAACTCAAATCTCATCATGAGCATCAGGTACACCCAGCACTACTACTTCCCCTCTTAGGTCTAGGAACCCTAGGTTCACCTTTTTGATGTCCAACTACATGCTCAACCATGTATCAAGCATGTACATGGTACGACATGCACTTCCTATTATCATTCCACTTGAATAACACCTCAGAGTTGAGTCCTCCTCAAGGACAACCAACTAGGTATAAGGCCTCACAACTTGTTACTAAACCTCTTCATGGTTTAAGGAACTCTTCTTCCTAACCCTAAAAGGGTAAACACCTATGCCATAGGCACATAGGTACCAGAACCCTTATCTTCTCTCTAGGGTTTGGTTCCTCTAAAGGCAACCAAGATACCATCAGCCTCCAGGGATTGTGCATGAGGCAACCACAACCATCCTCTTAGGTCGCATCATCCTCAACTTCTCAGGGTTTCTCCTAGTCTAGAGTCTAAACTTCCAACCTTCTAGCTCAGGCCCTACTCTCTCTCTCTCTAGAGGTTAACCCTACAACAACCTTTCTACTGGAGGTCCTGTCTCTAAGGTGGATAAGACTCACAAGCGTACACCTACATGAGAGAAACCTATGTTCACCCAAGATTATCCAAAACTCTTCATGCTTATCTCATAAGCTATCCAACATACTCTCCTGGTCAGGGTTTTAGCCTATTATTAGCCCTACTGACGTACTTTGGGTGCAACTTTTCCATGCTCAAATAATCTCATAGGGTTTCTATATGGTCATCACTAACCTCATCAATGAAGGATCTATCCTTCACTCTACCATGCACGACCCTTCCCAGGGTTGGGTCGCCAAAGGTACTAGGTCATCCAACCTCACATGGCTCAAATTGTCATGGGTATCCAAACCAAAAGCATGTCCACCCACACACCTGGTCCACCAAGACATCTAACTCATCATGTCATCTCTCTCTAACATTCACTTAGGGTTAGGGTTAGCATCATCCTCATAGGATGTGCCAAGTCTCTACCTTTAATGGAGATCTCTGCCTCCAAGACCAACTCTCTACTCGTCCTCCTGACCAGAGGGTCTAACCTCAGGTCTCCCCTAACGGAATGACAACACATGTCATACAACCTAAGCATGTAGCTATTCTTTAGTTTATGATTAAACTATTAAGCCGATGTCCATGACATCTTATTTACATGCTTTTTATTAATTTTGGTGGAGGATTCCTTATCATTATCATGCATACTCTATCCTTAAGAGGGTGAGGAAGAGAGAGAAAACCCTAAACCTTATAATCCTAACAGAATTAGGGTTGAGATGGGATGAAAATAGGTGAGAGAATCCTAAAGGTATCTTATTTTGAGTCAGATCCTAAGACATTGTCCAGTCACTCACATAGATCCATGACTCCTCGTATTCCGACTAGTAGTGTGGAGGAAAATATTGCCAGCCCCCAAATGTGATCCTTTTCTAGACACCATTGTCTTTCAGAAAATCCTCTAATAACTCCCTTGGGTTCTATAGAGTTTGTAAAATCTAATAATTTATTAAGGATTAAATGAGGAACCAATGCTCAGATCCAAATGTAATGACCCCGCCTCTCGGTAACCCCCAATTAAGGGAGACCAAGAGGTCAGATCCATTATCCCAATTTACAGGATCATAAGTTCGACAAAGAATCAGTAATAATTATAAAATTCTACCAAACTATATTTAAAAGCTGGTATAAAAAAAACTTTGCATACCTTTTAAAAAAACTTTGGATATCTACTACTATCCACAGCTTGAATCTATTCTATCTAATCCTCCTTGCACTTTATTTCTTATTTTCACAATGTGTCACTTTACTATTTGTTCTTTTTAGGGTTGTACCTAAAACGTCGGTCAGCATATATGAATATGTTGGTATGTGGGGACAACCAAAATTTCACAAATATGGCTAACAATCTAAATATCACAGTCATGTCAATTAATAAGCCAATTTACGCTTTCAATGTGACATTCTCCACCACTTTAGCCCTAACCCTAGAATACCCTCTTTAGGGTTTATCTTTTGCCATTGATTTAAGGCCACCTTCTCAATCCCGAGCTTGGTCCCTGGGGTCACCTCTCATGGTTCCCATTAGTCATGCAACAAAGACCACCTTCTTAATCCTGAGCTTGGTGTCTGGGGTCACCACTCATGGTACCCATGGGTCTTCCCTCCTGGGCTTGACCTTTTTGCATCATCCATCAAGGTGGCATGTAGGTGCGACAATACACACTTATATTACAATTGTGATAATCATAGTCACTCTATAGTTGCATGAAATAAAAGTCATCCAAGTAGTTATTTTCAGGCAACCGAAAAAACATATGGGAATCGCCATGAAACTAAAGCGATTAACCATAAGTGTAACCACATACCTAATCCAGAGAAACTTGATGTCCAAGCAATAATGATAAAGAACAATTAAACAAACAATCAACAATATCCTAAAATTAATGTAATACATCCAAGTGTTATAGTTTATCCAAAACATTCTTAAGATAGACTTGGATTCCATCTTAGGCTTTCTAGGCCACCTTTAGGGTTTCATTAGGGTTTTAGCATCCATAATGCTTTCATCACGTTTAATGCTCTTTTAGTTCACAAACCCTAATTTCAACATCATAGGCAGTAATAACATCTTTGGTTTCTTTTGAATTAACAACTCATATGGTCTAATTCACATATGAACTCCACTTATCACTAATATTACATTTTTCCACTCGAAAATCCTAATTACCAAATTAAGGGTATTCATCCTCAATTAGGAACTTTTATACTCAAAATAGCTTAGAACCATCAAATCTCAGCTTTATACATGAATTTTACCAATTAAAACCATTAAGAAACATAATTACTAACATTAGGGTTTCAAAGCTTAATTATACACATGGAACCCTAAATTAAGGTTTCTAAATGCTTTATCATTCATAATTGGTGTAAAACCCTAAACCATGTAGTAATTCATCTAGATCAGGTTCAAGTTCATCATTAACGTTTCAATAGGTTACTATGACTTAATTTCACCAATTAAGCATCATGAACTTAACCATTAATTTCAATTAGGGTTTCTAACATAATTACAAAGCACTTTTCATTAACTTAGCATACTTTTGCAAATAGGAACCAAATCAGGCTTTAAAAGTATTTTTATTGGATTGTATGTGTTCTCCTGATCAATTTTCATATTTTGCATGTTTCCATCAGAATTACCAATAAAAAGATACAAAATTTGCAAGAATTATTTCCTTGGACCAATGGCAGGCTGCCACATCACAAAACCCATGCAACGTAGCTCGTTCGATGCAAACATAACGCAATTATGCTCCTGCCCTCACTTAAGTGCTCGGTGCCTCATACCCCGGAGGGGTAAATTCGTCCAACCGCGGCTTGGTCGTATCCTTCCTTGCGGAACCCTACATTGCCACTGCAGTAGGGATCAGGTGCAGCCGTGTTGCCCTCTCCTGACCTCGATGCCCACCAGGGGCAGTCCCCTGCCTCTGTCGTGTCCCCTCGTGCACGACCATGCCTTCAAAACATGGCTTCGGTGGCTGGGCTTCACGCCCGCAAGGTCTGCAACCAAGAACAGCCAGCGGCCATTCTACTGGTGTTGCACAAGTGCAGATGGTGGTTCTGCCTCCCTCTGGTGTCGTGGGAGAATCATGCTTCCCTCATCCCTCCTTCCATAGGCCCTCGTCTCTCTAAGGGTTGCGCTCCTCCCTGCTATTAGGGCCAAGACAGATGTAAGGTTTGGAGAAGATGGGAGATACTTGAGACCCTCTTGGACTCGAGGCTATGGGTCGAGGCCTTTTATAGGGATAGATACCAATGCCCTAGCATGCCTATCCATGAAGAAAACAAGTCCCTCATCAACCATGGCCACCATACTTTCCTTATTTAAGATATAACTTCTCTCTTTTGTTATCAAAATATGTCCTTTTCTATTCATGATCCTTGGTTATTAAGGAATCCGAATTTTACCTCTTTTATCTTCTTTGTGCTTCGATTTTAATCCCTTGGCCATAAAATTCTTCTTTCTTAAAGAAAATAATACCTCTTTTTGATAATATCAAAAAGTCATTAATTATGTATCTTCATATTTTTGTTTTATTAGCATTTTCTCTTTCTTTTTCTCCATTGGGACTCCTTGGATCTCAAGAAATCCTAAGATTTCGAAATTCCTTTTTTTAAGGATACTTAGTATCCTTCTAGATGCATCTACATCCATTATTTCTCATTATCTTACTTATTTCTTTATTAAAAGATTTCTTTTCAAGGATTTGTCTTTATCCTTTATTCTCTTTTTCCACTTTTCCTATTTCTTCTATAAGAAATCTTATAGAAATGAAATTTACTTAATTGTGGCCATTAATTCCACTTTCTACAGTTTTCTATATATTTCTTTTAATTACTTTGCTTAATATCCATTATCTTGTATTTTTTTGCCTTTTATTTGGACTTTTCTTCTCTTTTATATCCATTAATGGATTAATCTAATAATATGGATCACGAAATTCCTATCGAAAGGGATATTTGCAAATAAATCCATCTTTTGAAGCAAAGCATACAACCTTTTCAATTAAGTCCATATTCACAAAATCTTTACAATTCAATTATGAAAACATATGCAAAATTGAGGTTGTAACACGTCCTTTCTTGGCGACCGGGAGGGCACTGATTGATGTCGTGGAAGGCATCATAATGCTGAGGTTCAGAAATGACCACGTTCATTTCAAGATGAAAGACGCCATGAAAGGACCATCCCTACTTGAATCTGCTTACTTCGTGGATAGCTACAACCAATATTGTGAAGAAGTAGAAGAAGACACAATAGTGGTAGACCCTCTTATGAGGGCATTAAACAAAGAAGATTCAGAAATCGATGAACCCGAGGTTGCTGAGATCCTCAAATACTGAAGTCAAGATGAAGAACAATTGAGTCACAAAGAGGAAGTTGTCGAGACAGTAAAGTATGCTTCTCTAGAGCTGACAACAGAAGAAGAGAAAGTACCAAAACCCAAACCAGAATTGAAACAATTACCGGAAGGTTTGAAGTATGAGTTTCTTGATCCTGAAGAAAGGAATCCTGTCATAGTCAATGCCAGTCTGACTGAAGAGCAAATGAAAAGACTTCTTAAGGAGCTAAGGCTCCATAGGCAAGATATAGGGTATTCGGTGGATGATATCAAGGGGCTAAACCCTGCCCTATGTATGCACCGCATAAATCTGGAAGAGTCAGCAAAACCCCTTGTTCAACCCCAGAGGAAGCTAATTCAGATGTTAAAAGAAGTTGTAAAGAAGGAAGTCATCAAGCTGAGAGATGCAGGTGTTATATACCCAATCATCGACTGCAATTGGGTGAGCCCGATTCATGTTGTACCAAAGAAGGGAGGCTGACAGTTGTGAAAGGTGATAAAGGAGATGAAGTAGCCGTCTGTACTATCACCGAGTGGAGAATGTGTATCGATTATCGAAAGCTGAATCAAGCAACAAAGAAAGATCACTACCCTCTTCCCTTTATCGACCAAGTGCTAGAAAGACTTGCAAATCACGAATATTTTTGCTTCTTGGACGGTTATTCCAGATTTTACCAAGTTCCTATCCTACCTGACGACCAGGAGAAAACTACCTTCACCTATCTATATGGTACCTATGCCTTCCGAAGAATGTCGTTCAGATTATGCAATGCTCTGACAACATTCCAACGTTGCATGATCTCGATGTTCTCAGACTTCCAGGAGGACATTGTGCATGTCTTTATGGATGATTTTTCTGTCTATGGAAGATATTTCGATGGTTGTTTGAAAAACATATCATTAGTCCTGCAACACTGTGGAGAGAATGACTTCATCCTCAACTGGGAGAAATGCCATTTTATGGTGCAAGAAGGCATAGTCATGGGCCACAAGGTCTCAAGGAGAGGAATTGAAGTAGTTGTCATCAAGGTCGAGGCTATATCTAGACTGCCTCCACCTAGGTCTGTGATAAGAGTGCGAAGTTTTCTTAGTCACGTTGGTATTATCAAATATTCATAAAGGACTTTTCAAAGATTTTAAAACCCTTGTCAAATCTTCTCATCAAAGATGTAGAATTTGATTTTATAGATGTTTGTTTGAAGGATTTTTAGACTTTGAAGGAAGCACTCGTAACCCCACCTATTATTCAAGCTCCATGTTGGGAGCTACCTTTTGAGCTAATGTGAGATGCTAGTGACTATGTCGTGGGGGCAGTCCTAGGGAAGAAGAAGGACAAGAAACATCATGTCATCTGCTACGCCAACCGTACTCATGACGAAACGCAGGTAAATTACATGACCACTGAGAAAGAAATGCTCACTATCATTTTCACCTTCGACAAGTTTAGGTCTTATCTAATTGGGGCAAAAGTAAAGGTCTACACTGACCACTGAACTATAAGATACCTAATGCAGAAAAAGGACACTAAGCCTAGGTTGCTAAGGTGGGCTTTACTACTCCAGGAGTTCGATCACGAGATCATTGATAAGAAAGGGGCGGAAAGTGTAGTTTCCTACCATTTGTCAAGAATTATCATCAAAGACAAGAATGAGCCACCTATAAATGATAACTGCGCAGATGAGGCTTTGCTCATGATAGAAGCCAAAGAACAAAACTTGCCATGGTTCAAAGACATTTGCAATTACCTTGCTTGCGGGGAGTTACCACCAGAAATAACCTACCATCATAAAAAGAAACTCTTCTCTGATATTTAGAATTACTACTAGGATGATTCTATGCTCTTCTAAAGATGCTCAGATAATCTATACAGAAGATGTGTTGCTAAAGAAGAAGTGTCTAATATTTTAAGGCAATGCTATTCCTCACCCTATGGAGGACATCTGGGGAGTCTCTAGACTGAGGTTATTCCTAGGAAAACTCTGTTCTCACTAGACTGGACCATATATTGTCAAGAGCATCTATCCACATGGTGCTTTTGTTTTATGGAATGAAAAGTTAGGAGAATTTGTGGCAAATGGCTAATGCTTGAAGAGATATTTCACTACAGTTGATACTAGCACTGATGAATGAATGAATCTTTCCAAACCAACATATCTACCAGAAAATTGAAGGAATCACGTCGAGCCATCGATGTAAAACAAAGGCACTTGTCAGGAGACAACCCGATCAATAATTTTGTTTTTACTTTTAATTTTGAATTAGAACTTTTCCTTAATTTTGCTTTTACTTTTTAGGAAAATTTGCACCTACTAGACAATGCATCGCAAGATGCAGTCTTAAGTTCTAATAGTTTCCATTTTTGAGATTTCAGATGAAGGATGCATCACCGAAAGGAATGCAACCACATCTGGTTGACCAACCGACATGAGTTTTCCCCTCCATCTCACATTTAGAGTTTTCTCAGGATGAGCAAATTTCTAAGTTTAGGGTGGAGGGTGGGTGGTACGTAGTTTACTTTCCACCCACTCCTATTTGTTTCAAACTTAAGATTTCATCTCTACAATTCTGAGCAAATTTTTCAAAATTTTAAGTTTTCATAGTAGTTTTTATAGAAACTTGATGAAGTTTTGACGCTTTTTGTTTCAATCAAAGCCTTTATCTAGTCAGCTATCCCATTTTTTCATGCAGTTTTAAACCATTATACCCTCCTTATCCAAAGCGAAGCCTCAAGGGGGACAATTTCTAAAACTAGCCAATGGTTAGAAATCACTGTGTGAAGCTTATGAATCCTAACATCATGATTAGTAAAAATGGCAAGTATTTGTCAAACTGAGAGGGATCAAACACATTGTGCTTCCTAACTGACTAGTGGAACAATAGCATGAAATCTCCAACGGATCTAATAGAGTAAGATAAAGAGAACAACTCAATGCACTGAATTATAAATCAAGTTGCATTTTGATATGAACTCTCTTCTACACTTCTTCCACCGTCTTCTTACCTCTCCCTCCATCAAAAAAGAAACAAAAAAAAGCAAAAGTAGTACCAAACCCTAAGTTTGGGGTGGCACACCCTCTCTCTCTATTCCCTTCTTCCATACCCCTCACTATGTAATAGGGGCATACCACCAAGAAAAGATGCCAATGTGCACACAAAAATGCAATCTCGAGTTGAATAAATGAGATATTTGCACAAAAACAAGAGTTGCAGTCAATGAAACTACAACCATATAACAAAAATATCGAGTCGAATAGAGGAGATATTTATTTCTTCCTTCCATACCACCATTCACTCCCTTTTCCACCTAAAGGAACAATGAATGCCTCCCTTATCCTGAAAATCACCAATATCAGATCAGGTGCACAATTGTTGTTCTGCGGGTATCTCTAGACTTTTACAAAACTCTTAGACGTGCTTGATGTTGGAAAAAGTAGAGAGCAAGTGTGTTTCAGAAATGAACTCAGGAATGAAGATATTGTAAGATGTGTTCAGTGGTCTCAGGAAGTTGAGATGCTTAGTCATATAAAGTAGAGAAGAAACAGTCGTGATGTGAAGATGAGGCAATCACACGAGTGAAAGTATTCATTTGGCGATTGTTTCATATTTTGTGTTACTCGAGGACAAGCAACGTTTAAGTTCGGGGTGTTTTGATGAATGCACATTCATCCGGGTTCAGTCACCATGTTTGGTCCAGTTTTGATTTCATTCTCGTGTTTATTGACTATTTCATCCAACATTTGATTTGTTTTGGTTTAATCAAATTTATCCCAATTTTTATTGAATTTTTGCACCTTTGTGTAGGTCATTTTGGGTATGTGGGCCCAACCTTCTCTTTATCCAAGCCCATCTTCACTCAAGTCACGGACCGTGATCATCCTCTTCATAACATATTGCGATCCTCATTACCCTAGCACTTCAGCAAACCGCGATGGTGGTGCCTACTACCCGCGGGCTCCTTCTCCCCTCAACCCTAATTGTGGACATGTCAGCCACAAAACCATCTACAAATACCATGACCGCAGTATGAGTAATCTGACTGTGATGCCATCCCCTGCTCTCATGATCGTGACCCCATCCTCTTGAACCACTCACGATCTTCATAATCGTGATCACAACAAACCACAACCACCAAGAGGAACAATGACCTGTCCCAGAATCGCGACTGCATCTCCGCCCGTAGTTTCATCTTCAACATCACGACTAGCCGCTAAAGAACAAAACTGTGACCTGGGCTCCCTCCATGCATAATCGTGACCCCAAGAACACGATCACTTCCTTCCAACTAACCACAACATGATCTCCTCGCATGACCGTGGTTCTGCTCCTCCTTATAGATTGCGAACTTTCGTCCTTGCCTCCTCACTCTCCGCTTATTCCCACCTTCATCTCTCTTGCTACAACCCTACCACCCTCTTCCACCTCCATGCCTCTACCCATGCTAACACATCACTAGCACCACGAATCCATCACAAGAATCACAGACATGTCAAGAATTGTGACCACCTCCCTCAACTCGCCAAGACTGCGACCTAACTCACTTCCTCACCCAATCGCGACCACCTGTCCGTGGTTCCTATAATTGCGACCACCCACCATCACACCGCGACTACGCCTCCTACTCCAACTGTGACCTGCAATGCTTCCTCCTCAGTCTGTGGTTCCCTTCACCTCCACAGCACCTACCACCATCTCTTCACCTACACCCATGAACAGCAGCAAGCCTCTGCCTCGAGCTGCGGATGGATGATGCCTCTACAACCAAGGCCAAAAGCCCTTCCTCAATGGAACTACAACCTCTTCCCACCACCCCTCAACCACTTGCTACCTGCTCCTCACGGCTCACACCCTAACCGTCACCTACTGGTAGAGAAGAATCGTGACCAAGAACCACGAGCAGCGAGAAACCGGGACCAAAAACCGCGATCTACTATCAAATAGCTGAGGTCGCGAAAGTAAATCGGTGCCAGCCTGCCTATAAATAGAATGTGACCCCCAACCACCGTAAGGCTACAGGTCTGTCCCCATCCTAAGGAGACGATCCCCATATCCAAGATACTACCCCCGTGGTGGTTTTATGCCCCGTTCACCCAGATCTGAAGTGGAAACTTAGATATGCAAGCCACTCCATCCAGATCTAAATCTAGATCTAGATTTGTATCTAGATCTATAGCGCCTTCTCCATGCCTACACCACCATAATGTCCATGAGTTGCTCATCCTGCTATGAGCAATGACTATGAGAAGAGAGAGAAGGTGGAGAGAGAAGACATGCCCCGTCTTCTGTGGTGTTCTTCCCTCCTCGTCCAGATCTGCCCTGACACTATGTAGAAGATCGTTTCTCCACCAAGTTGTGATCATCTTCTTCACCATGCTCATGGAAGAATATTCTCTCTCTCTTGTTATTCTTGTTTCTATCACCATGAGTGAGTAATTTACTTTCGCTGGGGTGCGGGGACTAGCCCCGCTGCCCATGCTTACATGTTCTTTTGTTAAACATTCCATGGCATGTATATAACTTTTCATTTTGTTGTTAATCATTGATGTATGCTTGTGGATTGATCACCTACTTTCATTTATCATGTTCGTTCCTATGTTGTGAGAACTTCAATATGTAGGATTTGAATGTCAATTAACACGGTTGACTCCCTGACTAGAAATAGAACGGGATTCCATGAGGTCGTAAGTGAATGATCCATGAGGGGACGAGCCATCTAGCCCACAGTAACGCTTCTGTGTACCTAAACATCCTAACAGAGGGCCACAACTTTTGTTGGATATGTATATCTTCGGAACCATAAGTGCATGATCCGGATGGCAACAAAAATTCTAATGCATAAGGTGATGCTTATGCGAACCTAAACATCCCTCCAGGAGGGTTCACAACAGTTCTATTTGGATAGTTAGATCTTGCATGGATGTTTGTGATTGGACATGTTTGCATGAGTAGCAGTGGTGAAACACGGGACCACCCCAGTGATCATCATCATTAATCTTTAATCAACCTTTAATCATGTTCTTTACTTTCTTGCATTTAGTTTAATTAACCTCAAACCAACCTTTGTTCTAAATATTAGTCTTGATTCAACTAGATTCGACTAGTAAAATATTCTTAAAAAAGTTGTCCCTTGGGATTTGATCCTTAACTATACTGCGATAAGACCCGTCTTCTTGCGGGTGGTATTATTGCATAAGGTTTTGGTTAAAAACTCTGGGATTTCAACCCCGAGTGAATTTTTTAGTGTGATAATATACCACGTCATTAAGTTGGGTCTTGTACAATGTGCAACACAATTTTCCTCGTACAATAACCAAAGCACCCTTGGTGATCTTTCATTTACTACTACCAAAATCAAAATGACAACCTTCTCTTTCAAATAAGGAACTAGATGTCAAACTCAGTCACAAATCTTGAATGTGATGAACACCTTAAGTGTGAGAATGCATGATATGGACTGGCAGATAGTGTAGTGACTGACACTTGTTTGAACACAAATGTCTCCAATCTGGATAATTCTAGAGAAGTTGGAATTTTGCATGTTAACTCTCCTGAAGTCTTCCCTCCTATATGATGTGAAGAATTCCTTACTTGGTAAAGCATACTAAGAAGCTTGAATATCCACCATCCACTGAGAAGCATCATCCTCAACGTGCAAACACCATTCTTGGACTATCAAGATCACGTCGTCATCATCGTCACTATCATCTAAGATTGTTGTTGTAGTATTCTTGTCATCATCTTGCTTATCTTTGGCTTCAGACCCATGTTTCTTTTTCTAAACCTTGCAATCCCTTTTAAAATTTTCTAGCTTGCTGCAATGGAAGCACCCTTTACTACTCTTCAACTTGGATCTACCACATTACTTCTTGTGGTCCTAGGACTCACCACGGGTCTTTGATCTTCCATGGTCTCTCACTCTATCAATACCCGTACTCTCTATGAAGTACACCTCTGATTCACTGTTTCCTGAGGCTTTTCGTCGAGTCTCTTCATTCAGTAGATTGCTCTTCACCTAGTCAAGTGTCAACTTACTTTCCTATGAAGAATTGTTGACTATCACTATCATTGTCTCCTAGTTGTTAGGTAATGATCCCATAATAAGTAGAGGCTAGAGTTCATCATCAAGAACTATCTTCATGGACCCTGGTTGATTTACAAGGATTTGAAATTCATTCATATGATAGGTGATGCTTGTACCATTGTGGTACTTGAGGTTGACCAATTTTTTGATCAAAAATTTATTTGTTACAGTCTTCCACTATATTTCTTGAGCTTCTCACAGAGATATTTGGCATTGGTCTCTTTTGATACATGATAGAACACAGAAATGTCAAGCCACATTTGTACTATTTTGATGGTCTTCCTGCTTAATTTCTTCCATTCTGAATCAGACGCACTCTCTATCTTATATCCATCTATAGGATTTTTTAGATCTTTACAATAGAGAATATCCTCCATCTTGGATTTTCATATATGTCAATTTATACTTGTCAACTTTATCATCGTCACATCTTCATCCTTCTCCATTGGGACTAGTATCTGCAACCGCCCTCTAATATTATTTATTAGGAATTTTGTACTGATATGGTCCCGATGTAATAAAAACTTGTTGCGGAAGTGTTACGGACAAGTGTATAAATCCAAATAAGAAACACTAGATTTAACGTGAAAAATCTCCTAAAGATGAGAAGAGAAAAATCACAGAGAAATACCATCCAAGAAGCATTATGTAGTTAAGATCACAACTCACACCGCCTGAGTTTAATCACCCCTAAATCCAAGTATCCCTCCCCATATGAGAACAAAGATGAGGAAGAACAGAATCACACCCAATGTGTACAAAACCTCACTCTTTACTCGATCTCCTCATGACATTGTTGTCGTTGTCGGGGACTACTTGATGTCACTATAACTGCTGATTGGTCAGATTGTTGCTTCTATGATGACACTATGTATGTAACTGCCAACCACTACTTTACTTCAAGGCAAACTCATTGGCCATCTCTTATTAACAAAGAGAGATTCTCAATCTGTGCACCCAATGTGTAACTGAATGTCAGTCACAACTTTACTTTAAGGCAAAGTCACTGACCCTCTCTTATCAACCAAGAGAGCTCCTCCAGTTGTTCTTATTTCCTGGCTCTTCTACCATAGAAACTACCAACAAGGAATTGGAGGGATCAAACCTCAACCGGTGTGATGTCTCAATGAACATCCCTAGGGCCTCTATTTATTAGCCTCTTGGTATGTGGTTGCAACTAGGAATCTTACTCCAATTCCTAAACCAATACCATGTTGCACATAGGATACCATCTTCTTTCCCTTTTAGATTTGACTTGTATTAGGATTGGTAGCATAAACCAACTCCTACTCAAGTCCAAATCCAAGTAGGACATGGGCCAGAATTCTTATCCTTTTCCCAATATTTTCCACTCTTAAATGCAAATGATAAAACAATAAAATTAGATAAATCATACACTCATACTTTTTTATAAAGTTTGACGGTGACACAAGATCAAAATAGAGAGACAACCATTTGGTTTCCAAATTAATCAATCCTATCATGATTTATAATAGAGTCCTTGTAAAATATACTCTACTATTATAGAAAGAGCAAGAAAGTATTTTTTGAATTTAAACATCGTAAAGTATGACCTCATCAATTTGTAGATAATTTAGTCACCATTTCCAACACATTGTAGAGTGATTTATTCCATTGCGGAAGAAAAGAAACTAATAATAGTATTCTCAATGTAAGTCTTCTTTCTTATAATAGATGCGAGAGAGTGAAATATCCACCTTTCATATTTTTGATTTGTGTTCTTATAGATTAGTAGAGAATGATAAATTACAATTTAATATATTTCAATGAATTGAATAGCTCATAAAGAGTCTTTGCTTGAAAGTTATAATATGGGGGAGGTTAGGTTCCTTATGAAGAACATGTTAATTTTTGTGATGAAGTAGGTATATGTAGAGACAAAAGTACATACGGAAAAAAACTATCACATCACAATAATTTAGGATCTAACATGAATCATTAATGTTTCTTTTAAACAAGATTTATAACAAAGGGAAAAGTATCATATCCACATATTTTTTCTATACAACGACCCTCCTAATACAAGAACATGGTACAAATTCACTTCATGATCATCATGTAGTGTTCACGAAGAAGTATCACACATGTTATATATTGACATAATATGCATGTTATTTCATAAAGTATTAAATTATAATTAAAGTATAGAGAATCACAATCGCTAATATGAGAACATTAGGCTGACTTTAGACATCTAAAGAATGTAATGATTTCCACTTCATGTAAAGTACATACTACTTCCATTGTTAGATAGGCTGAGGTGGTGAGTATCCACATGGTAAGTCTGAGAAGGTTCTTGACCGCCTAAAACCATTTGTACAATGGAAGTGAGACATTAAGTCATGGTGAGAAATGCCACACCTTTATAGTCATAGAAGTATGAATATAACAAATTAATAGATCAATTAGGTGATGATATATTATTATATACATACATTCTATAATTCACATATAACAAGGAAATTGATAATATGATAAATAGACCTAACAAGTAAGGACATGAATAAAATACAAAAAGTGTAGCCTATTTACTTTAGATTTACATGACTATGTAGTCATATTTTATTCTTTCTCCATGATTAGATGTGTTGTAGCTACCCAACTACAACTACTAGAATCATGTACACTTAGTCCGTGTAAGACTTTGGGTTGGTCTATTGGAGTATTTCACAATAGAGACTCATAACCGTATGACCTATAAAACTAGATTAGGACATGGGTAATAAGGAATTGACACCTTTAACTAGTAGTAAGAAAGTGATTGTTATATAAAACTCCAGATCACCCACAATGATAGACTCAAAGAATGTGGTTTCATATTACATTACCCATCATCATCTCAGTATCATAGCTATATATTGAAGCTATGCATCAATCCCCACTCCTTGAGTTAACAACACATTCATTGTAAAATCAACCAAATTATATCTAAGACGATGGATTTTTTTCTCATTTGAATTAATATCAGTACGATACTACAAAACACCCATAACTGCAAATCCATAACCCATTGGAATCAGTGGCATACTACAATACACCCATAACTACAAATCCATTACCCAATATTCCAATGTAACTTAGATCCCATACTATCACGTAGTAGAATTCAAAAATATTATTTTAGACCACTATAATAGAATTCATATAGTAAAATCTATAGAATAGAATTTAGAGTTACTACTTACTAAAATAATAGTAAAATCTATAGAATATAATTTAGACTTACTACTTACTAAAATAAACCAGTTTCTGTGTGAAGGAACAATAAGAGAAAGATCTTTCTCCAAAACCTTCACGAACACATTTTTTCTACAAATAACTACTACAGAAATGGCTTATAACGTCACTTTTAAAGGTGTCGGTTGTAATAATATACCGACACCTAAACAATAAAGTGTTAGTTTAGAAAATAAACCGACATCAATATGTGAAGGGCGACCAGACACGGGTATCACTTTTATTCGGTGTCGGTTACTTAATAATACACCGACACTGAAAATTAACCGCCAAATCCAAAATTTCCAGCGAAAAAATTACCTCTAAAAATTTAACATATGACGTCGGTCATTACCTAAAAAACTGACGATGAAAGGTTATTCGCTAAACAAGCATTGGGCACATTTTGATTGTCGGTTTTACATCAATGACTGATACTTATGGTTTTTCTCGCGCTCTTCGCGGGAAATTTTTCACACCCTTTGAGCGTCAGATTTTCAAAACAACCGACGACAATGGTTAGTAATCGACAACTAATTTTTTAATCGTCCTATGTAGATAGACGTCGGTTTATTTCTAGTTAAATCTGACGATTATCATTTAGAACAGGTGTCAGTTTGTGTTGTTAACCGACACTGTTAGTTTTATGTGTCAGTTGAGTTTAATAACCGACACTGAATGTTAACTTAATATTGCCCGAGAGAGCCCAACTCTTCCCCTTTCTCTCTGTGATTGCAATCGGCTATTAGGGTCTGGCGATTCTGGTGTTCTCCTTGCTCGTCATCACCGATCTCCTTGCTCACCGACGCCGTTCTACTACTACTGCCATCGCCGTCGTGGAGCTCGCCGCCTCCGTGGAGCTTGTCGTCGCCGTGAAGCGTCGCGTGGAGCTTGCCGTTTGTGGAGCTCACCAACGTTCGTGGAGCTCGCTGCCTCCATGGAGCTCGCCGCCTCCGTGGAGCTCGCCGTTCGTGGAGCAGCCACCGTCATTGGTCCTCTCCTCCAGTCGGTCCTCCTCTCGCCGGTGCTAGCAGTCCTACTGCCGGAGCCAAAGCAAGTGCCAGTAGCCACCGTGCTAGCAGTCCTACTGCCGGAGCCAAATCCAGTGCCAGTGCCAATAGCCAGTGCCAACAGCAGCAACCGGAACCAGAGCTTGCCACTATCGTCACCACTGCTACTGCTAGAGGTAAAGCCTCCAATTGACTAGGTTTGCATCCTCAATTCATCCTTGACTTAACCTATTTTTTAATGTGTGTTGTTAATGTGTGTTGACGTTGGCTTAACCTATTTTTTAAACAAGTAGATGTCAATGATAATTTAGTTAACCAATCCCTATGATTGATCCTAATTCAGTTCAGTATTGTTTTGCATTCATACACGATCGTGCTAAAATTTGTAGTGTGCATTTCCAGTTTTAGGTTTGACTTTTTTGATGTTACTAGCGGATAGGACCCAGGCTCCTGTTCATTTTCTGATTCACTTCAAAATGATTAAAATGTGCCTGGGTCATTATTATAAGTATGTTCTTTTATCCTTTTAAAAAGTATTTCAAACATAGTGTCATGTACTCTTAAAACTAAATATGAGTGTTGATTAAACAAATAGATAATAAGTGTCACCTCATTTTATGAAATACTAAGATACATCAAATTATAGAAAATACTAGTCTGAAAATTTATAACATCATTATATGTACTTACACTATTTTTTAAAATATATAACATCGTTATATGTACTTACATACACTTTGTTAATACTAATATTATGCAGTCTTTGTCCACCCACAACAGTCACTATGAACTGGGCCTCTATGTCAATGTTAACGTTCCCTATTGAAGAACAATTGGACATCATCCTAGATGATCGTTCCTTAAACCAATTGGCCATACCCAAACATTGGTGTTTTCTAAAAGGAAGACACTACAGGCCTGGTGAAGTGACCCTAAATTTTGGCAATTATTCACATGTTATCGAGGTTGAGTATGATTTGGCGGGAAATCTTGTATCAAAATCCAGGCATGATTGGATTGGAAAGATGCATGTGGGCCGTAGCAACAGGATTTTTCTCCGTCTAGTTGACCATAATACCATCAATGTTTGGATAACCAACATCAACTGTGAGACCCCTGATCCTCTACGGCGGTATGAGCGCACGGCAGAGGATATCAGCTCGAGTTCAGATGAATCTGATTATGAGCCCCCTGCCAGTTCAGATTTGTCTAAATACAGTGAGGAGCTCCGTGACACAGCACAATCATCAAAAAGGCCACAGTAGGTCCAATTAACAAATATATTTATCAAGACAAAAAATTTGTATTTACACTTTTTGTCTGAAAGCAATCAATACTCATAGTTGCTTTCTTTTCTGAACTTCAAGAGAAGATTGCCACAATAATAAGTCCTCGAAGTTACTGATGCGGGACCATGTTGGTGTAGTATTTTGTTGTCTATCTATCTAGACTTGTCTGTATTAATAGTTATTTTAATTATGCACATGTTTAGGGGTACACCAACCCCTTTATTTAGTAACTGTTTAGGGGTACACCAACCCCTGTGTGTGGATGTAAAAAGAGATTAATGAATGGAACTGAAAGTTGCTACATGAATGCTTCTAACTGAATTGATGATTGGCTTGGTTATTGAATGTTACAAATTACTGATAAATTTCATTATAAATGTTCTTTTATCCTTATTATAACTATGTTAACAAATAATCCCTATAAACATGTAATGTTTATTTAATAGAATTGATGATTGGCTTGGTTATTAATAATATATGACAAAAATAAAATGCTAAATTTTAACATATGATTGTCTAGAAATTTTTCAATGATCACTTCCATTACAGTTCAGGAGCTCGTCGGCCTTCTGCCTGCCCGTTCGGCTTCCACGTGCACCCATCTATCTCGCCTCTATCCCTGCTCCAGAGCAAGATGCCCGACTGGGCTTAAATAGAGGTAAACATCCCCAAAAACCCTCTGTCTCGCCCTCTGATTTGTATTTACTTAAATACTGATTTGTATTTACTTATCTACTCGTTCATCTAATGATTTTTTATTCATCACATTATTTAAATTAGGGCTTTATATTTAAATGCATCTAAACATTCATAAGCTATTAATGTTGATTAATTTAGGAAGCATTGATATGTTTTTATGGCTGTCCACAAATGTTTTTATAAGAAATTGTGTGTTGAATGGGGTTGTGAACAAGGAATTGGTGTTGTATTTGTTGGCCTAGAAACCCATCCAAGATATACTCATTAGGAGTAAATCTTGGATAGTCCCTGGTTTGGAACTGTTCTTGAAAACCTAATCTCACTTAGGATGTAAGTATATAATGTGTATTGGATTTTCAAGAAAATTTCGGCAGCATTTCCCCGTTTGTTCTCTAAGTACATATGTACTTGGAGAACAGTGGGGAAATACTGCCGAAATTTTCTTGAAAACCCAATACACATTATACACTTACTAGTGAGATTAGGTGTTCAAGAATGGGATAGGTGGTAGACATTTAAGAATGACATCACATGTATAAACCCTAAAGTTTTAACCATAAACTCTAATTTGTTTACCCTAGACCCTAATCTTGTTGTAATATATACTTATTTTCTCTTTGATCATAGAATGGATAGATCATGGATGTCCATTCGCAATCGCTACACCCCAGAGTTTATTTCTGGTCTTGATCATTTTGTTAGATTTGCCGAGGAACATAGGAAACAACCTAGAGATAGGTTCTACTGTCCATGTAGGCATTGCGGTAACAACTTAAAAGTCAGTACTGGTGAGGAAATCAGAAGTCATGTCAGGTGCAACGGGATTGTACAAGGATATAAACTAATGTCACTGGCATGGAGAGATTTCAAACCTGAAACCAGTGGATGTCAATAGCAGTTCTTGTGTGGAAGAAGAAACTGCCTCCGATGATGTAGATGTGAATGAACCAGTTCCAGTAGACATCGTTGATGCGATTTTGGATAGTTGTGGGGTAGAGCACACCGATCCACCTCTAATGTTTAGAAACATTGTGCATGATGATGAGATACCATTATATATGGGTTGTAAGTTTACGAAGCTTAGCGTTGTGTTGTGATTGTATAAACTAAAAGCTAACAATCGATGGAGCGACAAAAGCTTCACGTCATTGTTGTCTTTGTTGAAAGAAATTCTTCCTGAAGGAAACGAGTTGCCGATCTCAACATACCGGTTAAAGAAATTGTTGTGCCCAATGGGAATGGAGGCAAGAAGATACACGCATGCCTGAATGATTGTGTATTATTTCAAAAGAACTATGTGAATTTGAAAGATTGTCTGAAATGGTGCGTCAAGGTATAAATTGACGACTTCGGGGGAGTCCAAAACTGGTTCTCCCACCAAGGTGATGTGGTATCTACCTATAATACCACAGTTTCAATGCTTGTTTGCCAATCCTATAGATGCAAAGAATTTGAGGTGGCATGCAGATGTTAAGAAAAATAATGATGGGATCCTACAACATGCGTCTGATTCCCCACAGTGGAAGAAGATTGATCTATTGTACCCTGAATTCGGTGAAGAGGATAGGAATCTAAGACTTGGGCTTTGTACAGATGGGAAGAATCCGTACGAGACATTGAGCCGCCAACATAGCACTTGGTCAGTCATGCTTGTTATATACAATCTTCCTCCCTGCTTGTGTATGAAAAATAAGTACGTTATGTTGTTGTTGTTTATATCGGGCCCTAAATAACCTGGAAATGATATCAATGTTTATCTTGAACCTCTGATTGATGACTTAAAGAAACTCTAGGGTGAAGGTGTGATGACCTATGATGCTTCACGAAGAGAGACATTTTGTTTGCACGCTATGTTGTTTTGCACTGTGAATGACTTTCCAGCATATGGGAATTTGTCTGGATATAGTATCAAAGGATCTAAAGTGTGTCCTATATGTGAAGAGAACACTGATTCAATACAACTAAAACACGGTGGCAAGACTTTATATCTTGCTCATTGAAGGTTTCTTCTAAAATTTCATCCGTATCGTAAGTTGCGCAAAGCATTCAATGGACGGAATGAGGAACGTAGTGCACCTAAACCTATATCAGGGGAGGATGTTTATGAAAGAGTGAAAGACATCGCCAATGAATTTGATAAGAGATCACAATGTATGATGGCCACAAGGAGTGACAAGTCTTTATTCAAGAAGAAGTCGATATTTTGGGATCTTCCTTATTGGAGTTCTTTGATAGTCAGGCATTGTATCGATGTCATGCACGTTGAGAAAAATGTATGTGATAGCATCATCGGTACTCTGTTGAATATACCAGGTAAGACTAAAGATGAGATAAAATCTAGAATGGACCTATGTGAAATGGGAATAAGGTCAGAATTAACAGAATTACGTGAAATGGGTAATAAAAGAACATACTTACCTCCCGCTTGTTACATGTTGTCTAGAAAGGAGAAGAAAGCATTTTGTGAATGCTTGGTAAATGTTAAGGTGCCATAGGGTTACTCATCCAACATTCATACATTGGTATCAATGAAAGATCTAAAGTTGATAGGTCTTAAATCTCATGATTGTCACATTCTAATGCAACAAATATTGCCTGTGGCAATTACATCTATATTGCCGAAGCATGTAAGGTTTGCAATCACCAGACTTTGTTTCTTTTTCAACAGTCTGTGCAGTAAAGTTATTGACCCTGATACTCTCGATAATTTGCAAAGAGAAGTGGTTGTTACCCTATGTCAGCTTGAGATGTATTTTCCTCCGTCGTTCTTTGATATCATGGTACATCTTGTTGTCCACTTGACTAGGGAAGTGAAAATATTGGGACCAATTTTCTTGCATTGGATGTATCCCTTCGAATGATACATGAGCATTTTTAAAGGTGATGTTTAAAACCGTTATCGACCTGAAGGGTGTATTATTGAGGGTTATGTGGCGAGAGAGGTTATGGATTTTTGTAATGACTTTCTGAGTGGTAATGATGCTCCCATGAATGATAAGAATATTGAGGAGCATTTTGGCAAAGGAGTTTTGGGAGCACGGGTGAAATTAATCAGCCGTGAGCAGTTGGAGCAAGGTCACTTGTATATTTTACACAACATCGACGAAGTGAGTGTTTATATCGAGGAACATACCAATTTCATCAAGAGACAATATCCTTGATCCATTTCAATGTGGCTTGCTAGAGAGCATAACAAGACATTTATTAAGTGGTTTGAAGATAAAGTCTTACATCAACTATCTCAAACACCAGATAATGCTACTGAAACCATCAAATGCCTCGCCTTTAAACCAAAATTGAATGTTATGTCTTATGAAAGGTTTGACATAAATGGTTTATCATATTACGCAAAGCGTCAAGATGATAAGAGTGTCGTCCAAAATAGTGGGGTCACCCTTCAAACGTCTTCATTGTTTTTTGCAAGTGCAAAGGATAAAAGTCCACGTGAAGCTAAAATGTCATATTACGGTGTCATTGAAGACATATGGGAGTTTGACTATGTAGATTTCAGAATTCCGCTCTTTAAATGTAATTGGGTTGACAACAACAAAGAAATTATAGTGGATGAATTGGGTTTCACGTTAGTGAACTTTGAAAAGATTGGCGAGAAGGGTGAACCATTCATATTGGCATCACAGGAAACATAAGTATTTTATATCGATGATCATGCAAATGATAAATGGTCAGTTGTTCTTCATGGTAAAATACAGTTCATTGAAGATCCTATAGATGAAGAAGAGTACTATGATAAGTATGTTGACTCCAATCCATTCTCAATTGGGTTGCCAACACCACCAAACATTGAAGCAGGGGATCACAATGACTTGTATGTTCACGGGGATCATAATGAAGGATTGTTAATTGATAAAAGATCATAATATTAGAGGCATGGATGTTTATATTTTTATTATGTTCCCATGATGACCGTGTTGATGATAACCGTGAGGGTGAGGACGTGCTTGCACCGCCTGACAATGTAAGTTTTAAGAATATATCCCTGAGGTTTCTATCTATATGTTCATTTATAATTATATTATGTAAGTGTGTTTTTTATCAAAATTTTAGGATACTAGTTAATAGCAATTCTATTTAATTTGTAGGTGTTTGCCAAAGACTACAGGCTATGCAGGACGGCCATGACATAGCTATGCAGGCCATCGACATTGCTTTGTAAATCCAAAGCGCAATAGTCGGAGAGAAAGCAAGCATCCCACACTAAGGTTATATAGATATATAGTGGGACTAAGGTGACGATCCCACCTGCTAAAACAGGTTACTGACAACTACATGTTACGACTGGGAGGTCGTAATTCAGCAACCGTATGCATTAGTAGGAGGACAAACAGATTTCACCACGAGTTCACATTGAAGAAGTTTAGTAGACCTTCTTCAATGTTAACTCGTGGTGAAATCTATTTGTCCTCCTGCTAATGCATACGGTTGTTGAATCATGACCTCCTAGTCGTAACATGTAGTTGTCGGTAACCTGTTTTAGAAGGTGGGATCGTCACCTTAGTCCCACTATATATATGTACTAAGCTATAGTGTTGTTTATAAATTTGGCACTGCTGTTATTATGCACTATATATGTGTTAGTCTGTCATATTATTATATGAATCTGAAACACTTGTGCGTACTGCACTTTATGTATTGATCTGTATCATGCTTCCCTTCATTGTGGCTTCTTTTGCTGTTTCATGGCTCTTTGAATATATGATTTTGTTGACAATGATGACAATGATGACAATGTGAATGATTTTTTATGAATTGTGTGTGAAAATCATCAATACATGAATGTTTCTACATGTGTCTGAATGTGAAAAGAGATAAAATAAATGGAACTGCATGTTGCTACTAGTTTCTACATGTGTGTGATGAAAAAAAATAATATAAATTAAATGTTCTTATACATGAGTGTGAATCACATATATATAATATTGTCCATCATGTTAATTTTGCAGGTTTGTGGCTTGTTTTTGGCTGTTATCAATGGATGTCGTAAAACCTACAGTTCATAACTGAACTGCAGGTTTCTCATCCTACGACCAGCCACAGCAGGTCTGCAGACTGACAGAAAAAAAACATCAGTGTCGGTTATTTGAACAAAACCGACGATATATGGTTACAATGTCGGTTTCCATACTAGTAACCGACGTCGATTTCCCTAATGAGGCCAGACACCACGGTCGTGCTGGCCAGCATGGCCGTGGAAGAGGACCAGACATAAAACAGGCGTCGGATATTTATATAAAACCGACGACATTGGATAACAATGTCGGTGTCCCTACTAGTAACCGACGTCGATTTCCCTAGAGGCCAGACAACATAGTTGTGATGGTCAGCACGGTCGTGGCAGCGGGTGAGATGGCGTCAGTTATCACTAAGAAACTGACGCCGATAGTGCCCCGAATGGTGCCCTTTCTGGGGCGCGAAGGTATATGGCATCGATTTCGGAACCTAATAACTGACGCCTATACCCCCTGCTGGCACGTTTTTGGTGCATTTTCGGTGGCGCACGAAGGGTTTTGGCGTCGGTTGGAGAACCGGCGCGTAACGGTTGGGCTTTTAGCGGCGCCCACATAGCTGTCGCTTAAGAATCGACACTAAAGGCCTTAAAAATTGACACTAAAGACATGCTATGTACTAGTGAATCCAACAACCTTGAACTCATTCTAAATCAAAAGAAGACAAATTAGAGAAATAAGTGGAGATTAGGGCTTCTTTAAGAGATTCCAGACAAATTTGGATATAGGGGTAGTTTAAGAGACAAGGAAAATTAAACGACGAATCGTCGCAAAATTGCCTCAATGAAAATAAATGTTTGACGGGAATCTAGTTTCCAACTTGATTTGAACCAAAGGCTGAGTGGAAAATCAACAAATAGTTATATATTTTTCAAACCTAATTGTATTCTATCATACAATTACCATGGGTGTTTCAGTTTATATTTCAGTCCTATATGGTCAAATAGATGATTGGTAAAATTTTATTTTTAACATTTTGTTTTTATTTATTTAAAAAACATGATGTTTTGATATGTGTATAGAGGCCTACCCATAGAGGTTATGCAATATTGGTTCACAGGTCTAGCCAACGAAGAAGAAGGGTGGTCATATCTTTGTCTGCAATTGTGACCTACAAGCCATTGATACCTTGCGATCAATTGATGCCCTTTATGAACAACAAAGATAAAGGTTATTGAGCAATGAGAAGGTTAGTTTGGCCTTTGGTTGACACTTGATGAAAACTAGATATCGTATCATGGGCATCAATGAGCTCTCTGTAAGGACCTTAGAATTCACTAAACATCAAATAAAATCCAAAAACATCAAACTATTCTTAAGCCTTAACAATTTATGTGGGATAATTATTTTGTGATATTACATCAAATTAATAGGTGAAAAGGAACCAATACATCTTAGTATGCAATTTTGTTTAACTAAACTTTTAACTAATTATAAAACTAATTTGTTTGCTTTTATCAAATGCCTAAAATAATAGGATGTTAGTTTGAAATGTAAGAAATAAACCAATATGGTCATAAGTACGTCATATTATACTTATTCATAATTATTCTCCAAATGGAGTAATAACAACTCAATTAAAAAGTTGATGTTGGTCATACAATGTAACTTTTTGTGATAAATGGAGTTTAACAGTCATAAGAATGTTTTTCCATCCCATACTTCTCTATCTTCTTTAATGGACTATTATTTTCTGTAGATATCAAATTGTCTAATGAAATGGTGTCTCAACTTGTATTTTCTCCATCAATGTTCCCTATTGCCTTAGAAGATTTCTTGAACTATCTATGTTCAAGAATCTAATTTTCATCACACCCTCCATGATTTATGTTATAAACATAAAGATACTATTAGGAGTTATCTATATATTTAAATGATTCAATTTTGTATGTGATATCTACCATCAAGTGTATTATAACAAGATGTAACTTCATTCATTTGGGTAGTAGAGCATGAATTAGTATCCTTTACAACCTAGATATTGAGCCTTTGTTTATTTTAAAGTATTTTTTTGTATCATATTGAATTCCAATAATAGAGAAAAATCACACGATATAATCCAAATGGAAAAAACCTTTTTGTGTCTTGTTTGTAGTCACACATTGTTGAAATACTTCTTTATCACATACCAAACCTACATTCTTTTTGTTGTTTCTCTCAATTATATATCCACACCATTATAAATTAGATTTTAAAGAAATTTCATGTGAGCATCCCTAATAACCCACAATTATCTCGCCATGCAATTTGGAATATTGTATGTAGCCTTAAAAATAAGTAAGATGGGGTCATTTTCAATAGATTGAATAGTAGTATTCTCATTTAAATACTTGGTTGTGCAATGGATCTAATAATCAAATGGTTAAAGTATTGAATTGAAGTATTATAAAAAGTACAAACTTTGTGTATGACTAGTTCTATAAATACATATTGTGTAGCATATTCACTTATAATATTTACATTTATGTTGGCATTTCTACCCATGCTTATAGTTTAGAGAACATGAAATACTGTGATAATACCATGATCCAGGTAAAGTGCAAGATAGTAACATATTTCCCAACACATACACATCTAAACATAGGAAAAGCACTACCATTACTAAAGAGACAAAACTGATTTAGTGGAAAAAAGAACTTTCTTGGAGAATTTAATTATTTTCTCTCTCTCTCACTCACTCACACACACACACACACACACACACACACACACACACACACACACACACATATATATATATATATATATATATATATATATATATATATATCAATGTGTGTAGAGGTTAATATATAATTGTGTATCACTTGGTTCAAGCACACTTTTGTGTGCCACCTATTAAAGTGAGATATATGAAATAATCTAAATAAATCCAACCATATGAAATGAATCAACATTCTATAGATTAGATGTGATGAAAATATCACAACCGCATATCATGTATGTTATAAGATATAACAATATATCATCCAATGGTTCCTGAAATTCTACAACTTATCGTTGATTAGAAAATACATATTTTCTTTAGTTTGGGGTAATTTTGATACATATATTATCTACGGGGTATAAAATACATCTATAAGGTTGGATTGTTATGTGTAGTTGTGCAATTATCATAAATGTAGATGGGTACATATAAGATACATGTACTTAAGTACATAATTCTTATAGTCATATATATATATCTACACACACACACACACACACACACACACACACACATATATATATATATATATATATATATATATATATATATATATATATATATATATATATATATATACACTATTCTATCATACTAAGCACCAACCCCCACCACTCATCTCCGTCCTATGTCCTCATAGTCTTCCCAGTGATTCGGACTTGTTATTCGATTGAGATCACGTGAAATTCGCTCGCTATAATTTTATTATTTCTCGGTCCCTTGGTTTGGATTATCCAATTCCATAAAAAAATGGGACTCTAATCCGATAACTCCGGTTCTGTGAAATTCGTTGAAATTGTTATCAGAAGCATTAACGGCAACTGCGTACATACGATGGCTTATTCAAGGCCGTATGCTACATGGAGGATGATTCGCATGCTTTGCCAGCCACCCTACCGGTCAGTAGCGTGGAGCAGATATTGATACCGCCGTGAGTCAGGCTCCGATGGGGTGCAGAAAGAGCATCATCATGTATTGCTTCCAGAAGTAACCTGGTTGGTTGTAGTATAGATCTAGCACCAGCCAAGAGGAGAGTATGAAGGATTGAAGACAAAGACCGATGCAGAAGGGGGTATGAGGATAAATGCCCATCGAATTTTTGATGAGGATGCCTGTGATGGATTTAGTATCCATGGTCGACGTCTGGTTGGAGGTTACAAATTACAATGGAATCCGTAATAGTGATATTACAAACCTCAGATATATGGACTCCTCAAGCACCAACACAAGCATGTTCGGAAATGAGGCAGTACGTGGCTACACCCTACTTCCAATCTTCTTAGGTGAAAATACATCAGAAGATCTTCTATACTGCCTATGGTGGCCACATTATATGATATTACTTAGATAGTTGCGGTGTATGGCCACAACACTCTTACCAAACACTTGCCGAAGATCTCATATATGTTTCTTAGTGTGTTCACTGCCCTAAAGTATAGGTTCCGAATAGGAAAAAGATAGTAATTGGAGACGAGGATCTTGAGCATGATCGACCCTCTAAGAATTACTTCAACATCCTCATACACCACCGGACGACATGGTGGCATGCAAGTTGCACTTCTATTTCCAGCCAATTCCCTCATGATGTCTACAAAGGACGGGTTAGTTTCCTTGATTTTGATTTTCTAGAAATTTTTACGCCTTTTCAAATAGATACATACTTTAATCCAACAGTCAAACATTGACCTTTAATATATCTCCATATCTCCCCCCTTTTTAATCGTTCAATAACATGTGATCGTGTATATGAGTTTCTAACAAAGCGTATGAGGCCATAGTAGGATTGAGCGGAAAGAAAGCAGTGATATTTTCACCACAATCAGTTGGAATCTCTGGAAAGAAAGAAACAACAGAATTTTTAACAACAAAAAGAATCTGGAACAAAATATTATATCACAAATAGATGCAGATCTTTACATTCTAACAAAATGCAGGTAACCTAGCTGATGGTGGACATGACGAATCTGATGAAGGAGAATCTGAAGCAAAATTTCTGAGTGATCTCAAAGCTATGGTGGATGATGAAACAGAAGTCAATAGTTCAGCAACAACTGTGATTCCTTTCTCGGGTTGATGCATTTATAACAAACTTGGATTTATCTTTATAACATCTAGAGGCTTGTTAAGGGGTGTCTCCCCCACTCTATTAAAACATTGCTTTATCTTATCTAGGCTTGCATGTTTTCAGTTAATTTCTAGTTTTTTTTTATATTTTCAACATCATGTAAGATACTCACATAAGCAGGTCTTGCTTGCTTGATGTGCTTTCAATATATGACATAACATTTCCTCAAAAAAAATAGTAGGATCAAGCGGACTGACACGATCTTCCGGAGCAATGGTTACATGCGACAGTCCTTAAACTTCAGAAAACGTTCAATGATGTCTCATATCTTATACGGTGATGGTATGACTATTGGAACTGGCGCATAACTTTATAGGCAATTGACTTATACCTAAACATGGTTGCCTGTTACTATCACTTTTAAAGTAGTACAATGTGCTACCTTTTGCGAGATCGAGTAGTAAATGCATTTAAAACATATGCCGACTGAATCACTGTACTAAAAAATAGTTGGGCAGTCCATTATTGTTGCTCTTGTTGTATCTATTAAGTTGTGATATGAAATCATAAATTTCAAAAATGTATGAAAGAGGTCATAGCTCATTACACCACCATTATCAACCATGTATGTGATGAATCCATATGATATATCAATGAATATTTTGTTAATATGAGAGTTATGTAAATGTATGGTTCGTAATTCTTTTCTACAATCATGAACAAGTGAGTGTTGCATTTTATCATTAGTTATATGGAGATTTGGAACCATCTCCCTCCTTTCTGAAGTAAAAGCCATTTAGTTTATATTACATTGTTTACCTTTTTTGTTTGACTTTGTAGTATACATTACCCTTGCAATTTATATGTATATATCAACTATGTTTGTCTAACTATTTGGTGGGTCTTCTTCAATATTATACTCTTTTTGTTTGGTTAGTTGCATTTTTTAATGTGTACCTATATTTCCTACCAAAATATCAAATAGTTTAGCCTCTACGAAGGACATCATCTAACTCATATATTGCTATAACATTGCAAATGTAACAATCTACCTTGCTATATTCTCCACATAATGGCATTGATTCAGTGATTTCCTAGCTTAAGAAACTTTACCTAATATTTTGAATCTATGAATTCAAAAAATATATTGTATGAGTTTTTGTTTTCTTCTTCCTCATATGAGCATTTTTATTTACTAAACCATGAGACAAATAATAGTATAAGTATGCATATTAGTTTCTTTTACCCTCAATAATTGCATGTATTTAGGGCTGACATTAGAGTTCAACTCTACCCATTGTTCATGGTCTAACAATTCTCCCCATTAGATATGAACATGGAATGAATCTCCTACCCATGTCTACGCTCATTATGAAACTTTGTTTCCTACCAATTGTCTTCCCCTTTATATTATTATAGTTTTTATAAATATCATGAGTAATTTAATGTAGAATACCTAGCAATTCATGTTCTTTTACAATTTTCATTGTTTTCTTATATTTTTATCATCTTATAGTATGGAGATATTCTCATATTTTCCAAAATGTATTACTTCTTGTTTATTTCAAGGGAATCAATTTTTCTTGTTGATGAAAATACAAAATATAAGTTATATTGACTGTACATATTTTATATATAAAAAAATTTATAGGCACTAAACCTAACACAAAATATGGTTAAATAATTATATGCCTTTTGATCTGTATGATTTTTTGGATTTTTAAGATATAAAATATAGTCTTATTATTGGTTCATACCAAAAGGTTAGGTTGACATTAACATGTCCATTTACTACATCACATTGAGATTTGATTCAGTGAGATTTAATTTGATTTTAATGGAATTATTTCGAATTCACTACTTGCATTTCTATTACCAGAATACCTTGCTCATCTTTAGTATCTAAGTTTCATATTTGCTTTCTATGAGTGATGTTAAGTTAGTTTCATAAATATTTTGCTAACAAGATGAACTTTGTGAGTATTTATTCCTTCGTGCCATCCAACTAACATTCCTAGGAGATTATAACAAAATATAGCCTTTTAGAATCTGATGATGATACTCACAAATTGGATTACGATGAAAGAACCATCACATATTTGTTTGCTTTTTATTCATACTTGAATACGAGCTACCTACTCATACAAACTGTAAGGATAAAATTAAAATAACTCTTAGTTTCAGAATCTCAAATAACACATCAATCATATTTTATCAATTATTTTATTAGCATAGTAATTTTTATTTCTTAGATCGACAATGATAAGGACTGTACATGTATGTCATGTATACAAAACAATGCACACACAGTAAATAATGAGCTCAAAATAAATTTGATCATCTACCGCCATTATACAGAGATATTTTGACTCTATTTGGTAAAGTGATTATTTTAACCACGGTCATGTATCCATGTTGAGCCACTACATAAAATTGGTTCGGTGGATAATCTCAATTGGATAATCGCATATAAGGGTGAAAAGTGTGTAAAATTTTATATTGTCAATCTGGTATTTCAGGACTACTATTTTTGGCTACCTGTGGTTGACTTTTTGTCTTCCACCACCACTATATGTGAATTAATAGTGTTACCAAATGTTGCCTTTATGTTTAGCTAAACTATGTGAAAAGTAAAGTTATGGCCCCTGACAAAGTACAACTGCTAAGATAACATATGTAAAGAGACTAATGGTCATATAAGATGCCTTAAGCATGTAACTAAAACCTTTATAAAATATGAGAGTACTTCATTATGACTTTTTTACTACAAAATATATATATACATATAAAGAAATGAAAAACACTTTGTTATAATCTAACATACTTCTTTGTTCTTTCAAAAATTGTGCTAACTAATTTAACATATTTCTTGCTCCAACGCCACGTATAACACTTTTCCTATTGCGGTGATAATGTCATTTTTGAGCTAGCGAGCCAAAATTTCATCATTTCAAGTTTAGTTGGCACACCTGCATAGTTTATTTAATATCGTAGAAAATCTTATATTTATTTGAGCAACTGGTCCTCATCTTTTTCTAATGGTAAAGAAGCTCAAAAATCAAAAGTAAGACGACAAATTGTCCATTTAAAGATAGGATAGTATCCACTTGTAAAATCTAAGAGCATATCATTATACAACTTGTCTCATTCAAAATCTTCTCAACTCTTTCTCATCGTTTTAACATATAAATACCATGAAGAATGACGTTGTGATATTCTCAAATATAAAAGTGAAAGCAGTTTACCTCAGTCTTTTATGATTGTGAAAGCAAAAATGTACAACCTTTAATAACTAGAATAATAAACTAACATGAGTATCATATTTACTTATTACCAACTTGGCTATGAGACCCACCAGGCAAGGTGGTTAAACCAGCTGCCCAATCACCAGAATAGTCTAGAAAAAGTGGTGGAGCTGAAACCAGACCCATCAACCCAGCCCTCCAATCAATGACCTTAAAAGGTTTTACAATTTCAATTCCTCAGTTGCAAATGTCCAAGTGACATTGTAATTTTATTGCCCATCGATCAACATTCTAAAATTTTTAAATTTTCATTTAAGTTATATTGCATGTGTTCTTCACTTCAAATGTATATTTGTGCTTTCATGTAACACATTATACAAAGTTATACGTACGTAAACTCATATCATATACCATATATATAGATTGAGATTTAAAAATATTTTATATTATATCACATTATTTATGACTATGTCATTAGGCCAAACAAGTTGCTCTAAATAGAACCTAATACATGAGACACACAACGTATAAAAAAGCAACCAAATTGGAGATATATGTCTGTGGACCTTTGTAGGTCGACCTCTAATTGGTGTAGAGCATCAAAAGTGGATTGATACAAATTATTCTCTCATCAAAAAATAATTGGGTTACATATCTAACTCAAATTACAAACCTTCTACATTATATTAGCAGTTTACCTCCTCATAAATCTCTGTATGTTTATTTATATATATAGTAAATATGTTCTTTTTTCATTTGCATTGTTAAAGTGCTTATTTTTTATCCTCATACTTCCTCAGAGGTCAGTTCATGGGTGAAACTAATAGTGTTACTTTGTATTTTTATATAGGTTTGTGCATTCTAAGAGTGTTATATGGTTGGAATGACAAATTTGCATATCATTCACAAAGATCTTTCAATCAAGAACTAGCTATGAGATTAAGATTGAGGTAATTTGGAATTCAAAGTTATTGAGTACTAGATAAAAGAAAGAGTGATCCTTTTGGTTAGTATCCTAGCTTAACAAAATGACACCTTGTAACGTCCTAAATTTTGTGTGTTTCACTTTCTATATGTTGTTATGCCATCCATTATCACATAGAACTCTTACGAAGAAACAAAAATATCTTTAGTGTTTGAACTTATTTTACATTCACAGAAACTACTTTTTTAATCATATATTAGCATAATTGATGCTTAGTGAGGCACGTCAATGCCTTATGTTGCCATTTTTTTTTCTTTCTCGTGTAAAAATTAATGCAAAACTTAATTTTTCTACCTCATAGCTGGGAGATTATTACTCCCATTTGACATCTATAAAATATATACCAAAAACTGTTATTTGATGGTGACTATTATTTCTGATTATCTTAATGTTGGAGAAAGTCTTTTATGCTAATACATATAATCAAATTTAATTTTTGACTGACTATCAAAAACATTATTTCTCCATATACTGACTTGATGGAGATGAAACTCCAAAATGAATGGTTATCTTGACTTAAAGTAGTAATAGTAGACTAACACTTCAGGATATATCAATTTACACTTCTTATACACAAATACAGATTCACGTCTTCCTTATCGAAATCATATACTCTAATTTAATATCATTGTTATGGGTTCTTTTGTTTACTTCCTTTTCTTTTACAAAATTAGGCAAAATGAAGATGTCCAAATTCATTTTTCATCAAGGAGAATATAATCATCCTTTAGTCATGAATATGTATGATTATTTAAAATTTTGAAGCAAGGTATTGGTGACTCTTTGTGGAGTTTCACCCTTATGGTTATTTCTATTGTTAACCATTTGGGTGTGTTCGTAGGTTAAAATCCAACTTAATTTAACACACAGTTCAATTTCAATGAAGGGATAACAATGATAGTTTAAAATTATGGGTGAGTTTTTCCTTTTTCTATAAATTTTAAAAATTGGAGGTTATAATTTATAAGATACTAAATCTAATGACAATAACCAACTTAAAAACTCAAAAAGTACATGGTCCTATATGGAGTTTTATGGCAAACAAATACTTAATGTTTAATATTGTAAGACAATAACTTAATCCTACTCCACCTTTGTCCTCAAGAAATTATAACTTGTAAATTACTAAAGATCAATTCAAGCTTACCTTGTATTGTTTTAACTATTTAAACTCAAGACTCACATTCTTCAATCAATAAATTTAAGTGAATAATTATTCAACATATTATTGCACTACATGTAAGGGTTTTTGTTAGATAAAAGAATCTAAATGGAATTTGTTCCAAGTATCACATGCAAAGCACGTGCTGATACTAGTATATATATATATATATATATATATATATATATATATATATATATATATATATATATATATATATATATATATATATATATATATATATGTACTCTACTTGCTCAATCATGTTATAGCCTGATGCAAAATGAATTGAGGGTAAACCAGGCTATCTAAACATTGAATAATTTTAGCACATAAAAACAAACCAACATTGACATTTCCAGAAGTGGAGACGGCAAAGAACTAACTAGGTAGTGTACGTAAATTGCAATATTTAAATCCAAGTTTTTGAAATGCATATGTTGAACACGTTGTGCATTACCATAACCTAACAAGGAATTTTACGTTACTTATGTGGATAGAGTGAAATCAATTCAAACTAAATAGATAGAAGGAGATAAAGTTTTATGAAGTTTAAAAAAAAAATCTATCATAATACCTACGTAAAATAAATGATGTTGTAAACTCAGTGGTGCCTTGCGTTTGGATAGTCGCAGGAGACAAGGAGCGATGACAAAGAACCCAGTCGCATGGCCCAACACTCAAGGCCCAGCCTAGGTGGCTAGATGCCCCAGTTCGGATGACCCCTAGTCTTGGTGCCCCATCCGACCCTTGGATCTTGATACAAGGGCCCACAATCCCTATTTTAAAGGTAATTATTGCAAAAATCATAGTTTTTTATCCCTTGGGCTTTTTTAGACATGACATTTATGAATTTTGAATGGGAAAATATGTTATATTGAATAAAAATAGTTCTAGAACTTGAATCTACTTTCTCTTCTTCTAAAATCTTAAAATTCATGTTTGTGAAGTCTTTTCAAGATGATTATCCTAATTCAATTCATGATCTTGATCTTTTATGCCCCAAGACATGAGTACAGCCTAATATCAGTACATTGTGCATCTTTTATGCATTAAGATTCAAATTTGACCATCTTCTGACCCGAGAATGATCTAATGTGGTTTATATGACCTTAAATGGACCTATATGCTAAAGATCACTTCTTTAAATGCTTTACCTTGATTTAATGGGCCTCAATCTTCATTCTTGACCCTATATCAATATATTTTGATGTATGTTGGACTATGATTTGAGTTGGTTCATGTCTGTACCCTACTTTGACTGAATAGTGACATTGAACCTCCAAACATGCTTTATATGGATACTTTTATGTGAATCTTAACTATTGATCTTATGTGGGTATTTGATGTCTATGATGTTCATGTGAACTCCTAAATTAGTAACCTTTAATGTGTTGTATCCCTATATGTCTTGTGGAACATTCTTGTTCACTTATGTGGCTAAATACCCTAATTTTAACTTGAATTGTGACATAATGGACATGTTGATACCTAGGTTTCTAATCATGCATGAATCTTGCTCAAATGATCATCAGTGATATCTTATGCTATGAAATCAGTAACTTATTGATGTTTATAACCCATAATCAAATTATAAGTCATATATACTCTAATGATGATTAGCATGTATGATTATGACTCAATATGACTTGTTATGCCAATGTTGATGCAATTGTTGACTAAGCTTGCTCAAATCTTATGATTGATCTATTTAGGATCTTGAATCTCTAATCATGTATCCCTGATCTAGGTGTGATGTGTCATTCTAAAAGTTAATGAACCCATGAAGTACTATGTTTCTTGATAATGCCTATGCATGACCTAGTTTGAGATATTGAAATCAATGTTGAAGGAAGTGTGTGCCTAGACTTAGGTGACACATCCAACCCCCATGATGATGATTAATGGATCTAATATTGCTGATGTTAATCCAATTACACTTACTTGTAATCCCATGATCTCTTTTTGGACTCATTTTCCAAGATCTAGTTAAGCTTTCTATATGGTCTTGTAAATCAAGTTGTTAATCTTGTGCTCTAATCAAGATACGCTTTATCCTCCTAGTGGGCAGAATAGTGGTATTGAACTTGCTTGTATGATTGTATGCTTAAACTACTTAGGTTGATATACTTATTTGAGCTAATTCTTCCCTATGATTAGTACGTTCATTTTGCTTGAACTATGTTGAACAAATCTTGAACATAATTGAACTTGTCCATTATACCAACCTTGTGCACCTGTCTGAATTCTCAAGGTAAGGGCACAAGGCATGTTGAAAACAAGGTTAGCTCTTAGACTTAGGTCTTGAGGTCCCTCAAGTATATAAAAGGGTTAATATTAAGAACCCTTATAGACCCTTCTTTTGAGGAAGTTGTTCAATGATCATATATTGTTGTTATGTATAATGGAAACACACTTAAAACATGATTGCACATTAATAAGAAAGTCTCTCATGATGTTTATTTCTCTCTTGATATTATATCAAATTTTTCCAAGCATATATGTTCTCTTAAACCTATGAGTTTATGCATTTTATAGTGTACTTAGCACAGTTGTGTTGATGTGTACCCTTTTCATGATTTTAGGTAATAGGTACACTAAGACTCTGATGTCATGATCGTTTCTTCTGCTATATTATGATAATTTTCTTCTCTTACTCTAATGACAGTGAATGACTTTCCAATAGAATTCTTATGGGTTAACATATGAGACTAAGATCTCGTGTTAGGTACATGTTTAGTTTCCTTTTGTGCCTTGTTGTCTCTTATCATGTTCTTGTTTGTGGTTTTATTCATGCATATGTTATGTGATCTATTCTAGTGAAGAATGCCCAGGTCCACTTGCCTTTTTCTATGTAGACATTTGGAGTGTGGAGTTAGGGTAATAAATAGTTCTGTGACAATCTAGGATTTAGACTTACAAGATATATTACAAAATCTTATACGAGTCACAACATATGAAACATATTTCAACAGTACAAGTCAGTTTATGGGTTAAACAGGTGCATGAAAAATATCTTAAAGGTGTTTCCATTTGGAATCTCAATGTTAGAGTCTCAACTTATTGGGACTCGAAACTCCTTATCAATTTTGAGGACACTATCTTTCCTCATGTATATTAAGTTCCATGAGATTGGAGTGGGTGATTACATGATGAGGTCCATTGATTGTTGAATGCCATGTTTTGAATGATATTTTACCCAAAAGGATATCTATAATATGGGGAGAGGTAAAATTTCTACCCTCAATTGTATAAATAATGAAAAAGGTGAGTGGACAATCTCCTCCTCAAGAATAGGCAATACTATTATGGAAGTTATTGAAATCCATATCAACCTCTATCCTCATACATAGATTAATTTCTTCTCAATGGTGTTGAGCCTAAGCAAATATTGAAAACAACACTTTTCTCCCATGTGGTAGAATTCTATAAGCTATATGTGTCAGTGTGTGGGATCTTCAGTACCAGGCCTGAACCATCGGGGATTCGGGGAACGAAGCATGGACACCAAATATAAACATTATTGAGCTGGTATAAGAATGAACAATAATAAAGTTTTGAGGTATAGATTTTTATGGAAATCAAGAACTCCAAAAAGGTACATTTTTACTATCTGGAGGATATTTATTAATAAAGTTCTTACTCTTGATCGCCTCCAAAAAACATGTATAAGAGTTCACATGATATTTTTATTGTGGAGAAATAGTTGTGAAACTATGGCTTACATTTTCTATTGGTTGATGTGGCTTGTGGTTTGTTGGATATCATGAAATTCAAAATGTATATTCTTATCATTCATTTGGTTTTGAATTACTTCCAGTAAGAAAAAGTATCATGTGTTATCTATTTTGATAATTAGTGAGATCTATAGAGAGAGGCACATTATATGTTTTTAAGGAAGAAGTAAGTTATCAACTACACATGGAGTGCAATCAAGATTTACATAGATAGTTCGATAGATTAGTATGTAAATTTAGAATTTCCATTCTCTTGTTCTCTCATCTCTGAATTTAGTTTCTTCTTAATTTGTTTCATTGGCTTTGTCCATTGATTTTTACATTCTTTTCATATAATTACAAATAATAGGAATATGCTTGGGAGCATAAAAAATGAAGATGCCATTGATGGGATGATGGAAATCAAGAACCACATAGAACATGTCTATGCCTCCGCTATTTATATATGGTGCTCTAGGATAGACTATGGACACATAATGACTTGCACATCATCTTTTTGTTTAAGGTTTGGGCATAGGAATATGGACCCAATCTAGGAAGGTAGACAATTAACCACAACAAGGTTGACACCAATTCATTATTCTGAAATGACGATCTAGTTATCAAAGAACCAAGGACCGTTGGAAATGACTATGAAGGTTGCACAAAAACTAAACCATAGAAAAAAAAACCCTGAAAATGACTATATTGGAAATACTCCATTGGTTTCCAAACTTGATGTCAGATCCCATGTGCTGCTCAAAGTGGGGAAACTATACATGCATGTAGAGTACCAACAACAATACACACATGTTCTCTACATTAGCAACATAGTTGTCAATGAAGTGAGCCTTGAGTACACTATGTTAGAAAACTTGTAGGTGATATGCTAGACTTGTGTCAAGAAAAGCACTGATACCATCCTGCCATGGATGCATCCATAAATAAATATTGATTAAGAACTAACAACCCTTGTAGTGGGATGGTGGTCTGTTGGATTGTCCAAGGATATGAAACAAACTTCACTTTGTCGTCTCATAATATGTAACAACAACATGTTGGCACTCACTTCTTTATCCCACATAGATTAAAAGAAGTATGCCCTAAATGAGTTTCTCTCCTATACACACCACTCCCAATTGGATTTACAACACCTAAACCACGAGAACATGACTCTTTAGGTTACTTTGAAGAAATAGACCCATGACTAGTTGATCTTCTCACATGGATCCTGGTGTGGAAAAAATTACATGCTCGTCCGCTAGCTTTATTCATTATTTTAATTAGAGAAGGAGCTATGTCGATGTCGCTCTTCTCTCATGTACCGAAGGCATTAGAGAGGAATATGGTGAAAACCATGTTGGCCTCTCCAGTGTGTTCCTAAATGAGAGCATATCCATTGAATGAAGGCCCAAATGCAATACGTATTTATAGAAATAGCAAATGCAGGAAAACACATATCATTACATATTGGTAGCCAATCTAATCCATCAAGACATACAATAAAACTTTGACCAAGTTCACTTATATATAAAATGTTAATTTTTATTACACAGAGTCTTATTATTTAGGGTCATATTAGATTTATCCCATCAAAAGTTAAATTGAGTTGTCTACACGGTGACACTGATAGAACATAACCATCTATCACCTACCAAACTTATAAAAAGTACACGATGAATATTTGTAGGCCAAATAACATGAATCCCTAGTATTGACCCAAGAAGACCACCCTCCATAAGTAATTAATAATCAACCTAAACAACCATTATTGCAATTTAATTGAAAAATTATATCCCAAATGAGGCTAACATTGAAATACTAGTAAGAATCCTCGCCATAGAAATGGATAAATACACTCAAGTACCCCAAGAAGAGAATGATGTGCCATATTATTGGTTGCTAAAATCAAATTGGACCTAGCATGACCTATATCAACATAAGTAGTGTATTAGTAACCAGAACATGAAAACCCTATTGAGTTAGCCAAAGGATTGAATTAAGCAAGATTACAATGCATGAATGGAAATATATAATACAAAGCGTCTACATGATACTAGGTTAATATTAAATAGAACCAATGGGTTTAATTAGAATGCTCAATCAACATGCCATGAATTATTCAGTCACATCCTCATTTTAGATATGTACATTCATACTATTCATGTACCTTTTCTTTCATAGACTGACTTCCCTTTTTGAAGTTTCCTTAGTAACGGGTGCACCAAAAAATGGATTGTGATCCCAAATTGAAGTTAATGTTCTTAAAAGACTTAGGGCCAATTTTGGCTAGAAAAGGATAATTTTATCCTTTGTTATGATTTAAGGGAAGATTAAGCCCTTTTATTTATGTTAGGGTTTATAGTACTCAAATCTTAAAACTAAGAGCTTAACATTAAACTACACATTTATATGAACTCATTTCTATAATTTCAAGTCATTTTTAGTTGTCATGAACTATGAATTTTTTTTTACAAAATTTGGACTTTACAAAAATGATTTTAGACATTTCAATCATTTTTCTCCCTTGGGTGCACATTGGAACTCAACCCAGGTTGTACGATCCATGTGGCCTCGTTCCTAAAATCACAACCAATTAGAGGTCAACCCTAACATCTGGATTTCACATAGCTCTTGGAAGAAGTCAAGCGACGATCTTGTGACTCCACTCTGCTCAGACGTTGTTTAGCCTTTCTCGGATCTAACTATCCCCTTAGATTCAAGAGATGATTTTGAACCTAGTTACCTCTATATTGAACGCTATGTTATTATATATAAGGAATACTAAAAATGTCTACTATTACCTTCTCACATTGGGTTTTCATATGAAATTCCAATCCTCCTTGCTAGGAAACAACCACTCCTCTTCTTCTAAAGAGGTCCACATATATCCTTGTCCACTTTGGTTTCACCAAGTCACCCTCAAAAGACATGGACAAGTCTTCTTATACCTTCATCGTGCTATTTCTATGCAAGGTATGGAGGCTACCAAAGACAAATTCCTTGGTTGAGCATGTTTCCCGCATCATCAAGAACGCATACCACTTGTTACCAAGCCATGTGATTTTGATTGATCTTCCCACCCACAAGAACTTGTGTCTCATCAGCAAGAGCTTTTCCATCAAGATAGTTCACGTCTCCTCAAGCCATGAGAAGGAGATTGGAGCACTCTAAAGGTCAATGGTTTAGGATAACTTCTCCCTCAATACAATGAGAGGGGTTTAATTAAGGGTTAGAGAATCAATAGATCTCCTAGAGTAAAATTCTCCACTATTGTGGTAAGTGGCATATGCTTTGGGCTTATCATATTGCATCACATTTTCTCCTTGCTTATATTTTTGAACTATTTTAGTGTACCTATTATCACTTGATACATACATTTTGTAAGAGGTATCATTTTTATGCATATCTTGTTAAAGCTTTTACTGCAAAATGTCTAATTCTTAATATCAGATTTGTTGAAATACCTCTTCATTTTATAAGATATGATAATAATTAAGTGTGTAAACCCAAATCTAAGATTTGATCAGCATAAGAATAAGAGAAAGGACATATACAAATAATGCCCTATCTCACGAACATTTTAGGAAGGTTGGCTCCTCATGAGCCCCCTTAATTCAATTTTGAATTATCTAACCTTAAGCCTACACACACTCCATGTGTTCAATGAGTTGACTGTAGAGACAATGTGTATTCAGTGAGACCATATTAGGTTCATTGAGAAGGTTCCATTCATGTAAGATAATTAAGTTAAGAATGCACCCTTAAAGATATTAATAATTATGATACTCATTATTTCAATTTTCAAGTATATTTTTCAGTTCATGTTCTTCTTATAATGAAACAAATTATTTACAATGCTTTGTTAAATGCATGGCTATGTGTGGATGCACATAGGTATGAAGACACATAAAATGCAATCATTACCCAAAATAATATATTCAATTTGGGTTCTTTTTGGATCCTACTTAGTGAGGTGCTATATATATATATATATATATATATATATATATATATATATATATATATATATATATATATCTTTTAATTCCTTATTTCTGGCTTTGTTATATGAGGATTTCCTTAGTTGAACTATGTTATGTTGGAATCTATTAACCTATTTTATGGCATGTAATAAGGCCTTTTGTGGCCATTTCTTTATATTCTATGGATCATGTCATGTTTTTTCCTAATCTTCCATGTGATAATGTTTTCTCTATGGTTGTAATATGTTTAAATTGGACATTTTGAGAGAAGTGGTATCAAAGAATAATATAGAAAGGCCACTAGTAGGATCTTTTTTCTTTAAGAACACGTGCTTATCAACCTCCATCTTCCTTTTGCAGATGGGACCTAAGTCTCGATCCCATATTGATTTTGATAAGGAAATCTTCTCTGCTAGAAAAGAAGAGCACGTCGAGAGTCCTTGTAGGATGAACCCCCAAGTACCCTATGATGTATTTATTAGGGCCTTAACTAAGGTTGTGGTAGGGAGAGATGGAGTTCACATGCAAAGGAAGAATGGGGTTACGTTGGTAGACTTCCTCAAAGTGAAGCCAGAGACATTCATGGGCAAGGAAGAGCTATATGTTTTGGGAAAGGTCGAGGCCAAGATCTACAACATGGAGCACTATTTTCATGACTTGAGTTGCTATGAGGGATCCCATGCTAGGTTTGGTAGACACACGATAAGGGGAGTTGCACGTGATTAGTGAATTTTCATAATTCTAAGAACCTAGGTCCTGAGCCCCTCACTTGGGGTGAGTCTGTTGATGCCTACAGGGACCCCTACATTTTTAGGCCATAGTCAGTAAGATGCAAAATGAGTGGTTGGGTCTCTTTCACTGTGGAGACAGGTCTGTCACAGAATATGTTATGTGTTTATATATCCTTCAGGAAGACGAGCATAGGCTTACTGATATACGCCTCACTGATAAGTTGATATGGGGTCTGAAGGATGATCTTAGCTATACCCTTAATGGAAGAGGTCACATGATAGTACATGAGGCCCTTGATGTTGCTCTGGAGCTCAAGGACCATTTAGGGATGGATGGAAAGAGAAACTCCCATGGAAGACATCAGTGGCAATAACATCACTAGTAGTGTCATCACCACCATTAGGAAAACAACAACAAGAATCTTGATAGAAAGAGTAATGCACCAATAGTTAGATCCACTTAGACCGAAAACAACAACAACCCCAACGATCCACCCAAGTGGCCTCAATGTCAGAGCTATCATAGCGGACCATGGAATTGGGATAGGCAATATTCTATTTAAATGTTGTGAGATTGGCCACATCAATAGGGATTGTTCTTTAGAGAGGAGGATTCAATGGTAAGGGTTTCATAACTGATGCTCCTAGAGAGAAGAGGCAGGATCATATGTTAATAATAGAGGAAGAGGACAGCAAGCTAGATCAAGTTATTGAAGATACTACTTTTATTCAAGATTAAAGTATATAGATTTTATAATATTTGGGTGCTTCCCAAGCGTTTGTCTCTTCTACACTTTTGATATGCTTAGACTATCACTTGAACACCTGGACTACGACTTGAATATCATTACACCAAGTTAGCATATGTATCTTCCAAGGAGGATGGTGTCTAGGGCTCTTTGTCTATTGAGGGAAGGATTTTCCTAGCCTATTTAATGGTGGTTAATATGAGGGATTTTGATGTAATCCTTGTGAGATAACTATGCACTTCTTGATTATTGGAAAAAGATTGTTTTCGTTAGGGAGGAACCTAGTGTAGTCAAATGTAGGAGAATGGATTGGAAATGTCTCTTCATTTCTTCCATGCAGGGGAAAATTTGAGAAGGAAGGGCCATATAACTTTCCTCGTATCCGTGTAAGTCAAATAGTAAAAACAAATGTTTTATATCTCTAAGTTAGGGATTTCTCTAATGTTTTCCGTCAACACTTTCCCAATCTTCATGTTGATAGAGGTCTGAAGTTTTCTATAGAGTTTATTCTAAGTCCTACTCCAGTCTCTAAACCCCCTATAGAATGGCTCCTATGGATTTGTTTGAGCTGAAGATGTAGTTATATGAGATCATGGATTGGGTTTCATCTGCCCAAGTGCATCCCATTGGGGAGCTCTCATTCTTTTTGTCAACAAGAAAGATGGTTTGTTATGCATGTACATTGATTATAGGATGATTAATCAGGTAACCATATGGTCAATCATCTCAATACTTTGAAGGTCTTCTTAAAGATTAATTTGAGAAGTGTCTATCATCAGTTGAACATTTATGATCCATAAACTGAGAAGATAAAATTTCATACCAAATATGAGCATTATGAATTCCTTGTAATCTTCTTTGGCCTCATAAATGCTCATGTTATTTTTATGGACCTCCTAAACAAGATATTTTAATAGTATCTTGATTCATTCATCAATTTTATCATTTTGACATTCTTATTAATTCTTATAATGATCATCTCCATGAAGATCATGGTCAAATCACTCTTGAGACTGTAGGAAGCACCAATTATATGCTAACATGTCAACATGTGAATTCTGGCTCAGAGAGGTCATGCTTGTAATACACATCAACTTTGATGGGAACATAGAAGTGGATCCAACTAAGTTGTAGTCAGTCAAAATTGGACCACCCCTAAGACTCCTTCAAATGTTTGTAGTTTCCTTAGTTTAGTAGGTTACTATAGGCACTTCATACAATGTTGTTTTATCATTTCCAAGCCACTAACTTAGTTGACTAGGAAAGGTTACAAGTTTGTCTGTAGTGATTCCTGTGAATATAATTTCCAAATCCAAAAGGACAAGTTGACTTATGCCCTAGTACATGTTCTCCCTTATGATAATCATGGTTTTATAATTTTCCATGATGCTTCCAAACATGGTCTTGGTTGCATGCTTATGTTTAATGATAGGATCATCTCTTATACTTTTTGAAAACTCAAGGTGCATGAGAAGAAGTACCAAACTTTTGACCTTGAGTTGTCTTTAATTATTTATGCATTATAGATATGGAGGCACTATCTCTACAAAACTAGGTTTGAGGTGTTCTCTAATCATAAGAGCCTCAAATATATCCTAACATAGAAAGATCTCAATATGAGGTAGCATTGATGTCTCGAGATCATCAAGGACTATGAATTCTCTATCATTTATCATCTTAGAAAGTCTAATGTTGTGATCAATTCTATGAGTAGGAAGAGGGGTGTCAGTTTTGCTCCAATTCTGGCAGAGTTATAGAAGATGATGAATAAGTTAATAGATTGGAGCTCCTTTCTTGCTGAGGTTATGTTGGCACATATTATGATTTAGCTGGATTGAACATTTGAGGAATGCAATGTTCAACTGAATAGCCCAGACTATCCAAACATGTTAGAACTAATATAGAGAGATAGCTCTATACTCTCAAAGGGAAAGGATGGTTTGATACTAAGGAATGGGAGATTTTGAATACCTAATTATGGATTGAAGTAGAGGGTATTGTTCAAGTCACAGGGCACTATTACACTATCCATCCGAGCATGCCAAAGATGTATCTGGATATGAAGAGAACCTTCTGGTGGGAAGGTATGAAGGAACACAAAGATGCTTTTCTTTCTAAATATCAAATGTGCCAACATGTGAAAGTTGAACACCAAAGACTTGATCATATTCTCTATCCCCTTGATATTCCTAAATGGAAGTGGAAGAATATTAACATGAATTTTGTTATAGGTTTTCCTAATACCAAGAAAGGGCATGATGTTGTGGGGGTAGTCGTTCATTGCCTGACTAAGTGTGCATGTTTCTAGCTTAGAAGACAATTGCTACTATTTCTAAGATCGTTGATTTGTATATTTTAGTGATAGCATGTCTTTGTGGTGTCCCTATTTCGATTATTTAATTTAGAACCCAATATTCACTTCAAAGATATGGAAGCAAATTCAAGATGAGTTAGGCACTTAGATCCAATTTATTATTACCTATTACCCTTATATAGATGGATAATCTGAGTAGACTATTCAAACTTTAGAGGATATTATCTGATCATGTATGGTTGATTGGGGAGGATCTTGGTCTATATTTTTAAGGGATGAGATGCTAAAAATATATCCAGGGCTTTTCAATCCCTAAACTTTTGAGGATAAAACCTCTATAAGGAGGGGAGGATTGTCACATCCTCATTTTAGGTATGTACATTCATACTTTTCATGCACCTTAACTTTTGTAGACCAACTTCACTTTTTGATGTTTTCTTAGTAATGGAGTGCATCAAAATTACTAATTAAGATCCTAAAAGTTCATCTTCTTACAAGATTCAAGGTCAATATTGACAAGGAAAGGATAATTTTGACATTTTTATGACATATGGAAGATTAAATCCCATGTAAGTCATGTTAGGGGTTTATAGTACTCAAATCTATAAACTAAGGGATTAATATTAAACTGCACATGTAGACAAATGCATGACTAAAATTTCAAATATTTTTTAGTTGTCTAGAAGTATGAAAATGGAAATTTAAAATTTGGACTTTACAAAAATGATTTTAGACATTTAAATCATCTTTTATTCCTTGGGAACATGTTGGGCCTCAACCCAGGTTGTTTGAGCTACACAACCCTCATTCTACAATCACAATCATTTGGGGATCATGCCTAACCTTTGGACTTCATGCAGTTGTTAATACCAATCAGGAAATGACACTATGACTCCACTCTCCTCGCATATGGTTCATCCTTTCTTGGATCAGACTATCTTGTTAAGTTTATGAGGTGATTTATAACCTAGTTACCCCTAAATCAAATCATACGTCATCTTGTGTAAAGACCACCAAAAATCTCCATTATTCCCTTCCCACGTTGGGTTTGCAGACGCCATTCTAGTCCCCCTAGATAGTAAACAACCACTCCTCTACTACTAACAAGGTTCATATATATCCTCCACTCTGTCACCAAACATAGTGGACGAGTCTTCTTATATATTGGGATTTCCATATATGTGCAAGGGTACAGAGGCTAGCAAAGACAAATTCCTTAGTCAAGCATGTTTCCTGCTTCATCGAGTTATCATCGCACCTATTACCTACACTACGAAAAATATGGTCTTTAACTACAAAAAAAATTATAACAAAAACCCCAAAATTTGTAGCTAAAAGCTTTGGCTACATTTATCCTTACATTTATAATATATAGCTAATACCCGTGTAGATAATTGTTTAGGATACATTTTTCAAAGTTGTAGTTAGTTATTCCTCTGGCAACAAATTCATATGTAACCCTAATTGTAGGTAAAAATGTCCTTACAAATAAACATGTAGTTTCTATTGTACCTAAATATATGACTACAATTTAATTTGTAGCTATGATATGTAGGGAGAGATGGCATTGGTTACAATTTGTATATGTAGTTCGTGTATATAAAAAATTATAGCTAATGTATAGTGAAATACACCATGTACTACACATACATACGTAGTGAGAGACATTATGTATCCAGTCAGTCGCTTGCCAATATAGAAGGGTTTTCAAAAGGAAAAAAGATGAATGTTAAGCAAGATTGAGTTGTTCTTACAATGTCAACAATGATACTTTTATTTATATTTGAACAATGAGTACACATGGGGAGGACATTAACATGGCCCCTATTTTACAATAGCATGGAAAAAAGACACATGTATACAATATATTCTTCTGACTACATCTATCCAATGCATACTCTATATGCCACATGATCATGTGCATCTTTTTCTATCTTGATTTTTCTTTTGTACTAATTCTGCCACTTGTATCGTCAACAAATATGATAACATTGATAAACTCATAAGAAGAGAAAGACTTCTAAGGTATTGCTCTTCTTGATTGAAAATAGAGAACTTCTTCGTGCTTTGCTTCTGATTGGCCATAGGAAGCTCATGTAGTTGATATTGATATTCATGGAGATTCTTGAAAGATAAATCATTCTCATCAACAATTGGTAGTTACACCTGGTCCCCAAGTTTGAGGTTTCCATATATCTCAGCACATATTTTGTGAATCTGAGACTATATATTGGATAATTTCTTTGTCCTCTCTTCCTTTTGTTGGGACAGTTGTCCCTGTACAAGAGATATGGCAGCCAGCTATAACTTAACCTGTAGTAAAACAATTGAACTAGTTAATCATGATATTCATTTATACCTCTAAAATGGTTTGAGCATTGAACTCTTTCCTCCATTCAAGCCACATTTGTTTGGTATGATCACTTTAAACAAACATAGTGGTAGGAAAGTAAATAAAATATAAAGAACATGAACGAGCTTGCATTACTAACCAAGTTCAGATGCAAAGAAGGAGAAATGAAGCTCTCATCCCAAGTTCACATAGGTTCAATCTTCTTGCAAACGCCGAGGCTAAATGTGATATCATGTTCTTCCATGAGGTCTGATGCATTGAAAGCATACGAAAGTGTGAGGAAGAAAGAAAACAATTGATAAAAAGATAAGAACCCCAAGAGTTGCTTGCTCACTTAAGGCCGGATGGAGAGGAATCTGCCAATACAACTGGGAACACACCACAAGCAGTAGAAGAATATAAATGAAAAATCGATATTAATGGTCGTCTTGATTTTCCTACAATAAATTTGAATGGATGCACCCTGTAGATTGAAAGGAAAAATTCAATTAAGCTCTGGTTGACTATTATTGGATCATAACAAAAATAAAGATAAGCATGAGAAACCCAATTGGCTATCTTCAACAGTGTGTGGTCTAAGCCCTATTATGAGCATCCTCAAGAAAATTGAATGAAGAAACTCATCTTCATAACATATTATTCTACATAATAAACTCCTAGATCGAACTCAATACATCCATTTTGGATTTTTATTCAAATAAGAATTATGAACCTAGAGCAATCTTCAAACTCAATAGAGGAATAATCTACTCTGGCCTCCTGCGCATTGAACAATATCCAAAATATGTGAATATGTCATAACTTCAACATGGCTACATGGGAAAAATTATACTAAACAACTAAAAGATCTCAAAGAGGAACCTGAAAGTAAATTCCAGCTGAGTAGAAAGTTGACCACCAGTAGATCGTACAACACTATCTCAAAGCTTAAACGGAAACTCTTCAAAAATGACTGGAACACAGTAAAAAGAAGAATAGAAAAACTACATATCTCATTAGCTTCAAAGATAGAATCACAGAAGCACCAAACTTGGATATCTTCGAAGGCATATGCACCTCATGTTGCATTCCCTCATGCTTCTAACAAAATCATATATTTCATACATTTCACCATACTAATGGTATACACGACCTCAACTAACTATATTTTGATCTTTAAGATATGAACCTTATGCAGCATGTATATGGAGGTGTGTGCCTTCATAGTTTTACCACCTTTATTTCCTTTGTAGATTCCTTGAAAGGTATAGTTTCTTTTTTCTCTTTTGTCGAATGGGTATGAGTGTGATGGTAACTGATAGACCTAGACTAGAACAATGATTGCTAACTGTGTGAAAAAGATATTAATTGAATTTGGCAACATTAAATTAGGAGCAGTTGACAACCTGATATTTATCAACTACTTAATAATGTATGCCCTTGTAATGCTTCTAAATTGTATCAACATGCCTCATAGAACCACAAGAGCATGTATAGGCATGAAAAAAAACATATAACTGTGTGATGTGAATGGACAGACATGTTCAAACTCAATTTGTATCTAACTACTCAATTAACTAAATCATCTAATGGTTGGTAGTTCGGACTTATTCCAAAAATTGTAACTTGTAGCATTAACACTCATACAACATTTCTGTGTCTCTCCAGATTCAGAAAAAAGTTAGTTCAACATGCTTTGACCGCAAGATGCCCCTTGTGGTAATAGAAATAATGGAACCAACGAACACTTAAAAAGAATGTGCCCATAGTTTCAACCACTATGGAACAGAGTGAGGAAGTCTTGTTTGGAAAGCTACAATAGATGATACCTTTGCTTGCATAATATAGCTAGAATATATCTATGCACGAGTCAGAGCCCATTTTTCTCAGAAGAAAAGGAAGTATCTTCTGCACTCAGTCATAAGAGATTGATTAGTGTAAGAACAATCATATCCAAAATACAAGTGGACCAAGGGTCAACAATTCTCCCATATTGAGCAAGGAAAGAAGCATACAAGGACCACTATAACATCCCAGGATTTGAGGCCTCGGATAACAAGATCTTAAAAGGAATGATTGTAACATCCCAGGATTTGAGGCCTCAGATAACAAGATCTTAAAAGGAATGATTGGACTACCCATATCACCAAGGTTCACCTCCTTTTCCGGGAGCCCATCACTAAAGAACTCTATAGTTAAGTGTGCTCGGCTTGGAGTAGTACTAGGATGGGTGACCAGTCGGGAAGTTGATCATGGCTTGCACGTCAGTGTGGACAAAGTGCGTAGTTAAGGCTAGTGGTGGTCTGTGGGGCCATTCGTCATTCCTGAAACTCTACTAGAGCCTAGGGCAGTGGGCCCGGGTGTTACAAATGGTATCAGAGCCAATTCCCCTCCAGTAGGTGGGGCCCACATGGGCATGTCATGCCAGTCTTGAGTCGTGCGGTCCAGGCATGTAGGAAAGGGTTGTCCATGGTTGACGTAGCCACCCTTGCGCTGGTATTCCGTGATCGGGAGCTAGGTGTCCATGGGCCATTGTGGGTCTGCACTGAAATGGGGAAGAGATTATGGGGCCTTATAGTTGAGCCTTGACGAGGATGTCAAGAGTCTAAGTGGGGGAGATTGTAACATCCCAGGATTTGAGGCCTCGGATGCAAGATCTTAAAAGGAATGATTGTAACAACCCAGGATTTGAGGCCTCGGATAACAAGATCTTAAAAGGAGTGATTGGACTACCCATATCACCAAGGTGCACCTCCTTTTCCAGGATCCCGTCACTAAAGAACTCCATAGTTAAGTGTGCTCGGCTTGGAGTAGTACTAGGATGGGTGACCAGTCGGGAAGTTGATCCTGGCTTGCACGTCAGTGTGGACAAAGTGCGCAGTTAAGGCTAGTGGTGGTCTGTGGGGCCAGTCGTCATTCCTAAAACTCTACTAGAGCCTAGGGCAGTGGGCCCGGATGTTACAACCACCTTGCAACAAATCACTATCAACAGAAGACCTTAAAGAAGCATAGTGACATCAAAACAAAAGGAAATCATAGCAACAACTCCCAAGTAAGAACTGAGGGCAAATCATACTTCATAAGAATACACAACTACAAGAACCTTGAGTAAAACCTCAAGGAAAAAGCACAAACCTCTTTGACATATCAAAAACCAATCCATGACAATCAAGGCAAGAGCATTGACAAAATAGAGATTCTCAAGCTATTGGCTCCATTCCCCTAACAACATATGCATGAACTCTGTAAAACAAGTGAACGCACCAGATGCATGTTTTATGATGCATCTCAACAGAAACCAAAATAGTAGATGGAAGCACGTCTAGGCAGGTAAATGAAATTAGTGTTTGCAACTTGTCTTACCTTGATCAGCCGAGCACAATACCATTTTAATGCTCCAAAATCAAATTTCACCAACCCCATCACATGAACATATAAGATCCTTCTTATACGGGTGAAAATCTACTGACATGACAGAAGCGAACTACCCTGTAAATGCTCCAAAATCTCACCAACCCCATCACATGAACATATAAGATCCTTCTTATACGGGTGAAAATCTACTGACATGACAGAAGTGAACTACCCTGTAAATGTCCTAAGAAAATATCCATGTTGCAGATGAGCATACAGAAAAATACAATTAAGATTTTGGTGTAATTGTTATATGCATGAATGGAAAAAATGATAGAGCTTCCCACAAGCTACAAAACTAATCCCAGATTGTTTAGTCAAACTAAAAGGTAGCCACATGCTTGGGATGAAGCAAATATTGGTGATGCCCAATGAATGTTCTTGTAGTATAGTCTTTAGCTTCAACGTGTCTGTATTACCATAATATAGCCTCAAAAATTACCCAAGAAAATAGATTCCTCGAGAGGCAAATTATAAATATCTCATGAAATGTGACTTTTTAATTATAATGAAGTAACCATCAGTTATGAATGAACACAAATGTTTACTTAATGAAAATGAATATGAGTTTAAATATCACAATATAATATGCCCATCTTGTGAACACTAGTACAAGCTTTGTATCACATGTCTCTTACCACCTCTAAAAGGGAAACTGTTTGACATCACATCATCTGATAATGGCATCCTTGAACACCTAAAGACATTGTATCACAATGTGTGACCACATGCTAACATCCAGCATTACAACTTGTAGGATTCAAGCAAACCAAACATAGGGCTCAATTCTGGGAATCCAAGAGGAATAAAAATGATACTTGTGGTCCGACTCAACCTCAATGAAAGGATATTACCAAAGTAATAGAATAAGATAGAAAAACTTATAAATAACAACAAATTTTGGGACAAGACAAACATATTAAAATAATAATAGAGCCTAAAGGGACAAGACAAACATAGATAGGGATAAGATCCTTACCATACCTTGGTTACACAAAGCAATGTAAAAGATGGAGAGAAGTGATTATTTCTATATCAAATGACCAATACATGAAACATGACCACCATCAAGAAGTGTCAAGAGAATATGCTCTTTTGATCCGTTAGAGAAAGTAGGTGAATATTTTCAATGGTTCTTATATCAAAGCCCGTATTACAAATGGAATTCAGTTACAAATATGCAATTCTAATACATTTTACTTTTTCTTGTGAAGCTATTTATCTCTACCCCAAGTACTCCTAGAAATTGGGCCTCGAACTAGATTTCATGTGAAACAAGCACAATGACTGATAAGGTGGTTACTTTAAGGGAAGAGAGGGTTATTAAAATGAATTCAGTATCTATTGAGATTTATTGGAAAGATGTTATTTTTGCTGAGTAGAGTCCTAACTCAGCTACTATGTTTGCTCATTTGCAGTGGTGGGCACAAATTTATAAGGAGGTTATTGTAGCTTCATCTATGGAAAAAATAATGAGGAAGTTGTTGTTGGTCCCTAAGGTAGAAACCTAAAAAATATGGCATGCTGCAATGGCTAGGTTCATAAATAAAAATACCAATGCAGCAAACCTATATAGCACACGAGTCAGTGTGGGGGTGGTTTTTAGAGATATGAAAGAAATGATGTTAGCATGGCTGCAAAGTCTTTTTTGGGAAGCTAGTTGGTTAGCTTTTGTGGCTGAGAGCTATGACATCATGTTCTATTTTGGATCGCCTACCTCCCTAAGGTATTCTAAGATTTAAGTGGAATCTGATGCACAAAATGTGATTAAGAGATTTTTTAATTTTGAACATGAGGGTGGTTCACTCATGTAGATCTTCAGTGACATTGACAAGCTAAGATGAAGTTTGAAGAGGTTAGATTCTTACACACATAGGGAGAATAAGTAGTGGACTCACAAACTTGTGAGTTTTGGTTTGGGAGGAGATACATGTTCTATATGGACTATATCATTCCATGTAATGGAGCTTTTTAATTTGGGAGAACAGCAAGACAAATGCTACTTTTATCCCAACACCAACACTATGAAATTTCTTAAGAAGCCAACTCCTAGACCCCCCCTCTTTCTACACTAGGATAATCTCCTTGAAACGATTGTGAATTCCCCACCCCCTACCATGTCAATAGGGTAGAGGTCGGGGGTTTCTAGTAGATTCAGAAAGAACAAAGTATTACATGACTATAAAGGAGGACAAAGTATACGATGACTATAAACAAGGTTTCCAGAAGATTCAAGTAGAAAATAAGGGTCTACACAACAAGGGAGGGAGGAAGAAAGGAATTGGTTGATATAAATTTCATTTCATTAACTACATTTAGTAGTTGGTTAAGGGAGGTTTCCAGCAGATTAAAGTCGCAAATAAGAATATGGAAAACAAATGTCCATATATGCATAAATCATACTTTATGAATTTGATCAATGTTATGCAATTAGCAAAATAGATATCATGTGATCAACCTAGATTCCATCAACATACGGTGTTGGACATGTTGTCACAAAGGTATATCAAAGGTGAGGTCTTGGAGCATATCATACCAATCATATCCACCTAGTTAGCAGAAGGAATACAAACTAAGAAGAGAACGGTTTACCCCAACATCTATCAAAGTCCAGAACCCAAAAAACATTGTTCAAAGATATTTATTTCACTTGCTATGAATATGAGCTAGTTAAGAGGACCATCAGATGGATTTTCCTATTCTAATAGACAAACCACACAACATCATCTAATTGACCAATACTATGTAAAATGTCTAACATTATATGACAAAAAGTATGGGAGGTAGAGGTAGAGGATAAGAGGGGGAAAAGGTTATGGAGGACAACAATGACTGGATAGGGAAAAAATGGGTGGGTTTGTCTACTGAATCCGTAAGCAAGAAGGAAAAGAGGGGGTGGGGAGAGGGGATTATGGGGATGTGACCTGAGAGAAGAGAGATTGGGTGAGGAACTGGTGGAATAAGGGAGTAGGAGGAAAGATTGAGACAACATATGTAATTAGGGGAAAAGAACGGAGGAAGAGGAGGGTGGTGGGCTGGTAAAAGAACGAGAAGAGGAGGTGGTAGGGGAGGCAGGGGAATATCTAGAAAAGAAGTGATGGAGAGTATGAGTCTGCTAGGGGGGAGAGGGCTACAACAAGTCAGTGGAGACAAATGGGGAAGATGGAGAATATAAGTGGTAGGTGCAGCTATAATGTAAGGAAAAAGAGTGGTGGAGTGTGATAAATATTTTCTAGCAGCATTTATTCATGAAAATGAAACAAATATAGGAAAAATCACATGGAAGAGAATGTACCTCATACAAAAAAGAATGATTTGCCATAATGTTCCACATCCGGGCTATAAACCCAAGCAAGAACATTATATGAATCCAACTAAAGTCCATCATCGGGGGAGAAGGTCTTTGACAGTTCTTCAATTAGACTCTTAGAATCAAGCTGAAATCATAAAATTATGGTTCATTTCAGAATAGAACATTTAAAATCATGATATTTGACTTAAACTCTCAACTACAATGAGACTTATATCACTTAACTTTTACGGACAATGAACTAGACTTGGCACAGCATTCTCATCAAATTCATTAGCTACTTATCTAGACTACTCTGCTAGCTGCAAAGAGATGTGACATGATATGCTCCCCTACATCACTTTCAAGATTACATGCCCACTACATTAAAGATGGTTAAAATGTGGAGAAACAACAGTTCAACTGATGCTGCAATCATGTAACACTGCTCCCGACATGTGAAAGGTGACATAATTTCAACCAAACAAACATGACCCACAATCAGTAAAGGAATGATATACTCAGTGTTCTATTAAGAGATAGATGGCATACACATTCCATACAGTAATGAAAACCCAATTAAGAGTATAGTCAATAGAGTAATGATATCTTAAAAAGTAAAACAAAACCTTACCTATGTACCCCGATCACAAACATAGTTTCTACACAAAACAACAACATTTGAATATTCTGACATCCTTGCTAATGTATCTCTAGTGATTGCAGACCTTGGATGACCATAAACTACTCGTACCTTATTAGAGAGAACAGGGCCACACACCTGAATATCATTAAAGAGTAGTCAATAGGATATCTATATGTTAAAAAGTAAAACAAAATCACTTTTGGGTTCACACATTCCACTTAATAGCTTGTAACATGTACTTTGGTATAAAAAATACAGATATGAAAGAACCATAAGAGTAGCAACCCATAAACAAGCAGTGAGGTGCTTCTTAGACATCTTTTTCAATTCTTACAGATACCGATCCAAACAGTCAACATGTTGAGTCTTGAACCCATAAACATGCACAAAGTAACTTTCAATATGCAACATATAGAACCAACAAGTCATGGAACTAAGAGTAGGGGTATAACCATGCCTTCTAACAGAGTAGGAAAGGCATGAACATGAGTACTTATCTTTGTGCAGTTGAGGAAGCTTTCTTTAACCATGTTTTAATCCCGCCTCAAGTAACTTCAAACTTACTAGATGATGAAAAAATGAGTGTCATATATGCTTTTTGTTGTGTTCTACCTTTAGAGGATCTACAGTCTTACTCTGTTAAGGAATTTTTTAACCTCTATTATGCTGATTTTTTTGTTGTAGTCCACTAAATCCATTGATGTAGCTAGGTGTTTTTTTCTATCTTTTCCTTGGCTTGTATGTATTGTATTGAGGTAAGAGATCAAATTAACTTATGTTACTAGCATTAAGAGTGATTTATATAGTATAACAGAGTCACAATGCCTGGAATCCATATAACATTTTTTTTAAATTATAAGCCAGGGGTATTCTATTCATCCCACCCCCTCTTATGGGCAAAATCATCAGATAAGTATACATCTCCTGCTTACATCAACGCAGGTGTTTACCCATCCCCAAACACAAAGCAAGCTCAAAGACGAAGGAGAAGACCCAGTTAAAGACTCCCCTTCCTACACAGTTCTCTTCAGAATAATATATGGTGTATTCCTCTTCTCTAAAAGTGCCATCCCTTTAATTTTTCTCGGCAGTTGTCTACTATCGGAGCACACAAAGAGCTCAGAAGATGTAACATCTGTTCTTCCTAACTCCCTAGGAATGGAGTTTATGATCCTGTGTACCACGATGCCTCTAATCTCCATATCTCTAACCATATTTCTGATCACTCTGATGATCAGAGTCATCCTCCAGGGCTCCTGCGCCTCATGCCATATGATATTTGCAACCTATTGTGCATCAACTTCAATAGTTGATGCAACTAAATGGTGATCCTCCATAAGTTTGAAGCCAATAAAACATGATGTAATGTACGCTTCAATGTAATGGTGAGTCCTCAGCCATGCTCGAAAGGCAAGACAAATGTTACCGTTATGGTTTCAGATAACTCTTGCAGCCCACTTTTGTTCATGTCCATGAGGGTCGAGACTAGTGCCCACAGTTATGTTCATCTTCAAGTTATGAATATCAGGAGGGATCCATTTCTCAAACCAAATCTGATTCATCTTCAAGCACGGTTGATCAATCCCTGCTTCATCCATTGCCTCATGTCTATGGTGTTCCTTGTGAATGAAAGCCATGGAGGTCATCATTTTGTTAATATGATAGCATAGAGAATTCCACTCGTTATCGACCGAAGGGGAAGCACCCTCAAACCTCACCTTGCATCTCATGCGCCACAAGAAATGGGTGATGGATACAACTATCCTGTCATCCAACCAGTCAGTAAACGACCTAGAGATACCCCTAACACAATATGCAACCAGGGAATTCATGTTTTCGGGTGCATGCATACTAGTTACATTAGAGAACTTCTCCCACATAGTCAAAGCTTTCTATCCTCAGAACAGAAGGTGATCTGTATCTTCACATTTGGGTCCCTCACAACAACTACACTGTGACGCCATTTGTATGTTGCATCGTCTGACGTTGTCATCCGTAGGGATGGCTCCATGTATGAAGTGCCATAAAGTCACGCTCGCTCGTGGGGTATTAAGTTTCCAAATCTTCTGCCCTTCATTGTTTCCACCAACGTTGTCCATAAATAGGTGTTTTGCAGATTTGAGAGAAAAGGTTCCATATAAATCAAGGGACCATACAAGTTTATCTTCAGCCTCTGAAATGCACTGGTTTGATGATTTGATCAGCTCCAATCCATCTTGATTCACGATCTGACTCAGTGTGTCCCAATCCCAGCCAAGATCATTATTCCAGAAATCCCTGACCTTGAAGTCAAGACATCGATCACTGGGGGGTATAGCCATCTGTCTAAGGTGGGAGACACACCACAGAGAATCCCAAAAGGATATATCACCCTTGCCGACAATCCACCTACAATGGGGTAAGACGATCGGGAAAGTCTTCCACACTTTCTTCCAAAAGCTAGATGCAAAGGAACTGAGCTTAAGGTTGCATGGGAAGACGTCTGAATGATTGATGCGCCTATTTGAGTACTTGAGCCTACAAAAAGAGGCCCAGGTAGAGGTTCCCGCCATCACCTCCCAACAAGCCTTAGCAAGGAAAGCATTGTTGATCGATCGAATAGGTGTAATACCCAGACCTCCACAATCTCGCAGAGTTGCCACCCTTCCCCATCCGATCCAAGCTCTTCTCTTTTTATTATTTCTGTCTGTCCACAGAAATCTAGAGAACAAGGTTTCAATTCTTTACTAATACCTGAGGGTATGCCAAGCGCCACCACCGTATAAATAACGAGAGATGTTAGCACATGGTTAATCAGAATCTTTCTACCAGCAAACGATAGGAGCCTAGCCTTCCAGCTTGCGATCTTACTGTTAATATTGGAGATAAGATATTCAAAGTCCGCTAGACGAGTTCGACCCCTGGTAATGGGCATGCTAAGATAAGTGATGGTGTTTTGAACCTCGGCCACTCCTAACATGGATGCTAAAGACCTTGCTTCGTTAGAGTTCTCGCACCCAATCATGCAGCATGATTTTGCGCTATTAATGTGTTGCCCAATGGCTTTCTCATAATCCTCAAAAACCTTCCTGAGGGTGCCCACTGAAGACCTATCATCGTTGATGAACACCACAATATCGTCAGCATATAGATCAAGGCTGGCGCCGTGCCTCCACCCCTGGTTTGGTATGTATCTATCTCTTCTCTGGAGACCATAACAGTGATTTTCCTACTGAGCATATCTTCAAAGAGATTGAAATAACATAAGGATAGAAATAAAAATACACCTTGAAATGGTTGAGATGTCATAAAACCAGCTCAAATTAACAACAAAGAAACAATTTTGTTTTATTTACCTTTGGATCGATTTCACAAAACTAGGAGACTTTCAACCCCAAGTGTAATATCCTTCTTTGTAGAGATACTCTTGATACTAACATTTATCTCAAATTCTAATAAGTCCATATGTCACTATCGTTCTGTCATGTTGAAAGTAATGGGCATCATATGTTGATTTTCAGGGAATCCTAAATAAAGTAATGATTCTTCCAGTCCTTCTGTTCATACTGAACAACAGTAAATAAAATGATAGAGGAATGATATGAAGAGGGAATGGACAACAATTAAAGGCTCATCTTGCAGCTTATCTGAAATTGAAAGAGATAGAAGTTTTTCGATTGTTGTTATATAGATGGAGGACAAAATTTGTAGTGATGTGTAGAAATTATAATCCTATTGAAGAACAATAATTAGCACAATCTAAAAAAATAATGACATTAGTCACAAATTTGGCTTCTCACATGCAAGGATCTCCTATATTTTTGGCTGGAGGACTTTGTCCAATGTTGCCAATGCTTCCTATCATAGGGCATACCTCTAATGTTGTCACATCTTCCACAAGCAGTGAAGGAGGATCTCTACTATTCTAAATCAGAATGTTATGTCATTTCAACATTTAGATGTCAGATATCTAAGCATGGAATACAAACAAATAATGAATCTCACAAGTTATTCAAAATTCATTGTTGGTTCAAATATGTGCTTTTGAAAAATCAATTTCTAATCTAGCTCGGGATAAAATGACAATTAGAAGACACTAATAGATACTAGTTCAACATATCTTGTTTTTGTTTGAATATAACTAAAAGAAGAAGAAGAAACTAACTAGGACGTTGTTGGTTCAAACTGGGATTTAGTAACCATTCATGACTACTAGTTAGGCATACATTGGTTCTGGCCTACTATTAGTATAAAGTAATAACGAAACCAACATATTCTTGGTTTAAATTAACCAAGAGTTACCAAAAAGAATTTAAAAAGTTTGACATATGTTGCCACTATAAAACAAATCCATTGCCTAGAACATTAAAAATTGAGCATCGTCTAAGTTCTACCTGGTTGATCCCAAGACGTAGGATGATAAATGATTTACATGAAAACATTTTTATAGTATTAAATAAGCGTCAAAACAGAGTCAATGTTGTATTCAAAGTAGTTTATTATTGAATTCAGAACGAAGCAGTAAAAAATATACGACCAAGATGCCCATTATTCTTAGTATAAGCAATAAGCATGCGATCAACCTATAATCAGCCAAGGAAACGGGTAGAAACTTCTTTGGAATGAGCTTGATGAATGAGTGGTTAGATTGCTTGACCATTCGTCCTCCAACCATAAACCAAAGACCAACATGTGCAATGTCATCTTTAATAATATCCCAATAGGCCTGGAAGAACCTCCCATTGAAACTGTCAGGCCCTGGGGCTTTGGAGGCTCCAATGGAGAAGGTCGCCCTCTTAATCTCCTCATCAGAGACAGGACCGCACAAGACCCTATTCATAGCATCCGTGACCCTGTAAGTAGGAAGGGTCGTGGGAGTGAAAGTGGAACCTTGATTGTAAAGATTCTTAAAATAGTTATGGCCTTGCTAGCCACTTCCTCAGGTCCCCCCATAGTAGACCTGTCAGCTTTGAGGAAAGTATGGATACAGTCCCTCATATGATTCTTCTTGGTGGTGTTGTGGTAGACTTTAGTGTTGCAGTCGCCATCTCTAACCCACTCCATTCTGCTCCTCTGCCAATGGTAGAGCTCCTCGGCCTTCTCAAGACGTGAGAGCCTGGCCGTTTTCTCTTCTTCAACTATCATCAGGTTACTGTTAGTTGGGTTACAACACAAATGATGGGAAGCTTCTTGAAAAGCATCAGTAGCTGTCTTAACTAGGGAAGGAAAGTTGATGTACTGCCATGACCACTTATTCAGTTCCACCTTCATGTCCTTAAGTTTCTCTAATACGACAAAGATGGGGTTACCATCCACCTGCACATCCCACGCTTTGCTCACCACATCAAAGAACCCAGCTTGATCAACCTAGAAATTCAGAAAGTGGAACAGTCTGTTAAGAGGATGAGCATTGGTGAGCGGGATAAGAAACCAAGCATGGTCGCTATTGGGATGCCCCCCCCAATTCCACTTTCGCTTTCGGGGAGCAGTCAATCCTATCATTGTTGACAAGAGCCCTATCCAGGTTGCTGGAGATGCGTTTGTTTGGATTCCTTCTATTGTGCCAAGTCATAATCCCACCAACCATGTTCAAGTCTACTAGGCCAGAAGCATCAATCATCTCATTGAAGCGAGTGAGGATGGAATCCGATATAGGATTACCCCCAATCTTCTATGACAATCTGCGTACATGATTGAAATCGCCCAATACGAGATGAGGTAACTCCTGTTGGGTGGAGATCTTGATATCATCCCACACAGAGTGTCTCACACCTTCATAAGAGTGGCCATAGACCCCCATGATCACACAGTGAAACCCACCATTATTGATGCAGCTAGCGACCATGATCTGGTCAATGGCATGGATGATCTGCACATCCCATATCTCTTTTTTCCAATCGAAAGCAATCCTTCCACCATCAACTTGAGTTAGCTTAGATTCAGACCCCCAATATCTAGGAAAGAGACTAGAAATCTTACTCTCAAACCCTCTCTTAATTCTCATCTCTATGATAATGACAAACAGCCTAGTTCTTGTGAATTATGCCTCTCAACCTCCTCTGCCTATCAGGTCTGGAGGCCCCCCTTACATTCCATGTGAGGATGGTCATCTGGTCTTTGTTTTGCCCCCCCCCCTTCTAGGGGTGTTGATCCTCGGGGAGGTCCTTCTACCACCTCATGCATTCTGACTTGCACTAGCTTGAGCATTACTCCTGTTGGTTCATGTGAGTTCCTCTAGCAATTTGTCGGGGTCCAGGTTCTCCAGGATGGAGAACTGGTTGCCCACACGTTGCGGGCTATGAATCTGCCTCACGTCAGTGTCAGCATTGAAGCTGGTTCCAACTACCCTGGCCGTAGAAATAGATGTAGTAGCTATCTCTATACCCACATTAGCAGTAGTATTAATCACCGCTCCAGTAACCACAACACCAAAAGAAGGCACCTCCGTAGACCCACTCTAAGTAGCGGAGGGGGTCGTAGCAGGGACCGTAGGAGTCGATGTCACCACAGGGACCCTGGGCGGGTTTGGGATAGGCCTAGAACTCTGGATAATGTCACCATTAGAGGGGCATCTGGACGAGTTACCCCTTCTGCTGGTGGGTGGCCGCCTACTTGGATCTCTGCCTCTAACTATAGGAGGCTCAATAAATAGGCATCTTTCCCCAAGGTAGTGTCCATACCTGTACCCGAACACCTTACAGGTGTGGCATTGGTCCGGAAGGGTGTCGTAGAGGACTTTCACCTCCAACTCTTTCCTGTATGGCATCTCCAGCATCACTAAGTCAGGGGGCTTCTTATCAACTTTGACGTCCACACAAACATGGGCAGCACCAGCGTACATTCCAGTAGTGAGGAAGTCGATGATCTGAGGGTTTCTAATGCCATGGACGATGATAGTGATGGCTCTCTGGGTCCAATGCAGACCGACTTCTAGAAGAGTCACCCAGATCGAGGTTGTTGTGAGAGAAGCCCTTCTCAGATCTGCTTCTGGTGACCAGTGCCTGGTAAGGACCAGTCGCCCGTCGAAGAACCAAGGCCCTTTGTCAACCGCAATGCTCATGTCCTCTTCATTGGAAAATCTCACCAGGAAAAAGGCCCTCGACCAAGGGGGAACATTGCATCTCTCCTTTCAGCCTCCAGCTCCAAATCATCCAGTCGTGGAGGTGCTGGATTGCCACTCTGTTGCCCATCACTTGAACTATGACTGAGTTCTTGTAAAAGCATCAATGGCCTCCACCATAGGAGCCAGGACCTTCATCCAAGGCCTGTTATCGTTGGCACAGAAATTAGGGCTCAAAGGGTCACCTTTGACAATCACCAGTTTGAAAATCCGATGAACCTCCATGGGCTTCTCCACCATAGCAACCCACATTGTGCCTTGAGTGACATCAATTCTAGGATCCGCCCAATCCCCCATGGTCGGGGTTGGGTCGCCAGCCGCCGCCTCCGGCGTAGCCCTAGCGGACATCTCTCTTTCTAAGAATTCTTCACTTTTTTCTCTCTTGAAACCATACGTTTTCATCACTGCATAATGCAATATGATTATACATACAGAAAAATGAATGATGCAACATCTAAGCAGTCGTTGATTGGAAATGAATTTTCAAAACTAGTTGAGAGCAAAGAAGTTAAGAAAAAAGAATCTTGATGAGCGATTCTTTACCTCTTGGTGGGGAACATGTTATTAATTGAACAAACATATGTTGGGTGATAATTTCTATTCTTGAAGTGTGCATGGTGGTTCATGTTTCTATTTCATAGGTCACAACACAGTTCACTTTCTGACCCTAAATTATGGACCAATAATTATAGACCTGAAAAAGGATTGGAGGTTCTAATATTCCCCCATCCTTTACCATTGATGACATGTTTATTTTCTTGGTTATCATTTTTCTTAGCTTCCGATCTTATGTGTTTATGCATGTGTGTGATAATGTTGCAGCTATAAAATTCCTTATTAAATGGCTATAGTCTTGGCAAGGTAGACGCATTGCTACTGAAAGTAACAATACAAAGACAACTTTGATATAAGTGACTCAAATGCTGAACTGGAAGAGGATGTGAGTGAATTAGCAAATATGCTTATGGTCACTAGACCTGTAGGATTTTTTCCCTGGAACTCTTAGCTCATTTTAAGTTTTGTTTGAATTCTGCAAAGATTGACTCTTGTGAGTTGCATTTGGGTGTTTCTATGTTTCATTTATTAGTATACATATGTTCCTAAAATATAAGTTTCTCAGTTGGTCCAAGATCAATAATTATGTTGTATTGGTAGAAATATTTAAAATTCTAGGCCTGTTGTAAATGTTTCCAATGAGATAAAAAGGGAAAAGTCCCAAACATTTCACAAAGGATTATCTTCATAACCCACTCTAAAAGAATACTTTGATTAAAAAAGGAAGAATAATTGGATCTTAGAAAGTAAAAAGTCAAATCCCATCTTGGAATTGATTCCTATGCAAATTCCCCATGAACAATGTTATAAATTTTCTAGATTTTGAAGCTCCAAAATCGAATTTTGTGAGGAAATGAAACAAGGAGCATGTGTGGCTCCATTATGTGAGTTAACTAACTGGAACAATATGGAATTAAGCAATGACAAATGGTTTTTGTGCCATATTATGCAACAGTATACAACCAGGTCAATCGGAATTAAAATATCTAAAGAACTTTACTGGAGTCCCCAACTGGGGACCCAAAGAGACATATGGGTATATCACAAAAGTGCCAAAATAAATACTTAAAAGGCATACGAGGTTGGTACCCTCAAAAAGGAGAAAGATGCTTGTACAAAACAGGAAAGGACCCAGGATATGGGGATATTCCAAGATTACATTGTGCTGCCACTTATTTCTTCCAAGGCATCAAATGATTGATCTCAAATGAGTATATTACATCCATCCCATAGAACAACCTCATGGACGAATAAAAACCTTCTAAATTCATACATTTTTAGTTTTCCAAAGCAGTCTCGATCTAGCATACAGCAGAAAAGCTTCACCTTGCATTGATAAGAGTTGACATAGGAATCAAACTGTAGAGACACCCTGTAACGACCGATTCGTGAAAACAAGATTAACTAATGTGGAAGCGTTCATCAAGCAAAAACAATGTATTAATAATTCAAGGGTATTACCCTTAATCCTTTACCAGGATTAGGATTTCCATCACACATCTCATGTATCATTCATCCAATCATATTGGACTTATATCACAACAAGGTATACCAGTATTTGGGGTGTTGGATATGATATCTATCATATCTTGATGTCTCACTTCCCTCAACCCCATTAACTTTCTTAAGTTCACATACTTATCTTGTATTAGGGTATTACCCATCCTAACTTTATGTACTAGTTTATTACATTCATCATGTAAAGTAGTGATCAATTGTCACTTACTTGGAATATACAACTATTTCCAATACTATGGATTCATACATAAGTCAGGAATTAATAAAAAGACCATGCTAGGTCCTTTTCAAAACAACTCTAAGTCAAGCTTAGAGTACCACGGCCGTGCAACCAAAAACAGACGTGCTAAGTGAATCCACCATGGCCGTGCTACCTTGCACGATCATGCAAAGTGAAAATACCATGGTCGTGCTACCTAACACGGTCGTGCTACAGGAGTTCACCTCTTGAATCATATTCAAGCATGAATTCTATTCTCTTATTAGGGAATTATGGTTTCACATACCATTTCCCTTCATTAGAATAGGGATTGCATATAGCATCACCCTTCATTAGGGTTTCATATTACATTACCCATAATTAGGGTTTACTACTCAATCCCCATTAGGGTTTCTCATAGAATCACCCTCAATTAGGGCTTTACATGGATACACCTTCAATTAAGGTTTGAGTTCAATAACCCTGTCAATTAGGGTTTATGTTCATGTTTAGGGTTTCATGATCTCTTTGCTTAAGGATCATAACCCTTAATCATCACATGAATCATATTCATGTATTAATTCATACTATCAACTTCTCAACTTGATTAGGTCATTTCAACCCTTCAGTCGAGTACATACAACTATGATTAACATAGTGTATCAAGTCATTGATCCTATAAGCAATTAGGGATTCATCCCTTAATTGACACTTAATTACTTAGGTACTATTAGGGTTTCAACCATTTGTACCTTCATTGATTATCATTACTAATCATTATTGGATCAATAGAACATTCATCATCTTAATTCTCAAAGATTCAATCACATTGGACCTCCATTGCATAAGGTATCCAATTGAATTAACCAAATTGAATGACAAACGGTTTGAAACCGTTTAAGCAAAAAGCTTTGAAACCACATGGACTTGAAACCGCATGGGTCTCAAACGGTTTGAGACCGTTTGGTCCAAACCTCTCAAAACCGCATGGACCAAAGAGTCAATCAAGACTTCAACAACACTCAATTCCAATCTATGGAATCTCAACCAATTGGATCATAAACTCAATCATCAATTGAGTCATGAACTCATCCCTTAATTGGAACTTCAATTAGGGTCTGATCTCAATGGAATTAGGGTTTATAAACACCAATTAGAGCTTTGAAGTTGATTATCAATCAAGCTACTAATTATGTTTCAATTGATTGCATTGGATCTTCAACCATTGAATTCATGGAACCAATCATCAATTGGACCTATGCTCATACTTCAATTGAGTTTAGTAGGTCAACCTTCAACTGATTTGACCCTCAATTGACCCTCACTTGGTCATCAATTAGGGTTTGATTCAATTGGATTAGGGTTTAGAATCGATGATTCAACAACACTCATCAATACAAGATTGTTTACTTTGAAACTTTTGAACCATCATGCAAATTGGGTATGACCTGACCCCAAACGGTCTTGAGGTCGTTTGGATGACCTCAAAACGTTCTTGAGACCGTTTTCCCATAAAATCACTCAAATCCAAGCCATCCAATTAAGGTTTGGATCATGGGATTGATCACCAAATCAGCATTGCATTGTATATCAGCTTGGTACCTTTAGACCTTCAAACACCTAACCATACTCAACCCTAGACCTCCAAACGGTCTTGATTGACCACCAAACGGTCTTGAGACCGTTTGGCTCATTCAACCTTTGGATTCTAGTGAAATTTCATCAAGGTTTGGTCTATCGAGTTGATCAACAAATCAGCACTTAATTGCAATATGATTTGGTACCTTTAGACCTTCAATTGGTAAACTATACTTGCCCCAGACCTCCAAACGGTCTTGGGGTGACCCCCAAACGGTCTTGAGACCGTTTGGGTGATCCCCAAACGGTCTTGAGACCGTTTGGGTGATCCCCAAATGGTCTTGAAACCGTTTGGGCTAATCAACCCAAAATCTCCAATTAACTCATTGGAATTTCAGCACTGTTTTCAATTAGGGTTTGCCCAATTGAATAGCCTTCAACTCACGATTCCTTGGGAGTTAATCCCTAAAATTTGGTGATTCATTATACCACATCATTAGGAACAGTAATACCAAACGGTCAACCCTTTGTCAACGCACTCAAACAGTCTTGAGACCGTTTTCCCAAAAAGTTCAATTAAATCAGATTGATAATCAGCACTTAATCCAATTAGGTTTCCCTAATTGATTAGCCTTCAACTCACGATTCCTTGGGAGTTAATCCCTCAAATTTGGAGGGTCATCAACCAACATAATTATGAACAGGAATACCAAACGGTCAATGCTTGGTCAACCATAATAAACGGTCTTGAAACCATTTTCCCAAACAAGTCAAGTTAATCAGGTTGAAAAATCAGCATTTAATTCAATTCGATTTGCCTAATTGGTTGTCCTTCAACCTACGATTCCTTTGGAGTTAACCCCTAAAATTTGGTGGGTCATTATCCTACATAATTAGGAACAAAATTACCAAACGGTCAATGCTTGGTCAACCATCTCAAACGGTCTTGAAACCGTTTTCTCCCAAACGGTTTCAAACCATTTGCCTTTAAACGGTTTGCTGAAACCGCATAGCCAATCAAATTAAAATGATTTGGAATAGCTATCAACACCGTTTGTCTTGGTACTTTTATTTGAATAAGCATCTAGGATGATTTAATAATCCCCTTCCTTTGAACAACCAAGAACAGCAACCGTTCTTGATGGAAATTGCAGCAAAGAAACAAGAGTGTATCAAATTGAAGAAATCAATCAACAAAGCATAGAGAATTGATGCAATAGCAATGTTTAAGGGTTTAAGTTATAAAAACCACCTCCAATTGAGCTCCAAATCTCCAAGATCACGCCATTAATGGTGTATGAAGCTCTTGCAACTCCCCCTAGGCTCGTCCTCAAGCTTTTGATTGTAAAAGTTGGCTAGGGTTGAAGAGGAGATCAAAGTAAGAAGGAATCCATAATTTATTTTCGATTTCCACCATGAAATCAAGGAGAAATGGATCAAGAACCTTACCTACAGTTTGGGTTTCGTCTTTCTTCTCCTCCTAAGATCCCTTGGTCGGACAAAGCAAGGAGAGAAAGAAAAGGGTCGAGAAAAGCCTTTCATTTGGCTTGGAAAGGGCATTTTTATAAGGAAATTGATGAGAGAAAAGATACTTTATAAAAGTCTTTCAATTCCAAAATTTTTGCCACCACATCACCCTTGGTTTCTTTCATTCAAGGGCATATCTATCCCCACCGAACTCCCTTCCACTATCCATGGATTAAGGGAAAAGAAAATAAGCACCTTAATCCATTATAATATTAATATATCTTTTTGAGTGGAAATTCTTTTCCTTATAATAAGGTGAGTGGAATTTCACCTACTTAGGATATTTTCGTTCCTTATCTTGGAAAAAGATCGTCCATCCTTATTCAAAATCAACCAATAACATTTTGGTTGAAGTCCCTTTAATTAATACATTCATTTTTGCCCTAAATTGAATTAGGGTTTCACTTATGATTAAATCTTGATTATTTTAATATCAAGATTCTCTCTCCTCCAACTTAATTCAAATGAGTTGCCCCTCTCATTTTCTTTGCTCTACATGATTCCGAGAAATATTAAGGACCTAATTGAAGTGGTAATTTGCATATTGAACCCTAGGTTTTGGGTAAATTGCACATTACACCTAAACTGGGTTTTAATGCACAAGGATTGCTTTACAAGCTGAATCTTGGTGCCCAAGCTTGTGAGAACTATACCACTACATCATATTCATTCTTATGATGTCTCAACATCAGGGGAACATCTTATCATGCAACATTTGCAAGTTGACCCCTCAACTTGGGTAATTTGCACTTTAGTCCAAAATAAGCAAACATTGCACCAACATTGTTCAAACAGGACCAAAATTGAAACATAAGTTTCTCATGAGCCCTAATTACTTTTCCCAAGATAAGATTAAGAATCTACTCAACCTTATTAAGAAAAACATCTAGGGTTAACACATAACCCAGGTCATGGATGTTACACACCCCTAACTTCCTACATCAAGGACAAATACGCCTAAGAGATATTCAATAGCTTCATTGATAAAATAGTTAAAATTGTTCATAATACATATTTCATCATCTATGTGATAGAACTGGTGTGGACCAAGACATATTTTTTTTTCTCTTGCAAAGTCTACCAGGTAGTTTATGACGCTGCTATTTCTCATTCTCTTACCTCTGTACTACAATGAGATGATTTGCTACTATGGAGACAAGCTGCTATAGTCGAGATAGTGTCGCACACGATCGGGGGTGGCAAGGAGCATCTTCAAAGCCAAGTAACATGATTATGGGCGGGGGAAGGAGAAAATGCCACATTGGGGGAGTTGAGAGGAGAAGAAAGCACACTAGAGGGGATGGATAGAGGCCACACAATTCGTAGGAGAGGAGTACAGGTCCGATTTTCAGAATGACTTGGGTGAGTCGGGAAGAAAGAGGGGGTCGTGTTGGTGTCGGATGGAAAGATTAGACGGAAAAATCATTGTTCCAGCAAAAGGGGGAGAGGTGTGATGGGGCAACGTGTGTGAAATCGTGCCAGAAAGGGGGGGGGGGGAGTAGCGCGCAAAAAATTGAAAATTTGAGTGTTTCCTTTATTATGGGAGTTAAATGGTGGGAGAGGAGAGGAGTTGAAAAGATTATGATATTGTAGTCAAATAAATATGTAGCTAAATGTGTAGCTTTTACATTTAACTACATGTGTTTCATTTACATTTTGTAATTTTGTAATGGAATATAATTTTAACTACAAACATAATATATGTAGTTAGAATAAATGTAGTTGAATCATCTCTTTTTTGTAGTGCTACTTGAGGAATCCAGTGGATATTCCCACCAACAATCATTGGTATTGCAACACCAAGAACTTCATCGTTGGTGGATTCTACACCTCCTCACCGCACGAGAAGGAGTAGGAAGCACTTTAAAGCTCACTGTGAGGCTTATTTCTCCCTCAATCCAATGATAGGATAGGTTAATTAAGGGTTATATAATCAATATATCTATTTTGTAAGTGGTCCATGTCTTGAGTTCATCATATTGTGTCACATGTTTTCCTTGCATATCTTGCTCAAGTATATTCATGTACCTATTATTATTTGATACATACATGTTGCAAGAGGTATTATTTTTATGCTAATATTGTTAAAGATTTATTGCAAATTGTCTAATGCTTAAGATCATATCAGTTTCAAATACCTATGAATATTTTAAAACAAGATAAGAATTAAGGGTGTAATTCTAAAAAGTTAAGATCAAATCTAAATAAGAACAAGAATAAGAACATATTCAACTAAGGGCATATCTCAGAAATGTTTAAGGAAGGTTAGTACCTCATGAGCCCCCTTCATTCAGTTTGGGGTTATTTAACCATATGCATGCACAATTCATGTGTGTTATGTGAGTAACTTGTACACTCCATGTGTGTTCAGGGAGTTTCTTGCACACCCCATGTATGTCATTAATGTAAGCTAACTAAGATAATAATGTAAGCTAACTAAGTTAATGTAAGCTAACTAAGTTAATAATGCATCAGTAAAAACATTAATAATAATGATGTTCAATATTTTTATTTTCAAGTATATTGTTTAGTAATATTCTTATATTACAAAAACCAACCACTTATAATGATTTTTCAAAAGCATTGCTATGTGTGGTTGTAATGCTTTACTAGTGATCACTACAAGTAGGAGGAGTTGTAGTTCATGTTCTTTTTAGATCCTACTTGGTCGGTTGCCATTCTATATCACTTTCAATTTTTTCATTTTAGTTATGTTATGTTAGAGTCTCCTTCTTTAAACTCTATTAGGATGTAATAAGACCATTTATGACCATTTATTTCTATTCTATGGATTTTTCTTATTCAATGCTATCATGTCACATTTTTGTCATAATCTCTCATGTTACAATGCTTTCACCGTGGTTGTATTTAGTTTAAATTGGAGGTTGTGACATCCCAATGACACATTCATGTATCAAGAAAATTAGTGAAGGAAATTAAAATTATGTAAATGCATAATGAATTTCTAAAATACAAGGATGAAGGGAATTCGTAAAAAAGTAATCTCAATTTTTTTCATAACTGTAGTTGCTTTATATAGCAATACGAAACAAAAATTGGATGTGCACCTAAAAAATGGGACATATAGATGTTAACTTCCAAGATGTTGCAGTTCAATAGATGTCCTATTGTAGTAGTGTGTGGGGACTCGTACCTAACTAGAATCTTGGTAGTTACAGTTCAATAGGAGAACATGTTAGATGTTAACCCTACAACTATACAATTACAAACTTGAAGTATATTTTAGAAAACCTAAACCATAAATACATTACTGCATGTTAAAAACTAAAAAACCAACTACTACACACATTGAAGCATATATAACCATACCAAAGTAAAATGCATAATCAATGCATTAAAAGTGCATTATTAGATATAGTAAACCTTAATTTGAGATAAACAAACTTTGTTTATGTCTTCCCTTTAATGAAAGTATCTATGATTTGTAAATCTAATACCAAAATTCAAAGCCATTCTTGGTATAACATTTACATTTAAAGTAAGTTCACCAAAATTTTCAGTGAAACAACTAGAACGACTTTAGGTGTGCTTATTATAATAAGTTATGAACCTCATGGAATGTTCACACAATTGTATACATAAACTAGGATGATGTTGCACAATATATATTACACAAACTAAAAAAAAACTATTGTTAAATACAAAATCTAATGATTAGGGGTCAACAAAGTAGACATATAGATAGACATACATATCATAATAGAAAAAGTCATAGATAGTTCTTTTGCAACAAACTAGGATATACTTGAGAATGGTGTGCTAAAGACAAACAACAGACCACTCTACTCCATTATATTTTGAGAGACAAGTTGTAGAAGATCGTGAAATGTATTTGTGAAAACTGAAAAATGAGGTAGGATCGGTAGAGTGAGGAAAAAATGGAAATGAAGAAGCATTAGAAAGCATTATTACCTCAATAGGACGAGTAGGTCGACAACCTCACTATTGATGGTACTAAATTGAATAGCTACAGTCAGGTGTGGGAAGAATGAAGAATGAGTCCATAGAGGAGTTGGTCACAGATTATATAACCCAAGACGTCCATGGAGTAGTGGGACAAACAACTCTAGTCCATGATGCCAACTTTGACAAGGTGGTCTTCGTACTGATTGGTTGTTTGAAGAAGGTAGATGTAACATCCCAGGATTTGAGGCCTCGGATAAAACACTCTTAAAAGGAATGATTGGACTACCCATATCACCAAGGTGCACCTCCTTTTCCGGGAGCCCATCTCTAAAGAACTCCATAGTTAAGCATGCTCAGCTTGGAGTAGTACTAGGATGGGTGACCAGTCGGGAAGTTGATCCTGGCTTGCGCGTCAGTGTGGACAAAGTGCGCAGTTAAGGCTAGTGGTGGTCTGTGGGGCCAGTCGTCATTCCTGAAACTCTACTAGAGCCTTGGGAAGTGGGCCCAGGCATTACAAATGGTATCAGAGCCATAACCCCTCCAGTAGGTGGGGCCCACATTGATATGTGGCATGCCGGTCTTGAACCGTGCGGTCCAGGCACGTTGGAAAGGGCTATCCGTTGAGACGAGATGGAGCCACCCTTGCGCTGGTAGCCGTGATCGGGAGCTGGATGTCCATGGGCCATTGTGGGTCTACACTGAAATGGGGTCAGATTATTAGGCCATATAGTTGAGCCTTGACGAGGACGTCAAGAGTCTAAGTGGGGGAGATTGTAACATCCCAGGATTTGAGGCCTCGGATAAAACACTCTTAAAAGGAATGATTGGACTACCCATATCACCAAGGTGCACCTCCTTTTCCGGGAGCCCATCTCTAAAGAACTCCATAGTTAAGCGTGCTCAGCTTGGAGTAGTACTAGGATGGGTGACCAGTCGGGAAGTTGATCCTGGCTTGCGCGTCAGTGTGGACAAAGTGCGCAGTTAAGGCTAGTGGTGGTCTGTGGGGCCAGTCGTCATTCCTGAAACTCTACTAGAGCCTTGGGCAGTGGGCCCAGGCATTACAGTAGAGATAAGGTTTATAGCCAGAGGGGGCAGCATAATGCGAGGGAGAAGTTGGGGTAGTAGGTTAGCTCTAATTGAGAAATGTAGTCATTTGGAGAGGCATCCTTTGATGTGACCATTGTGACTGTCATAGAATGTGGGACAGAGTGACCACAACACTGAAACCCTAGACTCAGGGAGATGACCTCCATGTTTGTAACCGTGGAAGGATGTCGGCGTCAATCACCACAGCTATTTGCATGGGAAAAGTCGACGATTATAGGAGAAAGAGAAAGATGATTGGAATGGACCTAGCTGTAGGACTAGGTATCAAGGGAGAAGATGATTAGAATGAATGGAGTCGACAAGGTGTAATCAAGATGTGTATTAGCCTGACTAGGTTTACTCATATAAAAAAAAAAAACAAGTGGGGCCGAGATAAGCCAGTTTTCCAGCTCTCAATAGGAATTATGGAAGACTGAACCCCATATCTATCCATAGACGAGTTGGACAGAAACATGGTTCAGACTTCAGACCGGCCCACATGGCACAAAACGACAGCCCCTAATAATGAAAGAGGAAGGCAGTGTTCAGTATTGAAAAACACGCGTTCTAGCGACGCTAATCGTCGGTGTACCTTACTGGCTCTCGATCAAACAAGTGAGGTATTCTGGCGACCGTCATCACCATTCGGATATATGGTGGAGAAGAAGGACGACGGGGCATATATCATGGTATAGTGGCAGTCGCTATCCAAACTAAGGCAATGGCTACGTATCCAAGTGCACGTCAAATCAGACAGAAACGAACGAGCACACATTAAAGAGTTTTCGCAGTTAGAAACCTCTGGCAGGCGATCCGTGCTTAACTAAGTCAACGTTCGTACACGCCCTCGTGTGTGCAAATGCGACGGATGACGGAAACTAGTGGAGAGGGGCCAAAGAAAGTTCCTGAGCTGGTTTGCGAAGTAATCGATCATTGCTTTCCCCAATAGACAGTTGCAGGTCTCCGTCGTTGGAAGATTTGGTGGGAGGTTTGATATGACTCGGAAATCAGGATGGATAGATGCGCACCGTACGCCGCTTGTGTGCGTCGAAGGTAATGGTTTGACTTAATTTGGAGGATCCCTCAACGCCTACGATAGCCGTGCTTGGATTTTAATGGCGAGGCAGCTGCGAAATTCAGCGCGTCGGTGGTGCTCGAGCTAAAGTTGGGCTGTGCTTTTGGTTCGAATCCGTCTTTGTCAACCAGCAGGTCAGTTATTAATCCGTAGGATCATGGCACGATGTGGGGCTTACGTGAACACCAGCCAAAGCGCACCAATTTTGGATCAACCAGCGCAGTCGGGATATTTTTAGTTACTAGTGGACAGACACACGTGACATATAAAATTTGTTGGAAATGTGTGGGAAGATGACTCAGTCCGTGAAAAGGTCCTACGGTAAAAGATATTTGTATTGGTTGTTTGAAATGAGAGAATCAATGAACCGTTTCCGTGGGATGGAGAGAGAAATACACAATTAAAGATAATAAAAGTTAATAGGAGAGTGAGAATAAATATTTGTAGGAGCAAAATTCCTTGAAAAAAGAGAGAAGAGAGTGAATCAAGGAGAGCGCAGCATCAAACTCGCTCTTTTTATAGTAGTATAGATGTGCATAACTTTTTTTTTGCTTGTTTAATTGGGAGTAAAATCAGCCCTCACTTCTAGATTGAAAAGATCGAAAGTGAAAAATTGAATCTGGATTGGTTTCGTTTGGTTCAATCGCTAAACCAATAAAACGATATGCTTTGTTTCCCCATGTTACTTGTAAATGTAAGGATTATTTTGCAGCCACATCACCGGTTGTTCTGCAACATCTCCCTATTTCTCAACTGCCCGAGTCTTTTGGCATGGTCTGGCACAACTGTCAAAGTGGACGAAATGGAAATTTTTATAGGAGTGATGTTCATTCCCCCACATTTTTCTTCATAAATTGGAATGATGCAGTTCATGTTCATAGCATCGGTTGGAATTTCAAAGAACGAACTGCGGATAGTTTGAGATCTGATGCAGTAGGAATTCCACACATTGGTTTTCCAGTGTAACCAAACTAGCCACTAGCAGATGATTTTTACACTTTTATTGGTGCAAAGCTTGATATCTAATTGGGTCACGGTCTAATCGGCACTACCAACCCTAAATCTTTGATGTTATACAAGACAACAACAGTATGTATGGCAACATCGCTTCGGCAAAATGACACAACGATTTAGTACAACGGTACCACATCAAATCAAATAAAGGTAATGTGTGTGTATTTTATGAGAATCATGTGAACTTGTGATCTTAGCTAAGAGAAACTGTATTACTGTAACGAAACAAACTACACTCTAAACCGTTAACATTGTATATATGAAATATAACATGATATTGTTGGTGTAGTTGCATAGGTGTTGTTGAAGGAAATGTGTGTTGTCAACTACAAATTCTGATCCCGAATTAAGAAGATCTACAAGACCAAAGAGGTATTCCGTCCTATCTGACTGTGTTGTATACCTTCAAGAGCCAAATATAGACTTTGAAGATATTGATCCCTTATCTTTTTCACAAGAAATGGATTGTGAAAATTCTTCTAAGTGGTTTGATGCTCTGAAAGAAGAATTAATATCTATGGATAAGAAACGGATTTGAGACCATGTACCTTTATCATAGAGTACTAAATCTATAGGTTGCAAATGAGTTGTTAAGACCAAAAGAAACTCAAATCGTAAAAATGAGCGGTACAAGCTGAGAGTAGTTGCTAAGGATTTCACGCAAAATGAAGGCATTGATTATAAAGAGACCTTTGATCCAGTGTCATCAAAGGAATCATTTAGATTGATCACAAACTTAGTAGTTCATTTTAATCATGAGCTATGCCAAATGGATGAATAAACTACATTTTGAATTGGGATTTATGGAGTTTATATGAAAAAACTAGAAGGTTTAATTAATGATAGTAGAAGTCACATAGTTTACAAACTGAAGATATCAATTTATAGAATCAAATAAGCATCCCGACAATGGTATATAAAGTTTAACACTATTATATCAACTTTTGGTTTTAAGCCTAATATTATTATGTACATACGTCAAGGTCAATGAGAATAAATTCATAATATTGATTCTTTATGTGGATGAAATTTTACTAGCAAGTAACAACTTTGGCATAATACATGAAACCAAAAAGCTTCTTTCTTCTAATTTTGAGATGAAATATATGGGTGAAACCACATATGTACTCCGTATGGAGATTCATCGAGATCGAACTAAGGGCGTACTAGAAATATTCTAGAAGGCATATACATCTCAAGTTTTAGAAAAGCATGGAACGAAAAAGTGCCCACGTGGGCTTGCACCTATAGTTAAAGAAAATAAATTAACTCCAAGTTGTGTCCTAGTAATGATATTGAAAGAAATGACATGAGGAAGATACCATACACAATTGCAGTTGTGAGCCTACAATATATTCATATATGCACTCAACCAAACATTACTTTTTTTATAGGAATGTTGGTCATTACCAAAGTAACTCGAATATTGGCCATTGGAGAGTCGTGAAGAAGGTGATGCACTACCTATAAGGGACAAAGGACTACATACTTACATATAAAAGGACAAACCAACTTGAGGTTACGGGATATTCAGATACATATTTTACATGGTGTCCAAATAGTTGGAAGTCTACAGTAGACTATATCTTCCTACCATCCGATGGTGCAATATGGAGGATTATTGAGTAAAAGACTACAACTTCATCCACCATGGAAGTTGAAATTATAGCTTGTCATAGAACATCATAGAAGGAGATACAACTTAAGAATATGATACCAGATCTTAAAATTGTTGATGCAATTCATAAGCCAATACAAATATACTGTGATAATAAAGATGCAACTACTTGTTCTAATAATAATAAAAGCATTACCACATGTAGGCACTTAGATACGAAGGTCTATGTTGTTAATGAACGAGTTGAAAATAAGATGATAATGATTGATCACATTGGTACACAATATACGATATCAGATCCTCTTACAAAAGGTTAAGCTCCGGGATTGTATACATCTCATGTAAAAAGTATGGGTCTGAGAAGATCATTTGAAGTGTAATGATTAATGTGATTTGATAATGTAATATTTATTATGTGATCACATATTTGACTTGCTAATTCTGCTTCAATACTAGTTATAACATATTGTCAGTTCCAACATAAAGTTGGACCCAAAAAATAGGTTTGAGGTCGATCTATTCATACAGTTTATGTCACTACATATAAGATGTTTAGATATTATAATGCATAGAAGGAGTACTCATTTATTGAGTATCAAATACTATGAGCCATATTTGTTTTATATAGAAGTACTTATGTTGAACATCAATAGAAAATTAACAAATATTATAGCCATGGAATTTTGGACCAAGTGAGAAAATGTTAAAATATGTTATGTATGATCCAAAATATATAAAATATTTATTAATATTTTTTTCTAGTAAGGAATGTGTTTCTGGAGTTTGGAATGGATTCCAATAACCGACATGTCTTTTCATATGGATAAAGAAGCATTATTATATATTACATAAGGGATAGTCCTCTCTCCATGGGATGCTATCGTAACTGATCTTCATCCACTGGAGAACCCATCAAGAGTGAGAAACTGATGCTCCAAGGACGTACATGTCTGGGCGTTTTCTCCTTCCGCTAGGAGGCAGACGTCTTTGTGTCCCTCTCTTCATTGTTGTCATCCATGCCATCAGTCTAACCCTATCGTCATTACTATTGCAGTCCTTATTTGTGCTATCTACATCTTCATCCATGGATGCTTCTACAAATTCCAATGTGTTAATTCTTTCGTGAACATCTTAGTGAGGGATAATAACATAAGATTTGCTATCACCGTCACACTTATGATTCATAAAATATTGCTCATGCCTAATGTCAAGAATATGGTAGTTCTATACAACCGCTAGCTCTAGCATGTATGTTGTTGGATTGGACTTGGTACATATTTTTAAGAAACTAATGTTAGATTCATATTGTTTGAACCATTATACAGGGATAAAAGCCTTCTTCAATCAAAGGTCAACCAATTAAGCATTGTGGATCTAAGAGAAGAAGGTCTAAGATTCACACGCCCAAGTAAAGTTGACAACTGACTCGAAGTCCAAGACATCTGTCACTGTAGGCTATGTAAAACTCAAGATGAGGGCAGCCCACCACAACTAACCACTTGGTTTAGAAGAAAGTTGTCTAAATATCGAGGTACTTTCTCTAACTTCATGAACAAAACCTATCACTACTTTTCCCCTGTCAAATCAACCTATCAAAAAGTCACACCAAACCAATTATCCACTGAGGTGTCAGTTAGCTCACACTTGGGAGGTTAAATGTGGGTGTAGACAACTTATTATTTTAACAGTAAGATGTAACCATTAACTGTAAATATATGCCTTAGGATTTTGTACTCACGTGTGAATAAGGATTAGCCTACACCCTATACTAGATTAACGCCACGTATCGTGCCCATTTAGTCTGAACCAACACTTTCAGTTGTATTGTACACGTCAAAAGATAAATAAAAAAATAGCTTATTCGGTGTTCACACGAGAGTAAAAGAAGGGGGAATCCACATGTAACATCTTTGTGGGTTACTTAAACAACGATAACATTTTTCTATCAATTTATACAAGAATTTCATTTGACTCATCGTCGAAATTATTACCAGTGCTCATACTTCAAAATTGTATTGAATTTTGAAATTAAATTTATCTAATAATGTACAAGCACATGTATATACATAATTGTAGCATGTTCTTTTCATTCCAATTCGTCATTGACATGTTCTACTGCAATGAAGGCTTTGACTTCCATAATATTAAATATGGATGCATCACAAATCAAATCCTTACAAAGATAACTACTATTATTTAAATTATATTTTAGGATATTCTATTTTAGTTCTTTTACATGTGCATGTGCACGATATGTGTTCGCTAGTAAAACAAAATGTGCTAGATTGATTTTTCTTTATGTTTACAAACACTGTATGGATGCAGCGAACTAGTCCAACCCGTCCCACTAATATTGACGTTCATTGTAGCTAGTGACTAGTTTGGCTTTTATTCCGGTTCATATTTACATAAAATGATACCATAATCACGACATTAACGGTTTAACCAGTTCAACTACTTCTGATTAAACTGTTCAAGTTCAATTATGGTCACCGAAAATATTTCTAAAATTAATGGCAGTACCAGTCTGATTAAGTCCCGTGTCAAACCAGTGGTTAAGGCAAGTTGTGAGGATACATCAGCCACCCGATTCATCCATGTCGCTGATGTCGACGCATGTGAGCTTTGTAAGCAGGTCTGAATTGGGTGCTCCACACGTGATAGTGGCACGTAAATCGGCAGCTGTGCCAAAACGAACTATAAGGAAAGTTAAGCCCGAGGATCGAGGTCTTTTTTTTTTTAATTAGAGGGGAGAGTTTTATTCACCCTGGCTCCCATACAGGCCAAAAACGTGAGGATTACCGGAGGATTGAGGTTTGAGTTGGAATTCAACTGCACGTTTCTTCCTTCTTTTCCCTGATAGTTAGTTGCATGTCTCCATCGTTGCAAGATTTGGTGGGTTAGTTGGTAAAGGAAGCGATGGATTGCTGGGCAATACATGCGCCGAAGGCTCGCGAGGATCCTCGATGCCCAGCGTGGATTTTTTTTTTTTTTTTTAAAGGAAATGGTCAATATCATCAATGGCAAGCCATACGGCATCTACAAGATAGCAATCTCACACCAGAGATCTAAACAAAGCTCCGTTTAGGAACCAACATAGCACACAAGCTCAGATTGGGAGGGGATAGGTAAATTACTTGCACGATCCCTCTTGATTGACGCTGTCCAAAGCAGCCATTGACGAGAGACTCCTTCAATCTGCACGAGCCCATGGGAATGCCGTAAAAGGAGTACTAAGCAGCATCAGCGGCAGAGAACACCATCACATACACACCAACCACCACAAACAGAAGCTCGACCATCAGCGGACAGACACAAACCAACAAAACTAAACTACATACAAACAAAGAAAGGCTAAAGCTAAGGAAACACAGACAGGAAGAAAGGTAGAGGACACTACCTACAGACAGACAACACACACAGGAAAAGTGACAAACAGATAAGAGGCACAAAACAAGGAGACAGACGGACAAGCGGCCAAAACCCAAAACAGGTGCACACACAAGGAAAAGGAGGTCCCAAGCGGGTGAAAAGGTGAGGGGTAGAGGCACAGGGAAGCCCACCACCACTCCCAACCACTGCGGCGCCGCCCGCCCAGCTCAAGCAGCATCTTGAGGAGGCGAGAGCGGGTAGCAGGACGGCAACACCAACCCAGGACGACCCCCCGTTTGACTCCTAACCCTGTAACACACACCCAGGGACCCCAAGCCCGGCGGTCGACCACGGAAAAAGCCCCAGCAAAACAGAGCAAAACAGAAAACGCCATCACAAGAAAAAACGAAAGAAGAGGGAAAAAAAGGTACACGACCACCAGGGAGCCGCCGACTGGAGGACGGAACACCCACGAATGACCGTCCACGCACAACACCACCGGGATGAAGGCAAGCTCACCCAACACCCCAAACGCTGCCACCACCAGCCCCAAAGGCCAAACCGCAGCTCCGCGCAGAAGGGCAGACGTGGGAGGAGGCGAGGAGGAGCCTCCAGCCGACGAGGCTCACTGGGAAGATCGAGGACGGAGAAAGCCCAAGGGGAGAAGGACAGAAGCGTTGCGCACCGAGGCAGCCTCTTCCCCCCCCCCCCCCGAGCAGGGTCGGCGGCGGGCGAGCCCTAGGTCGCTTTTGCGATCGCGAGAGCTCCGGACGAGAAACGCTTTAGCTCGCGAGAAACCAGTTTATACCCAGCGTGGAAATCTTGGTTGGGCACAGTCATTTCTATACCCGGCCACCACCCGTGTATAGCGAATCCATAAAAGTTTGGTCCCAGCCCAGCCGCCTTTTATGGTATGAATTAACTCCACAAGAATTAATTCCATGCATTAACTCCATGCAGAAAACAAATAGTTTTACAGTTCTCTGGGCACAGTCATTTCTATACCCGACCACCACCCGTGTATAGCGAATCCATAAAAGTCTAGCCCCAACCCAGCCGCCTTTTATGATATGAATTAACTCCACAAGAATTAATTCCATGCATTAACTCCATGCAGAAAACGAAAAGTTTTACAGTTCTCTCACCCCTCTTCTCTCCAGCTGTAATTAATGCTAATTCGGTTTTTTTTTGCAGCTCATCTCTCCAGCCACATTCCACCCCATCAGCGTTCGTGCACAAGTACCGTACGTCCGATTCGTAGCAACAAAAGAGACAATTTCACTATAGCGCGCTACCCAAGTACTATACATGGTTCCAGCTTCCTCCACGTTTTTCTTGTCCCAGACCAAACTCCACCACAACACCTCTTCTTACCCCATTCTTCACCACATAGGTGTCTTCTCCCGGTCAACCCACAACCATGACACTCTTTAGAACATATTGTACCTGGTTCTAGCTTTCTCTGATACTGTACGTCTAGTACCGTATATTATTTTTGTCTCGCATTGTACGTTCTCATATTGTATGTCTCGTACTGTACATTCTCATACTTTGTGTCTCGTACTGTACGTCTAGTACTATATGTCTCGTACTATATCATGTATTGTACATCTTGTACTATGACATGTGTTGTACGTCATGTACTATACTCAAAATAGAATCAAAGATTTTTGTACAAAACGTGGTTGTTAGTATTGTATTTTTACACAATGATATTGTTAATACTATACTTCTTGTATGTAATTTTGTACAATGTCAAATAAATTATAAATAAAAAGTATCAGCAAATGTATGTACAATACGTACGTATTTGAGAAAAAATCTGGACCAGGAGAAATTGAGAGGCAATAGATCTTTTAAAAAAATGGAGAGAATTAAAAAAAAATATAAGATTTTCGTAATCTATGGTGGACTAGGATAGCACAAGTACAATTCTTTGAAAATCGATAAAATATCTATTATTTTTATAAGATTTGCATAGTTGTTGCATGACAATAATATAAACAATGTGTTGTATGTGGAGCATTGTGCCACACATTAAATCTCACGTTTTTTCAACTTCCATGTACACCAGCAGGCAGGGGCGGAGCCAGACCTTAATATGTGGGGGGGCCAAAATAATAGTACTACACATCAAGAATCGATCCAAAGACCCTTTGAAAGTAAACATCATCTGAATCCACTACACTACGTTCACATGTGGATGAGTTTGTATTATAACCGTAATATAAACACATCGTTTGCACATTTGTTGGAAAAATAAAACACATATGTGCGCATGGGGTATCGAACCCGCGACCTCATCCAAGGGAGAAGCTCCACTAGCCACTGAACCAACTGTAAACTTGGTGTTGTATACACATTGTAATTATATATATTATTATACCATATCATAGACATATGTATATATATACATATATATACTAAAATTTTATTTTTTTTGGGGGGGCCATGGCCCATGCTTGCCCCCCCTGGCTCCGTCCCTGCCAGCAGGTGGCTAACTGACTTGTGTCTAAAATTTTTCTTAACATTCACGTCACGTTGGTGGTAGCTAGGTTTAGACATTGGTTGGAGTTACGTGTTGCTAATCCGTTCGTCGTTGTCAACGCTCTTTTTGTTTGAGTTTTTTCTTAAAAACCCCCTCACTATTGCTTTAATTCCTAAAAACCCCCTCATGTTTGGATAATTCTTACCAGCCCCCTCAACCATTACGTCCGTCACCAACCTAACAGCTAGCTGTTGTTTGTTATTATTTTAAGAACAATCTCCGTCTCTCCTCGTGTATCTATCTCTCCATTCCAATTTTTATTTTTTTCTTCTACATTTTCTCCGTTGTGTTGTGCTGCTGTGAGAATATGCTTAATAACATGATAAGGTTAGTATTATCAAATCTCTATCCAATACCGCAAACCTGATTAGTTTTGATTTTGAAAAAAAATTAACTCTGGGTTGGGATTGATCAGAATAGACAACAATGTCAAATTTTTGGTTCGAGTCAATTTCACTATATTTCTAATAGTCAAACCCAGATCCAACCCGAGCCTGAAATCTGATCGCTCTATCTGAACCCGCAACCGACTCAAATTGATAAATTTCTTAGATACGACCTAGACTCAAATTTTAGTCGACCTCAAACAAACTCGGTTTAGTAAAAAATTTAACCTATAAGCAACTTGTGTTAAAATTAAAACTCTGCTTAACTGGATTTTTATTTGAACCAAAACTTATTAGAATCCATCTAAATTGGTGAAATTAGAACCCATAATCGACCACAACATGAATTTTCGTCGGTTGCTTTGAATCCAGAATCAACCTAGACTCTAACTCAGAACAAACCCAATTTATCAAAGTTTAGAACCCAAAATACGAATTTGGGTTAGATGTTTGGGGTTCTGAATTTGAAAACTAAAATCTAGAACGTGATATTCAATTTTTTGGTTCTAAGTTTCGACAATATAGATCAGTTCTATGTTCAAAGCTAGACTCAAAATTGACTCATACATAAATTTTTTAGAATTATATGAACCCGGAATTGACATATATTGTCAAACTTAGAAATCGAATATCAAGTTCTGAATTTTGATTTTCAAATTAAAAAATCAGGACTTATAACCCAACATTCGGATTTTGGATTCTAATATTTGACAACTTGAGTTAGTTTTCAGTTCAAATAGACCAACTAAAATCGCGTAGGAAGAGTTCAGTTTCAAAGTAACCGGAAGAAGCTTTTATTGAGATCGGTTAAGGGTTGTAAACTTTGCTACAAATTTTGGTTTTAAATAAAATCTAATTAAGCAAAACTTAAATTTAACACAAGTGGCTTGTAGTTTCTAATTTGAACGGTTCATTTTTCATTTTAATGATCCAAGTCCAAACCAAGTTGATTGAAATCCTAGACATGTTTGTTCGAAGAAATTTATCAACCTGAGTCAATCACATTCAGATAGAGTAACCATAATTCGAATCCGAGTTGGATCCAAATTTAACATTGGAATCCGATAAGATTTTCTGACCCAGGATGATGATCCCTATATTGACGAGACCCAAACTCAGATTTTTTTTTTCTAAAGTAAACCTGATTAAGTTCACAGTGTTGAACAAAGATATGATAATAGTAACCATCCACTCATGCTATTAATTACATTCGCAGTGAAGGAATGGGAAATCATTGAACATGTAGAAGAAAAAGAAATCAAAATGTGAGCGGTATATAGACCAGGCGTGGCGGAGAAGATTATTAAAATAATAACAAGCAGCAGCCAGCCGTTAGGTTGATGACGGTGGTAACGGTTGAGGGGGCTGCTTGGGATTATCCAAACATGAGGGGGTTTTCTGGAATTACAGCAAAAGTGAGGGGGTGTTTAGGAAAAAACTCTTTTAGTTTCGAGTGGTCGAGCTGCCTAACGTAAATTTCCGAGGAATTAGATGCTACGCCATCAGTTCAACGCGGCTCAAGACGACATGCTGAAAATTGCCGCGTCAATCAGCTTAGCTTTTCTTTGTAGTATGCTTGTTATGATAAGATTTGATAATAGCCGTTAGTGCTTGGGTTCCGGCGCCCAGTTGGTCATGCGTTAAGAGCAACGAGTGTGTGTCTTACTTTGAACATGATTATATTCGTTAATCTCAAAAGGCACAAGATTATAATTGGTGATTGGAGCTAAGGGATTGAGATGGAAAAGTGTGCGAAAAGAGGAGTGTTTTTAAGATGAGGCGAAGGGAATAAAGCTTAGGCTCTATTTGATAGGGTGTACTCAGGTGCAGTTATGTGATCCGCAAAATAAAAAGTTTAAAATGACTGAATCCATGTGTATGTATTATATTTGGTTGGGTGCATGTTAAAAGTAATGATCTTGTTTGATATTAATGGTTGAGTTGTTGATGTACAAGTATTTTGCATGCTATTCGCGTCTAAAACTATAGCTGCTTGGTTTTGCACTCGCACTGCGCTCCTGCAGGGCACTATACAAATTCACTATTTTCTGGGCAAAAAGCAGGTTGGCCGCGTGTTGAAAATCAATGAGTTTCTTTTCTACGAGCATAACCAAACAAAATAGGGGTGTAAATATGTGGCATTTGAATTCAACTATTTTGTTTTACATCCTATCAAACTAGCTCTTAACATCAAATTGGACTGAACAAACTCTAACCATTAGAGTGCGCTTAACCCAAACCAACTGAGTCATTCTTGTATCTCCTTTCATGCACGCCAAAAGTTTGAGCGAGGGAGTCCGCGTCAGAGTAGAGGGACACTTTGACATTGGGGATGAGGTGAGGGCAATTCCGATCTGAAGATGGTATGATTTTTTTCGCATAACTTTTATAATATAAGCAGGATCACATTACTAAATTCTTTGCTTGATGTTTTAAAATTCATTGTCCATGGTAGTTGAGGGTGTTTTTGAAATTTGACTTGCTCCTTGCTTTTTTCTAAAGAATCTTGCGCATGTACTGATAGGACTATAAATATATAGGATAAGATACACAAAAGGTTAATTTATACCTTTACTCTCACTAAAGTTGCAATTAAGATGTAAGATATTATCCTGATCATAAAAATCTTCACCCTACCTTTGTCCATACTCTTTTACCCACATGATAAACACATAAGACAATGGGTGTAATGGTTGATTAAGTGTAAAGATTAAGATACAACATTTTCAATAATAATTTCAAATAATATTTTTTCTATATTAAACAAAAGATACTACTAAAACAATTTTTAAATAACAACAAGTTATGCATCTAGTGATATACAACCAGAAAACTAATGTTTAACCTAACACTATATTTCAGAAAGATGGTTTTTTATATTGGTTATTAGTAAGGAATTCTTGTTCTCTTCTCTTGTAAATGATATAATAACTTTGACATGATATTGTTTGTTTATCATGTTTTTGAATCCAAAAATTAGTACAAATTAAGTGAGTAGTGGTAAAGTTTGTATCAGAACCCCAAACTATCAAGTTAATCTAATATTAATGTGTAAAGTGGGTAAGGTAAACTTCTTTCTTTACACTATTCTTTTTAGACATGTGTAAATAAGTGGGTGGAAAATATGTTTATCCTTAACCTATCTTGGTAGGTATGGGTTGTGGGTATACAAGCTATACTCTACTCATTTACATCCCTATAGGTTGCATGCTTTTCAAACATTGTTCAAGCACTATTATATAATGGTGTACAAGAATTGAGATGTTAGTGCACTTACATTTCAAATCTCGCTGCAACTACTAGTAAAGTCTACAACACTTGCTACCCAATTGTTATGAAATTTAGATGCACTCCGACATATTCCCAATGCACCTACACTCTGATCCTAACTCACCTATTTTTAAGACTAGGCTCATGTGCATGCGCTTAAACCCCAGTGCACCTACTAATAAATCATGGTGAATCCACACTAGGATCTTGGTGCACCAGTGAACAAATGATGTAGCCTCTACATCCGAATCCTAGTGTATGCACAATTTCAATCCATGCACACTTTCAATAAAATTCCAGTGAACACATGATTCAAATATTTTGCGCCTAAAATTATATCTTTATGTCCAAACATATCAAATCATGGTTCTAGACAAGCTACTAAACTACACTTAGTTTTGAATTTAGATGCACCAACATTAAGGTTTAGTCAAAATTATAATTAATCATGATGAATAGTTGATTCAAATCTTAGTGCTCAAGCTATTGCATATTCATTCACACATGATTCACTAAATCATGTTGGTCACAAATAAGTATTCTGGTTAATGTATATTTCTAAGACTCTTGTACCTCCTATTGAGTCGTGGTGAATGTATGAATCAACTCCCTATGTAGGGTTGAATCATGATATATTCATATTTTGAATCATTGCACACCACATGCTACGGAATCATGGTGTATATTTTATTTTTCTTTCAGTTGCATCAACATCACAATCAAATTACACATTAGCTTGAATCCTAGTGAATACTTGATTCAAATCCTAGTTCACAAACTACTGAATCAAGATCGACACATGTTTCAAATCATGGTGAACCACATGTTATTGAACCATTGTGATTGTGATGCCCTCATTTAAATCTCGAAATGCCTACTACCAAGTCTTTGTGCACCAACTTTTATTTCATACTCACGTATTATTTAACATCCTATGAGAAAACTATCAAACCATGCACCATGATATGAACCCTAGTGCAGACAAGGTATGAATCCTAGTGCAAGTGAAATTGTAATCCATGTGCATTGACACATGAATCCTAGTGCATACAAATATTCAATTCTTAATACTTGTAGTCAAATCCCAGTGAAGACAATATTCATAACCAATTCCACTTGATATATTGTCTTTTTGCACGCAAGTTTGAATTTTGATGCACTACATGATTTCAGTTGTAGTACATACTTCAATTTGAGTTTATGTGCACAACATTAGATATAGTGCACCATTTGTTTGATTCATCATAAATCCTAAAATTAGATCATGATCGACAACTACTATATATTAGTTCACACACATCTTAGTCATGGTACATCATATGATATGCATTATAGATCACTTGCATTTGAATCCTTGTTTCAAATACTTATGCACCTCCAATCAAAATCTGCATGAATACACAATTCAAATATGACTTCAAATGCTACTAAATCTTTGTGTATTTATGTTTCAAATCATGGTGCACATTATGATAATGAATCATGGTGCAAACATCATATTTAATTTAGGTGCATCAACATCAGAAACACCTTTAACTCAAATTTTGGTGAATGCTCAATTCATATCCTAGTGAACAATCTATTGGATCACTTCTTGCGAATTTTCAATTCATGATCCAAAACATGATACCAAATTATTATGTGTGCATATAAAAAGCCTAGTACAGTCATATTTGAAATCCTTGTCCACCGACTATTTAATTTTGTTGAATGCATGATTCAAATCCTAGTACATAGACTATTGCATCTAGGTACATGTACATTTTAAATCATGGTGAACCACATGCTACGAAATGATGTAGCACATTTATCTTTAGTTTAGGCCCTATTTGATAGGGTGTACTTAGGTGCCATTTTGTGATTTGTAAAATAAAAAGTTTAAAAGGACTGAATCCATATGTATATTATATTTGGTTGGATGCATGTTAAAATTAATGATCTTGTTTGATATTATTTGGTTGAGTTGTTGTGGTACATGTATTTTGCATGCTATTCATGTCCAGAAACTATAGTTGCTTGGTCCTGCACTCATACTGCACTCTTGCAGGACACTATACAAATTCACTGTATATAGGGCAAAAAGCAGGTTGGCTTCATGTTGAAAATCAGTGAGTTTCTTTTCCACATACGTAACCAAATAGAATAGCAATGTAAATTCCTAACATTAATTTAATTATTTTATTTACATCCTACCAAACCAGCCCTTAACCTCAAATTAAATTAAACAAACTCCAATCATTACAATGAGCTTAACCCAACCCAAATGAGTCCTTCTTGTTTCTCCTCTCGTGCACGTCAAAACGTCAGGCGAGGGAGTCCGCCTTAGAGTAGAGGGATACTTTGACATTGGGGAAGAGGGCAATTATGATCCAATGTTGGTATGATTTTTCTTATAACTTTTGTAATATGACCAAGATCATATTCCTAAATCCTTTGCTAGATGTTTGAAAATTCATTATCCATGATAGGTGGGGATGTTATAAAATTTGACTTGCACCTTGATTTTTCTAAAGAATCCTTGTGCACGTACTACTAGGACTATAAATGGATAGGATAAGATAGAGGAAACACTAATTTAACCTTTACTCTCACCAAAGTTGTGAGTAACATATAAGGTAATTATTCATATCACAAAAATTTTCACCTACCTTTGCCCATACTCTTTTACCCACATGATAAACACATAAGTCAATGGGTATAATGGTTGATTAAGTGTAAAGACTAAGATAAACAATTTTCAATAACCATTTCAAATGATATTTTTTCTATAATAAACAAAAGATACCACTAGAATCAATTTTAAATAATGAAATTAAAAGTTATGTATCTAGTGATATACTACCAGAAAAATAATGTTTAACCTAACATTATATTTCAAAAAGAAGGTTTTTTATATTGGTTATTAGTAAGGAATCCTTTTTCTCTTCTCTTGTAAATGATATAATAAATTTGACATGATGTTGTTTATTTATCATGTTTTTGGACCCAAAAATTAGTACAGATTCAGAGAGTAGTGGTAAAGTTTGTATCAAAACCCCAACCTATCAAGTTAACCTGATATTAATGTGTAAAGTGAGTAAGGTAAACTTCTTTCTTTGCACTATTCTTTCTATGTGTGTGTAAATAAGTGGGTTGATAAGAAGCTTATCCTTAACCTATACTATTGGGTATGGGTGGTGGGTATACAAGTTATACTCTACTCATTTTATCCCTATAGGTTGCATACTTTTCAAACATTGTCCAAACAGTATTATATAATGGCATATAAGCATGATATGTTAGTGCACTTACATTTCAAATCTCGTTGCAACTACAAGATAAGTCTACAACACTTGCTACGTGATTGTTCTGAAATTTAGGCACACTCAGAATTATTCCTGATGCACCCGCAGTCCAATTCTACCTCACCTATATTTAAGACTAGGTGTGTAACACCCCAATTTCACAAACTAAGTAGAAGCATACATCTTATTGGGATGTCACAAACATGACTATCATTGCATAAAAATAAAGTTCATATATACCAACACAGGATAAAAGAATAGTTCTCATACTCAAGTCCCCAACATAACTCATACATAAACAAATCTAAACATGATTACTCTTAAACATCCTACACTTTCTCATAAAACTCTCACTAAAACTAAAACACGCGTTTCATAAACATAAAGGAAATATAATCTATGGATAGTTAGCACCCCACCAGGTCTGTTCTCAGATGTCCTAAAGCTCCTTCTTCAACAGGTCCTCAGCTAGCTTTATCCTTGATGTTGCTCCTTTCCTGCAGGCATCACGCCCCCAGCCATGCATCAAACAAAATGGTAAGTGGAATTGAACATACTATATCTTAAAGAAAACATGTAAATTGGAAATAAACTTTAAACATGTAAACATTTAAAAAGATACAATTACTTTTAAATTATGTCTTTTATCTTGACCTATATAAGGATCCTCGGGTCTTTGCACCAAAGTTCCTTTTCTCTTATACACCGAAGTGCCTCTTGGGTTGCACCGGAGTGCCTCTTCTCTTATGCACCGAAGTGCCTCTTGGGTTGCACCGAGGAGCCTCTTGGTGAGGACCTTATATAAGTTATTTTTTAATCATTATCTTTCTCTTAAAACTCTTAACTTTCTCTTTAAACTTAACTTTAAATTTACTCTTAATGTGCATGATGATGATACAATATTATTGACATTAAACATGGCATTCAGTTAAGTATAAATTCAATGGCTTTTAACAATTAAAATAGTAAAGAATACATTCAACATTTCTTATGGATACATATATACAATCAATCAAATATTTATGTTCAAAGTGCATGGACCACTTACCTCTCTATTAGAGAATACCTAGATTCTCTTCTTAGGTTTATGAAACCCTAAACACGTTCTTGGGGTTAAGAAACCCTAATTACCCTGTTAAAGCAATTATCATCCATTAATAATTAATATTCAACCTAATTTCTAGGGTTTTGGGGTTCTTGATGAAAACAGGGAAAATCAACATCAAAATAGGCTCTAAACGTTATTCCATCTTGTAGATCTCAACAAACTGAGCAAAATCCATATATGATTTGACCCCATTGGATGTACCAGTAAAAAGATATAAATTTTTTATATGTCGGCTAATCAGAAACTCCAAAAAATCCATGCATATTATCCAAAATCAAAACTAGTGGGGCTTCCATGGACCACACACAAAAAGCCATGTGGATCCTCATCACTCAGAACTAGTGTGCACTGAGAGAGACAAAAAGGCATGTGAAAGGTCCAAATTATCCCTGTAACCTGAATACATACGATTAACCCTCGACGGACCAAACTGGAAGAACAACATTGAGTTTATTCTTCTGTTGCTTCATCCACGAACAGGAGGACAACCCAGCGAGAGCATTGACTGCAGATAGATCAAATGAGCTCCTCGTGAGATAAGTCCAGGGACAATTTCCCCTTCGTCGGCCAAATCCAACAAGCCCCGACTCGGGTTGGGTGAAGATCAGGTGTGAAAACCAACGACTCGCCATGGTTGGGTCCTCAAGCCTTCGATTGAAAATTAGAAAAGAGAAAAACACGGTAAAATTGATGGTGTCGTTCAACTCATCATCATGAACTGGAACTAAAGGTAGAAAAATTTGGGCAAACAGTGAAGAGATGCCTAAGAATCGCTGGTCGGCGCAAGCAACAACGAAAAGAAGGAAACCAGTGCTCACCAGAAGATGGACAAAATTGATGATCCACAGAGCTTCTTGGCGACCCGAGCAAGCTTTCTCAAGCTCCTGGAACTATCCTGCCGGTCTATAGTCTGGCGATGATCCTTGGCATGGTCACCAGTGAAAACTGAGTAGGGAAACAATGAGCAAGGGCACGAGAGAGAAAAAGGTCAGAGGAAAACGGTTCCCTAATTGTCGTTGAACATTTTCACAAGGCCAGGTATATATGCAATGACCCAGAGAAGGCTGGAGTCACTGCCGAGATGGGAAACAGGGGAGGATGGGAGAGTCTAGTCGATCGAGAGATCTACTGGATGAAGTCTGAACAAAATCGGTATGGGGAAGTCCAACTCGATTTGAGGATTGTGAAAAGCCAACTATTTCGTACTGAGGTAGAGCGGTGTGGGAGATCAAGATCATGGAGGAGAGCCGCAACTGAGGAGTCCGCTCTGTGCGGGACTCAGGTGAAGGAGACAGTCTCCCCATGCATAGCTGGATCCATGAGAGTTCGGCCCAATTGGGTCAGCATGACCCTAAAAAAATGGTGGACCAAAGTCCTACCTTGGTTAGGATTAGATTCGTTAGGGCTATATATATTAAATTGGGTTAATTATTTTCTAGTTCAAATTAGGGTAGATGGGAAAGTCCAAATCTCCTCAAATTTCGTGTGTTACCTAAATGAGTCACAAGGAATCCAAAAATATAGTTATTTTCCTGATTTGATCATCTTAGCTTATTATATTTCTCTTTTTAGCATAAATGTTTAACTAATCATATAGGATGACTTAAAATGAATTTGAGTATAAAAATTTGAGAGAATCATTAAATTATCAACACCAACTTATGGTAAAATTATTAGGCCAAAACCAAAACTTTTCTGGGTAAATTTCATGTTAAACACTAAATGTCACTTATTTAATAATTAGGGCTATCTTGATGATATTGATTTTCAATTAAGTTCAAAAATTATCGAATTTGCTTTATGTAACATATTTGGGAACCATCATAATATTATTATATGTTTTGATCATAAATTTTAAAATAAAACAAATTAGGGTTTCAAATTGGGGTCATTTTATAAGGTTCAAAATTTTAGGATGTTACAATTCTACCCACCTTATAAAAATTTTGTCCTCAAAATTTTTAGGGTACTACCCACCTTAGTATCTTCCCTATCCTTAGCATGAAAGGTTTAACTTATAATTCTACACATGTTCATACATAAGATGAGTCTAACTACAACTATATCCTCAAAGAGATTTAATAACTTAAACCATATCGTGTTCATTCTTATCATCTTCATCGTCATCCACCATGGTGAAGATTCTAGCATGTCACTTCTCTCGAGGTGCTTCATTGACCTTGGGCTCTTTCTTTTGAAACTTGGGGAAGTTGGGTCTAATGTGGCCTGCTTCACCACATACATGACACACTTCGGTTCCAAACATGCATTCTCCTAGATGATACTTGGAGCACATGGCACATTGGGTCTTGGCAGGTTGATTTGCAAAAACCTTAGATGGAGCCTTCCTCTTCTTGTCATTATGGTGGTTGTTGTTGTTGGAGTGGTTGTCCTTCTTCCATGATCTTCCTGGGTGGTCTTCTAGTTCAAGGGCAGCATCTAGGGCACCTTGCAAGGTGCGGTGTCCCCGTCCAGAAAAAGCAAAGCTATGATCCTCCTTGAGACCCCTAATGAACTTCTTCACCTCGCGTCGTTCATCATAATCATATCTATACTTTTGTAAGATTCTGAACTTCATGACGTATTGGGTGACTGTCATATCACCACGTTGATGAAGATTGTGAAACTCCTCTTCTTTCTTCTCAATCATAGCCTCAGATATGTCATGTTCTTTAAAGGATTCTATGAATTCCTCCCATGTGAGTGGAGGAGCATCAGCTTCACGGGATCCTAGCAGGTTCTCCCACCAAGTCCTAGCAGCACCTTTGAGCATGTGAGTCCCAAAACGAACCCTAGATGGGTTAGGGCAATCTAGGTCACGAAAACAATGCTCCATGTTCTGCAACCAGCTTTCAGCTTTGCCCACGACATCCATCTCTTCCTCTCCAGCAAAAGAATTAGGCTTGATCTTCAAGAAGTCAACTAAGGTCAACTCCTGGTTCCTCAGTTGATGTGGTCTTCCTTGTTGTCCAGTGATAACATCAGTCAGAGCCTTGATAAGAACTTCTAGAGGTGCATTAGGGTTACCATTAGGGTTAGCCCCTCTAGAAACACTATGATCACTTTCCCCATTGGAAGAGCTTCCCTCTCCATCTACGTGCTCCTTGCCCTTATCAAATTTCTTCTTGGGAGCCATCTACAAAAGGGAACATAAACTATATGAGATTTTGAGAAAAGCTTGGTGGCCAAATATATTTTTTGCTCTGATACCATATTGTAACACCCCAATTTCACAAACTAAGCGGAAGCATACATCTTATTGGGATGTCACAAACATGACTATCATTGCATAAAAATAAAGTTCATATATACCAACATAGGATAAAATAACAGTTCTCACACTCAAGTCCCCAACATAACTCATACATAAACAAATCTAAACATGATTACTCTTAAACATCCTACACTTTCTCATAAAACTCTCACTAAAACTAAAACACACAATTCATAAACATAAAGGAAATCTAATCTATGGATAGTTGGCACCCCACCAGGTCTGATCTTAGATGTCCTAAAGCTCTTTCTTCAATAGGTCCTCATCTAGCTTTGTCCTTGATGTTTCTCCTTTCCTGTGGGAATCACGCCCCCAGCCATGCATCAAACAAAATAGTAAGTGGAATTGAACATATTAAATCTTAAAGAAAACATGTAAACTGGAAATAAACTTTAAACATTTAAACATTTAAAAGAGACAATTGCTTTTAAATTATGTCTTTTATCTTAACCTATATAAGGATCCCCGGGTCTTTGCAACGAAGTGCCTCTTCTCTTATGCACTGAAGTGCCTCTTGGGTTGCACCGGAGTGCCTCTTCTCTTATGCACCGAAGTGCCTCTTGGGTTGCACCGAGGAGCCTCTTAGTGAGGACCTTATATAAGTTATATTTTAATCATTATCTTTCTCTTAAAACTCTTAACTTTCTCTTTAAACATAACTTTAAATTTACTCTTAATGTTCATGAATATGATACAATATTATTGACATTAAACATGGCATTCAGTTCAGTATAAATTCAATGGCTTTTAACAATTAAAACAGTAAATAATACATTCAACATTTCTTATGCATACATATATATAATACATCAAATATTTATGTTCAAAGTGCATGGACCACTTACCTCTCTCTTAGAGAAGACCTAGATTCTCTTCTTAGGTTTATGAAACCCTAAACATGTTCTTGGGGTTAAGAAACCCTAATTACTTTGTTAAAGCAATTATCATTCATTAATAATTAATATTCAACCTAATTTCTAGGGTTTTGGGGTTCTTGATGAAAACAAGGAAAATAGGCATCAAAACAGGCTCTAAACGTTATTCCATCTTGTAGATCTCGAAAAACTGAGCAAAATCCATATATGATTTGACCCCATTGGACGTACCAGTAAAAAGATATAAATTTTTATATGTCGGCCAATCAGAAACTCTAGAAAATCCATGCATATTATCCAAAATCAAAACTAGTGAGGCTTACCTGAACCACACACAAAAAGCTTTGTGGATCCTCATCACTCAAAACTAGTGTGCACTGAGACAGACAAAAAGGCATGTGAAAGGTCCAAATTACCCCTTTAACCTGAATACATACGATTAACCCTCGATGGACCAAACTGGAAGAACAACACTGAGTTTGTTCTTCCGTTGCTTCATCCACGAACATGAGGAAAACCCAGCAAGAACATTGATTGCAGATCGATCCTCGTGAGATAAGGACAGGGACAAGTTCCCCTTCATCGGCCAAAGCCAACAAGCCCCGACTCGGGCTGGGTGAAGATTAGGTGTGAAAACCAACGACTCGCCATGGTTGGGTCCTCAAGCCTTCGATTGAAAATCAGAAAAGAGCAAAACACAGTAATATTGATGGTGTCGTTCAACTCATCATCATGAAATGGAACTAAAGGTAGCAAAATTTGGGCAAACAGTGAAGAGATGCCTAAGAATCGCTGGTCGGCGCAAGCAATAACAAAAAGAAGGAAACCAATGCTCACCAGAAGATGGAAAAAGATGACGATCCACAAAGCTTCCTAGCGACCTGAGCAAGCTTTCTCAAGATCCTGGAGCTATCCCTCTGGTCTACAGTCCAGAGATGATCCCTGGCGTGGTCGCCAGTGAAAACTGAGTAGGGAAACAATGAGTAAGGGCACGAGAGAGAAAAAGGTCAGAGGAGAACGGTTCCCTTATTGTTGTTGAACATTTTCGCAAGGCCAGGTATATATGCAATGACCCAGAGAGGGTTGGAGTCACTGCCGAGATGGGAAACTGGGGAGGATGGGAGAGTCTAGTTGACCGAGAGATCTACTGGATGAAGTCCGAACAAAATCAGTATGGGGAAGTCTGACTCGGTTCGAGGATTGTGAAAAGCCAACTATTTCGTACTGAGGTAGAGTGGTGTGGGAGATTGAGATCATGGAGGAGAGCCACCACTGAGGAGTCTGCTCTGCGTGGGACTTAGGTGGAGGAGACGATCTCCCCACACGTGGCTAGATCCATGAGAGTCCGACCCAGCTGGGTCAGCGTGACCCTAAAGAAAACGTTGGACCAAAGTCCCGCCTTAGTTAGGATTAGATTCGTTAGGGCTATATATATTAAATTGGGTTAATTATTTTCTAGTTCAAATTAGGGTAGCTAAGAAAATACAAATCTCCTTAAATTTTGTGTGTTACCTAAATGAGTCACAAGGAATCCAAAAATATAGTTATTTTCCTAATTTGATCATCTTAGCTTATTATATTTCTCTTTTTAGCATAAATGTATAATTAATCATACAGGATGACTTAAAATGAATTTGAGTATAGAAATTTGGTTAAATCATTAAATTATCAACACCAACTTATGGTAAAATTATTAGGCCAAAACAAGAACTTTTACTGGGTAAATTTCATGTTAGACCCTAAATGTCACTTATTTAATAATTAGGGATATCTTGATGATATTGATTTTCAATTAAGTTCAAAAATTATCAAATTTGTTTTATGTAACATATTTGGGAACCATCATAATATTATTATATGTTTTGATCATAAATTTCAAAATAAAAAAATTAGGGTTTCAAATTGGGGTCATTTTATAAAGTTCAAAATTTTAGGATGTTACAAGGTGCATGCCCATGCGCTTAAACCCCAGTGCACCTACTAATAGATCATGGTGTATCCACACTAGAATCTTGGTGCATCACCTAAAAAATCATGTAATGTTTGCATATGAATCCTAGTGTATGCACAATTTCAATCAATGGACACCTGCTATAAAATTCCACTTAACACATGAATCAAATGTTTTGCACCCAAAATTACATCTTTGTCCACAAATTTATCAAATTATGGTGCAAGACAAGATACTAAACTACACTTAATTTTGTATTTAGATGAAAAAACATTAGGGTTTTGTCAAAATTATAATTAATCATGATGAACAGTTTATTCAAATCTTAGTGCACAAGCTATTGCATATTGGTCTACACATGATTCAATCATGGTGTACCACATGCTGCCGAATCATGGTGCACACAAATAAGTATTCCATTTCATGCATATTTCCAAGACTCTTGCACCTCCTATTGAACTGTGGTGCATGTATGAATCAACTCCCTATGTAGGACTGAGTCATGGTATATTCATGTTTTGAATCATTGCACACCACATGCGATTCAATCATGGTGTATATTTTATTTTTCCTTCAAGTGCGCCAACATCACAATCAAATTATACAATAGCTTGAATCCTACTGAATACATGATTCAAATCCTAGTGCACAAACTACTAAATCAAGATCGATACATGTTTCAAATCATGGTGAACCACATTCAATTGAACCATTGTGCATGTGATGCCCGCATTTAAATCCCAGAATGTCTATTACCAAATCCTAATGCACCAAATTTTGTTGCATACTCACATATTTTTCAACACGTACCCTTTGTGCAAACTATCAAACCAAGCACCATGATGTGAATCCTAGTGCAGACAAGGTATGAATCCTGGTGCAAGTGCACTTGTAATCCATATGCACTAACATATGGATCCTAGCGCATACACATTTTGAATACTTATCCACTTGTTTTCAAATCCCTGATGACAATATGCATAACCAATTCCACCTGATCTATTATCTCTTTGCACACAAGTTGGAATTTTGATGCAATACATGATTTTAGTTGTAGTACATACTTCAATTTTAGTTCATGTACACCAACATTAGATATAGTTCACCATTAGTTTAATTCATCATAAATCCTCAAATTAAATCATGAACCACAACTAATGAATATTAGTTCAAACACATCTTCGTCATGGTACATCACATGATATGCATTATAGTTCATATGCATTTGAATCCTTATTTCAAATACTTGTACACCTCGAGTCAAAATCTCTATGAATACACATTTCAAATCCTAATTCAAATGATATGAAATCTTTGTGCATTTATGTTTTAAATCATGGTTCACATCATGATATTGAATCCTAGTGCAAACATCATACTAAATTTTGGTACATCAACATTAGAATACAGGCCCACCTTTAAATAAAATTTTGGTGAATGCTCGATTCATATCTGAGTGAACAATCTATCGGTTCAATTCTTGCTCACTTTCAATTCATGATGCAAAACATGATACCAAAATACGGTGTCCACATATCAAAATGCTATAACAATCATATTTTGAAATCCTTGTCCACCGACTATTGAACTTGTTGAATTCATGATTCAAATCCTAGTGCATACACTATTGCATCTAGGTACATGTATGTTTTAAATCATGGTGAACCAAATGCTACTAAATGATGTAACATACTTATCTTTAGTGTGGCAACCTGCCAGGCTGAACGAGATTACTCAAAAAAAACATCATCGTTCACTAATTAACCACATCACTAAAAAGGTGCATAATTAAAACCAAAGAAAACTTATTAAGCTTGTTCACAAACATTTACATATAGGTTCAACATCCTGCATAAAAGTATGTATCATAACATGTAACTATACAACCATCCAGTGGCCGCAGTATACAAAAGGCATTATCCACATATACACAAAAAATACAACATCAACATATTGTCAAAAACTCAAGTCAATATACATTGTCAACAAAACATCCTTTCCTGGACCTAGGAGTATAGGGACAACTCTAGGATACACTAACAACTAGACAAACTTCTTCCTCTACTAATCTCCAAGTTGCTCCTCCTCACTATCATGAGCCTGGCAATGTCACTAGCAATCACCTAAAAAGATGTGGTGACCCATGAGGTGAGACTCATGTCCCAACAAGAGATATAACTCTAAACAACGGTTATTAATTACAGTAGATCAAGCAATTAAATAGATAAAGAAAATAATACTACAACATTTAAAAGACTAACATAATATTCATAGGAACTTCTAAGTTGACACCATTTAAATAGTTGATTTTTGTAATGACCCTGACCTGGGTTATGAGTTAACCCTATTTTTTTTTGCTAAGTAAGTTTCTTATAACTTTAATATAATCCTCTAAGGTGTTTTTTTATCATGTGACACACTTATGTTCAAATTTTGGTCCTGATTGAATGTTGTTTGAGCAATGTTCCTTTATTTTGGACCAAAGTGCAATTTACCCAAGATGAGGGAGTATATTGCAAACTATCACATGTTTAGCATGCCTTAAGTGTTTTAGCATCATAAGAGAGAGAATGATACTAATTGGTAGCTTGTGGAAAGCCTAAATTCCAAGTTTGAACTTGTTAGAATAATGTTAGTACCTTGTGCACCAATTTTGGTACAAATTGTAATTTACCCAAAATATAGTGTTGATATGCAAATTACCACCTCTAGAGTGTCCCTACTCCCTCCTAGTATCATTTAGATGAAATAGAAAGAAGTAGGCACCATGTTTTAATCATGTTTGAGTGATGGTACTCTTGGTGATGAAAAGACCAAGAAATGGGTTGAATGTGAAACCCTAAACTTGAGTTGTATCAAGTTGAAAAGCTTATATATGAGTGCCTATCGGCCAAGGACTCACAGGAGGAGTCTCATATCGGTTTTTGGACTCTTGGAAAAGGCCATGGAGTGCAAAGAACCTCAAGGAGGTGAAGGGTATCGGTTTACAACTTCCTTAGAAAAGTTGTATCATCTTGTGAATAAAGTGGTGATTTAATTGATATATCTTATCCAAAGAGATAAGTAATGGACGAAATTACAACTCTAGATTATCATCATGTGTTTTTCATGTCAAGATAAATGTGATTGCATGCAGGTACATGTGTCAAGCATGCATGGTCACGTGGCACCTAGTAGCTTAAATTGATGACACCTCACATACACACTTTTTCATGAACCTCAAGTATATATACCCTTCCTTTCACCTCTTAGTGAATTTTTTTTAATACTACCACCTCCTTGCTATTATATATCGTGCATATAGCCTTGGTATCATGCATAGGTGATGTGTTATCGTGCATAGGTCTTGGGTATCAGCCATAGAAAGAGGTATCGGCCATAACATGTTGATATTGGCCATAGCATGTTGATATCGGCCAAGTCAAGTGATCTTGGCCACAAGTGAAAGGGATATCGGCCACAAGTGAGGGCATATCATGCATAAGTAGTGAGGTATAGTGCAAAGGTGCTAAGGAGCAATAAGGAGCTCAAATCTTCACCCTAAGGTAAGACCATGATCATCATCAACCTGGGATTGAAGCATGGATCTAGGGTTATGATCTTTCTTTCTTTTCTTCTTCACCAAGTTCTTAACTATGGTGATACCTTGTATATGAAGGAGTTGTGAACGAGCCTTGGAATTTTTATAAGTCATATTCAACCTTAGGAACATGTAGTTTTGGAGCTTGGACCTTTTAAGTTGTTCTTAAGGTGGGTTATATAACTTGAACCCAAACGTGTTATTATTCACCATCTTTCTTGCTATACATGATGATCAACTTTCAATTCTGAAATTTTCTTGAATACTTGATATATTTATGAGTTCTAGTAGTTTCTTAGACTTGTTATCCTCGTACTAGAACAAGTGGAATGAAGGTATCGATCTTGAAGATGATATAATCACCTTATAAAGTGATATCAGGTTCAAGCACATAAGCAAGCACCTCTAACCCGATATGGTGATGCACCTACTCCACTAAAACGATATGGATATGAGTTTATACTTTCTTTCACGATATGGGGATGTCCAATACATTAAAGTATGGCGTAGCCAATTTCTTCCAGAGAGGTGAGGATGTTACACCTATATATGGTGAAGGTATACACCATATGATTGGTAAAGTTGATACCTTGATGGGTAAGGGTATGAGGGATATGATGATGTCTAGCTCAATATACACCTACCCAATACATGTGTTCAACTTGTCATACATGATTCAACCTGATAGACCTTGTAAAGGTGAGGGAAAGACACTCTTAGGAGTGATGAGTGTAACTCCAAGTAATGGTGTGGCTAATACCTTGATAGGTGAAACACCTAAAGTGATTGATAATGGTCAATCCTATATCAACAATGTCTTAACCTGAGGTGATTCCATATCACTTGATGATAGTTGGGTAATTCAAGTGTGTGACTTATGGCCAATACATTACAGGATAAATGTGATGGGCTAGTGCATAATGTATTAGGATGTTAAATACCCTTATACAAGATAAGTTTATGAAATTAAGTAAGTTAAAAGTGATGAGGGAAGTGATACACCAAGGCATGATAAATATCACATCCAGCACCTCAAGCTTGATACACCTTGATGCACCTTAAATCCAATATACATGGATGAGTAACACATGAAGTATGTCATGTCAATTGTTACATTGAGATGTAATGAGTTTAATGCACTTTGATAAGTGTAGGCTAACATGCCTTGAGAAAGGGTTAAGCCAAGTTAATAAAGTATGATGTAATCAATATCCTAGTTAGGATGAGAGAGAAACTCATACTTTGTGTTGATAATCATTTAATGATAAATGATGAGAATAAATAAGTATGACTGAATACTTATGATATCAATGTTTGCTCTTAGATGTGTGGAGCAATGAATTAGGGTTTGATCATTGATAATATGAACTTGAAACCCTAAATGGTTAATAATGGAAAACCCTAATCCTAATGAAGGGTGATGATATGTATGTGAAATCCTAATCGATAAGAAAGGGAAACCCTAACCCTAATATTGGGATAATGGTATTACCTTTGTTTTACATGGTGTTGATATGTATTTGATATGGTTGTTATCATGAAATACTAACCATGCAAGTATCATGAGATTATGAGCATAACAAGGTATGAGCTATGATGTTTTATATGATAAAGATTTAAATGGGCCTTATTATCCATCTGAATATTTGTTGCCTAGTGAGAGGTGACAAGATGCTTAGTGGGCCTTGTGAGCCATGTGATTATTTGTTGCCTAGTGAGATGTGACAAGATGTTTAATGGATCTTGTGAGCCATGTGAGATGCTTGTACAACAAGTATCATGTGTACTTTGGTCTGAGGACCTAGAGGTAATAGTTACCTGATAAGTGGTAATAGTGCCCAGTGATGAACTAAGGGTTTGAATACCCAGATCTAGTAATCATGATGATGATAATGTTGAGGGATGGGAATTCCCAGTAATGAGATAAGGGTTTGAGATCCTGAATGTTATATGTGTTCTAAAGATTTGAAAAGTACTTTATAGATGTATTACACCTTTCTTTGTAGCATCTATTATAATAATTCATGTTTGAAACTTGACTGATGCTAAAAGATATGGTAATGCACTTAATTAATCAAGTGGAATCTTATCATGTAGTGCCCTGACCGTAGACCCATCAGCGTCAGTAGCTGCTGAATGGTGAAATGGGTTATCCCACATGATCTCTTGGAGGGAATATTTTTTAATATGTGGGGGGTGATTGGGTGTGAATATCATTATGCCCTAATGAGGGATTGATGCGTCGATAATTGAAATCTCTCAATCCTTCATTATAAATGTTGGGATCGATGTGTAGATAACTAAAATCTCTCGATCCTTCATTATAAATGCTGAGATTGATGTGTAGATAACTGAAATCTCTCAATCCTAAAGAGAGTGTATGCTGCGGCTGTAGCTCTATAGAGAAGTTTCCAGTATACCCTAGAAAGCTATTTAGCAGTTGACACGAGATATCCTGCTTGTGGTCTCGCACTGACCAAGACAAGTGAGGTCATGGAAGATGGCTCTTCCATTGACCTTTTATGGTACCAATTTTGACTTCGCAGTGGTCAGTTGGAGTATGAGCGGTATACCTCATCTCCTCAGGGAATAAGTGTGGTTGTAAAATGTAATCATTCATGTAGCGTATTTGCTTAAGGATTGAATACAGAAATCATTGGTTGATGTTACATTTCTGTTATACATCTTAAATGGATAGATGTTATACATGTTCTTCATATTCCTTATAAAATGAATAGATGATTTACTATTTTATCATATAGAGCTGCAATGCTTCAGAAGATGATATTTCTCTACTCTGCTTAAATAGTGATTAAATCCTATTATTAATGTAAAAGAATCCTCTACCCAGTTTTATACTGTTTAACTGTGATAATAATATCATTGGCGGAGAGTTATATTTTTCACTGGGACATGGGTCTCACCCTGTTGGTCACCAACATTTTTAAGTAGATGCAGATGAAGAGGTAGAGACCATACTACATAGGTACATCAACAACAACAGGGACAACCATCACTACTACATAAACAACGTTCAACGTCGCTTTTAGAGGCCTCAGTTTTTTAGTAAAATTGATGATGTTAACACTAAACGTCAGTTAATAAGGACATCCGACGTCTATATTTGAAGACCAGCCAGACACGGGTATCACTTTTCATTTAGTGTCGGTTGAAGAAAAGAAACTGACACCTAAAGTAGCCCGCAAAATCTAATTTTTTCGAGCAAAAAAAAATTGTGCCAAAGTATCAGATACAACGTCGGTGTTTTACCTAATAACTGACACTGGATGAAGATAAAATTTGCACCAAAAGTTCCAATATGGGCGTTGGTTGTCATAGCATAACCGACGTTATAAGGGTGTGCGCGCCATCCCCTCCAAAACAATTAGGGTAAAGGAATGTCCAATTGGACGTCGGTTTTATTTAAGAACCGACACCTTTAGTTTTAGGTGTCTGTTTTATTAAAAACTGACACCTAATGTTAACTTAACATCACCCGCGTGAGCCCGACTCTTCCCATTTCTCTGTTTCATTCATTCTCGTGCTACTAGGGTTTGGTCCGGTGATTTCTCTACTTGCTCCGTTCGGTTGCTAGTCCTCTGCCCACCTCCAGCGCCACTTGCCCTCTTCCCCCAACTCGCTACTCTGGCGACCTTCTCCTCCTGCTCCGGCGGCTCTCTCTCCCCGCACCGCCAGCTTTCTCTGCTGCTCCGACGGCTTGCTCTTCCCGCACCGCCACCGCTCACTGCTGCTACTCTCCCCGCCAATGCCTCCGAAGGTACCTACTCTTCTCTTCTTCCTCCTCTTCTTCCTCTGCCCTCAAGCAGGTACCCTACTCCGCGACTGTGTGAAATCGCAGGTTGGTACGGCCGTGCTGGGTAGCACGGCCGTGTTGGTAGCACGGCCGTGCTGCATAGCATGGCTGTGTTGGCTGATTTTGTGTTATATTGCTCAATTATAATCGGATAGCTACATTTGTGTGTAATGATTATCTTGATGATGAACATGCATCTACATTTGTGTGTATTTGTGGCTGATTTTTTAAAAGGAGTGGTTTTTTTAGATTAAATGACTGCAGAAGACATAATATTAACTCTAGTATATTCTCATGTGTAGGTGATATTAATCTTTGAGATATTAATTTTTGCTCAGACCCAGGTGATATTTTGTTTGATTTAAACATGATTGGGCATTATTATGACTAATTTTTCCCATAATGAGGCAATTTTTACAATACCTTGCTCTTGTTCCAATTGTTGGACAATTCATATACTCTCAATCAGGAAATATTATTACTCTTCGAAAATTATTCTTATAATGTTGAATCAGGTCAATGAACACCTGCTATTGTGCCTGAATTATGCCATGTATGTTTGTACAAAATGAATCTTATCGCTCTAATTGTGAATTATTGCATGTTTGAAACTGTTGAATTCTTGATTTATTATTTAATAATGCTCTAATTGTGAGTGATGCAATGTAAGTGAGCAAATACATGTAGTGGATATGTACTCATTAGCCTAGAAGCCCGTCCAAGATTTACTCATTAGGAGTAAATCTTGGATAGTCCTCGGTTTGGGACTGTTCTTGAACACCTAATCTCACTTAGGATGGAAGTGTATAATGTGTATTGGGTTTTCAAGAAAATTTTGGTAGCATTTCCCCGTTTGTTCTCTAAGTACATATGTACTTGGAGAACAGCGGGGAAATGCTGCCGAAATTTTCTTAAAAACCCAATACACATTATACACTTACTAGTGAGATTAGGTGTTCAAGAATGGGATAGGTGGTACACATTTATTGTATATAAGAATGACAGCACATGTATTTGTTGGCCTAAAGTTTTAACCATGCAAAAACTCTAATATGTTAACCCTAGATCCTAATCTTATTGTAATATATACTTGTTTTCTCTTTGATCATAGAATGGATAGATCATGGATGTCCATTCGCAATCGCTGCACCCCAGAGTTTATATCTAGTCTTGACCAGTTTATTAGATTTTCCGAGGAACATAGGAAACAACCTAGAGATAGGTTCTACTGTCCATGTAGGCATTGCGGTAACAACTTGAAAGTCAGCACTGGTGACGAAATCAAAAGTCATGTCATGTGCAACTGGATTATACAAGGCTATACAGAATGGCACTGGCATGGAGAGATTTCAAACTCGAAACCAGTGGATGTCGATAGCAGTGCTTGTGTGGAAGAAGAAATTGCCTCTGATGACGTAGATGTGAATGAACCAATTCCAGTAGACATCATTGATGCGATGATGGATAGTTGTGGGGTAGAGCACACTGATCCACCTCCCATTTTTAGAAACATTGTGCATGATACTGAGCTATCATTATACACAGGTTGTACTAAGTTTATGAAGCTTAACGTTGTGTTGAGATTGTATAAGCTGAAAGCTAACAATAGATGGAGAGACAAAAGCTTCACGTCATTGTTGTCTTTGTTGAAAGAAATGCCTCCTGAAGGAAACGAGTTGCCAATCTCAACATACCAGGTAGAGAAATTGTTGTGCCCAATGGGAATGGATGCCAAGAAGATACACGCATGCTCGAATGATTGTGCATTATTTCAAAAGGACTATGTGGATTTGAAAGATTGTCCAAAATGTGGTGTGTCACGGTATAAATTGACGACTTTGGGGGAGTCCAAAATTGGTTCTCCTACCAAGGTGATGTGGTATCTACCTATAATATCATGGTTTCAACGCTTGTTTGCCAATCCGATAGATGTGAAGAATTTGAGGTGGCATGTAGATGTTAAGAAAAATAATGATGGAATCCTACGACATGCGTCTGATTCCCCACAGTGGAAGAAGATTGATCAATTGTACCCTGATTTTGGTGAAGAAGTCAGAAATCTAAGACTTGGGCTTTGTACAGATGGGATGAATCCGTACGGGACATTGAGCAGCCAACATAGCACTTTGCCAGTCATGCTTGTTATATACAATCTTCCTCCCTGGCTGTGTATGAAAAATAAGTATGTAATGTTGTCGCTGTTGATATTGGGCCCTAAACAACTTGGAAATGATATCGATGTTTATCTTGAACCTCTGATTGATGACTTAAAGAAACTCTGGGGTGAAGGTGTGATGACCTATGATTCTCTATGATGCTTCATGAAGAGAGACATTTTGTTTGCATGCTATGTTGTTTTGCACTATTAATGACTTTCCGGCATATGAGAATTTGTCTGGATATAGTGTCAAAGTAGCTAAAGTGTGTCCTATATGTGAAGAGAACACTGATTCAACAAGACTAAAACATGGCGGTAAGACTGTATATCTCAGTCATCGAAGGTTTCTTACAAAATTCCATCTGTATCGTAGGAAGTGCAAAGCATTCAATGGATTGAATGAGGAACAAAGTGCACCTAAACCTATACCAGGGGAGGTTGTTTATGAAAAAGTAAAAGACTTTGTCAATGAATTTGGTAAGAGATCACAATGTACTATGACCACACGGAGTGACAAATCTTTATTCAAGAAGAAGTCAATATTTTGGGATCTTCCTTATTGGAGTTCTTTGACAGTTAGGCATTGTATCGATGTCATGCACGTTGAGAAAAATGTCTGTGATAGTGTCATTGGTACTTTGTTGAATATACCAGGTAAGACTAAAGATGGGCTAAAATCCAGACCGGACCTATGTGAAATGGGAATAAGGTCAGAATTAATAGAATTATGTGAAATGGGAAATCGGAGAACATACTTACCTCCCGCTTGTTACACATTATCTAGAAAGGAGAAGAAATCTTTTTGTGAATGTTTGGTAAATGTTAAGGTGCCACAGGGTTACTCATCCAACATCCATAGATTGGTATCAATGAAAGATGTGAAGTTGATAGGTCTTAAATCTCATGATTGTCACACTCTAATGCAACAAATATTGCCTGTGGCAATTCGATCTATGTTTTTTGCAAGTGCAAAGGATAAGAGTCCACGTGAAGCTAAAATGTCATATTACGGTGTCATTGAAGACATATGGGAGTTTGACTACATAGATTTCAGAATTCCGCTCTTCAAATGTAATAGGGTTGATAACACCAAAGGAGTTATAGTGGATGAATTGGGTTTCACTTTAGTGAACTTTGAAAAGATTGGCGAGAAGGGTGAACCATTCGTATTGGCATTATAGACGAAACAAGTATTTTATATCGATGATCCTGCAAATGACAAATGGTCGGTTGTTCTTCATGGTAAAAGATAGTTCATTGAAGATCCTATAGATGAAGAAGAGTACTATGATAAGTATGATGACTCCAGTCCATTCTCAGTTGGGTTGCCAACACCAGCAAATATTGAATCTAATGATGACTTGTATGTGCGCGGAGATCACAATTAAGGATTGTTAATTGATAAAAAATCGCAATATTAGAGGCATGTTTATATTTTTTTATATGTTTTATTTTTCTGAATGTGAACTTTACAATGTTAATTACTTTACAATGTGAATGTGAACTTTACAATGTAAATTTTACAATGTAAATTACTTTACAATGTGAATGTGAACTTTACAATGTGAGCTTTACAATATGAATTACTTTACAATGTGAACTTTACAATGTGAATGTGAACTTTCAGATGGTTGAGCATTCTCCTGATGATCGTGCTAATGATTACCGTGAGGGTGAGGACATCAATGCGCCGCCTCACAATGTAAGTTTTAAAAATATATATCATATATTTATATCTATATGTCCATTTCTAGTTATATCTTTAAAGTGTGTTTATTTTGTCAAAATTTTAGGTTGATGATGCAAATGTACCCTCTGAAGCACTTGAGGCACTTGATGAGCAACACAAAAAAGTTGACAAGAGAAGGGGCATCACTATGATGAAGAAGTTAATAGCGCAAAGGGGCAATGGACCCAAACTTGTTGTGGATTTTGATAATTCAGGAAATGTACTTGGAGTGAATCGCAATTCTTTTATTTCATATCTTGGGTATGTTACTCGTAGCCATTGCAGTTGTAATATAGATTCTTGGCATAAAGTTCCTAAGGAGAAGAAAGACATAATATGGAAGGATTTATGCGTGAGTTGTTATTAATTTTCAATTCTATTTGTTAGATTACTAATTTTTTGGATACTAGTGAATAACAATTCTATTTTGTAGAGTATATATGAATTGGATGAAAAGCTACATCATAAATGTGTGATGCAACGCTGTGGGAGAGTCCTAAGGAACTATAGGACAAATCTCACTCGAGAATACATAAAAGAAGGTGACAAGATGAAGAAGAAAGTCACAGAACAGTGGAACTTCCTGGACCAAGAAGAATGGGACGCATTTGTTGCTTCAAGACAAACTGATGAATTCAAGGTATTAGGCATCCCCACCAATTTAATTAATATATGTTGTATTCACCTATTTAAGATTAACATTTAGTGTTACTAATCAAATCATTAATCTGCACACTAACTAGGCCCTCAGTGAGGCGCAAAAAGCAAGGTGTGCACTAAATGTGCGTGACCACACAATGGGCCCAAAGGGGTATGCAGGCATTCACCAAAGACTACAGTCTGAGGCTAATGCTCAGTCTATTACTACTCAGGAGTCCTCTACTATAGGTAGCACACCTCTGCCTCGCCATGATGTCTGGATAGTTGGGAGGAAAAATAAGAAGGGAGAAATAAGGAAGCCCACAACTGCTGAGGCGGCTGCAAAAATGGTAAAATACAACTCTTACAGCAATCATTTGAATATTGATTATTTGTGGTGTTTACTTAATTCAATTTTTTTGTTTTGGCGATTAGCAGGAGCTGCACGAGATGAGTAAATAAGGAAAGTTCATCCCTGAGGGCACAAGGGATGAATTGACAGTTGCTCTGGGTAACCCAGAGCATCCTGGATGTGTTAGGGTTGCAGGCACTGGTGTGGGCATCAAAACGTTCTTTGGGCTATCCCAGCACAAACATGTCCCAAAAGAGGGACTTTTACAAGAAGAGGTAACCTATTCTTTCATTATAATGTTACTGTAAAAGAGAATTCAATAATCAGAAGCTAACATTTCTTTTATCCATGTATAGGTAGATAAGCTAGTTGATAGGAAACTCGAAGAAGCACACTGAGCAAGTGGCAGACATCTCAGACTGCCACTCAGCAGACAGTACCTATGGCGTCCCGCTCTACTCCTACTGCAGAGGTTGGGAATAATCATGTAGACCCACCACCTAGCACATCCAATGTAAGTATTTTTATGACATAATAACTAGTCTTTTCAAGATGATATGTTTTCAAGATGATATGTATATAACATTCTTTACACAAAAATTTGTAGGGGTTGAAGCCATGTCGTCTAAAAAGTAAAGAATTTGTCATTGCAGAGGCGTCGTATTACCCATCCCTACCAGGGGAAATGTTTCATGGGTCTCCATTACCAGCTGGTTGGGTTCGTGTGAGCCCGCTACGTATATTTCCCAACTGGATGGATCTTCCATTGCCATATGCCCACCTAGATTGTGAAACGCTTGGTGAGGTAGAAGGTGGAGTGATATTGGTTCCAAAAGCAGCTATCCTCTATACTGAAACTGTATGGTAAATTTACATTATGTTAAATTGTTAGTGTGTGTATATGATGTCAGTTGATCTGAAATTATATATATACAGGTTAAAAAGAAGACACCCACAGCATCTAGGCCTCCACCTCCACCTCCTACATTACCAAGTTGGGTTCCACAGGACCTACCTGTACCGTTAGGTCCTGATTGTAGGGGTATGGAAATATGGTTAGGCGAACATGACATAAATTGCCCTATAACTGTTTCTATAGATGCAGATGATGCAGGTCAATCATATGAAAGCAACCTATTTATACAAGATATTTTGGAGTTGTTTCGATATGATTGGCTGAATACATCTGTGATAGAGCTATGGATAAGGTGAGATCTTCTTTATACATCCATATACCTTGTGTAGGATCTGGTGATCTAGTTTCTTATTTATTAATGCATACGTAATACATGTTTTGCAGCTACTTAGATAAGATATGTGCAGATTTTTCATTCGAACATGTAGGATTTTTGATTCCATCTTTCATTAGTCTAGTAGCTAAAGACCCTCCGTCAGTTCAACAATACTGTTGTGATGCTCTTAGAAGTTTTGCTCAAAATAAGAAGACGTTGATAATAGCTCCATTCAATGTGGAGTAAGTTTACTTTGCTTATAATTTGGACTTAAGAAAATTACATTTTATTATGGATTTTGAGTTATTAATTTTTAACTTTTTTACCTCTAGTGGTATGCATTGGGAGTTACTAGTTATTGTCCCCGAGACGTTCACTGTCTATTATCTAGATCCTAAGGGGACTAAATTGAATTCAAGATATGGACACAAAATGAAAATGACATTATTCCAATGAGAAATATTTCATTTTCATATTTGTTAACATATGTTATTACATTACTATTTAATTATACAATGTACTATGTTACATTAACATGTAGGGGTTTAGATGATTTCAAAAAGGCTGGAGGAAAGGTCCCCAGGAAAAACAACCAACAAATAATTTGGACAAACGTGGAAGTAAGTTCTCGACTGCAATGTATATATTATTTATGTGAATAGTGCTTAATTAGTTGTATTTTTTATTATTTTGTATGTTTCAATTTATAGTGTGCTACACAAGACAACGGATGGGCATGCACATACTATGTGATGCGATTTATGGACATGATTATCAAATATGCCGCAGTGGACATCGATACCATTCCTGAGGTATTATATATAGTCTCATTAGATAATATGAAATATATCACTCTTATTTATAGCTCATTAATTATATATATACATCATTCTCTTTGCATGTGTTTAAAACTGACCACACTACAGGAAAGGCCTTACCAAATGTACATGCTCCCTATACGACGGGAGAATTAAATGAAGTAAGAGAAGAATGGGAAACAACCATACAAGTAGTGGGGGTTTTAACATATAATTGGTTTGTTGATAGAGAATAATGACTAAAGAATGATATTTTGTAAATGAGTTTCTGCATTATAATATGTGTGAATGTTTGTACATGTCTGAATGTTTCTACATGTCTGAATGTTTCTACATGTGTCTGAGTGAAAATGAATGAAACTATTGGTTGCTATATGAATGTTTCTACATGTGTGAATGTGAAAATGAATGGAACTACATATTGCTACATGAATGCTTCTACATGTGTGAAAATCGAATGGAACTGCATGTTGTTAAATGTGTAAACATTTATGTTATTAATTTTGCAGGTTTTTGGCCTGTTGTTGGATGATATCAATGGATGTCGTAAAACCTGCAGTTCATAACTGGACTGCAGATTTCTCATCCCGCGACCAGCCACAACAGGGTTGCAGACTGACAGAAAAAAAAATATAAAATAGGCGTCAGTTATTTGTATAAAACCACCGACAAATGGTTACAGTGTCGGTTTCCCTACTAGTAACCGACGTTGATTTCCCTAATGAGGCCAGACACCACGGTCGTGCTGGCCAGCACGGTCGTGGCAGTGGGCCAGATACCACGGGCGTGCTGGCCAGCACGACCATGGCAGCGGGTGAGATGGAGTCAGTTATCACTAATAAACTGACACTGATAGTGCCCCAGATGGCGCCCTTTCTGTGGCACGAAGGTATATGGCGTCAGTTTCAAAGCTAATAACCGACGTCTATACCCCCATGCTGGCGTGTTTTCAGTGGCGCGCAAATGGTTGTGGCGTCGGTTTGAGAACCAACACGTAACGGTTGGGCTTTTAGCGGTGCCCACATAGGTTTTGCTTAAAAACCGACACGAAAGGCCTTAAATAACCGACACTAAAGGTCGGTTATGTACTAGTGCGTAATAGCTCAGGTTGAGTATACTATTTGTCGTGTCTTGTAGATAGAATTCATATGTGTTGTCTTTGTACTCTCAGGTCCTTGGAGTCAGTACGTAAAGGTTTTATAAACAATCTGAGATTTTGGCTTGTATGCCTCAAGGTTTTATGTTGCTTCAGTATATGTTTTGACAAAGCAACTGCTATATGTTATCCTCGAGATGAGATGGTATAGTGTGTGTACAATGTGTACCCTGATGTATATAAAGTTTTGGTTCTTTCAGTAAGAGTTTCCTGGAAGAGGATCTCTTTACAAAATGGTTTTAATTTTTAGTGATTTTGTTAATCCACTGCTTATGGTTATTCCGCATAATTGGTAACAATTTGGCTATCAGTTTGGTGGTTGTCATTCCAAGTTTTGGTATCAGAGCTTAAGGTTCACTGAGTCTACAAAGACATATGACTAAGGTGTTGAGTCTATTCTAGTGTCCTCCAGTATACTCTATAGTGACTTCTGCTTATTCAGAAGAAAGGGTGAAGTTTAAAAATGACTAGAAAACATGATGAACACGTTGCTAAGAGCAATGTTGTTGCACCAAGAGAGGGTGTAAGGGATCAGGCAAGAGAAGAATGATTGTTTGAAAATCCCCATTTTGACCCAATCAGAAGAGAGAATCCTACTTTTTATGCTCTTGATGGGCAGGTTAGGACAACAATGATGCATATAGTAGACTGGATACTAGCATTACAACCTAGGTTACCAGTCCTCAATGTAGAAACTTTGAGTTCTAAAAGGGTTCATGAATGACATAGTCATGTTGGAACAGTGGAAAATGTGGGAAGGAGTAACATATGGAAAGAAAATAGACTATGCCATAAGTATAGATAGATAGTACATCTGTGATGTTAATCCCCAAGGAGGGGCAATAAGCTGAGAATTAAGGAAAAGTCTCTACAATTCTAGAGACATTTGCCTAGTTTTTCTAAAAAGCCAAACTTTTTGGTACCACCAGTGCAATAAATGCCTAGTACACCAGGGGAGTAGCCACTAAGTAAAGGCAAAGGTCTTAACCTTCCACCTGTAAGAACTCTTGACTTAACTTCTACATCTGTAATAAGACCGATAAGACCATGGTACAAGGATAAGACATGTTATAGACATGGACATGTTGAGCATACCAAACTCTTTTGTTCAAAAAGAAGGGATTGAATGACCCAACAGTCGAGGTAGACTCATCAAGGCTTATGAAAGTTATAGCCCAATAATGTAAAAAGGGCAAAGGCAACAATATGAAATAGCTAGACTCTATGTGTTGAGTCAACCTAAAGTGGTAGATGACTGCGAGGGGTAACAATCAGATAGAGCTTTTTCATTATGATATGCCTTCTCTTGATTTTATCTGATAATCATAAGAAGGTTTGTTGTTATTGACTTCCCTATTGATTGCCCCATGGGAACATAGGGAAGAAATGATGAGGACTAGAATTTATATTCTGTTCATTATTCTTTTAAATGCTTTATAATTGCTCTTATCTGTGTGAAAAAGGATGGGGTGTAGAGGTGATGCCTGGAGAAAATCCAAGGATGCTAAATCCTATGTTTTTGATGATATGAAAATTAAGGAATATGATAGTAAACAAAATGCATACTACCTAATCTGAGTACTTGTATACCCTGGTCAGGTATTCAACTATTGAAGATAAGGTAAGTATGGAACTCTTAGATTGTTATCTTTCTGATTACTCTGATCAAGTAGTCATTTTGAGACAATCTAGTGAGCATAACGAAATTGTAAATATGGCATGGATATTTTTATCACATCCTAAGTGCAATAAAATGGAATCTAAGATGATCTCATATCAATTTGTGTGTATGAGGAAGTAAAAAGTATAATCCTCATGATAAGAGAATGAGAACAAGGGAGATGATCCATGTCTGGTAAAGCCTGTGTGAATAGTAAAGATCTTTTCCCATGATGTGGAAATGGGAAATGTGATAAAATCACAAAATGTTCATGAACATGTTAGACAATAACAAAGAAAGGAGTGATGACATGTAATCATCCTTATAATTCCTATGTTGATGGCAAGGAACCTAGTATGAAACAAGAGTAAATGACTCATGAACAGTTGAAAGTTCATGCAATAATTAGAGGAGATGATGATCTCTTCTCTTTGATAAACAACCCTGGGTAATGATAGGGTGATAAGAGGAATATGTTTCTTTGTGTTCTTTCCTTTCAGGGACATGGCAATCAAGTGAGTCTTATGACACTTGATGTGCATGAGTTAAAAGTGTTCAATTGATGGATACTTAGAAAAGTATCAATTTATCTTGGATTTTGATTCCAAGATAAAGATATGTGTAACAGGTAATGTCCCAAGATGAAAGAAAGATCCTTTTATATGTGTGGCCTTGGTAATAACAATAGAGGAATGGAAATGATGAGGATGTTATGTGTTTTTGACACATGTGATGGATACCAAGGTAAGGAATTCTGGTATCTAAGAAGTATCAGGTGGTATGGGAAGGTAAAAACTTAACTCATAATCATATGATTTATGTTGGTTACCTAGAATGGCCAACTGTGAAATCAGTCTAGTTACATAAAATAGTATGGACATCATATGTTAGGGGTTTATGCTCTGCATAAACATAACATCGATAAGGATGTACTAATTGAAGGAACAATTGTAGAATCATTGTGGGAAAAGCTTATCAAGCTAAAAATAATTCATTAGAATACCCCTATCTAGATCTGTTAAGGAAACTTATACATAACATCTAGAGATACGTCTAAGATACGTTCTTAATTGATAAGTAACCTCCCCTTATGACAAGAGAATGTACAACTAATGAGATAGTTGGTACAATTAGTAAGAAAGTTTAGTGTTGTGTCAGCAAATTACATGGCACAACAGATGTATGATAAGACTTGTAGTCCCAAGTGGGTGATAGAACGTAACTCTGGTCTTTCCTTAGAAGTGAAATGCTAAATTCAATGAGGAGTAAGACTCCCCAGAATCAAGAATCGTGTTACATAAAGTTGTAAGTTGAGAAAGGTGATAAATCAGTGAGGTTTGACACCTAAGTTAAATAAGGTATGTATAATGTTTCTCTGACTAAGAAAAGTATTACCTGACATAGATTTGACTCTACAGTCAATAATGAGAAAGACAGTGGAGTATGTGTCATGTGTGACAAATTCTATGATAACCATGTATGGAATAACTTTGTGTTGATCAAATTTCTATGGCATCTCCATGACATTAAGCTGTTATGTGGAGACTTGATGATATGATGAATGAATAATATTTGTCTCCCTTTACCTGGGATTTTGGGGACGAAATCCTTGTTAGGGGTTTATAACTTATAATGACCCTGACCTGGGTTATGAGTTAACCCTATTTGTTTTGGATAAGTACGTTTCTTAGAACTTTAATATAATCCTCTAAGGTGTTTTGTTATCATGTGACACACTTATGTTCCTAGTTTGGTCCTAATTGAATGTTGTTTGAGCAATGTTCCTTTGTTTTGGACCAAAGTGCAATTTACCCAAGATGAGGAGCTATATTGAAAAATGTCACATGTTGAACATGCCTTAAGTGTTTTTGCATCATAAGAGAGAGAATTATGCTAAGTGGTGTCTTGTGGAAAGCCTAAATTCCAAGTTTGAACGTGTTTGAATAAAGCTAGTACCTTGTGCACCAATTTTGGTACAAATTGTAATTTACCCAAAATGTAGGGTTGATATGAAAATTACCACCACTAGAGTGTCCCTACTCCCTCATAGTATCATTTAGAGGAGAGAGAAATAAAAATATACCATATTTTAATCATGTTTGAGTGATGGCACTCTTGGTGATGAAAATACCAAGAAATGGGTTGAATGTGAAACCCTAAACTTGAGTTGTATCAAGTTGAAAAGCTTATATATGAGTGCCTATCGGCCAAGGACTCACATGAGGAGTCTCATATCGGTTTTTGGACTCTTGGAAAATTCCATGGCGTGCAAAGCACCTCAAGGAGGTGAAGGGTATCGGTTTACAACTTCCTTGGAAAAGTTGTATCAGGTTGTGAATAAAGTGGTGATTTAATTGATATATCTTATCCAAAGAGATAAGTAATGGATGAAATTTAAACTCTAGATTATCCTCATGTGTTTTTAATGTCAAGATAAATGTGAGTGCATGCATGTACACATGACAACCATGCATGGACACGTGGCACCTAGTAGTTTAAATTGATGACACCTCACATACACACTTTTTCATGAACCTCAAGTATATATACCCTTCCTTTCACCTCTTAGTGAACTTTTTTGAATACTACCACCTCCATGCTCATAGATATCATGCCTAGAGCCCTGTTATTATGTATAGGTGATGTGGTATCATGCATAGGTCTTGGGTATCAGCCATAGCCAGTGGTATCGGCCATAACATGTTGATATTGGCCATAGCATGTTGATATCGGCCAAGTGAAGTGATATTGGCCACAAGTGAAAGGGATATCGGCCAAAAATGAGGGAATATCATGCATAAGTAGTGAGGTATCGTTCAAAGGTTATAAGGAGCAAGAAGGAGTTCAAATCTTAACCCTAAGGTAAGACCATGATCATCGTCAACCTTGGATTGAAGCATGGATCTAGGGTTATGATATTTCTTTCTTTTCTTCTTCACCAAGTTCTTAACTGAAACGACCTCCACCAAACTGACAGTCAAATTGTTACTAATAAAGCAGAATAATCATAAGCAGAGGATTACAAAAATCACTAAAAATTAAAACTATTTTGCAAAGAGATCCATTTCCAAGAAAACTTTTTAAGGAAGAACCAAAACCTTATATACATCATTGTTCACATTGTACATACATTGTACTATCTCTTCTTGAGGATAACATATAACAGTTCCTTTGTTAAAACATATACTGAAGTAATATAAAACCTCAAGTCATACTATCCAAAACCTCAGATTGTTCATAAAACAAAAACGTACTAAATCCAAGGACCTGAGAGTACAAAGACGACACATATGACTTCTATCTACAAGACACAACCGACGGTACACTCAACCTGAGTTGTTACTGCTGTCCTTGTTTCTGATGTTCTCTCTCTGCAGTACGGTCTCAACCCCCCTCGTACACGTCCACCTAAAAAAATATGGATCTCACGGGGTGAGACAATTGTCCTAGCGAGAGATATAACTCTCCACCAACAATGTTATTATCACAGTTAAATAGTATTAAACTGATCAGAGGATAAGTAGTTTAGAACATTCTCATCTTTTAAAACATTACAACTATCTATGATAGAGTAGTAAATTATCTATTCACTTTACAAGGAATATGAAGAACATATATATCATTTACCCATCATACTATATCAACATCTCAAGCTTATCCAGTGATACTCATTATCATGGTATGTCATCCATGAATCATTCTCATTTCTATCCGTTGGCCTCAGCCAATCTACTAGTCAGGTGTTGGATTGTACCAGTCATGTGAATATACATCATCATATTCTGTCCAGGTATTAGACTATGCCAATCCTGTGCAACTATTCCAGGTAGTAGACTATGCCAATCCTATGCAACTATTCTAGGTATTTTACTATGCCAATCCTATGACATTATTCCAGGCATTGGGTTATTACCAATCATGTAACATTATTCCAGATATTGGGTTATTACCAATCCTCTAACATTATTCCAGGCATTGGGTTATTACCAATCTTGTAGTTTTATTCCAGATATTGGACTATGCCAATCCTGTGACATTATTCCAGGTATTAGATTATGACAATCATGTGAGTGTTGCATCCAAGCATCGGGTTATCCCAATCATATAGTTTTATTCTAGGTGTTGGACTATGCCAATCTTGTGACATTATTCCAGGTATTGGATTATGCCAATCATGTGAGTGTTGCATCCAGGCATCGGGTTATCCCAATCCTATAGTTTTATTCCAAGTATTGGACTATGCCAATCATGTGACATTATTCCAGGTATTGGATTATGCCAATCCTTTGAGTGTTGCATACAGGCATCGGGTTATCCCAATCCTATAGTTTTATTCCAAGTATTGGAATATGTCGATCATGTGACATTATTCCAGGTATTAGATTATGCCAATCCTGTGAGTGTTGCATCTAGGCATTGGGTTATACCAATCTTGTAATTTTATTCTGGGTATTGGACTATGCCAATCCTGTGACATTATTCCAGGTATTGGATTATGCCAATCCTGTGAGTGTTGCATCCAGGTATCGGGTTATTCCAATCCTGTAGTTTTATTCCAAGTATTGAACTATGCCAATCATGTGACATTATTCTAGGTATTGGATTATGACAATCATGTGAGTGTGGCATCCTGGCATTGGGTTATCCCAATCTTGTAGTTTTATTCCATGTATTAGACTATGCCAATCCTTTGCCATTATTCCAGGTATTGGATTATGCCAATCCTCTGAGTGTTGCATCTAGGCATCAGGTTATCCCAATACTGTAGTTTTATTCTAGGTATTGGACTATGCCAATCCTGTGACATTATTCCAGGTTTTGGATTATGCCAATCATATGAGTGTTACATCCAGGCATCAGGTTATCCCAATCCTATAGTTTTATTCTAGGTATTGGACTATGCCAATCCTGTGACATTATTCCAGGTATTGGATTATGCCAATCCTATGAGATTATTTCAGGTATTGGGTTATTACCAATCATGTGCAATTATTCTAGGTATTGGATTAATGCCAATCCTGTGCATCTATGCCAGGTATTGGACTATGCCAATCCTATGCATATATTCCAGGTATTGGACTTATGTCAATCCTGTGTAACTCATCACTGAATACCACATCACCTTTACTAGGCATTATACCTTGGCCAAGCCATCATACTTATTCACATCCTTTATATAATACAAGTATTCCTCTTATCTCCTTTAAGCATATTCAACGCACTATAGCCCTTATTTGTCTATAAGAATAAAGCATGTATGATCAAGATTTCATTATTATTATTGTATCCATTTATTATTATTATGTTACTAAGTTTCCATTTCCTAGTTTATTTTGAACATTATCATTTCTTACATGAAACTTTTATAAACATCTTGTTACCTCTCACTAGGCAACAACTAACCACACGGCTCACAAGGCCCATTAAACATATTGTCACCTCTCACTAGGCAACAACTATTCACATGGCTCACAAGGCCCATTAAACATCTTGTTACCTCTCACTAGGAAACAACTAACTGCATGGCTCACAAGGCCCATTAAACATCTTGTTACCTCTCACTAGGCAACAACTAACCACACGGCTCACAAGGCCCATATAATTGGTATTATATGAAACATCATAGCTCATACTTAGCTATGCTCATTATCTCATGCTATCAACATGGTTTCAATATGGTTAAGGTTTCCTCTTTATTAACCAATTGCAGTTTCAAATCACATCATTACCCTTCATTAGGGTTAATGATTCCCTTTTTAAACTAACTAGGGTTTTCAAGTACATTCATCAAGAATCACAACCCTAATTCAGATTCCACACATATTAGGAGTATCAATGTATGCTCATTTCATGATTATTATAGAAGTATGAGTTTCTCTCTCATCCTCACTAGGATGTTGATTATTTCATACTTTATTAAGTTGGCTCAACCTTTCCTTCAAGGTACATTAGCCTTCTTAATCAATATTCATTAAACTCCATACCTCTTAATGTATGACTTGATATAAGACACTTCATGTGTTACTCCATCAAGTACATTGCATCTAAGGTGCTTTCCTTCATATGGGTTTTGAGGTGCTTCGACCATATCGGGTATGAGGTGTGTGCTTGATATCCATATCACTTTAGAGGTGTATGTGTGCTTACCATATCGGGTATGAGGTGTATGTGTGCTTACCATATCACCCTTGAGGTGTATGTGTGCTTACCATCTCGGGTTTGAGGTGTATGCTTGCTTCCATATCACTTTAGAGGTGTATCTGTGCTTACCATATCAGGTATGAGGTGTATGTGTTCTTACCATAGCACCCTTGAGGTGTATGTATGCTTACCATCTCGGGTTTGAGGTGTATGCTTGCTTCCATATCACTTTAGAGGTGTATGTGTGCTTACCATATCGGGTATGAGGTGTATGTGTGCTTACCATATCACCCTTGAGGTGTATGTGTGCTTACCATCTTGGGTTTGAGGTGTATGCTTAGTTCCATATCACTTTAGATGTGTATGTGTGCTTACCATATCACCTTAGAGGTGTATGTGTGCTTCACACCATATCGGGCAAAGAGGTGTGTGTGTTCTTCACACCATATCGGGCAAAGAGGTGTGTGATTGAACTCATATCGTACAAGAGGTTTATAATATATTACCATGTCATGCAAGGAAGTATAAACTCATATCCATATTGTTTTAGTGGTGTAGGTGCATCACCATATCGGGTTAGAGGTGCTTGCTTATGTGCTTGAACCCGATATCACCTTATAAGGTGATACCATCATATTCAAGCTCTAGACCTTCGTTCTACTTGTTATAATTCATGTACAACAGTCCTAAGTTACTACTAGAGCTCATGGATTCATCACTTATGCAAGAAAATTCTATTTGAAAGTAATTCATTTAACTAAGGCAAGATTGATGATAAATAATAACATAATTGTGTTCAAGTTATATAACCCGCCTCAAGAGCAACTTCAAAGCTCCAAGATCCAAAACTTCACGTTCCCAAGGTTGAAGGTGAGCTTCTAAAATGTCCAAGACTTGAGCTCCTCATCCCTATGCACGATACCTCACCACTTGAGGTCGATATCCCTCACTTAAGGTCGATATCCCTCACTTGGCTGATATCACTTTGCAATGGGTGATATCACTTTGCTATGGGTGATACCAAAGCTCTATGCACGATACTACTTCACCCTTGCATGATATATAGACTCTATGCATGATATCTAAGAGCAAGGGGGTGATAGATTTCAAAAACAATTTACTTATGGTTGAAAGGAAGGGTATATATACTTGAGGTTCATGAAAAAGTGTGTATATGAGGTGTCATCTTTTTAAGCTACTAGGTGCCACGTGTCCATGCATGGTTGACACATGTCCTTGCATGAAATCATATTTATCTTGACATGTAAAATACTTGAGGATAATCTAGAGATGATATTTCGGCCATTAGTTATCTTTTTTGATAAGATATTTTATCTTTATCTTCATAAATTATGCAAACCGATACAACTTTTGCAAGGAGCACTAACTCTTCATGGATCACCTCCTTGAGGTTCTTATCTCGTCATGGACAAGGACAAGAGTTCCAAAACCTATATGGGATCCCCTCTATGGCTCTATGGCCGATAGGCACTCCCATATGGACTCTACAACCCAATACAAGCTCAAATTAGGGTTTCACATACAACACTTTCTTGGTCTTTTCATCACCAAGAGTATCATACTCAAATATGAGCCAAACATGGTGCCTCATTATTTATATATCCTCTAAATGATACTAGGAGGGCGTAGTTACACTCTAGAGGTGGTAATTTTCATATAAACCCTACATTTTGGGTAAATTACAACTTGTACCAAAATTGGTACACAAGGCCCTAACATTATTCAAACAAGTTCAAACTTGGATTTTAGGCTTTCCATAAGCCAACATCTTGCATAATTCTCTCTCTTATGATGATAAAACTCATGAGGTATGTTTAACATGTGACATATTGCAATATGACCCCTCATCTTGGGTAATTTGCATTTTGGTCCAAAACATGAGAACATTGCTCAAACATTATTTAAACATGACCAAATTTGAAACATAAGTTTGTTACTTGATAAAAAAACACTTTAGAGTATTATATTAAAGTTCTAAGAAACTTATTTATCCAAAACAAATAGGTTTAACTCATAACCCAGGACAGGGTCATTACATTAACTATGGTGATTCCTTGTATATGAAGGAGTTGTGAATGTTCCTTGGACTTTTGATAAGTCATATTCAAGCTTAGGAACATGGAGCTTTCGAGCTTGGAGCTTTGAAGTTGTTATTAAGGTGGGTTATATAACTTGAACCCAAACATGTTATTATTCACTATCTTTCTTTCTATACATGATGATCTACTTTCAATTCTGAAATTTTCTTGAATACTTGATATATTTATGAGTTTTTGTAGTTGCTTAGACCTGTTTACATTGTACTAGAACAAGTTGAATGAAGGTCTATAGCTTGAAGATGATGGTATCACCTTATAAAGTGATATCGGGTTCAAGCACATAAGAAAGCACCTCTAACCCGATATGGTAATGCACCTACTCCATTAAAATGATATGGATATGAGTTTATACTTTCTTGCACGATATGGGGATGTAGTATACACATCTTGCATGATATGAGGTCAAGCATACACCTCAAAAATGATATTGGGTTAAACACACACCTCTTTGCCCGATATGGTGTGAAACACACACACACCTCTTTGCTCAATATGGTAAGAACACATACACCTCTAAAGTGATATCACATACACATATAAAGTGATATGGTAAGCAAACATACACCTCTTTGCCCAATATGGTGTGAAGAACACACACACCTCTTTGCCCGATATGGTGTGAAGCACACATACACCTCTAAAGTGATATGTAAGAAAGCATACACCTCTTGCCCGATATGATAAGAACACATACACCTCAAGGTTGATATGGTAAGAACACATACACCTCAAGGTCGATATGGTAAGCACACATACACCTCTAAAGTGATATGGGTAGCAAGCATACACCTCTAATCTGATATTGGGTTAAGCATATACCTCTTGGACAATATATTGTTGAGCACATATCTCTAAAATGATATGGTGGGTAACCCAATACACTAGATGACAAAAGTGGTAGGATGCTTAATACCCTAGAACATGTGATGGCCAATACATTAAAGTATGGTGTGGCCAATTTCTTCAAGAGAGGTGAGGATGTTACACCCATGTATGGTGAAGGTGATACACCATATGATTGGTAAAGTTGATACCTTGATGGGTAAGGGTATGAGGGATATGATGATGTCTAGCTCAATATACACCTAACCCAATACACGTGTTCAACTTCACATACATGATTCAAACTGATACACCTTGTAAAGGTAAGGGTAAGACTCTCTTAGGAGTGATTAGTGTAACACCAAGTAATGGTGTGGCTAATAGCTTGATAGGTGAAACACCTAAAGTTATTGATAATGGTCAACCCTATATCAACAATGTATTAACCTAAGGTGAGTCCATATCACTTGATGAAAGTTGGGTAATTCAAGTGTGTGACTTATGGCCAATACATTACAGGATAAATGTGATGGGCTAGTGCATAAAGTATTGGGATGGGAAATACCATAATACAAGATAAGTTGATAACTTAAGTAAGTTAAAAGTGATGAGGGAAGTGATACACCAAGGCATGATAAATATCACATCTAGCACCTCAAGGTTGATACACCTTGATGCACCTTAAATCCAATATACATGGAGGAGTAACACATGAAGTGTGTCATGTCAATTGTTACATTGAGATGTAACGAGTTTAATGCACTTTGATAAGTGTAGGCTAACATGCCTTGAGAAAGAATTAAGCCAAGTTAAGAAAGTATGATGTAATCAATATCCTAGTGAGGATGAGATAGAAACTCATACTTTGTGTTGATAATCATTTAATGATAAATGGTGAGAATAAATATGACTGAATATTTATGATATCAATGTTTGCTCCTAGATGTGTGGATCAATGAATTAGGGTTTGATCATTGATAATATGATCTTGAAAACCTAAATGGTTAATAATGGAAAACCCTAATCCTAATGAAGGGTGATGATATGTATGTGAAATCCTAATTGATAAGAAAGGGAAACCCTAACCCTAATATTGGGATAATGGTATTACCCTAATTTTGCATGGTGTTGATATGTATTTGATATGGTTGTTATCATGAAATACTAACCATGCAGGTATCATGAGATGATGAGCATAGCCAGGTATGATCTATGATGTTTTATATGATAAAGATTTAAATGGGCCTTGTGAGCCATGTGAATATTTGTTGCCTAGTGAGAGGTGACAAGATGCTTAATGGGCCTTGTAAGCCATGTGATTATTTGTTGCCTAGTGAGAGGTGACAAGATGTTTAATGGGCCTTGTGAGCCATGTGAGATGCTTGTACAACAAGTATCATGTATACCTTGGTCTGAGGACCAAGAGGTAATAGTTACCTGATAAGTGGTAACAGTGCCCAGTGATGAACTAAGGGTTTGAATACCCATATCTAGTAATCATTATGATGATAATGTAGAGGGATGGGAATTCCCAGTAATGAGATAAGGGATTGAGATATTGAATGTTATATGTGTTCTACAGATTTAATAAGTACTTGATACATGTATTACACCTTTCTTTGTAGCATCTGTTATAATAATTCATGTTTGAAACTTGACTAATGCTAAAAGATGCGGTAATTCACTTAATTAATCAAGTGGAATCTTATCATGTAGTGCCCTGACCGTAGATCCATCATCGTCAGTAACTGCTGAATGGTGAAATGGGTTTTCCCACGGGATCTCCTGGAGGGCATATTTTTGAATATGTGGGGGTGATTGGGTGTGAATATCCTTACGCCCTAATGAGGGATTGATGTGTAGATAATTGAAATATCTCAATCCTTCATTATAAATGTTGGGATCGATGTGTAGATAACTGAAATCTCTCGATCCTTCATTATAAATGTTGAGATTGATGTGTAGATAACTAAAATCTCTCAATCTTGAAGAGAGTGTATGCTGCGGCTGTAGCTCTATAGAGAAGTTGCCAGTATACCCTGGAAAGCTATTTAGCAGTTGACACGAGATATCCTGCTTGTGGTCTCGCACTGGCTGAGACAACTGAGGTCATGGAAGATGGCTCTTCCATTGACCTTGTATGGTTCCAATTTTGACTTCGCAGTGGTCGGTTGGAGTATGAGTGGTATACCTCATCTCCTCGGGGAATAAGTGTGGTTGTAAAATGTAATCATCCGTGTAGCGTATTTGCTTAAGGATTGAATACAGAAATCATTGGCTGATGTTACATTTCTTTTATACATATTAAATAGAAAGATGTTATACATGTTCTTCATATTCCTTATAAAATGAATAGATGATTTACTATTTTATCATATAGAGCTGCAATGCTTCAGAAGATGATATTTCTCTACTCTGCTTAAATAGTGATTAAATCTTGTTATTAATGTTAAAGAATCCTCTGCCCAGTTTTATACTATTTAACTGTGATAATAATATCATTGGCGGAGAGTTATATTTTTCATTGGGACATGGGTCTCACCCCATTGGTCACCAACATTTTTAGGTGGATTTGGATGAAGAGGTAGAGACCATACTACAGAGGTACATCAACAACAACAAGGACAGCCGTAATAGATCAGGTTGAGTATATTGTTTGTCGTATCTTGTAGATAGAAGTCATATGTGTTGTCTCTATACTCTCAGGTCCTTGGAGTCAGTACGTAAAGGTTTTATAAACAATTTGAGATTTTGGCTTGTATGCCTCGAGGTATTATGTTGCTTCAGTATATGTTTTGACAAAGCAACTGCTATATTTTATCCTCGAGCTGAGATGGTACAATGTGTGTACAATGTGAACCATGATGTATATAAAGTTTAAGTTCTTTCAGTAAGAGGTTCCTGGAAGAGGACCTCTTTGCAAAATGGTTTTAATTTTTAGTGATTTTATTAATCCACTGCTTATGGTTATTCTGCATAATTAGTAATGATTTGGCTGTCGGTTTGGTGGTGGTCGTTCCAATTTCTCTTTCTGCATTATACATCGACTAAATATTACAAGAAATAAGGAAAAGATTATCAATCTATGTGAATCATCAAGTAACCCTATAAGATAGGCTACACGATTGAATTACATATTTTATTAAGCCTTGAGAAGTTTGAGGTATACCACTCAAACTTCTAACTAATCACTGCAATGTCACACTTAGTTCTGTACAAGATCGAGGAGAGCAAGAATTCTAAGATCTCTTCTCTTCGATTAGTATGAGTCCACCGTAGCGACATATCAGTCAAGTTGCAAATAGACTATTCCACCCTTGGTACACATGTCAAGGCACTAGAAACCTGGGTATTCAATCCTATCATCTGAGATACAACTAATTCTGTCCTCAATAACATCACATATACAGATTCATTCATTTGAGATATGACATCAACCTTTATCCATAACTTTGGGATCCATATAACAAGGATATATCATCTCTACACGTGCATATACTCAACAATATACAAATATGAGTTTCCCTTCTGGAATACTCATTTTAGTATCTAGCAAGTTATAACATTGTAATGGTTCTATGACACAAGGCACTACATGATTAGGGTTTCACTTGATTAGTTATTTACAGTTGAATGAGTTTAGGCTACATCAATGAATTTACATAGAAACCCTAAAAGATTTCTACAAAAATGTCAGTAATAACAACTCTACAAGTTATAAAATGTATGAGACATATTCCTTATCACATCATCATAGGGTACTTATACTTTGTCAAACATGAAGGGGATTACACCTCCACTAGGGCTCAACTCATTCCTAAAGGTCGTTTAGACCACTCACAATACTTCTTGTGAGAACATCATTATCTTTCAACACTTTTTTAGAAGGTTCTACAAATCATCAACACACTTTTTGTATACAGATTTACCATAAGATTTCATCAAACATAAGATCTATGATGTTCACAAAGTAACATAGTAGGGTTACCATTAACATTATGAGAGTATCCCTCCATCATTACAACATTATAGGAAGGAAGGTATAATAAACCATCACCACTTAGTCATCTTAACTAAGATTCAACAAGGTGGATTCAATTAATATCAAAAATCAACACCCATAGGTAATCCATTGCTTTTTATGAACACTTAGGGAAAAACATAGACTCTTATACCTAGCATCCTAATCAGATCATGGATGCACTTACACATAACACAACCATTGTATCATGGGTTTTAAACAAAAACATTGATTTCCATGTCAAACAAAACCATTGGTTCCCATAGGTACACTAGGAAAACCATCAATTGATGTACCTAGTGAAGCCATCATTTCTTAAACTTACTTGTTTAATCATTTCATAGACTAGTAAAGTTGTTGGTTGCAAGCAATAGTCAAACCATTGATTGTAAACAATAGGTGAAATTAGTTGTTTCAAGTTCTAGGTAGACCATTGTTTGATGTACTTGGTAGACCATCATTTGTGAACATAGGCAAACCATCGATTTCAAGTGCTAAATGAACCTCCATTGGTAAGCATTAGGTAAACCATCTGTTGTGAACATAGGCAATCCATCAGTTGTCAAGAGTAGGTTAAATTAGATCTTCCACACTAAGTAAAAACCATAGTTTCTCTTACTACTAAAACCATTGATTGTCATGCACATGTAAAACCATCAAATCAACAACTAAGTATAAACCATCATAAGGATTCAAACCATCAATTCATTATTCAAGTGAGAAATTTGTTCATTATACTTAAGAAGAAGCCATCGTTTCTATAGTCAAGGAAACCATCGGTTCATAGACTTGCAAGGTTTAGGTATCATGCTTCCAAATAAGAACATGCACGAGATCTAGGGGTAGTTTACCAAAACAAGTACTACTACATATGTTCAAACCTTACACAATAAAAATACTCATTAGTGGCATCTATATGATGGAATTTGATAAAAATTCCACAATACATTCACCCATATCGACATGTCATATTCAAAAGCCACTAAATACCAAGTATACATAGAAATTTTGCTTGATGCTGTCATTTTCATCAAAATGTTGGTTCCTAATCACTAACATCTATTTTTGAGTCATACATAGTTGATATGCTACCACACAATTGTTTTTATTTTTAGTTTGGTGCTTAATTATGAAGTTTGTTTTTCATTTGGCGTTTCCATCACTACGGGCAGAACAATTTCTATTTTCATTCACATTACCTCTCTTGGCATTGGCCGCACCCTACTAACTTCTTCTAATATTTATTTTGTACTCTCCCCTTTCACCACTTGTTCATAGTTCCTCTCTCATGTTCTCAATGCTCTTTACATATTCCAACTTCCATTCCACACATTGTACTGCTTCTCATTTTTGTGATGCCAACTATATTGGGGGATCCCAAGCCACTTGGATCACATGCTCAAGGTATACATTATCTCAATTACATGATGTAGTCGGTATCAAAGACAAAGTGATGATCAACATATGGATTTCATCGCTTGGACATGTGTGCTTACTAATATTATTTTTTTATAGCAGGTCTTTCACGACATTAGGTGATACCTGCTCTTGTAATCTATGCTACCTCCTCCTTTTATGCCACTATCATTTTCCTTTTTCCATTTTCTAATTTATGTTTGCTAAATTTTCTTAGTTCCATACTCTATCTCATGCTAGGATGCTTCTTCATCCACTAGTAGTTTGGGATCGACCATGGAATGATCAAAACATAGAGTTGCATCTAAGAGACATATAACAATGTAGCATAGGATGAAGACTCTTATTTGTTGGTGGATAAAAGGCTTGAGAACGAGATGTCATGATGCTCCTGCATATTGATTTTGTTTTCATCTATTCATTAATTTATTAAATATAATTACATTTTATAGTTGAATTTTGTCTCTCTGTTCCTCCATATATTTTTCCCATGATGCATTTGTCCAAATGCCCAACAAGAAACTATTGTCTAGGAATAAAATATTAAGACCACTTATGTCGGTTATGTTCCTTACCATTTGATAATTTAAATAGTTGAATTTATGGTATGAATTAGAAGTATGAGAAATAGAAGTTTGGAATGTTTAGAGTAGCCTTGATAACATAGTGCATTTGAGGGAAGTTCTCCATAATAATTTCAATCTATGGGTTTTTACTTGGTTTTCTATATTCTTTAGCGGTAACAATAAGATGTGACTCGATGGTAACGAGTAGCTTGCAGTGGTCAATTTCAATAAATCCTTGTATGGGTCTTATATTCGGTTCTCCCTATGAGCTATTTTGTGAAAATTGTACTCATCTTGTCGGTCAACCAACTATTTTCTCTAACTGGTTCCCAGGTAGGTGGGGCATCCAGAGCCCAGGGGTATTACACAGTCTAAGGGGGTCACAAAGTCTCCCATCTATTGAGGTGATTCATAAAAAAAGGTCCAATTATGGAATTTTTCTTGGCCAAATACCGGTGGTAATAAATCACTACTTTATATTAGGAAAATCAACAGTTACTAGTATGTTATATTGACTTGATATCATCCCAAAATTATTTTCATCATATTATTTAACTCATAAAAATGTTTAGTAAATATAGCCATAAATTATATCTTATTTTGATTATTCCTCATGCATTTAAATGTACATTGTGTCTTCTTACAGATAGTGGGTTCCAACTCATCATACACCAAGCCACCCCTACTCATTATATACTAAAGGACCTTGGACAATCTGGTCCAATCATCTATATGATGACAAAGAATGTTTCTTTATGGTTATATCTGCATTATTGAATCTAAGACTCATACAAAGGTTAAAATATATTTTATATTACAATGTTTGTTATGTGATTCAATCTATTTGCCAACTCATGGTAAATTCTTTTTCATTTGGCTCATTAGCTTACTTGATTACTCTTCTTTAACATCAGGAATTTTTTTTGTTGGGTTATACATAAAATAATGATATGCAGATTCTGTTTTGGAACTTGTAACATGATATAGAATACAAGTCATTCTCCAACACAAAATAAAGATATAAAAATAAATTTATGCTAATTTATTTAGATACCCTTTTGTGGTAGAGAATGACTTGCGTTCATTTTGGATTCCAAAATGTGTCCACACAGCAAATCATGAATTAAATGCCTTGTCAAATTTTAGATGGAAACTCCCCATGTAAAATACATTTGATCATTAAACGTTGTCACTAAAATACATCTTTTAATAGTTTGTTCAAATTTCAATTGGTCTTAACTATGAAAAAGTAACAAGATTAAATATCCTAAGACTTGAGAATTAATAGGTCATGACTTGTCATGTGCACCATTGGACCACACCAAATCCCTTATTATTGCTAGGTTGCATACATGTTTGGTAAATAGAAACTTTTAATGTTAATGGACCAAATGTTTATTGAATGTCTAACTTTAGTAGTGTGTGATAACACTTGTAGGGGTTGGACTGAGTGAATTATGTTTAGGTTAGACCCATTTGGCTCTAATATGAACTTATTATTTTTAAAATTACTACAATTATTGTTGGGTTAGGTCGGTTTGGGTTAAATTTTTTGGTCAATAGGGTTGTTGGAATCTCAACACATTTCCAGACATAGATTATACTAATATGTTACATATATGACCATGTTTGATATAGACTGAGTATTTTTTAGAGAAAAATTATGGGAAATTATACTTGCGACCAATAATGGTTTAGAAAACTAGAGTTAAGTGCTATTATGCATGTGTAATACATGAAACTATAATTTTTTTAATTGCAACTACATTTTTGAATATATTAATTTCATATAAAATAAACACCAAAGTAGGAAGATAAAAATATTTTAGGACCTAATGCATGTGGTTTCATATGTGATTCCTGACAAACCAAAACCGTGCGTAAAAACACAAGTGCACACGTCAAGTAATATAGGCCTTGTGAGGCCTGAGTCAAACTTAGGGAGATGTAGTCTCAGTGACTACTACTAACTATAGTATGATCAGCTAGGCCGGTTGAAAATGTTGAATTGGATTTTAATAAAACAAATGAAAATTAAGAGAAAATAAAAATGGTTGATTCGAATATGGTTGAATTCCTTAGGATTACCAGTTTTACCACAGGGTCTCGTTGTATATTATCTCTACCGAATTAATATAAATTCCTACTTCTAACCTGGATAGAAATCATGTAGCTCAAATTGCTCGCTCCCACGATACAATTCACTACCTAAATCTAAGCCAATTCCATGTCTATGGTAATTTATTCTTATTTTTGGTGCATTAATGAAAACTCTGGGTTCTTTCCACTACCCGTACGTCACCTATTCTAAGGAACGCGTAGGGAAGTGTACAAGTTATGATTTTCTAACCTTTAATCCCCCTTCTGGAGTGATTATTGGTCTAATATCTTATCGATGGTGATAAAGCAATGATAAGTCATTCAAATCCACACTTATATATCCAGGATTAAAGATAAACTTATACTAAATCATGTAAACAGTTAATACAATGATTCCCCGGGCTACTCCCGGGTCCTAAGGAAAAGAGGGGTTTAGCCCCGCATGTTTTTGAGTTGAGAACACATAGAAGAAGAGAAGAAAAATGTGGGAAACATGAAAGAGATTCATGTAACCCCTGGAAAGAAGGTGCTCTTGATGATCCTCCTCAAGAAATGTGCATTCTGCAGTCTTCCGACAGTAGAAACGTCCATCAGAGGTGCTCAAATCATCCGGTCATCGTCCTTCAGCTTCGTGCTCTCTCCCTCTCTTCTCTGGCCATCGTGTGGTACAAAAGCTCCTCCCTTTTAGGTCGGGTCATCCTCCCTTTTTGTCCTAGGTCACTTACGGTACCACATAACGTGGACCGTTGGATCACGGCGGCCGGTTTAGATTGCTGAAATTCAATAGAGTCGGGGGCACCGACCTGGTGGTTGGTGGAACCGACGGCATCGGGATATGGCCGATCTCTGACTGATTTGGTACCATCGACTATAATGTCGGTGGCACCCAGTTGATACAAATTTCTCCTTTCCTCTCTAATGCTATCTCAGTGGCATTGACCTGGGTGGTCAGTGGCACCGACTCTTTTAGCCGATTGAGGTTGTCCCTGACGCTATCTCGGTGGCATCAATTTGTGTGGTTGGTGGCACCGACTCTTCAAATATATGGAAGCTCCTAAAATTTGACAAGGACCATGTATTAAGCTGAGAAATATATAAAATAATATAATTACGATGAAATAAGCATAGTTTGATGCACAAAGAGTATACAAGCCAATTATCAAGATTTATGCACATATAATCAACAAATTGACTAACAAATGCACAAAACGAATGTAAACTAGGTCTGTAATAAGCGACTCAAAACCCGTACATCAAACTCCCCTAAGGTGAATCTTTCTCATCAACGAGCAACAACACCTTTGGATCTGATTGAGATAAGTCAGTTGAATGACATCATGCATAAGGTACATCTAAAAATCTCCACCTTTCGGTCCTCCTTCCATCCTTCACTGAACACTAAACACTAACTGCCCTATAGGTGACCAAAAACCTCTATCAAGGATGTCCACCCCCCAATCAATGAGACACTATTAGTTAAAGCAGTTAATATGATAGAATTGTTCGGTTCATACTTGATGCATCATGTGATTTCCTATCTACGTTTCTCTTTTCTCTACCTACCATCTATATGGAAGCAGTTCTCCTGATAAAATAATGATTGAGGAGAAAACATTTGAGTGGCCTACCAATAAGAGCAACAAGTGGTTGAAATAGGTGGCTGCGGAAGAATCATGAGCACATAAAATCATTCATGCAATCAAAAATCATGATGAACCTATGATGATGTGATTTTTTTAGAATGTTCCTAATGCCTAATCATTGGGGTGGAATGATGCATGCAACTATTTTTTCATCTCAATATAAGATAAAATATCTACAAAACTACATCATGTGCTAACTTTTCTTTATAATTAGGTAGAATTGTGCCCTTGAAATTTCAGAAATATATACGTTTTTTTTTTCTTTTTTTTCATTTAAGCCCCCTTTCAATCATGATAAAATTGCCTTGGGCATCTAATTGCACTACACCTTTAATTTTTTTGAAGTGCTTTTTTTTTAAAGAATGGGCACAATCCATACCTTTTTATTAAGAAAGGAGAAGTTAGACAAGATTTTCATGCAAGAAGAAATGTCATGAATACGCAACTATATGAACAAAGGTGTTATGCAACTAAATGACATGCACCATAGTTTTGTTGTGCATGTATGATTTGTCTATATATTTTTTTTATCACTAATGCAAGCAAAAATAAACAACTATTATGCAAAGTCTATTATGCAATGTGTATGCAATCAAGAGAAAGAATGACAACATGTGCTCAATCCTCTTATGGTGGGGTGTGAGTCAAAGGTATGCGGTGGGTGAGATCATACGACTAAGAGACAGAACCTATAGAAAAAAGCATATGTCCCTCTCTAATGACATGTGTACATGATAATCAAGGGGTTTCTTTCTTGAATTTTAATTTAAGGTCGCGTTAGTGATTGATCAGTTTAGTCTCAACGATGCTTGTCAATCACTTTCTTAGACAAATTAGATGGTCATGTATGCTCTAATGTCCTAAAGATGACTTATTCAAGCACTTCCTCAGTTGTGTGACTTGATTACTTGCAAGATAAGCTCATACAGAATTATTATTTTTATAATGCACCCAACCCAGAGATTGACACTCTCAATTGAAACCATGCATTTACTTCTCCAAATATTACACTAGATATATTGTAGATCCTACATAACAGAAAAACTTAACAAGAAAACTAACTACTTTTCTCAAGATAAAACAAACAAAAGGCTAAAATAAAAAAAACCAAGATAGAAGTTGTTCCAGCACCCCCAAGCTAGAATATGACTATGGCCTCATAGTCAACATCCCAACTTAAGAGATGGAACAGTGATACCCGAATCAGAATGGTGGTGGTGGTGGTGGTGGTTGTGAGGGGTCCTGGGGAGGAAACATCCCCTGGAAGATCGGATCAGACGGGGGCATGTCCGGCAGCAACAGGTAACCTCCAAAGTACCCTTGGCTCCAGTATTGATCAAAGAAAGGTTGCTGATAATTTTCCATCTGTTGCAGACGCTGATGCATATTCTCTTGGTTGGCAAAGAGAAGGAATTCATTTTCATAGATTGCGTGTTGGTTGGTATACAACCGACCTTACACATCCTGAATGCCAGCCAGGGACTGGGTTTGTTGTTGTTGATGTGTCTGGATGTCCTACAACGTAGTATACATACCCGCCATATAGTATGCATCCTCTCCTTCTTGACAGGGTAGCAGGGAAGAAGATGACGAGGCAGCGTAATGGTGAGGACGCTTCTGTGGAGCCACTCTATGTCTCATAGGAACGGTGGGCTCCACTTCCTCCACGTCGTCGCTTTCCTCTTTGTCCTCCTCAACATTACCTTCATGTTATCCATCATTGTCTTATGCATCCATTGTCGGCCATTTATAGTGCCCGACTCCCCTGATGTTAAAGATGGGATCAGGAAGTTGATGCTTGTAGAAAGTATCATCGACTGAGCATGTGGCGTAGATGACATCATTTTCCATAGTGATGAGGCTAGACTACTTAAAATGAAGGTGGTGATGCATAGCCTGGAGTTCAGCGGCTCCAGACTAGAGAGATCAAGGCCCAAGTGAAGAGCAATGGGGGTGACAAGTCCCTTAAAAAGTATGGGCGTGTCTCGCTTGACGTTGTGCCTTACTTGAATAATGTGCTGGAGAAAGAATGCTCCCTATTTGACCGGCTCTCCCTCCATAAGTTGATATAGAAAGTACAAGTCCAACACTTGTACCTTTGCTTGCGCTTGGGTTGGCTTTGTGAATAATGTGTCGGTCAGCATCCGATGAAGCACCCGAACAAAGGGATGCTTGAAGTATGCCAAAGAACTATGGTGTAAGTTCAGCCTTTTACCCTCCAATGTTGTCACAAAATCCTTCTAGATGGTGTCCAAATTGACGTTCTCAGGCTGATGGCATGGCATATCCGGCCACCCGTAAATGTCGTTGAAGGCACAGAGAGTAAGGGCGTAGTTGGTGTTGTACAAGCAAAAATCCACCCTTCCTTCTCTCCACTCACCACTTGACGGCCGCATCTGGTCGGGGGTGAAGCAAATCTCCAGTGACGCCAAGAACTCGATGACAATTTCCTTGTACGTCGGCCACTCATCAAATATTGGGTTCATAGACCTTCCTGTAAACTCCTGTTGCTCGAGGACATATGTCATATTGTCGATGAAACCCATATCCTCCAACAGTTGATGATGCCGTATCGCGTAGGTGCGAACGGCCGCTTTGCAAGCTCTTCATAGACCTTCCTCACCTCTGTCGAGGGGAGGCTGCGGCATGGTCATGGCATAAGAGTGCCAGGGGGTCCTCCTTGTCTGGCCATGATGATGGAGTGAGCAGAGAAGAAGAAGATTAAGAAAGGAAGAGATTGATGAAGCCTCTGGATGCTCGGAGTAGCCGCTCGTGCTCGTGGGAGTCGTGGTTCTTCAAGTTGTGAGAAAGAAATAAACCACAACCTCCCTTTTATAGGGTCGGTGCCAACCTACTGTGACAGAGTCGGTGGCACCGATATGAAGTCGGTGGCACCGATATGAAGTCGGTGGCACCGATATGAAGTCGGTGGCACCGACTTCTGGGCCAAATCCAAGCCCTCAGTGCATCAAAATTTGTTGGCGCACGATCTTCTTTTTTCCAGATTGCTGAAATGAGGTCAGTGGCACCGACATTTTCGTGGGATCAAATCTTCGGATAGTCAACGTGGGCGCATTTGAGCCATAGTTCAGGGTTGTCCATGGATCGGTGTTTCCTTTAGTTAGTGGCACTGACACTGTGGTTGGTGGTACCGACATGATGATCGACTTTTTTTTGGGTGCATTGACACACCCACCAAGCCTGGGACACTATGTCGAGTCGGTGCCACTTACTTGTGTGTCGGTGGTACTGACAGCTCATCAGTTAACCACATACGAGTTCTGCACTTTCTTTAGAATTGTAAGTGACACCGACTGTTATCAGCCGATATGCCCATCTCTCTGATCCTGTTTTGATGGCACCGACACAACCATAGGCTGCACACTCAACAAACGAGTCTGGGTATCATTTTTACAAAAAAAAACTAAGTACTAATAAAACAACTTAATGGAAATGAAAGAAACGAAAATCCTAATGGTTGGGTTTCCTCCCAACAAGTGCCCTTATTTAACGTCCTAGGCTAGATGACTCCATTGCTGAGATTAATTAGGAGCAATAAGTTTCACCTCATGATCCTTACTCACAAAATCTTCCCCAAAATAATGCTTTAATCTTTGACCATTGACCAAGAATGACCTCTCTCCTTCTTTGATCCTAACCGCTCCATGTGGAAACACTTCTTCTATGATGAAGGGTCCACTCCACCTAGATCTCAATTTCTCGGGGTGTAATTTCAATCTTGAGCTAGATAGCAACACAATCTCTCCAAGTAAAAAGACTCTCCTAGCTATATGGAGGTCATGAGTTTTCTTAGTTCTTTCCTTATACAGTCTAGAGTTCTCATAAGCATTCATCCGAATTTTATCAAGCTCATCCAACTCTAACCTCCTTATCTTACCTACTTCATCTAGATAAAAATTGAGCCTTCTTAACACCCAATGAGCCTTATGTTCTAATGCCACAGGAAGATGACACGTTCGGCCATAAACTAACCTAAAGGGTGTGGTTCCTATGGGTGTCATATACGCAATCCTATAGGCCCATAGCACATCAACTAACAAATCACTCCAATTCTTCCTACTAGACGACACCGTCTTTTCAAGGATCTTTATAATCTCTCGATTGGAAACCTCTACGTGTCCTTGTGTTTGTGGGTGATATGGTGTACCCACACGATGTGTCACTCCATACTTGTTCAACAGTGCCCCAAATTTCTGATTAGTGAAATGAGTTCCTCCATCACTTATGATCATCCTTGGCACTCCAAATCTACATAAAATGTGATCATTTACAAATTTACATACAACATTTGCATCATTGGTTCGGGTTGGAATTACTTCCACCCATTTTGACACATAATCTACAACCAACAAGTTGTAAAGGTTGGAGTTAGAGGACACGAAGGGTTCCATGAAATCAATACCCCATAAATAAAAAACTTCTACTTCTTAGAACACATTCAAGGGCATCTCCTTCCGCTTTGATATGTTACCTGACCACTGACATGTGTCACACCTATGCACAAAGTCGTATGCATCTTTGAACAGGGTTGGCCAATATTATCTGCTCTCCAACACCTTTGCGGGTGTCCTAGAACTAGCATGGTGTCCACCTGTAGGTAGTGTGTGGCAATGCTTTAACAAACTCTCATACTCCTCTTCAGGTACACATCTCCTCAAAATTCCATTCATGCACTGTTTTAACAAAATAGGATCATCCCAAAAGTAATAGCGCAAAGAATGAAAAAAATATTTTCTTTTATTGATAACCCCAATTTGTAGGCAGTTCCTTACAAGCTAAATGATTCACAATATTAGCAAACCAAGGATCTTTTTGCTTAAGGGTGAACATCTGCTCATCAGGGAAGGTCTCTAGAATGGGTATATTCATGTCCTTCTCATCCACCCTCTCCAAATGAGATAGGTGGTCATCCACCACATTCTCTACCCCTACTTTATCCTTGATCTCAATATCAAACTCCTACAATAAAAGGATCCATCTAATCAATCTTGGTTTAGCATCCTTCTTCTGCAGCAAGTACTTAATAGTCGCATGGTCAATCCACACCACCACTTTTGCTCCCACAAGATATTGCCTAAATTTTTCAAAAGCAAATACAACAGCTAGCAACTCTTTTTCAATTGTGGTGTAATTAAGGTGTACATCGTTAAGTGTTTTAGATGCATAGTATATGATCGTAGGAACCTTGTCTAGGCATTTCCCCAACACCGCCCCCACAGCATAATATGATGCATCACACATCAGCTCAAACGGTTGGCTCCAATCTGGAGCCTGTACAACCAATGCGGATATGAGTTTTTCTTTCAAAATTTCAAAGGCCTTTAAATACCTCTCATAAAAATTGAATTTGAAATCATTTTCTAAAAGCTCAGACAATGGTTTAGTGATCTTTGAAAAATCCTTAATAAAGCAGCGATAAAACCCAACGTGGCCTAGAAAACTCCTAACTGCCTTCACCGATGTTAGTGGAGGAAGTTTTGAGATCATGTCTATTTTAACCGGATCCACCTCCAATCCCTTTCTAGACACCTTGTGGCCTAACACTATGCCCTCGCTAACCATCATGTGACATTTTTTCCAATTAAGCACTAAATGAGTGTCTTCACATCTCTACAAGACCTTATCCAAATTTGTCAAGCAATCATCAAAAGACATCCCATAAACTGAAAAATCGTCCATAAAAACCTCGAGACATCTCTCCACCATATATGAGAAAATTGCCAACATACACCTTTGAAAAGTCACAGGTGCATTGCACAATCCGAAAGGCATGCGGCGATATGCAAAGGTTCCATAAGGGCAGGTGAAGGTACACTTCTCCTGATCCTTAGGCTCGATAGAAATCTAATTGTAGCTCGAATATCCGTTGAAAAAACAAAAATGTGAGCGACCTGCGATTTGTTCCAAAATCTGATCAATGAATGGTAATGGAAAATGGTCCTTAAGTGTTGCAGTGTTCAACCGGCGGTAATCAATGCAAACTCACCATCCTGTCACTAATCTAGTGGTGATTTTCTTATTAGATGAATTAGTAGTGACAGTAATTCCCACCTTTTTAGGCACTACCTGCGTCAGACTAACCCACAAAGAATCTAAAATAGCATAGATTATACCTGCCGACAGTAGCTTTATTATCTCCTTCTTCACCACCTCTGTCATAATTGGATTTAAGCGACACTGAGGTTGAATGACCGGCTTGGATCCTTCTTCTAGCCAAATCTTGTGTTGGCATAGGGTAGGAGAAATCCCCTTGATGTCAGCCACGGACCACCCAAAAGCACCTCGGTGATTCTTTAACACGTTGATCAATTGTTCTTCTTCCGAGACACTCAATGATGTCGATATGATGACTGGTAGCTTCTCCTCTAGGGCTAGAAAAACATACTTCAGATGAGGTGGAAGTGACTTGATCTCTAAATTAGGCGGGTTTAAAAGTGAAGAAACCAATGGCGGTGGTAGTGGTCCCAAGTCCTCGAAATGCCTTGTATAATAACATGGCAACACCTTCAAAAGTCATGCACATTCCTCCAATGACCGATCCCAAACATAATCATCCATTATGTTCATTAGACACACCTCTAGGGGAAGCTGCGGATGGACATGTAATATGGAATCCTCTGCGTCATCATCCACAATAGATAAGCTCAATTCCTCTTCTCCATCATCTGGGTATCCTACCGCCTTGGCAAGTGAGACCACCTTAGTGTTTTCCATGATGTCCACAGCAAGTGTACCCTTGTCCACTTTTGTCAGAACATGTGCCATGTCTAGAAATGGTTTTCCCAATAACAAAGAGATATTGTTATTCATGTGTTGCATCATATTACACTGCTCCTGAGCATCATATGACTTGGAACTATCTGACATGGTTATCTCAAACATGTCATCTTTAATTCCCATAGTCAAGCAGCCTCTTCCCATATCTAAGATCATGTTGGTTGTTGCTTGGAAGGGCCTTCCTAGAAGAAGCTCGTTGCCATGTTCAGCTTGCATCTCCATCACTACAAAATCTGTAGGAAAAATAAACGGGTCAACCTTGACAAGCACATCCTCACAAATGCCATACGGTGTCACTACTGAGTTGTCTGCTAACTGAATCGTCATACTTCTCTTCCTTGATGTTTTGAGACCAAGCTTCTTGAAAGTGGATAGGGACATCAAATTGATGCTTTCCCCCGAATCACAGAGTGCCTCACCAAACTTTGTCTTCCCGATGTAGCATGTGATGTTGAAGCTACCCGGGTCTTGCCTCTTTGGTGGAAGTGTGCCTAAGATGAAGGCACTGACTTGCTCTCTTAGTACCACCACCTCATAATCTGGCATATTCCTCTTCTTGTTAATGATATCCTTTAGAAACTTACCATATGAGGGTATTTGTTCAATTGCCTCAATCAATGGTATATTAACAGAAAGCTTCCTAAAGCTGTCCAGAAACTTCTTAAATTGTTGATCCATATTTGTTGCCTTCAAGATATTAGGATATGGAACCAGTATCGTTTGTGTCCAATGATGTGGTGGCACATATGACGTCCTCTTTTCCACCTCAGATTCTTGCTTGTGCTCCTCCCCTGTGTTTTCTTCCTCAGGTTTCGCTTAAGCCTGCTCTACCACTGAGTCACCACTATCAACGGGCTTGATCACCTCGATATCCTCAGTCCGTGGGGTCAATATCTTCTTCCCACTTCTCAGTAGAATGGCTTTGACCTGTTGATTTCCCGTTGGAGTGTCAGTATTTCCTAGAAACCCCTACTGAGATGGCTTTTTCAAAGCCGCCACATCTGCCTCTAGTTGAGACAAAGTTGTCTCAAAGCTCCTCATCTGGGCCCCTTGGTTTTGGAAATCACACTGGAAATTGTTTATCAGTTGCTCATTTTGCTTCACTATACAGTTGAGAATCTCATTTGTGGTCTCCTCTGATGCAGGTCGCTGCTGCTGGTTATTCCTTTGCTGGTGTTGTTGATCAGGGTCCTGAAGAAAATTGTTTGGATCTTTCCAAGAGAATTTAGGATCCTTTCTCCATGAATAGTCATTGTTCTTGTAGCCTTGTTGTCACATATACTTCACCTGGCCTTCTTCATCTGATGAATTATTGTCCCTCTCTAATAGCTTCTTTGCTATCAAGTCTAGCTTTTCATTTAAGGATGTGATGACTTTGGATTCCCCTATACTCTTAATCAGCTCTGGATTGTCTCTCTCATTACCCCATGCCTAATTCTTTGCCATGTTCTTCAAAATATCCTGACATGTTGAGGGTGGGTTATTAAGAAAGAACCTCAAGCATGCACTGTCCAAAGTAGTCCGTTCACTTTTTCACAGCCCAAAATAGAACATCTTCACTTGATTTTGTAAATCTATCCCATGGTGTGGAACCTTCCTAAGAATTATCTGAAAGCGCTCCCATGCCTCAGAATAAGATTCAGATGCATGTTTCTTAAAGTTGTGGATATTCTTAATCAACTCATTTATTTTCTCTGGAGGAAAATATCTTTCAAAGAATGCTTCAACCATTTCATCCCATGTCTCAATTGACTCTTTTGTCAGATTGTACATCCATTCCTTTGCCTTGTCAGCCAATGATGATGGAAACAACTTCAAATAGATAGCAGTTTGAGGAAACCTGTCAACTTTGACCATGTCACTGATTTCCATAAAATTTCTAATATGCGCTACTGGATCTTCATGAGCGTTCCCATAGAATGCTTGTGACTTGACGAGTGTGATCAAACCCAGATCAATCTTGTACTGGGCTACATTCACATGTTGCTTTTTGATCGGTCCTATCTGTACAGCTGAAGAGGATGCCTTTATCCTCTCCCAGATGGTCCTCTCTGCTCCTGGATTTCCATCCCCCATTGCTCATCGCCTGGGTGACACTGGTATGCCTTCTAATGAAGTTGTTTGGATAGGAGGCTCAACAGTGACTGGAACCTCAGGTGTAGCTTCTCAGTAGTCTGTGGTTCTCATTGTCACCATACACTAGTACCTGAAAAATTGAAAATAGTTAGTCAAGGTACCTACAGAGAAAATTCAATATATGAATATGAAATAAATCTTTTTTAAATTAAATTGCACTAAAATTAAAAAGTGGCCTAGAGTGGCAGACCGCAACACTCGTAGTGCTGAGACGTCATTGTATCCCCGGTAACGGCACCAAAAACTTGACACGCCAAAACCGTGCGTAAAAATACAAGTGCTCACATCGAGTAATATAGGCCTTGTGAGGCCCGATTCGAACTCAGGGAGACGTAGTCTCAATGACTACTACTAACTACAGTACGATCAGCTAGGCCGATTGAAAATATTGAATTGGGTTTTAACAAAATAAAAGAAAATTAAGAGAAAATAAAAATGGTTGATTCTCATATGGTTAAATTCCTTAGGGTTACCAGTTTCACCACGGGGTCTCATTGTATATTATCTCTACCAAATTATCATAAATTCCTACTTCTAACCTAGATAGAAAGCCTGTAGCCCGAATTTCTCACTCCCGCGATACAATTCACTACCTAAATCTAAGCCAATTCCATGTCTATGGTAATTTATTCTTAGTTTAGGTGCATTAATGAAAACTCTGGGTTCTTTCCACTACCCGTACGTCACCTATTCCAAGGAACGCGTAGGGAAGTGTATAAGTTATGGTTTTCTAACTGTTAATCCCCCTTCTGGAGTGATTAAATGTCTAATACCCTATCAATGGTGATTAAGAAGCAATAAGTCATTCAAATCCACACTTATATATCCAGGAATAAGGAGAAACTTATACTAAATCATGTAAACAATCAATACAACGATTCCACGGGCTACTCCCGGGTCCTAAGGAAAAGTGGGGTTTAGCCCCGTATGTTTTTTAGTTGAGAACACATAGAAGGAGAGAAGAAAAATGTGGGAAACATGAAAGAGATTTGTGTAACCCCTGGAAAGAAGGTGCTCCGGATGATCCTCCTCAAGAAACAGGTGTTCTGCAGTCTTCTGACAGCATAAATGTCCGTCGGAGGTACTCGAATCATCTGGTCATCGTCCTTCATCTATGTGCTCTCTCCCTATCTCCTCTGGCCATCGTGCGGTGCAAAAACTCCTCCCTTTTAGGTCTGGCCGTCCTCCCTTTTTATCCTAGGTCACTTACAGTACCACATAACATGGACCATTAGATCAGGGCAGTCGGTTTAGATTGTTGAAATCCGACAGAGTCAGTGGCACCGTGGTGGTTAGTGGCACCGATGGCATCAAGCTTTGGCTGATCTCTGACTGAGTCGGTACCATCGACTGGAATGTCGGTGGCACTGAGTTGATATGGATTTCTCCTTTCCTCTCTGATGCTATCTCGATGGCACCGACCTGGGTGGTCAGTGGAACCGACCTGGGTGGTCAGTGGCACCGACTCTTTTGTCCGATTGAGGTTGTCCCTGACATCATCTCAGTGGCACCAACATGTGTGGTCGGTGGCACCAACTCTTCAAATATATGGAAGCTCTTGAAATTTGACAAGGACCATGCATTAAGCCGAGAAATATATAAAATAATATAATTACGATGAAATAAGCATAGTTTGATGCACAAAGAGTATACAAGCCAATTATCAAGATTTATGCACATATAATCAACAAATTGACTAACAAATGCACAAAACAAATGTAAACTAGGCTTGTAATAAGAGACTCAAAACTCGTACATCAATTTCACATATGACACACATAATAAAAAAATTGTAATACTTCAAACAATGATATTGGATATTTCTATTAGACATACATGATCAACTAATCTATACTAAGATATTTACTATTTATCTTGTTTATTCATCTCCTTCCATCCAATTCTAACATCAATATATATATATATATACATATACATATATATATATATGTATATGTATATATATACCTACATATATATGTATATGTATATATATACATACATATATATGTATATGTATATATATATATATATATAAAGTGCAAGTGGTAATAGCATAACTACTATCGCAACATGTAAGCTATTTAATTTTCTAGTACAAAAGGGTACACCCTCATTGACTTCATTTTCTTTGTGAATGCATTTGGACAGTAAATGAAATGCATCTCTCAGTAAGATTCATGATGGTACACAACACTATCAAGTAATTAAATAATTGTCAATTGTACATTTTAGTAGATGTTTAGTTCAACAAAGTGCAAGAGTGGGATTGCATCTAAATAACTATATATATGAACATTTCGAAACCAAATACTTGTTTCAAATATGTAATATATACATGTAAATGGATCATTGTTAATCTTCATATATTTTCATAACTAGAAACTAATACAACACAACCATATCTAAGATTTGAGTTTTCTATCTCGAGTTGAATCAATGTGTGTAAATATGCATACACATGTATCATATTTTTTTGCTTACTTCACAACTAATATATTATTTGTCTTCATGAACTAGGTCTTAAGGTTTGTAAGGTATTTGGTTCATTAGGAGTGGTACATCTTACAATATAACTCTGGGTTTGGTGCTTTATGTAATAAGAGATATTTAAGTTACAACATACAATACTGAAACCATTATTTCCTCTATCTCAAAAGGTCATTTTAGTTCTTTGTTCTAACATAAATAAATCACAACATTCATGTGTCATCACAACATGAGCAGTCATAATTAGCATGCTAAGAATTGCATATGAAAGGTCAGTCAGAAAACTTCCAATAGTTTTAGCTCTTTGAGTCTAAAATTCTTAATTATTTTTTCTACTAAAAATTTTTCATTTTAATTTTTTGTTTCTTTTAGGATGACTACGTTAGTTAGCAATTTGTATTTTATGGTAAATTATTTCATGTTCTCTTGTGGAGGTGCATAATCCCATTAAAGCTGAAATTTTCTAATCTATTGGCAATAGGGTAACTTAGCTGGTGGAAGGAACTAGTATGATCAACCATTTTGACCAAAGGAGTATCATCATCCATATAGAATTTGATCATAATATTCCTTTCAATATACTATATTTCCTATGTGTACACTATCCTATTATTATGGTCTAATACATTATCTTTCTTCCCATATTTTTTCTTGCATACATAGGATACTAGAGACTATAAAAACAAAATCAGATGAAGAAAAAAAGATGAAATAAGATATGTTTGATCCATTTCATGACATATGACATTAATTGTTACTTTGATGTTCTTAGATACATCTTTTCTGTTAGATATTTGAGTGCTATTTAGATTTTGTAGTAATTTTGTTGTATTATTCTTTGAGTCATGATTGTTTTGATTTTCTTGCATTAAAAAGTTAATTATATATTGTATAGAAATGAGACACACCTTATAGGGTCCCATAAGACTTCTTTGTAAGTAGATGAATGGAATTTCATTTTTTGGTATGGCCTTGGAGTCATTTATGTACCAAGGTATACATAGTTTTGTAGTTTGTTACCATTTAGACATGTCTGGTGGGTTTTGATTTCAGTTTGGGTATGATATAGTTCCCACTCGTATCATTAAATTCCTACCATTCATGCAAGTATGTTAGAAAGTTTCTTCTCTTCCTCCAGACTCTGCTAAGCATGAGGAGCTTCAAAAGGTCATAAACATTATTACAGGCCCTCAGGCCACTCATGTTCAATCCTTGGAATATATCCCTTTTCTAGGTACAAGGAGGCCCTTTTGTGACCAATGAGGCATTGTAGGAGTGTGTTCTTTAGGCTTCTGTGTTGTCAAAGAGAAATTCAAAAGAAGGATTAGGACCAGTGCCAACCACGACACCCTTAGACCAACATGAGAAACATGTTCTTGTCCAAAAAGTGCCAATTTCAATACAGGCGAATCCCAATCCAAAATAAGCTATCTCCATGTATCTTTAAATATGTGGTGAATCCCAATCCAAAATAAGCTATCTCCATGTATCTTAAAATATGTCAACTTTTAATAAATTCATCACTCAGGTCTTGGAATATAGCTCTTAATATCATTTTAACAATTCATAACTTCATGGAAATGTGGGTAATGATGTTTACTAAATTCCATATCTTTCTCTTTTATATATACATGTCAAGGGGAAAATATTTCAATTCATAATAAAGTGATGCTTGGGAGTTTTTTTAGTCTATAGGGGTTGATGTTGTTTTTCTTATGATTGTTCAAGGGTTGTTCTATAGATGGGCACCATCTTGGGAGGACTTAGTATATAAAGTTGTTTAGGTGTATACACATGGTTTAAGTGGAAAGAGAGGGTGTGATGCTTGATAATGGGGATGATCATGGTAAGAATTTTTTTGTCTTCATTAAAAAAGTATTT